>JBBPCX010000147.1:9767532-9839210 GCA_037974365.1 Hydrocynus forskahlii | reverse complement strand
AGTTTAATAACTTTTGTAAAGTTCACCTTGGTCACTTGAAACTTGTAAATTTGGATTCGTGGTGAGCAGTGCTTTACAAAGAGCCCAAACAGGTCATCCTTCAACAGCATTGCAACAGATTATGGATTAATTTATAGATACACTCTGATCCACCATAAGTATTCAAACAAACTTAAAAAATGCATGAATATCATAATTATCATCCTGTCTCCATTAGAAATGTATATATTCTCAACCTCATACATGTAAACTTTTGTTAAAATGGATGAAATCTCTGTCTTCTTTGTTCAGCTCTGAGGCTGTGGCCACATGGCTGTGAGTAATGATTTATGGCACTTTGCTAGGCCAGACTGAAACTGAGATAAGCATATTTTATCTAGCATCCCATGGCAATGTTTTGGAGTGACACAGGTGTTTCAGCCAAAAAGGTTGTACTGCCCTGAGTGATTTAAGATCAAGAACGACATATTTAACTTTGACCGTTTTGGAGATATAGTTCAACTTGGTTACCCTGGCTTGTAAGTAGAATAAGTTTAGAAACAAGCAATAAGAACTTGATTCATAGGTAGGATACATTTAGAACCCAGCAAGGTGATTCCTTATACCCAGATCTTACAACAAATCATTCTTTCCCTCTGAACACAGAACTATCTTAGTTGTACTATTTAACAGAGACCGAGTTACATAGGACTTGAAAAACAAAAACACATTTACACTTCATATAACTTTTAGGCACATTGTAAGAACATATACTTGCCCACTTTGAGGCTGCTTCTTGGGGAATTGGCATTCTTTCGCATTAATGTGTGAGTGTCACAGGAAACAGGAGGGGGTGCAGGATCTGTGATCCTACAGTTGAAACAACAGTCTTTTTCCATATCGTCATAACATTTTGACCAATGGAAAAACAGTGACACAGTCAGCTCAGCTGCGGCTCACTTTCGGCGCTGCCATCAAGCAATTTGGGTACAGCTCTGCTTTGGGTGGCTTTATCTGTAATGGAAAAACATTTGTTTGTGGTACAGCGCGGTGTGCTGGTGGAAAAACGGCATTAGATTGGTGCTGAATTCTGCAGGATGGTGTGTTTCTAGCCTTGGAGTTTTGTGCACCTTTTCTATTAGGAAACTCTCCATACAGCCAGTCAGAGTGATAGTCACACACCAAACCCAGTTTTAACTCTCTTCACTTCCAGGATACCTCAGCAGAAAATGTTCTGGGTCAGTAACGGTTTGTCTGCATGCTTACCCAAGGTACACTGCACGGCTGCCCCATCTTAGCTGAGAATTAGCTGAGTGGTTGCATTTTCTGTTTACTGCATCAGTTGTAGATGTTTGTGTGTGCAATATGCTACCCCATCAAAGGTTTAGAATCATTGATCAAAAGTTCAGAATCACTGTTCAAAAGTTCACAATCATTGATCAAAAGTTCACAAACATTGCTTGAAACATGCCCTGTGCAATTTACAGTTTTTACCAGCTGTATACACAGTGAAAGTAAATGCTTAGACCTTAACTTTTGCAGCCATGCCTTTAACAAACACATCAAAAGTACAAACACCTTTTCCTTTACATTTGTCCTACATACATCTTGCAAAACACTACACATTACACATTCGATACTTTGTTCAAGTATATTTTCCTATAGGAAAACTCTTGCAGTCATTGGGAAGACATTTCTTTTTAATTATTAAATACAAAATATACCTGAAATTGGTAACACACTCACACAGTGTGTGAACACAAGTCAGCCTGAGCCTTAGCACTACAAACAGACCTCAGGTAAGCTCCCCTCGGTTATAAAAAGTTTGAATACATGGAGGCAGCGAGAGTGAGCTGATGGATAGGTGAGAGAAGAAGGTGAAGTGAGAGCAATGAGAACATTGAATAAGGTATACAAGTACTAAAAACATACATGGGTGTATCATGTTGTAATTTTGAAAAAAAAATCATTAGAGTTTCATTTTGACACAGGAGTGAGATGTTTATTTCTGAGTGTCTTATTCGGCTTGTGTGTTGCGTGGTGTGGAAACAATTGCACAAAACTGTAACAGAGGTTTCTCAGAATTAGTAGGAAGGTTAAATGCAAATAAAATAGAAGAAACTGCAGATCCATCCAAATGTGAAGAGTAGACAGCTATATAATTAATTATAATGTAGTTATAATGTTGCTATTACAAAATTACAACCCAGAATATCACAGGCAGCAGATGTAATTTGTAAGAATTTGTCCAAACAAAGTTTGAAATCTAGAGTAAAAGGCTGCTACATTTGATTCAAGGCAGGTATCCCCAAACAGTGTGCATGTATGGGTGTATGTCTGTGGTTTTGTTCATGTGTGTGACCGTGGTGTGTAAATAAATGAAAGAACATGCATCTCTAGCTGTGCGTGCTTTGGCTGTTTTGACTAGAGTTGTTGCGTGCACTGCTCAGGCTCAGCATTAGAGGCTGCATGTATGGAAACAGTCGAGCACCTGGGCCCCTGGCCAGCCAGTGCAGATCAACCGCTCTACATGACAAAGGCAAATAAGTGTGACAGTGAGAGACGGTGTTGCGAGAGAAGAGTATTGAACAAATCCTCTCAAGTGCATCCACGTGGATTGATGGAAACAATAAAACACATGGCATCGGCACATTGGATTAGCCTCAAACCATGCACACATGGGTTCGTGTTTATACCCACAATGTATGTATTATATATGCATTATATGTGACTACCTATCAGAGTTTCCACGAGGACAGATTGGTGTTCGGGAGTGATTCAGATACTATAAAATGGAATAAAATGAAATTTCAGTCATATTTTGGTGTTACTATTTAGCCTTTGCTAACCTAAAACATTTAAGGATAACAATTCCTCTGTCTTTACTGCTGAACCCTTTCACTCTATGCTAATTGTGCATATTTTTTCCTTTACAATATATTTATGGTGGTGTAGGTTTCAGTTCAGCTTTGGGGGCCTGGGTGGTGGTGGATAATAATGATTACGTGTAAGGATGAATCACATTATGAGTGTGCCATTAAATGATTATTCAACATGCAAATCATCCGTACCTTCAACAATTCCAATGACTTGTTAACCGAGCACACTAACATGAGGGTTTTTTGGTTGGTCAAATATAACCAATTTTTTACAGTACCCATTAATTTCAAATTCACACTGTTCAGGTGGCCCCTCAATTTAGAGTGGAAATGAGATTTTTTAAAAAAGTTTTTAATTTCATTTTAATTATAATTTGGATTAATGGACTATATTAATAAAAAGCTTTGAGGAGTAAATTTCCACTCCTCCAGTGGAATGGCCAGTATTGTACAGTATTTTATTTGCTCCAAATATTATATTTACACTGGGTGGGTAAATTTACAGTTTGATGCAGTTTTAATTTGTCAGATGTATTTTCTAGGCCTATTCTTAAATTTGACCACCCAAAATAGCTTGCTTTCATGTTTTCAGTTAAATAAAGGGAACAGATTAAAATGTGAGGACTTTTCGGTCCTGTCGTTGGTCTGAAAATGTATAACAAACCTATACACACAGATATAGTCATACAGACATGTACATACAGATGCACACGTATGCACACACACGGCTCAGCTCCTCCTTCACTTGCTAAGAAATCCTCCTTTTGCTGTCAGTAGATCACCTGAAGGGGTTCCTGCAGTGAGAGTACTTTTTTACTCTACATGAGCCAGGACACATGGAGTGAGACCAAGTGTATGCATGTGTGTGTGTGTGTGTGTGTGTGTGTGTGTGTGTGTGTGTGTGTGTGCAAGCCTGAGTGCATGTGTAAACCCCACTGCTGTGCTCCAATGGTTAGCTCAGCATCCCTCCTAGCAGGTGACCTGTCCTTGTGCTGGACAGCATTGCAGTTGACTTGGAGGCTGAGTTGTGTATGTGTGCGTGTGTGCGTGTGTGTGTGTGTGTGCGCACTTTTATGTACATGATGAATGTGAGCAGGGAACAGGTGTATTAATCCTCAGTCTCTGATGCTTGAGCCAGTGAGGTCTGCCAGGTACAGCCTCCTCTCCCAGCTCTATTGTTTCCAGGCTTCCAGCAGGGCATGTGCTGGGCTGCATTGTCAGCTTCATTTCCCAATCACATCAAAATGCTAGGCATTCGCACAAGAACTGTGATGATGCAGCATGGAACATTTTATACACACAATCAAATGGTATCATAGACCATTAACTAAATGCATGCACTCTCTCAGCTCTTTTCTGTACGTAATGCAGTCTTATGTGTAATACAAACTGAACCGATAGTATAAAGCTGTCCATGTGTTTTACTGACAATGGAAAATGAATGAATTGTTTGGTCCCATTTGTCTGTAATAACTGTGTATTAATATTTTAATAGCAAAGTACTCACTGTTACAGCTGGATTACAGTATTGCAGCTTACATAGTTACATGTATGTTAAAAACTTCATTTACATTTGTAATTTACATAGTATACACTTGTCAAGTCAAGTCAAGTAGGTTTTATTGTCATTTCTACCATATACATACAGTACATAGTAAAAACCAAACAACGTTCCTCCAGGACCATGGTGCAACACAAGAGTAATTACATGAGCGAAAACTGAAATGAATACAAAACTGCATTAGCTGCACTACTGTAATCCATATGTAACAATGGGCACATTAACAGTAAAGTAAGGGCACCTCAAAGTGTCTTAGGGGTAATATCATATAAGACATACTTTAGTTTCCTAAAGAAGCTTTTAATGCATTGGGCACCAACCCTGGACCTACCATCCTGAGAGGTCGAGCTCCAGCCACAATCTGCAACACCTGCTCTGGCTAATGAACTTCTTCAGAAGTCCCTGATCTGCTTGAGGATGAAGTAAACGGGAGGAAACAGCATGTGAGATGCAGGTTGGAGCTAAACATGGCAGGAGAGTAGATCATCTCTTCCGACAGAACAAGACAATTTCTAAAGATAAAATGTTTGAAACAAGCAATGACATGTAGAAGTAAGTTCTTCTAATATTCCTAGAGCAGTTTTAAAATGAAAGCTGTGACATGCATTGACTAGATTTTTCACTTGCCAAACTGCAAACATCGCAATTCGATTAAGCTCTGCAACCCAAACTGAATGAGTTCTCTAACAGGAGAGCATAAGGTAAGACAGCAACAAGCAACTCAACATACACACTTTGTTATTTTAACATGAATTATTGAATGACTCCGTTGGAATGGGTGTTTCTGCGCTACAACAAGTTCAGGATTGCTGCGCTACAACAAGACACACCCTCAGCACTGGAGACGGCACCTACTGAGCTGCCCGGGGTCTCTCATCTTTCCCCACTGGAGTTAGCTTTCTGTTGGGGCAGGTGGAGAAGGTAGGTAAAGTCTAGGGGGCTCCTGAAGTGGTGGAGTGCTTTTTGCATTTGCTGGAACTTCGCCCTCAGAGTGCCTCTGAAAGATTCATCAGGAGCTGCTCCCGCTCCCTGCTCAATATTTCACACAGGCCAGACTCCCACGCAAAGTTATTACTGTGCCTAATCGCACATACAAAGAGGGAGAGAGATAGGACGAGAGAGAGAAACAGTTCCAGGGTCCACAGTGGCTCTTGATGTCCTTAATGATGTCATAGCTGGTAAGTAGGCACACCTAGGTGGAAAGATGAAAGTTTCTCTAATGTTCCTTTTTGGGGAGCTTCCAAATGCTGTCAGTAGCAATGTGACATCAAACAAAGAAATGTGCCTAAATACGATGAACTTAGTTCCAAATCCTGTTTGTAGAGTACCATTTTTTGGATGTTGAGCTTTGCACAGCACAGCATCACTCCTGATCTGGGCCCTTGTCCTTGCACCTCCTGGGTTTACTATAAATTAGATCTGGTGTATCAGAGAAACACAAAAATATATGGGAAAGGGTACCCCAAGACCAGGACTGGGAATCACTGGCTAAATGAATAATTACACAGATGGAACATCATAGATCAACAACCCAAGTTGACATTTTGAGAGATCATAGCTGATTAGCTAAAAGACAAGCAAAGGACAGCCTACTGTAGATCATTCATTCATAAGCAATGTTACACTGTTGACATATTTGAAAGCATTTATTTCATTGAATGCCACAGGAGTACAGTCCAATTTATTGCTGAATGGAGAGGGCAATGCAGAAGAGTCACAATTTGACTTGGGTTAAGACAAATGAACACCTGTTTTCCATTGCATTAGTAATGATGGTGAATGGCTCTGTTAGGTGAGTTTTCTAACAAAGTGAACCCAGCTTATTACATTTAGCTCACAATCTTACCAGCAGCCACTTCCAAGCAGTGGAACCATGTAGGGTGGATGTTAATCAAATACAAATGCCTATAATTGTATGTCTCATTTGTCACTATTAGTGGCGACACAGAGGATGACTGCATATTCATTCCAGACCATGCAACTGATAGTGTCCTTGTTTTAAGGAAAAACATCAAGGCAACAGCAGGCAGGAAAAAGATGCTCCTGAGGTGAACGTCCCAAAAAGACCTGTTTTCTGAGGAAATACCCATCCTGTACCTCTCTGTTTCCAGCGCCATCTGCTCGGACTTGTATGAGGAGCAGCGCTTGAACAAGGGTACATTGTTTGCCACTTTTCGGCAGTCTCAGCAATGCAGAGTGAGATAGAAACTACAGGCTGCTGACCTTTCCTGAGCTCCAGGGAGGATGCTCTGACAAATTAGAATCAACAGACAGCATCTGGAAGTCTGAATTTACATTCTCATCTCTTGCCTGGTGTCTACTGTACTCGTGAGCACCACTCTTTCCCTGTGTACATGTATGTGTGTCTGTGTGTGTATGTGTGTGTTGTTGCACCACTCCTATGACCAGTCTCTCGGCTGTTGAAATATACATAGATATGCTTTCAGCGTCTACCCCAACCCTGTCATCTGTGCTACAAATGTAGAGAAAGAAACTGGAGGCAGAAGAGGGTTGCCAGAGCCTAATGTTTGTGGCTCCTTGAACCAACGAACATGCTCTGCTATTTACCCCCCCTTGTCCAGCTGGTGTCAGCGTCCAGACAGACTGCAGAAGATGTCCAGGCTGGCTCGCACCTCTAATCATGCTGTGTTGCAGGTAAGTCCTGGATGGGCTGCTCCAGGTTATCTATGTGCTTTGTAGAAAAATTCCCTCCCAGGAATTTATGGCCAGGATGAAATAATGGGAAATTTCCATTCTAGACAAAGGCATCTTATCCTGAACCCCAATATACTTCTAATAAATCCCTCTTTTATCCTGAACAGATGGACAGTCATATTTCAAATTACTCTGTCTGAGTGTCATAGCAGAGACATTTTCTCTGTACATGGAAATATGTAATGTGGCCAGTGTGCTGCATTGATGCCACAGTGAGAAATACATTAAAACAATGCAAAACATCATTCTCCACCTCCGAGTGGCATGGTGTGAAAGTGGATTAGAGGTTTACTCCTGCTTCCTGCTAGCAGCATTTTAATTCTATTGGACTCACAAGGTTGTTGAAATTCCTGAGAGTGTCTGATTTGAGAAAAGGATGATGATTTGGAGAAATGGGGAGTCTGACCCAGTTTCTGAGCTGTTGGTCATGGTTTTAAAGTTAATCGGCTGCTCCTGTTCGCCAGCTGCAGTGAGCTTGGGCTGCTCTTGTCTACTTTCAATTATTTAGCCGATGAGCATTCTATTCTTTAAACTCATAAAAAGTTCATTCACTGGAATGCACAGAGACTCTCTCTCTCTCTCTCTCTCTCTCTCTCTCTCTCTACCTGGTAAAACTTGTCCTGTGCTCTGGCAGTCCAATGTAGACTTTAATCCATACAAGAGCTCTCTATGGCTTGAAATTCAACACATCACCATTTCACAGAGCAGAACATGGGAATACCACATTTTTTGCTTGTGAGAGCAGTCATTGTATGTGTTTTGGTAATGATGGTAAATGAGTGTGCGTAAAGGTAAATGAATGTGGCTAAACTTGCTAAACTTATGAAGTGGACCTAGATCTTTGAAACCAAACTTCTTTTGCAAAGTACCCCTTTTATTTGTTGAGCTTTGCACATTTTAAAGACGACATCACTCCTGATCTCGGCCTTTGTCCCGGAGAACCCTTGCCCATCCTGGTTTTACTAATTAGTGCATTAATTGGATTTAGTGTATCAGAAAAGCACAAAAATAAATGGGCAGGGGTACCCCAAGACCAGGACTGAGAACCACTGACTGAATGAATAATTACACAGACAGTACATCCTAGATCAACAGCCTAAGTTGAAATTCCTCAGAATCATATCTGATCAGGAAAAACCAAGGACAGCCTACTGTAGATCATTCATTAATAAGCAGTGTTTTGTCATATTTGAAAGCATTTAGTTCATTGAATGCCACAGCTGAGTGAGTCCGGTTTAATTTTTTGCTGAATGGACAGGAAAAAGTAGAAGAGTCACAGTTTGACTTGGGGTAAGAGAGGAGAAGACTTGTTTTCCATTGTACTGGTAATGATAGTGAATGGCCCTGTTAGGTGAGTGATCTAATAAAGAGAACCCAGTGATTACATTTAGCTCACAAAGTCATCACTCCGGCAGCCACATCCAAGTGGTGGAGCCATGTTAGCGGATATATTAATCAAATCTAATTACCTATAACTGTGTTTCCATTTTGTGACTCTCTATGTGGCGACACTGAGGAAGGCTACATATTAATTCCAGACCATGTAATTGATAGTGTCCTCATCATTAGGAGAAACATCAAGTCACCAGCAGGCAAAGAGAGATACTCCTGAGGCGCCGGTCCCATTGATATACTCGACAGCCGCATCAATACTAATCATTTTTACTCGTCATGCTACATGTTGACGATCATCAGTTTGGTGAGGCAGCTTGTAGAGATGTCAATAACACATCCTTGTTCAATGGATAAACAAATATTAACAAGCTTGAACGCGTTTTCAGGTACTACTGAGCTTGAGAAGACAGAATTAATGACACTAAATTAGTAAAGTAGTCCATCTTTGATTTATGCTTAAGGGAATCTCTAGCGTCACTTAATGACATGAAATGACGGGTTTTAATGAAGATGTATGCTGCTAATCTACCTTCCCATGCAACATGCGTCAACAGAATACAGCAGTCAGCCTTCAAATGAATATACCATCAGCTCAATAGGCCAAAGCACCGTTTTTAAAGAGTCACCACCTTTCCCCAAGGTCTTCCTACCTCGCTGATGCTTTCCATAGCTTTATCTTGTTGAGCGGGTGAGGGGTGGTGGTGGAGGGGTTGGATTATAGGGGAGATTTAAAAAGGTCGAAGGTCACTCAGAAGCTTGCTGATAAAGTGTTCTTTCCTGGCAGAGTAGCCGTTTTGATTTATCTGCAGTCAAAGAGGCCTACACGTTACCAGAGAGTTCCAAAGCAAACCCAGCGCAAGTGCTGGAGGTCAGTGGGTGTGAGTTTATTATGTCGAGGCCATTGCTAGCTCCAGAAAGAAGTCACAATATCAAGGTCTGTCATGCAGCAATGCACTGCATAACCCTATTTCCAAGGGTTCAGTTGTTTAGTAAGGAAAAGTGGGAACTGTCAAATTTACTCAAAATGTGCCTCAGGTGTGTGAAGGCATATAGTCTGATTTGTCAGAGGACACTCATCGGACATTTTAGCTGTGAGTGATGGAGCTCCATCCAAAACCATTTGGAGTGGCATTAGTGATCCAGAATGTATCATCTATCGTCAGTACCTGAACTGTCTAATGCTCTCAAGGCTGCAATCAGATCTTCACGGCAATGTTTCAGCATGTCACCGCATTCTTCTTCCAGAAGAAACACCCACATGACCCGGTGCCTCATTTATAAATGGTGAGTGCATTTTGTTGAAGGGGGGCAGTTGAAGTGGGGTGTGGTTCGATAGGCTGCATTTCTAGACTGCTGCATCATCAAAGTATGTTCCGTTCAGAAAAATTCTTTTGACTAAATGAGAAGTGCAGCGAGCATTTTAGCGACATTGTTCTTTCAAAAAAGCGGATTTTTTTCCATTGACATGACAAAGAGGCACTGGTAGAATGATCCATTTTGCATTATGTAACATACTAATTAAACCCACCTTTCTCAGCTGCAGTCCAGCTTCTGGAATGCAGCTATAAGCCACTTGGCCACATGAAGCATAATCAGCGTGTTTTTAATATATTTATGTCCTGTCAATGAGCCTGTTTCTGTTAATTGACTTTTATAGCTAAAACTATTTGTAGCCACCAATTAGTTTAAGCTCAGAATGATACAATAACTCTTAGTAAGGGTAACACGGAATTACAGGTCTGGATGATGCATTCTGTGACAGAATGACTTTTTTGGCATTTTGAGGAGATGGCAACTGATGAAAAAGGTGAGAATGTGTTTTCAGACATTTTTTAGAGAAAATGTCTTTGGCAGTTCTGACAGCCAGCTAATAAGCCATATTAGATTTCCATGAGGTAGAACTATGTGCTGAGTTGAGTCCAGTTTGAGAGAGACTAACCTTGCGAAACCAGGCAATACCTGTCCACTTACAGGTCTTAATGACCCTTGGATTCCTGGCAACCAGTTGCTTCCAGAGGGAATTAGTTAATGGGCTGGGGATATCCCAACCTTCCTTAAGCACCAATTAAATTGATAGGTTGGTACTTCAGATTTCCTTACAAAGTGGGTGAACAGGCCAGCATCAAAGTGCAGTTAGCAGCAAGTTTTCCAAATGTAACTGAAGCAACTGACTGCACTAATATTGCTATAGGGGCACCTAGTAAGAAAGAAACAGAGTTGAGAATCCAAAGCACAATTAATGCCCAAGTCATTTTTGATGGAACAAAGAGTTTGATCCATGTGGAGGGCTGGTGACCCGGGTTTACACATAGTTCCTTCATACTGAGACACACAATGACTCGAAACTGGCGCCATACATGGCGGTTTGCTTCTTGGAGAGTTAACGATTATTTTACAATGCCTAGACTTCACTGGCTTCAACACTTAGAACCCTTAAAGTGTATTAGTAAAAGCTAATTTCAACAAATAGAAACGGTGTAAAACAGTCTACAGCAGATGTTTTCTCTCCTATACGCTCACTGTTTGCTGTTCTTTCGCTCGGCACACCGCTACTTGGCCGCTCTCTGGATCCCCTCCTTCTGCGAGTTTTTCCCACCCACTTGTGGGCGCAGACTATCCTGAAAGTTTTCCCTGGGTTCAAAGATCTTGGGATTTTTCTGTTTAATTCTAAGACTAAAAATGGGCTATTTTTTCTTTATAGGCATTTGCATGCAATGGCATTTTTAAAACCCCAGTAGCATAGTTTCTTACATGCTTTTTTAAATTATAGTAACTTTGGTTCTACGTGACATAGGGACACTAAACAAAGCTCAGCCTGATGTCTGACACCTTGAGCATCAACACAAACCAGGGGAACTTCCATATGAGGAGCTGTTTTGCTGTAAGATGACAGTTTGCTCTTTATTACACAGGGGTCAGTGCCGCTCATGTTCTAAGGGTTAAACACTTGCTTCTGTGCCAGTCATCACACCACAGCAGTCTTAGACACTCTGTCACTCTTGCAGTGCTGGCCATTCCGTACATTCAAATAGCACAGAAGTGAGATGCAACTGTAACATGCATGCTCTTGTGCATTCAGCTGTGGAGCACACCACTGGGCTGTTAAAAGGTCGATGGCTTTGTCCAGATTTGTCAGTGTGTACATATCTATAACAACCAGTAAAAGCCTGCAGGATTGTGAGGTCATGTGCACAACATGGCCCAGCGGGGTGGTCTTCCCTTCTCATCTCCCATGACCAACAACCCGAGGACCTGATTCAAAGCCAGTCCAAGATCAAATGCTGAGGTTCCACCACTAGTTTATCTGTGCAAAGCAAGTCACCTCTTTGCATCCACTTTTAGGTCTCACCACTTTTCTTTTTAGCACCTGCAACAGCATGGTACTGACTATTCTAACTGCTGCAGATACATGCTGCCACTCAGTAAACATGCATTTATTATTGATTCCACCACTGAGGCCATGAAACAGCACATTTTTCCCTTGTCTCTATTTCAGACACAAGAACATCAGAAATGCACACTTCAGCTCTGCCTTTGTTAAAAATCTCCCATTCAACTAGGAATGGGATGCAAATGTAAATGTTCATGAGAAAATTTGCTTTGACCATTTATGGACATTTGTGGGAGGTAACAGGTCAAGATTTGAGACTTGTTTACATGTGCATAATTGTAAAATATTTTGATGAAAACAGATGCAAATAACGTGTAATAAAGGTGTAATAAGGGTCGATACAGTGATCAGTATTTGTACTGTCAAGAGCATTGTACAGTGTTACAACACAGTTTAGAATATTCTGTACAACTAATAAAAAGTTTTGTACAGCAAACATGAGATGAAAAGGAACAAATGTAGCTTCCTACATCTCTAATCTTTTGTCACCTCTTCCTACACCAGGCTAAGCATTGTAATGAACAGCAGACAAGTAAACCAGTAAACAGACTCAGATTCAGTGACATCTCCCATTCGTCTCTGTAGTGTCTCCTCATTTCTGAGCCACAGACATTTTACACTGGAGACCTCAGACCAGTGTGAGATAAGAAAAGAGTATGATGTAGAGGACAATGGTGCAAAAAATGTGATTTGGCAGGTGTGTGTGTGTGTGCACAGATCTGTGTGATGAAATGCAATAGACACATTCATTGTGTAGCCAAGATGGAGCATCCATCACTTTCACCTAAAACATACTGGAACAGAATTTTCTGCTGTGCAGCATGTGAGTGGGTTTTCTCACAGGAGCAACAATTCTGTAAATAGATTTTTCTTTTTTTTAACCCATAGCCTTGAAAAATATCTCATATTTCCAAATTAGTCGCTTTAGTAACTAATAATGGAAGTAAAGGTAAACGTAATTTTTCCCAAGTAACCGTGAACCACTTCTATTGGTCCATTTACCATCACATTTTCACACAATGCAGAGGACAGCTAGTCTTTAAAAATCATATAAAACAGCAGCTAAAAAAATGAAGATAGACGATTTTATTCCCACATGATATGCAACCATTTATTTAATAATTTGACAAATTAACGGATTGAAATTAAAGGATGTAGGGGTAGTGTGCATTTATACATACATACACTATAGATCTATATGTCCTACAGTCTCCTGTGTACATCAGTGTTGAATAGACTCAGTTTAGGCCCAGGTGGCCTCAAGTTTGACATGTACGAGATGTAAGTGTGTTTGAAAGAGGTTTCATTATTGGGGCCTTAATGGCAGAAGCTTCATTCACAAAGGCTGCTCAACTGTTTAGTGTCTCAAAAGGAACAGTGACTGAAGTGACATCTGCATTTAGATTATATGGAGAAGACACTAGTAAATAGACCTGGAAATTGTGGTTGAAAACAGACATATTGCCTTCCTAAAGTGCTGCCCTAGGCAACTGCCTAATTAACCTACATGGATGTGCCAACCCTGCAGCTAAAACACATATTTAATACAGACACATGCCTAATTATGTCCAATTTTGCTCCGTTTTGCAAGGGAGAGTATAAAATCTGCTAGTTATATACAGGCTCATAGTCTACACCAATCAGCCACAACATTAAAACCACTGACAGGTGAAGTGGATAACTTACATTTTCTCAGCACAATGGCATCTGTCAAGAGGTGGACTATGTTAGGCATCAAATGAACAGTCAGTTTTGAAGCTGATGTGCTGGAAGCGGGAAAAATGGACAAGTGTAAGTATCTGAGCAACTTTGACAAGGGCCAAATTGTGATGGCTAGATGACTGGGTCCAAACATCTACAAAACGGCAGGTCTTGTGGGGTGTTGCTAACATGGAGTAGTTAGTATTGGCCAAAAATGGCCCAAGGAAGGACAACCAGGGAATCGACAACATTGTCATGGGTGCCCAAGGCTCACTGATACCCACGGTAAGTGCAGGCTAGCTTGTGAGTGTCAGAAACATGATAAAGAATTCAAGGTGTTAACTTGGCCTTCAAATCCCCCGATCTAAATCCAGTCTGTTGGATGTGCTGATCAAACTAGTTCGATCCATTAAGGCCCCACCTCTCAGCTTACAGGACTTAAATTATCTGCTCCTAGAGTCTTAGCTGCAGATAGCATGGCACACCTTTGGAGGTCTTGTGGAGTTAGTCCATACTTAAATGGGTCAAAGTTGTTTTGGCAGCATGGGAGGATCTCGACAGTATTCGGCAGGTGGGTTTAAAGTCATGGCTGATCTTGTAGATTGTGAAAAGCACTGTTATGACCTGTTTATTTTGAGGTGCAGTTCAATGTTTATTAAAAAAAAGACAAGAGCAAAGAGCAAGAGAGAGAGAGAGAAAGAGAGAGAAAGAGAGAGAGAGAGAGAGAGAGAGCGAGACAACAAGGGATTCTCCAATCCACCCCCAGTTTTTAGGAGGATGTGCAGAGTCAGCCGTTTGTGTGTGAGTGCAAGCAAAGACTCGAGGGAATGCAGCAGTTTCCTGTGAGGAACATTGCTCATTGCTTCCCCACTAATCGATTCCAGGTACCGCAGAAGCATCCCCTAAAAACAAGGATATTAACTGCCAGCACAGTTCTACAGAAGTAAGTGTGACCACACATACACACACACAAAACACACAAACACCACCACAGTACCCTACTATAGGGGGAACATAAGCAAATTGGCCATTACAAGTGCCCCCACATTGCATGTAAAGCTTTTCTGTGTGGTCCAAATGAGCATATCACCCTATTCCCTATTTTTGTGTTTCTATTGCTTTTATTGAAATATGGGCCTCTGCAACCTAGGTATTAATTTCAGAGTGTGATTTATGTCTTCAATGTGAGATTGTTCAAAGGCTGTATCTGTAGGGAAAGTACTATAAGATTTGCTGATGTTAAAGGTACACTAAGTGTTTTCTCAAGTTGCAGATTACTATTCACTGTTTACTTTAGGACAAGAGCTAATCTAAACATTCTGTTTTCTTCCCTGCGGTATAACGTATCTGTTCAAATTGTTGACCGCATGGACCCAACAAGTGTAATACTGGGTCCAAAAAAGAAAGCCGCTCCTTTAAATCTGCCTGTTCCGTCACTTTTGTGTCCAATAGCAAAATTACTGTATTGAGTTCAGCGTTCAGTTCGAGCTTTCTTTGCATGAAAAGGTTAATTTATTGTTAGATATAAAGCAATCTACTCTAAATGCTCATTATCATATAGTAAAATGTGACAATTCATGTTTATTATTTGATCAAATAGATTTATTGAAACAAAGTAAATTCAAATCCTCATTTTTTCAGCTGTGTTGATAAAAAGAAGGTTTTCTAAGCATCTTCCACTTTAATGGAAAATTCTGCTTAACTGACCTTTAATGTTGAGCAGAACAAGCGCTTCTTTTGCTAATCCGTTCTGTTCGCCTCAGCAGTTTGAATTAGAGCTCCTAGGAGAGATACAAAAGGCTTAAGTACGAGTGCGCTGGTACAGTAAGAGATATATAACTTAATGAGCATGCAGTGTGGGCAAATCAATGAGGATAAAACACTAATATGCCCGAGTGTCACATGATGAATCACCAGGTTGTCCTAGGAGACGCTTGCACATTCAGCTGAGCTCACAAATTGTGATTGTGTTTGTTGTCATAAATAAGTAAATAGACTAAGCTGGGCTTCCCCGAAGCATAGTTGGACACTGAGCGTTGTAAGACATCTCGTAACGGAGATGCGGAGGTGATTCCCAAAGGCATGGCAATAAATCACACCTACATTAAACGACAATCGTCTTAGGCACAGACATCCAAATATTTATGTAATGGCCTGGGTTCATGAAACGCACAAACACACTTACACACTCACAAACATGCACACACATGGTGTCTCCAGCACCCTTCTTCGATCTCTAAATCTCCCACCATGCTCTTTAATGTTCCCTCGAGTCGATCGCTCTCCCTTTCTCTGCACCCCCCTCGACCTTCACAGGCTCTTCATACAGGGGGAGAGAGAAAGAGAGAGGGAGAGAGAAAGAGAGAGAGAGAGAGAGAGAGAGAGAGAGTGAGAGAGAGAGAGAGAGAGAGAGAGAGAGAGAGAGAGAGAGAGAGTGAGACAGACAGACAGACAGACAGACAGCCCAGCAGACACCCGGAACATGACATCATTTGGTTGGAATCAATGTGAGTAACCTTTGCTGCCCGGAAGATTGCTAGGTTTTTATGTTTCTTCTTCGCCAGACTACTTGATAGAATTACAGTGGGCAGCAGTCACGGGCGGGGCAATGAACTGCTGACCTTCCAGGCGAGGTGCCAGTCATGACCCGAAACACGCCTACCCAGCCCATGACACGTGCCCTTTCTGAGCTGCGAAAAAACATTGCGCTGCCACGACTGACCTTTCCCAAAAACACACACTGCCAGCATGGAAAAACTGACCTGCGGACGCAAGCTTCCCTTTTCTTTTTCTCCAGCCTGATCCTCTTTCAACAGGCAGCAGACAACAGGCCGCATGTTCTCAGCCATAAAGAGCTTCTGGTTTCGGTTTCTCTTGCAGGAACAGGGGCGATGTCAGCGGGGAGGAGGAAGCCAAACTCGCTAACATGAAAAGCATCCCACAAATTGCCCCATGAAAAATGCACTTAACGTTGGAATTGAAGCCAGATCAACGTGGGCTGAGCAAGGATGGCACTCAGGAGAACAAAAGCGCAGACAAACAAACAGTGTCATCAAATATGGATGATTGTCTTGTCTCCCAAAGCACGGTGTTTGACCAAGTAAATGCTTTCTTTTTTCTCGTAATCCAGTGAGACTAGCAGTACAAAAAAAAATTATAAAAATTGAAACACAAAACACAGCTCACGCTGAACTGTAAAAGAAATAAATCAAATATTTACATACACTCTTTTCTTTACAGCGTACTCTAAGTGAAGGGCTTTAGGGTAATATATCTTGCCAATGTGAGCATTCTACATTTTCTACAATGTATGAAAATAAATACACAAGATGCCTCAGCATGTTCCCTCAACCACAAAGCATTAATAAATCTGGGTTTCTATGCCCTAAATCAAACATTCTGAGCACATAAGAGCCTGACTTACACACAAGCCAGCGCATACAGTGCTATTCACCGAGTGCCCAAGTCACTTGCATTAGCCTTGTTATTTGAAATGCTGCATTATAGGGGTCAGAATTCAATTTTCCCGCTTTGAGCAAGGAAGCGCATGAACGGTTAATCAATTACAGTTGCTTCACAATTTAATCTGCTCAGCATAATGCCTGTGCTAACAGGAGTGGCTGCATGCATCTGTCAATTTCAGCGGCCAAACGGAGCTCATGTTTATGCAAGAGCAGCATCTTTATTTGCAGCTCACAAGTTCACCTGGACTAAGATTGAACTGAAGTAATTACACTGGCCTCTGACTCATTAGCGCAGGAACAAAACGACCCCACTTAGTAAGCAGCCCGCTTTGACTAGAAGCAGTAGCTAGATAGGCCTAATTGTAAAATAGAAAGGGAGATATAATCTGTAAAATGCGGAGAAGCAAAACTTCGGCAAAGGAAGTGCAATGTACCCTCAAGGCAAAGGAGTGAATTAAAAACCAAATGTCGCCACAGCACCGTACATGTGCTGCCTTACAATTTCCAGATCAGCCCGAGAAGTTTTGGAGTTTCTAAAAGCATTTTTTTTTTCCTGAAGAAATTCAAGTCCCGCTCCTTTCATCTCCAGAGGCTCCATAACCCCTCTGCAATCCCACTTTCGGGAAGTATCTGAACCGTGCTGAGCTGCAGAAGCTTATTTACTTCCCTTGTCCATCATCTACATGCCAAACCCACTTTTAAACTCTCATCTCTTAATCTGCAGTTAGGGGAGCGGACCGTCACTGTAAAAAGAAAAAAGAAAAAAAAGAATTTGGTAATGATGGTGGCGGAGGCAGGGATTAAAGGCAAGAGAAGAACAATCACGCTGCCTTTGACGGCTGACCCTGGACTCCAGCGGAAGTTTAAAAAAAGAACAATGCGCGAGCGCGCTTATTTCTTTATTTCATGTCTCATTTGGAGGCGCAGAGACAGCCCTATATGGGAGACATGTTTGCAGCAAACTTTTATCTGCTCCAAATGGTTTCCACGGTAACCACGAGCGAGGCTGACATCAGAGAACTCTCTGTATTGGCAGGGGAAAAAAAAACAGAGCTGAGAAAATGCAGCTAGTATATTGGAGCAACCTAATAAAGGGGCCTCATGTAATCAGTGGATCCATGGGAAAACGCATGCATCGAGGCATCAAAAAAACAAATGGTTATGTGTCGCTGAAAAGCCCACGTGTTGTCAATCCCACCAAGTGACAATTTGCAGCCCCAAATTTAGAAGGCTTATGGCCAATACAAGTGATTGCTCTTATTGTTCTTCAATTTCACCCTGGCAATTCATAGGTTACCGGCAAGCTCCTTGTTAAAATCTCTTGATCCACTGGGAATTGGGGCCGAGACTCTCATTCTTGCTTCCAGTCAAATTTAACAAACAAGCAGAAAAAGAGAGAAAAAACTCTAAAATGCTAAATCAAATACAACAAAGGCCAAAGTAGACTTTGACCAACATAACAAACACAAGGAAAAAGTATTTCAGTCCTGGCTGCCAATACATCCACATCCACTGGAAAAGGCTTAAGAATACATTATGTGATGTTTACCTTAAATGTTAGCATGCAGAATGAGAACTGTTAATTATGTTTAATGGCAGCAAATACATTTACAGGTATGGTCTGAAATAGCAACTCCTCATTGCAGACTGCAGATGGCTACAGATACAGGCACAAAGCACTTCAAAACAATCCTCTTCTCTTTGCTGGTGTAAAGTTCAACGTAGTGACCCACAGTGCCATGCATGATGTGTGTTAACAATAGTACCATCCCTTAATGATCAGTTTCTGAACATAGAGCTGTTTATGGATGGATATTTTTGGATGCCTGACCACAACCTAGCAATGACACTGACGTGTGCAAAAGCTCCAGGAATGCCACTGTGTCTAATATCACTCATATCAGTGTGACACCCATTACCTCGCCACTATGTCAGCGGCACTGCTGTGTTGAGAGTGGTACACTAAACAAATAACAGTTATTTGTTTAGTGTACTAAACTGGTCAACAGTAATCCTGCGGTCAGAAACCGTCTGACATGAATGGCATTGGTCTTTAACAAACTGTGCATAACAACTGGCGTGCTGCGGTTTGCATTTGTACACATACCGCTTATAGTGGACTTATACAAGGGAGGTGTTTTAAAAAGGGGGACAGCGAATGTACATGTCCAGTTTTTGAAGCCTAGTCTAAGACACCTTTAGAATCAGAATGGTGTCAGCATTGACTAGTCAATAGCATCACTGGGATGGTGTATTTTTCACCTTGTCTGTTAAATATTAATGGACTGTCATGTGTGGATATTTGCTTGCTAATTGTAACAGGCTCCTAAATAGAGCATCTGGCTGCTTATGCTAAAAGCAGAGCCACAAATGTAAATGAGATGAAATTCTTTATCGGTTCTGCCTTATTTCGCCTACAGTGGCTGGAGCAAGTGAACTAAGTGAAAAATGTCAGTAACACAATGCTCTGTTTTCTTGCATAGCCGATAGCAAGTGGGGGGCGGGGCAAGGGGAGGGACCACATTGGCTCAGCTCCTATTGGACACAAAAAGGCCAGTCTGTCTGTGTGAGGTTTGTAAATAAATGAAACAAGTCGGAGCCTAATTAAGCCCAGCATGTAGCATCAGTTTGTTTCTGCTTATTTCGCAGAGGCAGCACTGGCTGAGAGATACTAGATAGCCGTGGCTCATTACATGGTACAAGACCCTCCGAAAAGGACAGAAGGGGGCACAACAACTGCTACAGACATCAGAATAGGCCAAGGTTCATAGTTTTAATGCTCTTGTTTACTGTAAAAATGACAAACGTCTCAGCTCTGGGGAGCTCTTGTGGTATTTCACGAGATTTCTTAGGAAGACAGATAATTTAAATCCAAAGTGAAGTCAATTCAGTATTGACAGTCACACAGACCTTTTTTTGCCTAAATTACAGTTTAAGAAGAATTCCTGCTTTGTGGAATGCTCATCAGATTTTCCTAGAATGCCTCTTTTCTTGATAGACACCACTAAGCAATACCAGAAAGAAATATAAAGAAATAAAAGAGATATAATAAAGTCATTTTCCAGCAATGGCAAGCCAATCTGCTATGTAGAGTTGTAATCTCCACAAGATTTTCTGTTGCTTCTTTCTTTTTTTCCTTTCCTTTCCACTGTCTCTGCCCCCTGGGGGACCTCTGTTTTTATTTACTTCTTCGATTATGGCAAATTGAATGTAGGGGGATTATAAAACGAGTAATCTTTTATCAACTGCGTGGTCAGGGATTACAGCGAGTTAAACATACAGCCAGACTTGTCACTGCTTATATTTTTGTGCCGCAATCCTGCTGACGAGGCAGTAATCCTCTTTGGCGGCTGTGTTCGCGAGCTTTAAATCATGGATCTGTTTATTTGGCTGCCACGTTAAATAATGGCACCCTCCAGAAAGTCTTGGCCTCGTCAAGCCTTTTTGCAGTTGAAAATTCTCGACTGCTTGTTCAACTGCTTAGACCCAGTCCGGGCTCCTTTTTAAAGGACAGGCTGTGTTCACTTCAGATAGGCCGTGGAACTGCTTGTGCGGCAGAATATACAGCAGCTTGCTCTAAAGTGTAGGAGACTGGGGAAAAATGGCTCTTCTCAGGGACAAGTCCATGAGAATAATGTTATGTCCGTGGGTGGAGACCGCACAGAAATCTACAGAGAGGTCAGAGTCCTGTTGAGCTCGTGGTGATGGATAATATCCATAGATAAACGTGAATTAAAAATAAAAGCCACCCACGGGCAAGTAGGCAGTAAACATCAATCATGGCGAGGGTAACATCTGGAGTTGGCAGGGCTCCCAAGCACCCAACGTGTCCTGTTAATCCCTTCAAATTCCACCAAAATCCGGGCATTTGGGGGGAACTGGCAGGTTTCATGACCACACCGATTTTTTTGTGTGCGCTGGCGCAGCTATAGCAGCAAGTCACTGCCAGCAGTGGAGTCTTCCTCTGTGCCTGCTACTCAGATCAATGAAGAACAGCAGGCAATATGTGGGTACAAACATTCACCTCCAGCGTAGTGCAGCCACCAGAGACAGCTTATAGGCAAACATGTTCTCTCCGGAGCAGGGAGGCCTCAACTCTATGCTGTAATTACTTGATTTGAGCATAAAAAGGACAATAATTATTATTAAAAAGGATGACAGGAAAAACACAGACTAACTAATTGAGCGTGATGAGTATCCTCAAACCAAATGAGGTATGACTAAATGTCTCCTTGGAAAATAAAAAAAAATTGCTGTATTTACTGCAGCTCACAGCAGGCGAAAAAAAACAGAGGCATGACATTGTGTTCTGAGGAATACAGAGGCATGCTGTTCCATGCCAGTTACATAAACACACCAATCAGTAAAAAAAAAAAATAGGGGGGAGGAGGAGGGAAAGATGTCAGGGAGAAAATCCATGACATTTTAACGTGCTGTGACTAAAATGGGAATCCTAAATGAGGTGTGTGTTTCATGCGCACATCCACCTCATCAAAGCGAATTAAGGCCGCTATTCGACTACCAAACAGCCTTTGCCAAACTGTGCGCAAATCAATCCCCAATGTAACCGCACATAATGAAAATGAATTTGCCACTAATTTGGAGCTACTTTGTTGCCTGACTTACTCGCTGGAAAGCCACGCAGAATTCTGATACAGAACAGCATTTGTTCTGTGAAAAGCTTGCCTTCATGACAGAACAAGACGGCAACAAAATAGATGCGGCCGATCAAAGGCACATCTGGAGCTGGCAACAAGAAAAACATCAGTCCGGTTGAAAAAGAAGAAACAGAATGAGGGAGCTGTTTGTTTCCTCGCAAATGGCAGACCAAAAACTATATGGAGTGGCTTCATGTGCCATGTAGATGCTTCAAATCACTGGGAGTCATTCACAGGCACCAAAAACACACAGCCTGTGTTTTCTACAGCTTTTATCAATGTTTAAAACTCAGCAGGCTTGTGCATGAGAGATAGAGACACAGAGAGAGAGACAGAGAGAGAGAGAGAGAGAGAGAGAGAGAGAGAGAGAGAGAGAGAGAGAGAGAGGGTGAGAGAGCGAGAGAGAGACAGACAGAAAGAGAGAGACACAGAGAGAGCGAGAGACAGTGAAAGAGACTGAAACACTGATAGAAACCAAAAAGGGGCAACAAGAAAAGATGATGGACAACGATTGCTGGAGATATTAAGAAATAGGCAGAAAGAGCCCATGACATGAAAAAACAAATTACATCATATTACAGTGGTATTACAGAAACATTCTGACAAAAAACATTGCATTCACATATACCCATCTTTTCAGAATACAGCACGTCAAGTTGCCTATTTGCATTATTCAAGCTGCGAAGGGCGTTCCAGCACTGACTGCTTTTTGAATGAGGTGTACTATCAGGCAGACAATGAAAACAATAGTCATTTACATTTTTCCTAGAGGCACAGTAACAAAAAATGGTGGTTAACTTTAAGGAGTGGCTAGAAAAATAGCTTGTAAAAAAGCAAAACCTATGCACCCTAATTACCTTTGAAAAATATAAACACAAGAAAACAGTTTAAAATCCTGTGTGTGAGACACTAGAAGCAAGTGGAGCTGGTCAACTCTCCACCAGCCCTTCACTCATCCACTCTATGCGATCCAAACTAGGTCATACATTTTCACCATTTTGTGCCTGCTAAATCTAACAAAATCAGCATGCAAGCCTTTTCCCAGCACTAAAAGCAGAGTATGACGCAGGTATTAAAAATTAATGGACAATACAGTGTTCCCTGAATGCCAATTAAATCTCCAGAGGCCTGTCCTCGCAGCCTTCGCAAATGCACAAAAAACAAACAATGAAGGAGACATGGCCAAAATAGAGATTTTTAATTACATCTCCCCCCCTCATAGTGGATTAATTTAACAGACGAGCCCCTGTCATTTCCATGCGAATAAGAGCAGCATAATCAAATATTCAGGGAAAGAGTGTGGAATAGTCTAAATTGTTCCCTAAAGTGCTCTTTACACTGCTGTTTCAGGGGGAAAAAAAGGAAGCTCTTTTTTTTTCCATGTCTTTGATCGACGGCCTGACCCGATGCATGACACGGGAGTTCATTGACGTACATGGTTTTGCGGAGGGACGTCGGGGCCAGAGTAGTAATTGAGATCCAGAGCCCCGTCGCAACGGCCATGCCAATCACAGCCATCTGCTGGAAGCTGGCTGGGAGGGACACCCATTACGGTGGACACTCACGCAAATCACACAGCCAGTGCGGTCCAAGTCAGCGAACACAACACGCCGATGACTGAGTCTGACAGCGCAAACTGAAAAGAACATAAGGAAAAATGAAAATAACAGCCTTGTAAATTGCTGCCGACATCCTTTATTGCTGGGCTCAAAATGTGTTTTAACTGAGTGCCTCTGTGTTGGTTGGCTCAGAAAAAAAAATTAAAAATCTCATGGGAGCGCTCTCTCTGACAAGGCGATGTCTAAGTATAGTCACTGTCAGAATAAAACCATGTATCTCCAAAAAAAAAAAAAAAGTTACTTTACAGGGAAGATCAATCTTTTTCAACTTTCGATGTTAGTCAACACAGAAAGACTTTGTTCTAAATCATGCTGAGAAAATTCCTTTAGTCTGTTCTGCATATTTATCTGGGCTCAGAGAAACACTAACACTAAAATACAAACCAAGAGAAATACTATAAACCGTGAGGTTAAGGTTTAAGGTCAGTCGATGTGCACCACTGTACCATCCACTCGCACTGTATGTTGCTCTGAGAGAAGTTTTACTCTATAGCTCGCTCATGTAGATACAGTTTGTAAGTCACTTTAACCAATGCTTTCATCACTGTCCACAAACTAGGCTGGACGGTGCTCATGAGATAACTCATAAGTAACTATGGAGGCACAAACTAACAAAACAGCAACATGGAAAGCTCTGGTTCCCCTTGAAAGCCTCCACTGTAACAAGAACCTTCCAGCTGTATGAATAAGAACGAGACAGCTACAGTCTCTGAGGAGTCTGAACCACTGACTGTATATATAATAAAAATGATAGACACTCACTGGATAGAACATCCAGCCAACTGAAAACATACTTAATCACAATTTTCATATACAGGTTCAGCGGAACCCTGCATTTATGAAATGAAAATAGTGTTACTGACTGACAAAAAGAGTCTAATAAGGTTTGTTTAGTCATTTACAATTGGAAAATAAAATCTTTCTTTCAGGTCAAATTTGAACAAATGTGATTAACTGCGATTATCACAAAAATAATGCAATATAGAAAAGAGCATAACTATCACTGTGAGGCACTCTGTGGTTAATTTTTGTTAGGTTTTGTTGTGAGAATGAGTAATTTTGTTGGTTCAGTGTGTTGTTTACTTGTTTGTTTTGTGATGTTTCTTGTATTGCTTCATTGTTTTCATACCTTGTTTTATGATTTTGGCTCTGGTGTTGTGTGCTCGCAGATTTGCCACGTCATGGTGTGTTAAGTCAGATTGGGAAATAAAACCTGCTACCTTTGTTGTTTTCGTTTGAACCTCCGAACTGCCACTGTCTGTGAACTTAAATACTGAATGTGGCAGGCCTGTCAGTAGGTTTGTGTGTGTTCTTACGTTACTGCTGGAGCAACGTCTCATCCAGCCACGTGTGATTACCGCTGGCTTCGTTAGCTGGATGCTTACACAGCAGCAGACAGGCCCGTGCCCAGTCAAGCGGAGCAGCGGCGTGTCTCACACATTCTCCGTTTTAATGACAAATTTGCATCTCCAAACACCTCTCCTCCTCTCTTTCTGCCTCTGTCTCTCCCTCATGCCCTTCCTGAAGGTGTTATTCCCACCTTTCTGACGCCTCCCCCCAAATCGAAGAGCCACTGCTGTGCTGTAAACGAGATGTGACGAAGGCCCGGTGAGAGGTGGCTTCGCAATCTGTCTTACCGCATCACCCTGCTCACCTTGCATTGATTATTTTGACAGATTACAAACCTGCCCATAAATGACACAATAAGGCAATTCAAGTAAAAAAAAAACAAAAACTAAAAAGTCCATTACAGACACGTGTGCAATTTTAAGACTTAGTAACAATTCCATTTCCATTTATGCAAAGTTGTTAATAAAATCTTACACACGTCATGGGATTTTGCTGCCTCCTGTCATAATTATTTCAGAAAACTACAAGCTACACAACTCTTGTGGTCTCAGTCTTATTTTTTATTTCCCTCTCTCTGACTTTTATTGTGAGCATTGAGATAAAGGAAACTATTGAACTTTCTAACCCCTCTCTAAACCAACTGTTTGAACAAACCAGCTCAGAGAGTACTTGAGTATCTCCCAGCTAATACCTTGCTCTGAACGAGCTTGGGCTTCATGTTAGATCTCAGGAAATCGTGAGAGAATGTTATGCACAACCATACGTAGTGAGAGTTTCGGGGGTTTTAATGCAGACACTGTTCCAGTAAATTGAACGTGTATCCTCTCATAACAGCCAACAATGAACTGATCAGTGGAGTGTACATTGATCACAAACAAAACCAACCATGCTGTTCTCCTCCAGAGTTCCTCTACCTTTCATCGTGTCCAAATTTTTATTGTTTAAACCAAGAGCTAGCCTGTCCTCACCAATCAGAAGTGTTTAAATCCAGTACGTTGAGTGAGAGGATCAAAACATTGCTGGTTCAGTTGCAGCTGAGATACTTTTGTTGTGGGTCGTTGGTTAGTGTAGTGGATAACGTTGCTGCCTTCCAAAAAAGAGAGCAGGGTTCGATTTCTAATTTGGGCAGCTCCAATAAGAGATGTTGGGCAAAACTGCTAACTCTGCATTTGCCTACACTTGTGATGCTCAAAAACTGTAAGCCACTTTGGATAAAAGCGCCCAATCTGAAGCCACCTCCAGGTCTCTGGAATTTAGGTACTGTTAATTTGGGGTCAGGTAGAGTGGCTTCCCTTAAAGCAAGGATGTCGAACTCCGGTCCTGGAGGGCCGTGGTCCAGCACGTTTTGGTGATTCCTGATCAGAAACACCTGGTTCACCTCGCCAGTTAATTGTCAGGTTTAGTGAATGTGTTTGAGGAGAACTACCATCAAACTGTGCCGGACACCAGCCCTCCAGGACCGGAGTTTGACACCCCTGCCTTAAAGCATTAGAGAAACCTTATAGACAGAATTCATATACCACTATACCAGCCATGCCAACTTATACATATACTGGTGAAGTCATAATAAAACGTCATAATTCACAAATAACTTTAATGTATGTTAATGTCACTAGTGCTTGTTCCAAGTCACTTTTGGACCACTTTCTGCTATTCTAGCAAAAACAAGCATATATACAGTGGGATCCAAAAGTCTTAATTCTGGGATTTTTTTTTTACTTCTGCACTACATTGACTATGTTAATGCTTTGGTACAAAAATAATTGTTTTTAGCCTCACCACTTCCACCGATGTTTACACGACTCTCAAGTGTATTTTATCTACTCATCAGAAGCTTTTGCACAAAATGGAGTGGAGTCCATGCCAGCTCGAGTGCATGCAAAAAGCATAAGGGAGGCAGCAGATACTGGAAAAAAAACCCCTCAAAATCAGATAAATGTTGTAAACCTTTCACTGACAATAATGCTGATATTATAATTTGTAAAGAAATCTGTTGTGTGGAAGTACGACAAAAGTAAAATAGAAGCATTGTATTCATATGTGTGACATCATTTTTCCAGTAGTTTTTCCCAGTAGGGTTTACTAGAGAGATGCAAAAACTAAATATTTGGATAGCAAATTAATGCAATTTAGAGACCAATAATGCCTTAATTGGCCAAAATGTCTTGTGTAGCAAGACTATACAAGTATGTTATTACCAGACATGATGGGGATTTGTTACTGGGTAAGGAATAGCAATCCAACTGTGCAAAAACTGCCCAGAAAAGCAGCAAAAGAATATAAAATGTAAAATATAAAACATTAAATAAAAATGTGGCTTCTAAACAAATACATTTGGCTTTGTTTATTTTTTTTCAATGAAATAACTCATGTTCAGGCTAGCCCAGGTAAATGATGCACAAGCAGAAGGTGCTCGTGAGATTTTATTTCAGGAGTCTTGGTGGGAAATCAAACAAAGGGGGCACTGAGCACAGCGTAGCTTCTGATAAACAGTGAAACAGAAACAGTCCCTGAACAAAGCACTGGATACAGCACAGCTTCAGCCACACAGCAAAACAGAAACATTCCAGAAGACTCCCTGCAGCGAACTGTGGTGCAGAGCAGGGAGGCCCAGGAAATGCCAGGTTCAGCTGGTTAGGTCTACCTGGTCAGTGTCTCCAGCGCACTGCCAAGCATACCACTTCAGTCTATTCTGTGTAAGATACACACAAACAAACAACAAGCCACACTAGCCACAAGGCATGATGGAGAATGAGCACTAGATACCAGTTCAGGCTGGGTGTATGTAGGGAAAGAGAGAAATACAGAACAGGTGTAGATAATCAAGTGAGCAGGAGAAACCAAAATGAGAGGGCAAACAGGGGGAGAGGGAAGTGCCAGATTCAGCACTCCAGCAAACAGGCTGGCCGGGGGTGTGGCACGTGAGACCCGGCCTTGACAATAACAAAACAAACATTTTAGAAAGAATTACCTTTTTATTAACATTTGTTACTGTGCTCATTTTTGCTCAGAATAGCAGGGATTGTTTTATTACAGTTCTTGCACTGTTCTGACAAATTGAGGGACTGTTCATGAAGTTACACAACAAAAATACATGACATACTTTGTTTCATGCGTCTATTTTAAGCTGGCCCATCATTTTAAGATGACAGCAAGAGTAAAATCTAGGTTTTCTGTGAGAAAATGCAAAATGTGAATGTGTGATGCTTTAAAACCAGTGTTTGGAGACTTTCAAACATTGGGTTTTATGGGCAAAAAATGTATGCACACTTTGAATTCAATCCAGCAATATTCTGATTTCGTGACCAGCATGCTACTGCTGCACCGCCAAGGGAGTACGACCTTGCTGGCTCTTACCAAGCCATTTATGGTTAAGGATAGCTGAACGTGTCGCCACAGTCACGGTTGATTGTTGTTAATTAAACTACAACAAACAGTGACTCATGTCTTTTTTATAATGGACTTGAACTTTGGTGTCTTGAAGTCTGTTCATGAGTCTGCTGTGTTTTCCTCCGTGTTTGTTTCTCTGTGTTTGTGTTACGCAATCACACTAATAAGTGATACAGTAAAAAATATGTGGATTATTACATTTGAAGTAATGTTGGAGTCCTTGGCCTTCAGCATCATGTGAACAGTTTAACATTTTATTCAGCTATTTTTGATGTTTTATTTTACTCGATGAGATCAGGTTTCCAGGTCAAGTGTTTTTTTCAGGAGAAATGGTTACTGAATGAGTTGAATGGTTACTGAACCAATTTTGTTTTGCAATGTATTTATGTACTGCAACATGTATTTAACACTGCAACATGAAAAGCTTCTGATATTCAACTCAAAATGGCCAAGCAGAGCAGGTACGGCTTAGAATATTCCGCTTAGTAAAGTTAGTAATGTAACATAGTGAGCTTTAGTGCTTTTTAAAGGGTGATCCTAACTCATGCCGAGTGAATCTCATACACCGTGAACTGCACATCCTCAGGAAATAACTGTAATTTACCAGAACAGTAGCTTGGACATTAAACTAACCATTCTACTGCTTCAGATTCAAACCCTGGATGCTTTCTTTGGTCAAAGCTAATGTCGTGCTGGAAAGCTCAGTAAAACTTGCATGTATTGCATGCAATTTTATCCTTATGGTAGAACATTTCCAGATCTTTATAACATGGTTCTCTAAAAGAACTAGCACAGTGGCACCATATGCCGGCATTAGGAGAACATTCATCCACTCAGACTAAAGCCCTGCGAGCAAAAGTAAACCATGCGTGGGGCTTTTTTACTAATTCATGGTGCTGTTTTAGTTGTTAAAGGATGTGGGACATCCTTGCAGAGGGCACTCTATAACAGCTGAAATACACCCATGAATGAGCACGGGGACTTTATGGCTATATTGCGTTCCAGCATGTAAGCAATATGCCCCAGGTGAAAAGGCGCTAAAAGCGAAGGCCTGCCCAAAGGCAGTGCTTTGCTCAAGAATAAACCTAATGGAATAGAAACTTAGTAGAAGCCATGAAGCATGAGAGTGTGTGTGTGTGTGTGTGTGTGTGTTTGTGATTTGGCTGTGCCAGTATTTAATATGGACAATTCTGTAAATACCAGGGAAAAAAAAGCTGGCCAGCATATAGAGCATACACTTCAGGGATCTATAAATATTGTCTGACAGGTCTTATCACATCTATCACTCAAGCCAGCCTCTGATCTGAATCGTTGCCACATTGCTAAGCAGGTGCTAATTCGATTTTTCGCGACAGTAGCACAAAAGCAGATCTTTTTCTTGCACACATTGCATGACTAACATCTGCGTCCGTAGGGCTGTGGTGGCTTACTGTGGCTGAGAGGCAATGATGAATAGCTCACTGGCAGGGCCTTATTTGTCTCCTTGATCAGTGTTATCTGCAGTTTTTTTTCTCCCTGGGATGCTGACTGTTCCCACTCCTCTAGTCCACCCTTTTTTCCGTGTGTGTCTCACTTGAGATAATGTCACTGGAAGGGCATGAGGAGCACTTTCGTCCCTCAACTCTCACAAACCACACTGGCCACTTTTCATCAAGCACCACAGCAGACATGGGAATGCATGTTAAAAGGTTATCGGTGGCCTTCAAAGATCACTATCAAAGACAGCACCTTGAATGCACCGCCAAAGAGAAAACCCCAATGTTGAAATGCGCTGAAAAAAGAGTGTCAAAGGAAAGTGCCTCTTTGGAAAGGAATTTCTGAAGATGTCTGCAGTTTCTGAAATGTTTCTGAGGCTTGTAAACAATGCCCCTCAAAACTCAGACGAAAACTGCGATTTCTTTACCCTTGAAGAAAGGAAACGGTGCACATTTGATTTAAAACGTGAGAATGTGCAGCAGAGGCTTGAAAGATCCCACTTACACCAGTGAAGTAGGGCTTTCCCCAAAAACATTGCAAACAACTGTAGTAGTAATTAAACATATACTTAAAGGTAATCTGATAATCAACATAATCAAAACAGAAATTAAACACATACTTAAAGGGAATCAGGTAATCAATATAATCAAAACAGAAATTAAACATATACTCAGAGGTAATCAATGTAATCAATGTACTTAATGCATCCTAAGGGAAAAATCTTTATATTCAGTTTATGATTATGTATGTGATCGTCTGTTTGATTGTTGTATCCTAAGGGAGAAAGTCAATATATTCAGAGTATGATTATGTATTTGATTGTCTGTTTTGAGAGTTCTTTATTTGAGGCTGGATGGGGGTCTTGTATAAGGCCTAGACTGGTGTCACATAAAGCCACGTATACTTTAACATTTGCGTGCGTAGAGAAGATTTAATCCTTATGTGTCGAGGCCAGTCTTGAAGTCTGTTAGAGCACGAGACTCGATTGGGAACTTGTTTTTTGCACGTACCTTGTGTTTTGAAGTAAAATGTTCTAACAGTTATCTGCATCCTGAGCTAGCACGAGGTCGTTGTCATGGTAACGATTCTGGGTGCAGGGGTTCGTAGCCATAACATCAGGGAATATGGCGGGCAGTTACTGGCACCTAGGGAATGTTTTCATGACGTGCGGCTCACAATGGCTCAACGTTAGAAAATGGTATAAGTACTTCTGGTTTGGGAAGACATTTTGTGAAACTTCACTCCAGAACTGCTCTGTGGTGAAAGATTTAATCCTGTTCTCCCTTTTGCAAAAGAGTCTTTAAAATAAAAGCCTTGTTTCTGAGTGAAGACTTCTTGTCAGTTTGCTGATTTTCTCACCGCCGTTACACAACCTTCGACTGAGGAAAGTTTAAAGAAGGAAAGAGTTGGTAAATAAATACGTAAATAAATAAACTTTTAAAAGTCCATATAGAACACAAGTGAAGACAAACTGAAAATCAGCCTATAGACTAAATCAGGGGTGCCCAGCCCCTGGATTTTCCTGTTCAACTTACTTGTTAATTGCCAGGTTTAGGGTATGTGTTTGAGGAGGGGAATTAGCAAATGGGAAACCAGCCCTCTAGAATCTGATTTGGGCACCCCTGGCCTAAATAAAGGACTGGTGAATGTATGTAAAGATGAACTATTTGCTGAAAAAGCTTCTGAATGGTTTCTGACTTGGATGTACAAGTCTAGGTAAAAAATGGGACCATTTACATTAAGTGCGGTTCTTTCTTAATACTCATACACCTTATTTACAAAAAAAGGTTCTTAGATGCCAACATAATTCTATAATATGACTGTGGAATCCTTGCAGTTTTCAGAGATGGAGGCTTGTTTCCTAACAAGCTTGTGCACATTCACTTGCTTAGCTGCCGCCAAGCTGAGAGACACAGCGATAGCAGGCTAGCTAACAGTTTAGCTAATTTCTATGTACAGGCATAAATATATACAAATTTAGTGAAATAACTTGCAAAGTCATCGATCCTAAATGAGTTTTTGTTCACATATCAAAATTATTTCACTTGTGTTTGAACTGAACTCCAACCAGTAACACAGAAGTGGGACATAATTAGCTCAACTGATTATGAAATCACATTTCACAACTGAAATAAAGTTAAAACTCATTTAAACACCTTTAAGACGTCAGTCAAAAAAGTTTGTTACAAATCAAAAGTGTAAGAATTATAAATGGAACATAAAAGTATTTAATTACAGGGGGTCCTCGGGTTACACCACAGATCCGTTCCTTCGACACTGATGTAACCCGAATTTTGGTGTAAGTCAAGACACCCTAGCCTCTTACTGATTACTAAGACACCGTAGAGACACCCTAGTCACTTACTGATCCTAACACAGTTGTAAAAGCATAAAAACACAACTAAGCCACAGAAAAAGGAAAACTCCCTCACTCATACGCCACGTTACTGTGTATTCGTCCGCCGCCCGCAACCAAACAAGTTTGCCCACGTAGTCCGTAAGTACGACATGCAAGTCGAGTGGGAGTGAGCTTCGTAAACTTGAAAAGTCGTATGTCAAGACTGTTGTAACTCAAGGACCTCCTGTATAGTTAATGGCAAAGGTAAATACAGTTATTTCATTTTCTGCCAGAGTTCACCTTACTGAACGGTACTAGTGGGTCCAGTGGGTTAAAAAAACATCCACTGAAAGGTCTTTTAGGGATGCACAAAGAAATTTTTTAATGGCAATGCTTAAAAAACCTTTCTGTCACCTTTATTTTAAGGGTATCCGATTTTCTTCATTCTTAAGTGATAAAGTATACGGAGACCTCACAACAGCAATGACAAGCAGCTCCGTTTTCCCCAGTGAGAAAGCTCTCCAGTGTGTCTGTCAGAACCCCACTTCCTCTGTCTGCTCGTGTAATTAATGAGGTAATGAACTAATGATGTGCAAACTAATTGACAGTGATTACTTTAAAAGTGAAATTCATTCATAGTATATTCATTCAGCATTAGTATTCGTTTTACGTCTTAACCCGCGAGAACATTGCCTCTTTTGTAATTTGCATCTTCAAACCAGTGGCCATGCTATATACTTACCGCATAGCTCGTAACCTTGACAGCACTTAGCAAAATGTAAAATCACAATCATACCAAAGACTAATGCTAATAAATTATCTTGACTTTGATAAAAATTTAAAAGACTCCAAGGAAACATCTTCAGTGTCACAGAAAGCAGACATATGACCTTTATCATTAGAGACTTAGAGGCATTAAAGGCGACTCATAAACTGACAACTGCGAAGGGAAAAAAAATCAATTACAGTGCTTAAGCTGCAAATGCCCATTGAGAAATGAAAAGTGTCACCTAATGATAAAATACCATAAATCTTTGACAGCTACAAGTTACAATGCCCTTGTAGTGGGGCGGAAATGTACGTTGCGCATTAGGCGGAGCCGGAATGAAGCCTGCCCATCGAAGCTCCTGAGGTGCCCCGACAGAGCCCACGTTCCTGTGCTTAAGAGTTTATACACACTGCAATTTGCGCTAAAGTAAAAGCGAGAAAGGCGAGAGGTCAGCCAAGCATTTCATAGGCACAGCGAATGGCTTCGCAACAGTCGGAGCTCTGCTGGGCCGCTGGAGAAGAAGAGCGCGTGGAATCGTGGGTAGAGCGCACAGGCAGCTCTGAGTCAGAGAGGGAATCGATGCAGCCTGACAGGTGATGTGGCCATGCCAAACCTACTCTGAAAGGCCTCCAGACACTTTGTGAATATTTGAGGCGCTGGGATTTTTACAGGCAAGCACACACCTTGCTCGAGCTGAGATGGCATGCAACAGGGTGCCCATAGACACAAACGCAAACATAAAAAAGGTCTGGCTTTGTTTTGTTTGGGAAAATATTCAAGAATAAATCATGTCAACATCTGATTGTGCTCTTTTTTCCTGCTCTCGATTAGGTAAGTCTTGCTGGCAGGCCTGGAGTAAATATGACTTGCTATTTGCGTAAATCCTGTGTAAATCTGAAGAAGCGAAGTTTGCTTCGATTTCAAATTCCTTTATTTGTTTTCTGACATAAAGATTTGATTGGAAAAGCCAACTGTGGAAAATGATTGCAAACAGCTGAAATAATTGCAGCTGCGTGATTATTTATTCACTGCCACTGGTCTACAGCCCTTAAAAATGTGACAGGCCACTACGAACCTCCCCCCTGCCTCACCACTGAAGCTGGAAGATAAAAGGTTATTCGTCTGTCCGTCTTGGAAAGGGCTGGGTATCATCTGTCTGTTTTAGGAATCAGAATTAAAGAGGCTAGATTCCATGGCTGGGTGTCCAAGAGTCCACAACTGGTTTTGCTCTTTCTTCAGTGGTAGGAAACCCTCCTCTCCATCCCTAACAAGCACGGACATCTGTTACCTGGTCTGTCACTATAAGCTTAATGGGATCTGTTCAGTGTCATAAAACTTAAGAAATCCAAATTTATTTAGTTAGTTCTTTCAGTGGCTTGTGGCCAGCAACCTCAGGGGCTCAGTGCATTTGAATAGTCTGCGTTTTGGAAAATCTGCCACTTCTTCTGTGGAAAGTCAGATATGCGTAACAAAATCGTGTTACAAAGTCAGAATACATTATTCATAGATAATCTAATTCTGCGTCCCCTAACGACAGCGTTGGGATGTGATGGAATACATGCAATAGCACTGCATATTCAGAATACAAAAATGAAGGATATGTATTCGGTCCATGGCAGTATTTAAAATACAGAATAACCCTTTGGCCCTCCTGTAGGACATTTTTGTCCACTTCACTCTCTTTTTTTGGGCCATTTTTGCTGTGTTAATGCATATGAAATGAAACTTCCCAAGGGTCTGGAGTTTTTTAGATCTTTACATTTTTAACTTCAACTCATTAAATATATCAATAATATGCTCCATACATCCAACTGTAACACTCGACTCCCTCATGGCCACTTTTGGCCAACTGAAACCCACGAAAACTACATTTTTAAATTCCTTGTTATTTACACTGTTAAATCATACAATTTAAGTTAAAATGCTTTCATTCTAAACTCAACACTTGAGAAATGTAGTTTTTAGTGTTTTCTTCCAGATTATGTCATTTATCCATTTTTAGACCTTAAATATGCCCCCAAATATGCTGCCAAAACACTTTAATTTCATTTTAAACTCAGCTTAATGCATTTCCCTTAAAGAAAATGTAAAGGTAAAGCTGTATCTGTACTGTACAGTTTACACTGAACTGCTGTCTCCTGCAGTGCTAGAATGTAAAATACAGATGTTACTCCTGAATAGACTGTACTGTAATTCATGCAAGCGCGTTTTCTCTGGCATAAACAGGGTAAATACAGTAATAATTTAATGTACAGTAATGTAAATGCAAGACTTTAAGAAGAACAAAATGAAAAACAGAAGAACATTCAGAGAAACACTTGAGAGCTCCACACGGGAAACTGTTCTGATGCGGGAATGCTGGACTGCATCTGCCAGAGATTTATGTTCATATTGTTCATATTTATGTTACAAAATAAATTTTGTTAAAAAGTAAATTATATTTTTCTTAATAAATTAGCACTATAATGCATGAAACATTATATATTGCCACAAAAAAGCAAAAAAAATGCGGAGCATATTCTTAGTTCGGTTCTCATCCGCGAATGACTAAGGCTGTGTACTCTAAACCACAACTTCGCAGGGGAATGCTGTATTCATTTTTCCAACTTTTAAAGAAAAAGTGGAATATCATTTACTGTTGCATGCCAGTCAATAATAAAGACTCTGTCAGCACCAAAGGCTTCAACTTCTAATTTGAAGAAACATGCTTTCAAGTTAAAACTCAACCAGTGAAGGGTAGGCCACAAACCTAGCCAGCATATTATTTCCCCTGCTTCCCCTGGTGGTATATGCTGGCCATCAGCTTTTAAAACACAACATATGCTGTTTATACAGATGAAACCACATTTTGTTTCACAAGTTTCTACAATGTTGTTTTCCAAGGTCAAAACTGAACAATATTAGTTACTTTGGTAGCCCTATCTGGCCTTTATATGAAAATAGTGTGAATTTCATAAAGGCCTATATAGGTTTGATCAGTTCTTTCCAATCCAGAGCTTTTCACCAGGGAAAACATGCTGCATTGTATAAAATAAGCCAACCAGAAAGAGTACACTCAGAGGATACATAACCAGTCATGTTGAGGTCATAAAGTAAAAAGAAAGTTGGTTTAAAACAAACTTGGGGACTCATTATTTTCTAGTCCATTCATGTTGATATTTTATTCATGTTGATGCTGATGTACAAAAAGTAAATGACAAATTCACCACCCACAAGTACTGTAAAAAGAAAATAAACAAGTAATGATATAACAGATATTTTACACGGAAGCATTTTTAATGTGGGGGGGACGCATCCGTCTACGTTTTGGGGGGGCTCTGGGTTTGGTGCGCGGATGCAAATCTCGATCGTTGTCCGGTGGGCGAAGGGGTGGGACGTTGTGCGCATGCAGAGTCTTGGCTGTTGTCTGGGAAACAAAATGTGTGTGGGGGGGCAAATGAATGATTTTGAAAAGTGCGTGTGTGGGGGGGGGGGCATGTCCCTCCCTGCTATAATGATTCCGGCGCCCATGATTTTAAACCTATTCTAAAAGTATTCTGAGCACATTACTTTTTATGTACTGTAACAGAAAAAGCATTACTGAATACATTTACAGCAACTTATTGAGTATTCAGTCATTAGTACTTTTTGCTTAACCCCATTACCTTTCGCCCAACGACCCCTGCCCCTTCCACCTCCACCTCCACCCAGACGTGCCACTGCAAAAAATGTCCAGAGCTAAATAGGTATTATCATCATAAAACATTATAATTATCAAGCACAAACATCTGCGCCTGGTGCTTGTGAAACCACTAGAAAGATGAAAATGCAGGATAGGATAAGAACATATCTCCACCCTCTCGCTCTCTCTCACTCTCTTTCTCTCTCTCTCTCTCATGCACATGCTCCCTTTACTCAGAAGCCTGATACAAAAAAAAAAACTTGGCAGTATAATTACAAGGATTACTGAAACTCGCTATAATAAACATTTTCATGGGGCAAATCTAAAGGTAAACAGAGTGGTGCTAATTTGTGCTTCAGTCATGCTTTATGGTTCATATGATTTAATGACTGCCATGTGCATATAATTACTCTAATTGGTAACATATTCCAACAGGATTTAAATGTATTAACATTCGTTATACATATTCAGTTTATGCAAACTAGATACCATGCCAAATTGCTTTTAATTATTTATTTGGAGAAACTTAACATGATGAAAGTTGGCACACACATTGTTCAAAAAGGATATTTTTTTAAATCTTCATCCTCATTTTAATCTTACCCTCAACATTATTAATGATCTCTTTTAAATCATGCAAGATTCTGCAGTTCATTGCTTTTGCACATCTATTGATTGCACTATAATTTCACTAAAATGGTGTTGAGGTAGGCAAGCGGGCTACAGAACACGTATGAGAGGGATCACTTGGGAATTCTTCCAGAAAAAGAGTTTCACCCGCTGAAGTTTGCTAGTTTATCAGATGCTATCTATAAAGCCCTCTTCTCTGAAGCCTAATCTAGAAAACAAGTCTGACCTATACTGCAGATGGCATCTTTTATAATCCTCAGACCATAATATTTTGTTGCTTCTAAGCCAGAAGTGTATTGATTAACTGCCCATTCTCTCACTGGTCTTTTATACTGCAGCCAAGGAATGGAGGCAATCCTGTACTTAACAGATTATGCAAAAACAATAAAAAAATAATAACAGAACAAAAACCCATCATAAAACTGCGTCGCTAAACCAAATCTGTGCTTTCACCGCGAATTCTGGCAGCCACCAGCCGAGAAATTACAGCCTGTTGTGCCACTGCAAGCATGGGATTTAAGCTTGAATACTGGCAAGCAAGAGACACTCTCAGTGGATGGAGTCTGCAAATAACTCCAGGTAGAGGAAGCCATGGAATCAAATATAGCTAATCTTCCTGTGATGCTGTAAAGCAATATATGAGATGGCATATCGTGCGGGACTTAATTGTCTTAGAACTTGGACTCGTCTGACTTCCATGAAGGAATGAGAACAAAAGACAAAGGGATGGGATGGTGAGTGGGAGAGCAAGAGGGAGAGTGAGTGAGAGAGAGAGAGAGAGAGAGAGAGAGAGAGAGACAGAGAGAGAGAGAGAGAGAGAGAGAGAGAGAGAGAGAGAGAACGAATACGAGAGACAGAGAGCATCAGTTGTCTCCGATATTGAATATTATGCATTATGCCCCAAGAATTTCTAATGAACTCCATCCAATCTCATTTGAATTGTTATCAGAGGCCGATTTGATTCTGGATTCCTTTGTGTGTGATTATCGATTGTCCGAAGAAAGGTGGGGGTAAACAGCAGGTAATTAGTATTCTCAGACACTTTTGCTGGATTACTCTCAATACTGCTTTTATTAGTCTGAGGAGTGAACAGAGATGAGGCGGGGGTGTCTTCACACACTCAGCTGAATAAGGAACAGACGCACGTCTCAGGGCAGACTGCCTTCATATTCCTCATATTCAGAAATGATTACAGCAAATGAAAGCAGGCATGTGGGGAGATTGGATGTCGCTGACCTTTTTGTGGCTTGGGGGTGGAAAAGAAAGTGGATGGAATGTGCTTAGCTGGGTGTCCATTAGGCGGGACAAAAACAGCTGTGTTGGGTGACGCACCTGTAACTCAATCCTCAAAAGAGGATATTAGCCTGGTTCTGGTTCATGTTTGTCTAAACAGAATGGACAAGGTGGTGACGGGAAGGACATGGCGGGCGGTGTAACTACTGGCGGAGCGGGATTAAGATGAGCTCGCGGCTTGCAGCAGCAGCAGAAGGATGAGCGCAGCAGGGACCAGGGCAGTGCGCGCTCTGTTTACTCATGCTAATAACTGCCTCCTTCATTCCCACAAACACTGATTACCGCAGCCACAGTGGGAAGCCTTCGGAGTGAGCTCTTCCTGCCTTCACCACATTAATTCACTATTATGAATCACACAACACCATTGGTACATTAGTAATGTCACTCTGAGGCGCTAATGGTAATTGGTTCGCCAGAAGGTGCTGAGTTTCTGTTGTTTCCCATTATGGCGTCTTACTTTCCTCATTTGGAACTGGGCGACAAAAGTCCCTTCCTCGCCTCCACTAAGGTGGTGGTTCCCAACTATGGACCAGGAGTACCCTTAGCCCTGCAAATGTGAATGCTTTCCCTGCCCTGACCCGCCCACTTCAACTCAGGAAGGGCTTGCTAATCAGCTGTTTACTTAGACGAGGTGTGTTCACCTGACTAAGCACAGAAAACACCACATGCAAATCAACTCAAATATATTTGAATTCATTTTGCACTTCTTTTACAACAGATATTGTCACCAAGGGGCTGTCAAGGCATCTGGATCCCAACAGCCACAGGAAAAGATATGAAGGAACTTTAAAAGAAAAAGAAATCCGTTTTACTCTGCTCAACAACAGATATTTAAATCATGATGAAACAGTGTAAAGAAATTAGATTAAACACTGAACAGAGACCTTCAGATTAGACAAGAATAGATCAGTAGGATATGTAAATGATACAACCTTAAGATAAGCTGAAATATCCAAGGTATGGGATACTCTAGATCAGAGCTGGCAACCACTGAGCTAGGGGCGTTGAAATATTTCCCACCAGATAATACAGATCTTTGAAGCCATGATGGCGAGTGACCTGATCTCTTTGTACATTCACAGACATCTGCTGTGCTCCTGGTGACAGTGTGCAGCTGTTCTGGACCGCACACTACAAATGTCACCTCACCAAGCTGCCTTGAGCTTTGGCACCTTCTCAGCAACCCTGACAGAGACATGCCACGTCACGCTTCATGGACCTGCCACTGACACCGTGGCCAGTCCCTATCATTCCAAAGGGAAATAACTTGGATATAACTAGTTCTAGCCAGCAGGACCGTTGTGCTGCAAACCTGCACTGTACAACAGGCTGTATTGTAAGAAAACGTCTCCAAAGAGCTTTTAAAAATCCAAATCTGCTAAGAAAAATACCTTTCCTAATATACCTTAAAAGTACTTGTTGGAGTTGAATCAAGCAGGGAAATCACCAATCTGTGCTGGACACACTCGTCAATGTCATAATAAAAGTTGTATTCCAGAAACAGTGATGTGAACCAATGTAACAGATTTTTACAGTATACAGTCATGGGCTGTTTCATTATTAAATGCTCACGGAACATAAAGGGCAGCTACTATTTTTAAATTATATATATATATATATATGAAAAAAAAAGTTTTCTTTTTACCAGCTATTCCTACTGAATCACAATTTCATAATTTCAAATGTCACCCCTGACTTTGGTTCCTCCGGCTAAGCATACAACATTTCTCTCAGCATACCATTTCACTTTTCCCTGCTGCTTCGTAAGCCAGATGCTTAGTGACTGTTGCAACACACTAAAGTGAACAAAGTGTCCTCGGAGTGGCAACTCCCACGCAAAGCATCTTTTTAGGGTCACAGAGATTGCCTCGAAAGGAAAAAAGGTTGCCTCCATAATGTCCCCAAGATGTTGGCAACAGTACGTTTGCAGAAAAGGAGGGGGGTCTACCTTTCTTTGTGCAGCTAATGCATTATTTAGGCATCTCTTAATGGCACTTAGGAGAGGGAGACATCGAATAAGCTTCAGAAGCAGAGCACCTAATTAAAATAGCCCTTTTTATTTATGCACATCTTCAGTGCACTTCAGGCTTGTCCAGGTGGACAGGAGAGCCTGTTGGAGCGCTGATGGATGGCCAGCCCTTGGGCATGGCTGTTCTCTCATTGACGTGGGATGGTCGTATTGATTATACCTGCTGTCTGTCTCCCCGGAGCTGCCAATAGCCCTATCAAGTGTTCGACAAGGAAGGGCCTTGCCAAAATAAAGGCATCAAGTGCGGATCTGGAATCAGCAAGCTAAGAAATCTCAGCCACCCCCACCTTGATGAAAATCCAGTAGCTGGACCCACCACCATCTGACTGAGTAATCCCTCTGCTTGTCGCCTGTCTGAACTTGAAACTCTTGCACACACAGCTCCTACCATTTCGCTTAAATATGCACCTCATTCCTGGAGATTAAAGTCATCAGTGGCTCAATGGGGCTATTAGGAGATTTTAAAAGGAGGGAGGAGATAAGCTGCTAAAATGACCAAGTGATAAGGCGCTATCCGTGCAGCAGAGAGAAGGTGAAACCACCTTTTTTCCAGGTCTCTCTCCAAAGTTGGAATAATCTCTCACAAGTATTTTGTCATCAGCCTCGTCTGCAGTCGACTGCCAGATATCGGTTTACGTCAAGGGAGTGGAACTGGAGGTTACAAACCAACGGATTTTACACAAAGCCTACATTTTTCCAAGACATGCGTTTCTGGGATATTATTTAAAAAACAGAATACAGCGACAAAAAGACAAAGCAGCAATCGAGGCAGCAGGCAGGCCTCGCTGTAATTAATTCTGTGAAAAACATACAATGCAAGATTACAGTGTGCAAATGGCTGCATAATTATACTCTAAAAGTTAGACAATTACAGCCATGCACTCTCCTTGCACCAAAGCAGCTGCATAAACATATGTAAATGAGCTCAAAGTCTATAATCGGTTACCTGTTCCAATGCCGTTGTGAAAGCACAGCGGAGCAATTTTGGTTTCACATCACTTAGTCTGGCATTAAGAATGACAAAAGATCAAGTTGCAGGGAAAAAATACACCACCAAAAAAAAAAAAAAATGTAATTGTTAATGTGGCCCAGAACTTGTCAGACAAAGTGTCTCTTTTCAGAGCCAGTGGGATGAAAAAAAAAAAAAGATTTAGGTGTTACATTGTTCTTCTGAAATTGTGTGATTGGAAACAATTGCCCTTTGTTCAATTTCTGCTCCAGTCAAATCTCAAAATGAAGCCACTGTGCCACCAGGCTACACTCGGCTGTGGTGTCATCTCAACACCCTGAGCTGTAAAAGAGTCCAGCTTGGCCTTAAGAGAAGAAGGACTTTTCTTTCCTCTGTACAGGCCGTGTCTGGCGGCCAGTGCTTATCAGTAGGCAAATCAGCTTAGTCGTTGACCCCCGTGCCCTCTGGCGCTCATTAGGCCGGACGCTGACAGTGATGGAGTAGTGGGTTTCCTCCTGCAACTGGAGCTGAAGAAAGTGTGTGTGTAGGTCAACGCTAGTAGTTGAGGAGATTAGCGAGTGCCTCTCTCATGTGCCTCACGCTCCAGGCAAACTCTCTTGCCTCCCAGATGAAGGCTGCAGTGGGACCCTGAATGTGTGTGTGTGTGTGTGTGTGTGTGTGTGTGTGTGTGTGTGTGGTGGAAAGCTACAAGCCTTACCATTTCTGTTATTTTTTTTTATCCAACTCTCTTTCCTCCCACTTCTGCTGCAGTAAGACAGGGTAACGGAGGTGAAAAAGAGAGCATGGAGCGCGTCTGTGAAGGTTAGGCTAGTGCGCAGCTCCTCCGAGCACTCAAGGCTTTATGGGTACAGTGTGCTGAGTGCTCGAGAATGAGAGGGGATCAACCGCAGCTTTCCGGCACTTTCTGAAATAGAGGGGTCACAGGAAGTGGTGGAACTGAACATGACAATTCAGCATCTCGGCACTCGCGGTGAAGTTAAGAGCACAGTTGAGAAAGCCCCATTTGGAATTAACCATTTGAGGTCACTGTTTTAGTGATCAATAACAAGCACAGCGACTCACAGACCTGAACTTTTCACTGGAGAATATACTTGTAGTTCATTATGTAACTAAATCTGTCAATAGAATTGTTACATAACCTTCCTATACCTTGTCAGCATTTTATTCCGATTAATGCTCCACCAGTTTTCATATATCAATAACCACATTAGCATTCTCGTGAATGATTCTTTCATGTAAAGCATGCAGGGAGCCGAGGATAAATGACATTACGAAATGTTCAAATAGTCAAATATAGAGGCATAGACTGGCATTTACATGTCAGTGAGTGAAAATGGAGAAAAACTATCTTGGTATCTTAGAAAGCAGGAATCGGTCCGGTGTGCAGAGCCTATTTTCGACGGCCTTAAAATGAACTAAATAGTGCGTATAGGTGAGTATATAATCTCACCTGACAAAACCAATTAGTGCTGCCTGCACAAACAACCGACTGTTTTTGACTGGGACCTCACCAGACGAGGTGTTGAAAACCTGCTTAGTCCCACAGTGAGCCAATTATTTTCAGTTTTGCAAATCCGCCTCGCTCTCTCTCAGCAGTAAAGCGCACTGGGACTAGAATCACAGGGCTGGTACTTGGTGCCGGTACAGACGCATTCAGACAATCCAACTGCCTCCCCTCTACCTCCTCCTCCTCCTCCTCTCCTTCTTCTTCCTCTCTCTCCTGCACAAACACACCCATCACTGCGCCTCTATTAACTGCACTTCTAAAAATACTCAAATGTGTAATGCTAACATAAAGGCTTGATTCTGTGGATCTGATTACCGTCTGTAGGAAAACAAGGGGTGGGAAGAAAGAGAGAATAGAGAGCGAGTTTTTGGAAGCTGATGGCAGTGTGGGGAATCTATCCTGGAATATGTGGGAAGTGTGGCTAATTTCATTCTCTTCCAGGGGCGGGTGTGAACACGGGAGAAGAGTGTGTGTGTATGTGTATGTGTGTGTGTGTGTGTGTGTGTGTGTGTGTGCTTCACCCACATGCTGTACGGTAGCAGACAGAATGAGCTGCTTGGAAAGAGACTCTATTCAAGTCTCCCCAGGCCATTTCCCCAGCAGGGGAGAAGCGCCAATACTAAGTTTTGTCTTCGCCACTATCATTAAACCAGTGTTGGGGAAAAAAATAATCTTTTCCCACTTGGAGTGGAATAGCATGTGAAGGGAGCGACTCTTTGAGAGCAGGTGAATAAAAGAAAGCTAATTCCCCTTATCCAAACCTCCAACAGGGATTTTAATTGGCCATTCAACTATTCAATTACAGCGGATTGAAATAGCACTTATTACTAATATTTGACCTTCAATTATAATGACATGAAATCCATTATCAGAAACCAATCCTGTTATACCATACTGCTGCAAATCGACATCTACCGCTGCGCAGTAGTCAGGAATCACTATAGAAACGGCTCACTTGGGTGGAAAAGTTCATTTGTGCAGAAGTTAAATGAGCACATTACGTCAACATCCACATCTAATGCGCATCTCCATGCAGCAAATAAGAACTGATCACCAGGATGTGCTTCTCAGCCTTGCCTCATAGAGGCATGATCATTGAACTTCATGCTACATTTAAGACATCCCATAACCATCATGAATTAGATTACTTTAGCCTAAGATGTTAGCATAATGTTCCAGGTCTAAATGCTGTTTGCGATTGAATTAAGGCATTTCCAGAAAGGAATAAGACAGTTTAGTTGTTATGGATTTCATTGCATTCTCTTAAATCAATCTGAAGCACAAAAAGCAGCAAACATTGCAGTTAAGTAGAGCTGCAACAAACAGTCCTGTTTTTTCCATGTATTTGGTCATCAGAATATTCAAAAGCGGAAAAGTCATCCTATTATTGTTCAGACTGCTTAAAAGATGGGGAAATAAGTTCATCTCCTCACAACGAATAAGAACTGATCGGACAAATGCAATTTGTCACTTGTCATGCAGGAACATGGCCACTGAGCTTTCATATCATAATAACTTGAATGTAGATTCTCAGATGTTAGCATGAGTTCATCTTAAATTAATATTCTAATTTCATATTTTCCCCAGGAAAAAAAAATGCCTTTTTTCTTGTTACCTCCCATGGGCTTCCACAGGGCATAGAGGTGCATCTAATTTGCACACATAGAAACAGTTTAACAGCATCACCTCAGGTCCCTGTGTGAATTATAAAATTATTATTATTATTATTATTATTATTATTTTTGTATAAGATTTACCTATAAGCTTGATAGCTAGTTTTCTGTTCACGTGTCTGTGTTTCTACACCTGGGAGAATATTGACGGATAAGTGCCATAACGTACGATGAAATATCGAGCCGTGAAATAGTCGAACAATATACATGTATTCTGTTTTAACAGATCTAATCATGAAGTGGAAAACAAAAGCTGGAAAACATTACATTGCTAAAGTATTTTATATTAGAGCTCATAGCATATAAGCAATTTATTCTATGTGTTGCTCATTTTTTTCATGTATCCCTCGTGTTTCACATAAAAACATGAAAAACATGAAAAACACCCTATGAAAACTAAAAAAGTATGTGTTTTGTATCTGTCAGACTCCTGTTGGAGAATACTGCGGGGGCTGAGTGCAGTAAGTGTAATATGACAGGGTTAAGTTTACTGTTGGATGCTGTGTGTGTAGCATGGTTGAGTGCGCAAAAACTGGATATGTGGCGTCACAGCAGGTGTGAGTCAGACGTGTGAAAAAAAGGCGCTGGGTAAGAGCAAGTGGGACCGGAGCAGGCTGAGGCGGCCCCTCTCCACTCTGGGCTAATGCAGCTGTGCCACTGAAGCTGTCAGAGCTCATAATAACGCCACTACTGTGGCATGGCTGCCAACACTAAGAGACCATTACTAAAAACCAAAACATGGTTCACAAAACCTGATGCACTATGAAGGAGTGATTTACAAAGAGCGGGGGCAGCCGGGAGTGAGCTTGTAACGTTGATACGATTCGCTATTAGAGACTGTCGGGTAGTAGTGACAAAATTCAGTATTGTGACATTTTCCACATATTACAATGTCAGATGACATATAAGTTACTTTTTAATATGTTGGATTTATGTAATTAATGAACTGACTACCAATGGTCTTTGCTGAAAGGACAATATTATAGAGACTATAACATCTTTCCCTCAGTTCTATTTTTCTATTTTCAGTCATAGAGATCTTTTAAAGTCTCTTTTACAAAAGTGTTTCAGCAGTAGCCTGTTTTAGCACTGACACCTTGAGTTGTGCTCACAACTTCTGAAGCAGAAGACACACAAAGGTCCCAGAGAAGCTTGAACAGTCTAGAAAGCACTTAGCCCACATTAAGTCCATTTTCTTGTTAAGCTGAACATGGACGACTATTAATTGCTGCCTTTGCATTCAGTGGCAGCTCTGCGTGCTCGCCGACATCTAATTAGTCAAAGTCAGCGTGCAGGTTAGCCGGGTCAGGGAAGTATTCAAAAGCCTGACGCCACATTGTCATGCCACCATGATCTCTTCCCATCACCCCCGCTCTCCCCACCAACTCCGGCTTTTTTCTACTTGTTTTTTGACTCGCAGCCGCCGAACACGCAGGCGAAGAAGAACAGAACATCAGAGTAGCACCAATTAAGGTGAAAATCAGCCTTTGAATTAAAAGTGTACCTTGGCAGAACAAGTGCATTGGTGCCAATTTTAACGGATGAGAGCTTCTAATTGGAAAACATTCAGACGGTTTGGGTGAAACGACATAACGAGTAATGAATCCTGCAGAGGACACGTTCCTGACGCAGAATCTGTCAAAACACTCGGAGCCCAATGAGTCAATGCCGGAGCCGCTTCAAATTACCATGGACAGATCGAAGCGCAAGGCGCAATCGCAGCACAGCCCGGAGTGTATTTCTCTCTAAACTACGCATTTGTTAACTGCTTTATACTCTAATGTCGAGCACCAGCTCCTCTCTAAGGGAAAGACACAAAGAAACATCAACTGTATTGCGTACTATGTAGGTCACCTGCCTCTGAGCAAGGGTCAGGCACCATGGTACATTTTCTGACCAGCACTGGCAGAGAATCAGAAAGCTCCTGCGAACCCAGAGGACTAGCTTTGTGTGTTTAATGTACTGTGAAGAAATACACCACAGGGAGGAGGAGGGAGGAGAAAAAAAAGAGTACACAGTTAATATAATAAACCATGTAGGCTATACCCTTCATAATTAGATGAGGCCGCTGTACAGTTCATGCAAATGTTCACTGGTAAAATGAAAAAGAAAAAGCAGGGTACATATTATTTATAATGCAGTGTAAACTCTGTATCCGCTTCCAAAAATAAATAAATAAATAAATAAATAAATAAATAATCATAATAATAATGATCATTTCACCTTGTTTGGCAAGCTTGTATGTTTGTTTGCTTGCTGCCTACCCAACCACCTGAACTTGTTTGATAGCGTGGAAATGCAGCCAAATATTCAGTGAAACATGACCAGCAAATATAACAGGAGCAGCGCTGTGGTAATATGTGCGCTGGAGCAATGAGAAGTATTCCTGTGCTCCGCTCATCTACAGCACGTGATTGGCTCACTGCGGGTCACGTGGCCATCTGGCTTATCACAACATTGGAACAGGAAATTACCTGCATGTTGTAGCCAAGAAAGGCATTTTCCCAGTTGACAGACCACCGTGCGCCTTCGCCAGTCATCACAAAGTGATATACCACTGCTAATATGTCACTGATGTTCACTTTTGGAATCATTCAACTTAGAAAGCCTTTCAAACAGAGAGGAGTCTGTTAAAATGGGCCTTTGCTGTGGAAACTTGGCAGCTTTTGTTAGACTCTTTTGAAGCTAGAGGACAAATTTAGATGGAAATGCGGATACAGTATCAACCAGTGCCACATTTGTATGTGTAGGTAAGACATGACTTTTACTGTGACTTTGCTTACTTGCAGGAAGTAAAAGTAAGGTGTACTGTGAGAAACTCTGGGTTTTGAAACTGATCATATTTCCACTGTCTATAATATTGCTGTCATACTTGTCATACCTTTACAATAAATCCCATTTAACACATACACTGGTACACAGGACTTTAACTAATTAAACAGAAAGGTGTGAAGGCAAGTCAGATTTGATTGGTCATGTGTGAAAAGCGTTAAAAAGGAGTTTTGAAGAAATCTCTACAGTGTTGCTATAGACCAAATCTAATTATGAGATTAACCAATGAGCTGATAACCAGTGAGGTGCAAAACAAAAATATCTCTTCACATCCCATCTCAACAAAGAAGTCTCGAAACTTTTTGGGGAGCCTGCTGTTTTACGAATCAATACATCTGACATTAGACCCGCTCAGTGATCCGGATCTCTGTGCGGAATGTGATTTTGGCAAGCGCCGAGCTTCCAGTACCTCCGCCTCTCCAGCGGACATGTTGTCATGGCAGGCTGTCACTTTGAGCAATGGCTTGTCATTGTCATGCCGACGAACAGGCCGAATTGAGGCGCGCAGCTGGAGTTATGTTAAGTGTAAGGCAAAGTGACAGAAATGCTAATGAAGTATCAAAACTGACAAGGCTCTGCTATCGACGCACATCAGGCCGTCAATGATTTATTAGCTGAAGGGGTTGAGGCACGCGTCACCGTGTGCTAGATAGCTAGTGTCTCCTGGGTAAACACGCCGCCAGGCAAGGACGCCATGCTAGCAATATAACTTGCAATATAACCAAACCACAGGCTATGTGCTTAAGTGCCATTTTAAGAATGCAAAGCAGCTGCAGTGTATGTGCAAGAGAGGGAGTGTGTGTGTGTGCTTTTAAATGTCTCTGTATGCTGAGTAAGCTTTTCTTCCCTCACCCCGCCATCCGTTCCTGTCCCCTTGATCCAAAGAGCAGAGCAGAGCTCCGGCGGCACCCCAATTATCTTACCGTCATTCAGCATTGCTCATTCAGCTCGGCCCCGCTGCCGCCCACCGCCACTTTCATTTCAGCCCGGAGATTCCAGCCGGGGCCTCGGGGAGCCGGGGGTGGTGAGGTTAAACATTGCGTGGCTCAACTGAAACTGGCATTAGAAGTGAGAAGGGGGGGGGATGAAACTTGAAAGAACTGCTCACTCCGCTGTTCCAATACATTATTTGCATCCCAGTCAGATCTGAGAAAGGCACGTGTGTTTGCTAGCTTGCTAGCTCTCCACTTGGTGCTTGCCAATTAAAGCTCAGCCTTTATTTTTGAGCAGACTGCTGGAAAGCGACCTAGTTTGACACACCAACAACTTTGCTGGTGCATAATTTAGTCAAGGTTGTGCTGTGAGGAGCAAAACAACAGAACAACAAGGGAGGCCTCTCTCAGGTGATTATCCCTTAAAAGTGCAGAGCAGTGGTTCCCAACCCTGGCCCTGGACAGCCCCCCCCCACTCCCACCCCCCACTTCCTGTTGTGTTTTCCCTCATCCCAGCGCGACCGATCCAGCTAATCAGCTAATTAATATGCCTTTCCTGGTTTAAAGTAGATGCCCTGGAACTGGAAAACATTAAGCTGCTCAGGGCAGCGGCTCTTCGGGACCAGGTTTGGTAACCTATGACCTAGAGCAAATTAAAAGTACATTATCATGTATTTAATTACAAGTTACATAATGAATGACATTTACATTTAAATAAGATTTCAATTTTTTAGCAACAGCTTTGAGTCTGCATTTCTGATTTATTTCCATTTGTTGCCATATTAAGAAATGCAAAATAGGTTTTCTTTCCAACAAACACATCAATGTCAAATCATAATAATTCCTCTTCTACTTAACAAACACCAGTGTGATGTTGGTGGAAAGTTTAGAATGCTTTATACTCTCTCAAAGATGAATAATTTCTTCTGCTGCACCACAAGGAAGGAACAATTGCAAACATATTGAGAAAGGGGGAAAAAGACATCTAAACATCTGTACCTGAAATTCCTCTTCATGCCTCTATCAAACAGAGAGGTATATTGATTATAGCCTCTTCATATCCATTAAAGAATATTCATACATGGTGGTAAATATTAGAACAGCTGCTTTCTGCATAATTTATACATCTTAACATCTGAGAGAACACCCGCCCCCGCAAAGCTGTTTCAGTGGTCCCCTGCAAATCAAGACCAAGTCCCTGCTTGCCAAGGCTTTGTGTCTTGGTGGGGCTGTTCATTTTTTAATACTGAGGGAAGAAAAATAGATTGTCTAATGATGTTGATTATTCAGCGGGGTAGACCAACATGTTGCGATTTCTTCCTTGAGCAAAGTGTGAAATCTTTGGAGAATAGCAGACTGCACCGAAAATATTCTTCCGACGGCTGCATACCCCCATGTTTAAAGGCCCACCCTAATAACACACACGCGCACAAGCATACGCAAACCCACACACGCACACAAATGTGCAGTCTCAGAAAAAAAAGGGAGTATTCTCTGAGGATCCCATTTGAGTCCTCCATTAGCTTTGATGTTGATAGCTATTAAAAAGATTTCTTACTTGATGTGTGTAATTAATGTTCGCTCTTTGTTCTCCCTTCAGTGTTTGAGAGGAAGAACATCCATAATTCCACACTCCAAGTTCATATTCATACTGCAATCAGGTTTTTTTTTCACCCTTCCGTCATTCAGAGATTTGAAAAAATCCATTTCTTTTATGAGTCTGTGACAGCGATCGTCGGGCGCTTCTTTTTGGAAAGAGCTGTAGGACGGAAGGCCCGCTGTGAGCAAAGCGAAATATCTTTCTTGCACGGTGGACAGCGCTGATGCATTGTTGCATGAGAGTAGCCCAGGGCACTCTGTGCTTGCATAACAGGAAGTGGGGAAGTGGAGGAAGGAGTGGGAGATTAATGGTGTATAAACAATATGGAGGGGAAGGATAAGCAAAGGAGCCGAGTGATGTGCACTTCCAGTGCAATTCTTGTCATTGGCAATGCTGTAAATCATACAGGCCGTTAAAGAGTCCGTTGAAAGGTTTTTCCCCCGTCCCTCGAGTGGGTGCCACTGGAATATGTTACCTGCCTTGCCCGTCTACACGTCTGCCTGAGTGATTCAGCATTATCCTTTCTTGCCTCATAAAACACTCCTTGCTGAAGCAATATACAGGTATAACATGATTCATTTTCAGTGGCAGCTGCACTCAGGTACTTATGAATCAGGTGGAAGGATCAGGTGGAAAAGACTCCTGATGTAAACCCAGGAAGTCCTGTGGGCATGAACAAGTGCAAATTCAAACCCTTGCATCCCCAGCCTTGACAAATGCAGCAGCTACAATCCAGGCAGACCCATGCAGGCTTTGCATAATGATGCCACTGTGTCACACTAGGGCCTAAAGGCAAGATGAGGCGATCACACCAGACTTTGTCCATTTAGAGTGGTTTTCTACCGACACACATGCGTCACTGTGATGTCTCGTGATAAAAGGCTTCATTTCCTCATGGGCAGACTGACTGCAATGGTGAGTGCCAAATAACCCAGAGACCATAGGCTCATTAAATACAATGAGATGGTGAATCACACCATTCTGTTAAGTAGTCTAGTAGTCATGGAAACAGCATAAGGAGCTAGTTGCTAATGCTCAAAATTATGGACTAATGAACTCGTCTAGCAAATTTGGTAAACTTCTCTCGCTGAATTACCATTAGACCCCTTGAAAGAATGTGCAACTTTCCAATCTGTTTTTGGGTGGCGGAACGAGTGTTTCCCATTAGTCTTTGTGTACTGGTACAATGAATTGATTCAACCACAAAGTATGTTTCTCATTAATTGCTGAGCACAAGTGCAGCCCTCAAAAACACGGCGCAAAACCTGTCCACTCATGTCGCACTCCAGCCAAATAGATTGCTCTTGTTAACACAAGTTGCTAATGTGCTCTTTAAGATACACACTTCACAACAATAGCGGCAACAGCAGAAATCTAAGCATAGTGGAAATATTTTCATAACAACTGAATGGGGTCACTGCAAGAATTAAAATAATTTTACCACTTTGCCCTTAAACCAAAGAAGATGCGAAGGAGAGGCAGAGTAAACTTGTCTGCTTGTATCATATCAGTCTGAGGTGGAGATGATGAATAAGAGTAGTCACCTCTATTGCAGCACTTCACCTATACAGCATGTCATGCTGCCAGTGTCTAACTCAGTAAATGCTGAGGGACAGAGCATTAGGTAGCCACAGTGTTCCAGCGCCAGTGCAAATGCTAAGCTGCCGTCCTCCATTGCTGTTTCCTCAGTGCTCATGCACCGATTAGCAGTGTCAGTGAGAAGTACACTTCTTTCCACTTTGTTGCCTGAGCTGGACAGGCTGGACTAGTTTCTGCCACTTAGGTATGTAGAGAAACATTAGCAGGCAAGTGGCACCTTATAGGTCCCAGTGCAAAAAAAAACATCCACAGGTCCCTCATAGGATAACTACCATCAATTAATTTAAAGCTAATGAATGCAGTTTGTTTGTTTACTCAGTGTGTATCAAACAACTTACTGCTCTTTTGTAGGTTAAAGTATACTTTTCAGTTATCATAGCAACATATGAGGCTGTAGAATTATGTAATTTAACTTGAAAAGCAGTGATCTATTGGGTCCAGTAAAGACATCATTTGCCCCTGTTGACGTGATGTGAGATGCAAAGGCTAACAGGATTTTGATGAAGCTGCACTGTGGAAGAAACCTGTTGTGATATGTGTATCTTGTCTGTGAATTAAACTGCCTCTGAGTCATTAAGCAGAGAAAACAGCCAGGTAAACTGCAGGGATTCTAGGGATTAAAAACATAAATATTACTTGGGTACATCTATTATAAATATAATTAATTTTCTTTGATGTTATCTTTTAGTCAATCTTCAAACAATATTGTTAGGCATTAAGGTTAGACATTATACAGTTAATTGAGAACAAATTGGACATGTGTTTCACTTGGAAGTAATTCTCAATACAATACACAGTGGCCTGCTAATTTACCACCTTTGTTCAAGAACAGATTAACGTATGCTGTAAAGCTTGGGAAACATGCTGTAAATCTTGGGAAACGGAATACAGATTCAAAGTAATGAAAAACACTCAGAGCACATCATACTGCGAGAAAAACAGTGTATTTCAGATAATATTTGCTCTGGGACTCATTCACAGCCAAGTGGGAATACCATTTGCAATTAGTGCTGACAAGGACCCCATGTAAATGACATGTGGGTATGAGAAAAAAACACACAAACACACACACACACACATACACACACACACACACACACACACACATACACATGCTCTGGCAGGAATTCCTCTGTAATGATGCTTCTTTCTCATAATAAAGACGTCTGTGCTTCGCGTCTAAACAGTTCTAATATGCCGGGGAGGAAAAAATGTATGCTGTATCCCTGATTTGTTTGCTGTTATTAATGGGGCAGGGAAGAAGGAAATGTTCTATGGCTGCCAGTGCAATATCTGACCTCTGAGAGCGCATTAAATCAAGGCATTAGGGCCTGTAGTAATAATAAGGATAGCAGAGTGCCACGGTCAAAACAAACATAGCCCCAGACACAGCAAAGCCACGGGCCCTGGCTGCCTCAAACACTGGAGGGAGAATTAATATCTGGACTTAATCTGTCATATTGGGGCAGTGACCTGGTGCAGAGCCTTGTGGTGTGTGTGTGGATGGGTTGAGATCATGCTAGTGTGTGTGTGCATGGGGGGGGTGCTAAACTCAGTGGGTCGTTAAAGAGGCTAGAGTTGAGAGCTTTTTCCTTCTGGATTTATAGAGGCAGAGGCTCAAGATCAGGTCAATGGTCTTCTTGCAAGTGCTTCAAGGATTTGAGACCGGTCCCCAAGCAAGGTAGATATTGTGAAAAGCGCTGCTCCATGCAGTTATGTTTTCCTATCCAGTGCGAGCATATCTTTTTTATTTGCTACTGACTGTTTCAAACTAAAATCCTGAATAACTTTTGAGAGATTCCATGAACAGTGTAAACATTTTTTCAATCCAGTGATTATGTTTTGTTCCGAAAGGCACTTGTTGTCACACTCTGCAGATATTGGAACTATTTGATACTAACATAGCTTGATATACAAAAGTTTATTTTCCATCAGAATGATAAAAAAAAAAAAAACAGTGCGCAGAAGCGCAGATAGCCATGAATGAGAGGATTCTGAAAACTGTGGTCATCTGACTGTACAATATATGCTGTATGAATAAAAGTACTGAGTTTAGCCACTTACTGCTGAGTCAGGAGTTGAAGTGCCCACAGCTTGCTTAGTCTTGCATGACTGAATGCAATAATATCCTCACAGCAATGTTTCAACATCTAGTGTAAGGCTTTCCCTGAAGAGTAGATGCTGCTTCGGCAGCAAGTAAGGGAGCAAAGTTCCTATAAATGATGTTTTCAAGAAAAGCTTTGAATGAGCAGGTGTCTACAACCTTTGGGACCAGATTCATAAAGTCTGGCAGTGACCGTTTTACTCCACACAATATGTGCAAGATGGTATTTAAGTCCTAGTCATAAAGTCACCAGAACAGCAATCATTGCACCTGTCTCTGCTCCAATATGTGACCTTAGTAAAAGTCAGTCAAAATCACTGTTACTGAGGTAATAGTCATCATAGACCATTATGCCCAGTGTCTGTTTTGGGTGCTGAAATGGACATGCTGAACAAAAGTCTCAAAGCAAAACAAAAGTCTCTAAATCAAAGCTGTGGAGGCGGATGGACTGTTGTACCCACAGTCATAAACAAAGTTGATTCATTCAAATCATAACAGTACCAAAACAGTCTCTCTTCACATGTTTGACCAAACATGTCTGAAAACATTATAGGAAAAATAATTGAATTGAATAATTGAATGGCTCCTTACCAGGAAATGGACTGTCAGACTGACTCAGGTGGTATTTATAGCAGGATGCTGTTCTGTTACGGATCGCACATGTAAATGAGTGAAATGTGCAGTAGTGCCACATTCTACGCAACCAGTTAAACAGGCTGGTAATTCTCATTTGTGATTGAGCAAATGTGTTACTGTGATGCTGTTTGCTCTTAAAGCCATTTTAAATCTGATGGTGTGTTTTATGAATCTGGCTCATCTGGTTCATTGAAGCTGAGATTACACTGCAATGCAATGAAAATTCTACCACTATCTGCGACAGCATTCACTAACACATGGAAAAATGAAACGATAACTAGATGTATATTTTACTTGACTACTCACCTAATAATAAACTATTAATGAACAGCTGTGCAACACCTTCGGAGACTATGAGGAGTCAGTACAAATGGTTTAAATGAAATGTTTTAACAGATTAGTATTTGGGTATTAATCTTTAGCACTAAATTCAAGTGCACTCTCTGTAAACGTGTCCACTTCTACGACAATTTGTCAAATTGCTTGTGTTAACACTGGCTGCTAATGTGTTTTAGGATTGTTAGGTAGCCATGCTAATTTGAACCTTCACAAGTCATCTCTGTAAAAAAAAAAAAAAAAGGTATAGTACTTGAACTGTTAATGTCAGAGGATGTTAGTGACATTCACTGTAAATGATTAATTTCTTTTACAAATGTTATTTTGTAGACATTTGAACATAATGCTTCTCATTACCACTGAATACAAATGTGGTCCAAACCTGTCCACTCATACTGCAATTAAGTCCAAAAAATTGCTTGTTTTAGCACAAACTACTAATGTGTTGGAAGTGCTGCAAGGTATTAGTGCCTATTTGAACCCCGACAAGTCATCTCCATTAAAAACCAGAGGCTTTAGCCTCAAATCTTTAGGGATTCTGACAGAGAAAGGAAGTGGCATTTGGTATCATTTGCAATGCACGCATTCATGGATGCTCATGTATAACTGCAAAAGCATTGGAGACTACAACTGGTGGTGCTATTTGTTTTTCACCAATGCCAAAACTTCTGTGTTGCACCTATGAAAAAAGACACTTTAGCTTCAAATCTGCAAAGAGACAGAAAGGAGAAGAAAGGATGTCACATTTGGTGTTAATTACAATGCATTGCACCATGGTTGCTCATGAATAATTGCAAAGGCATTAGAGAATGATTTTGTGTAGAATTTAATTTTTGTTAAACTTAGAATCCTTTTCAAGAAATCAGTGACTGGACATCTTTAAATCATAGCCATAAAAAGTCTCAGTTTTTAGTCTCAGTTTTCTTAGTGTAAATAAATCAATAACTTAAATACATTACATTATGTATTTACGTTAACTTAAATACATTAAATTCTAAGTAATCATTTCCCGGTGATGGACTGGTGAGCTGTCCGTGATGTTCCTCTGTTTTTGATCCTGTGACCGCTGGGATGGGCTCTGGCATGAAGCAGTTGAGATAATGGATGGATTTGTTTTGGATCGTTTCTGTTTGTCCCTTCATCATGAAATTTTGACATAGTGCAAATTACTGCAATTTCCAAATGATACAAAAAAGCAACAAAAATGGAAAAACAATGTTTCATTCCTACAGCGATAAAATGAAAAAGACTATGACTGGGTGTAGAATTTAGATGCTTATGAGCTTTTTCTATAGCCTTTGTAACCTCCTTAGGACAAATAGGAGCCCAAAAGTTTCTGGAAAAGACTTTATGAAAGAAATGTTTTTTTTTATTCTGAATCATTTTAGATCATTTTTATTAGTCACTTCAGTGCAGAAATAGCAAAAAATAAGATGTTTTGTTCTTACAACAATGTAATGTATAGTTACAAAAGCATTAGAGAGTATGGTAGAAAAATTAAATTTTTCATAAATTCATTAACTTTCTCAAGTCCCTGTTTGGGATTCTGTAAATTGTCTCCATGGGAATAAAGAAGAGACTTTAGCCTTAAAACAGTAAGGTTTCTGAACAGAAAGGAAGTAGCACTGGGTATAATTTACAATGCACGGCAGTGCAGCGGATGACTGCGTGCCATGGGAGCGTCAGCGATTACATTCATTATCACAACAGGATTGCACCACTGCGTTTTAGTAATTGACGGAACACGCAGCGGACTACGCTGCGTCTTTCATATGTGAATAATGTGTCGGGCAGAAGAAGAAAGGAAGACTGTCATGAAGGAAAAGAAGGAATGAGAGCTAAGAGCAGGAGAGAAATGTAAAGTATGACGGGGCTTTTTGTCTTTTAAGTGGGTGGCTTTTCCTACCTTTTCATTCTTATATCAGCTGTCTGCGATAGACTAGGTGTCGCTGTCCCACCACACCACCTTCCAGAACCTTCAGAGCAAGCCTGAATAAGTGTTGCTGTCCAGAGGTTCAGGTGTCCTTGTTAGGGGCCACTTTTGTCACAAATGGTGATTCGTTTGTAATTTCTCCGTGCGATAACATGGGGCAGTTTTTCTTGCAAGACAACATCAAACCATAACACCGTACAATGACAGGGAATTATGGTTCGGCTTGTCAATTACAGCCCAGCATTTCATTCCACCTAGAAAACTTGGTGGAATGACTCTCAGGCAACTAGGGCTAAGTAACTCCACCTGCTCATTTTCCAGCTGCAGATTAATGATGGAAATTCTGAAGTCGTTTCTGAAGAACCCTTGTAAGAGTGCAAAATGCTTGACTGTACTTCCTTCTCACAAAACACTGAAAATCAACTGTGCGGATGGCAACGATCAATCTATCAATCTACAGAACATACTGGTCATGGACTGGTGAAGATCGCAGATGATCAGAAAAATCTGGACAGTTGTCAAGAGGCTGGGAGTCAGAACAAGAATTCAGCTCCAAATGTCTGAAAAACTAAAAGACTGACACATTTTATGTACATCTTGAGAGGTGGAAATAGTCTGCTGCATTGAGCCGTTAGGACTGCACATTTCAAACTATTTGATATGAATGAAGAACACAAGTATGATCTTCAAGGAAACGCAACAACACCTTTATCTTCTGGCATGCCTTAAGGGATGCAGAGTTGTTGGAACATATGGTGCTGAACTTCTTCCACTTCACAACTGAGAGTGCTTTAATGTGTAAGTGTAATAGTCTGGTAAAGACTGAAGCTGAAAGACAAAAAGACACTACAGAGAGCAGTGAACTTGGCACAGAAGATCAGTGCTCGTGAACACTACACTGAACAGGAAAAGAAGACCATCCTATTATATATACAGTATCATTACAACGGTACCTGCCAGGGGGTAGGAAAAGTTAGGCAGCACATGAACAGTCAGTTCTTGAGGTTTGTGTGCTGGAAGCAGAAAAGGAGCAAGTGTAAAAACCTGAACGTCTTTGAAAATAGAGAAAGTGTGATGGCTAGACAACTGGGTAGAGCATCTCCAAGATGGCAGGTGTTGTGCAGTGTTCCTGGATATGACACCAGGATGTATTATGGGATGAAGATAAGCCAGGGGATCCAGTATGGTGTGATGCTCTGATCAATGCTCCGTTGGAAAACCTCAGGTCCTGGCATTCATGTGGATGTTACTTTGACATATGCCCCTTTTTCAAACCTGGTTGCAGACCATGTACAGCCTTCATGGTGACAGTATTTTCTAATGGCAGTGGCCTCCTTTAAACAGGACGCTGCATATATGGGTATATATTACATTACGCATACCCCTCGGCAGACTATTGCTGGGCTATATAAAAAAGTTAAGTATCACAATATTTTACAAATATATCATGGTATTTTATGGTATTTAAGTTTGCAGAACATTTTTTGACACACTCTTCCTGAACCCTGCAACTCCATTTTAAGAAAATGTCTTATAAGCCTGATTTGGTTGTTCTGTCCTGCTTCTCTTAATATTACACCAGCAATAACTTTAAACTGTGTTGTCAATGTTAATTAGGCAGAAGCTAAATTTTCATAAAGGAAACCTACTGTTTTTTAGTTGTTATATATTTTATCTTAAACTATCTGGAACACTCAGCATTCACTCAGTTTAACTAATGTCCCCTCGGTTAACTAATACTCTGCAGTTAACTGGTTTTGTTGTATGTCAATACCACTTAATGTAATGACACCAACACTGGCATCTATGTGTGCCTTTAAAAGCCAGTCAATGCTGCCCTGACACCCAATTATATCCATTTGCCACATTATTTGCTTCTGAACACAATATAATTTAATTTGCACAAACTGCAAGTGCAGAGAGTTTAACTCCAATTATAAGCAGATGATTCAAGTACACACTCAGATTTTACCTATGCTGTTAATGGATACCATAACATCTCCAGAAAACTGAAAATCTTCTTTAAACAGTGTGTTTTTAACAATATGAGCCTTGTAAACAATGCCATGTCCTGTGGCTTCCCAATACATTTAGATTCTATTTTGACTGTTTTCATTCTGCTTACTCACAGCACTGTCAAGTTACAGAAGAAACTCATCTAATGGCGAAGAGAGAGACAGAGAGCAGAATGTCTGGTGTAATCACAGCCTTCCAAAGAGGAAAGTGGGGTTCAATTCCTACCATGGGTGACACACCACACTACACCAAGAAGAGTACTTGGACAAGACTCCAAAAATAAAAGTGCCTGCCATATGCTGTAAATTAAATAAGCTCTTTTTAATGTTGATGTACTTCTTTTCAGGTGTTTCTTATCTTTTATTGGTAGGTTTCGGTACATACTGTTAATGTAAGAAGAAAATCAGTTCTGTAAATCAACAACATACCTATGACTATGAATATTACTACCTATGACTATATATAGTTCTTCAGGAATGCTTTTCAGGACTGCTGCAACCTATGGCAGCTTTACCAACCTAAAGGAGTACAGAGTAAAGAGGATGTGCAACCCAGCGGATATTCTCGATGACATCTTCAAAGTCTCTCTGAGCACCGCTGTTGTTACAACATGCTTCAAAGCCACCACAACCACCCCCGTGCCAAAGTCATCAGTGTCCTGCTTCAATGACTATCGACAGAACACGCTCACAGTCATATGAGGCACATAAAATCATAGCTGCCCCCTCACTGGACCCAGCTGCTCAGTGAATGATGCCATCTCCATCACCCTTCACCTGGCCCTCACTCACCTGGGCAAAAAGAACGCTTATGTCAGAATGCTTTTCATAGACCTCAGCCTTCAACACCATCATTCCTCTGCCTCTGATTGGGAAGCTCTGACCGCCGAGCCTGAACACCTCCCTCTGAAACTGGATCCTGGGCTTCCTGGCTGGGAGAGCTCAGTTAGTGAGGATTGGGAGCAACATCCTCAGCACCACCATGCTGAGCACAGGGACCTTCCAAGGCAGTGTCTCAGCTCTCTGCTGTTCATATTGCTGACACATGACTGTGCGGCAATGCACAGCTCAAACTATAGAGAGTATTCTCTGTAGCTGCATCACAGCTTGGCATGGGAATTGTTCCATTCCAGATCACAAGAGCCTACAGAGGCTAGTGAGGGCAGCAGAGAAGATCACTGAGGTCTCTCTCCCCTCTGTCTTGGACATTTACACCACACAGTGCATCCTCAAAACCTTCAGCATCATGGATGACCCCACACAGCCCTCACACACCCTCTTCTCTCTCTACTCCTGTCTGGCAAAAGCTTCCGAAGGAATAGGAAAGTTTCTTTCCTCAGGGCGTTGAGAGTCCTCAGTCAGAACTGAGGACACACACACACACAGTTAGACACAAACTTCTTCCTACTCCTAACACAATTCATATACACACTGAACTGTTCTGCCTTAAACAAACAACTTACACTAACTGCCACTGTGAATACACCTCTAATAATTATATACTGTACATTCTCTGTCCTGCTGCTGCTATTATTTGCACAATTATTATTTATCATTGTCTACCTCTATTCCTCTTTTTTGCACACTTAACAACTCTGCTGCTAGAAGCTGCTGTCTGTCATACAGTAAACTGTCAAATAAATGCGGTGACTCAAAACATTACCATTGGTGCTGTTTTATTTTTGGTCATTTCAACATAGCACAGCCTGCAAGCACCATAAAAATGAAGCATAAAGTTCCCAAACCCTTTATTTTTTATATGCATCAGTTGTGCAGTTCAACACACAGCTGTATTTAATGTATCTAGTCTTCCCTTAATACTTACTGAGTACCACCGCTGGGCTGATGATGCTAATTTCTGGGAGCTTTTTATGAGGTTTACCCATCTAGGTTTAATACTAAATGACTATGAGACATGCATATATTCTCTTCTTAGTCGGCAGTACATAAAAAATTAAACCAAAAAATAAATAATGCATTAAATCAATTTATTCATGAAAAACAGACAGATTTATTAAAAGGTCCTTAGCTACTTTGTAAAATTAAGTACTAAGGTTGCTTTATTTTTTGGGGATTGTTTTTATTCTTGTTTCTTAATTAAATGTGTTTTAATCAAAAACATATTTAATTAAATGCATTTAATGAAATTAAAATGTTCATTGATAAGCTATAAAACAATTGTTCATTAAACAAACGACAGAAAGTTCAGTCTCTCTGGAAAAGTACAGAGACAGGAGGCATTTTTGAACACCCTGAAATGAATAGGAGTTTATACAGTGCTCAAATGATCCTCAGCAGCTCAGTTCCGGTGGCACACTTTGGAAGGCAAATCCTGCAGGCCTGATCTAACTGGAAAACAAAAATCAATTTGAGCTATAAGTCACAGGAAGGTTTAACCTTCAGGAAATAGTTGGAAAGCAATATATAAAATACATATAGTCAGTCAGTATTGCTGCAGTCAGATAGGAGTTTAAATGAGCTAGAATGAACAATGCGAAAATGTATAATATTTTGTAGCTGCACCAGAATGATGATGCTACATCGGTGGAAAAATCACAGGCACCCTTGAGGTAATTAATAATGAAAACTGGATTAGACTGGCTTCTGTCACTCAAAAAATGTGCTATGAATTTGCTTTATTAAAATCTGCACATTCGTTCCATATGGATTTACTGTACTGCACCAATGAAGTTATTGCTTTTCATTTACTCTTGTTGCGAAATTTAGTTAGTTGATGTAATATATTCATTAATATAAATTAATTCAGAACCAGAGTGCACTTTAGAACCAAGTAAAGCTCAAGTTTTTCAGTGCACAGTTTGAATAATATCTATGTATTGCCATCTACATTGTCTATTGAGTATAGATTAAATGTTTTTTTACTGTCTGTGGAGTATGATAAATAATGCTCAAATAAGCAAGAATTTCACTGTAGGCATATTTGCACTGTGACACCAAACAAACTCCCAAACCCTGGAATTTAGCTCAAAGTATGCCACTGTGAAGTCGAAATGCGTGTTTGTCTGCTGGAGCTGATGGAATGTGAGCTCCCATAAGAGGTTAAATGGATCTTGTCCTTAGTTTTTAATGGAGGCCCTGTGGCCCACACTATAAAATAATCATATTAACCATTACCATCAACAGCTCTGAGGCCAGTGTAAAGACCATGTGACAGCCAAATCCCAGAGCCACCATGCAGTGCCATCACATGATAAGTCTTCACATGGCACAGCCAGCCCAAAGGCGCTAACCAAACAGACAAGCTTTCAGCTCCAGCCTGCACTGGCTCCAGACGGTTATCAGCCATTGGTAAGTGGCTTTTACTGGCTCACACTTGTCAGAATAAAGGTGCCAACAAGGGTTCTGTGGAGCCGTGCCTTAGAAGAACCATTTATGGTTCTCCTTAATCTACGGCTCTTTAATGAAATCAGTTGAAACTACTCAATTTAAAGTTTCTTTAGGGAACTCATTTGGCACTTTTATTTTCACGCCTTCCAAGCAAAACTCACAACTGGGGAAAGCAGCTGTTTGCTAAGATGTGTCTGAAGGGGCAGAACAGAAGGAGGTGGTAAAACAAGACTCTGAAAGGGAGGAATGTGGGCATGAAAGAACACACTCGCATTATGAGCATGGCAAATTAAACTATCTGTTATTAAATACAAGGTATAACATTCCCTCCTCTGGCATCACTCTGTTCATTAACTAATCATCATGGCACATTAATTTTCCAGACCCTGGAGTGTTTGTTGGATTTACCCAAGGTGCTGTGTGTGTGTGTGTGTGTGAGTGTGTGTTTATCCCGGTAAAAAATGGGTTTATTACAAAACAGAGTGGGACCAGTTCGAGAAGAGCCATGGCAATACAGAGCCAAGGGCTGCTGGGATTGCTTCATTTACATTCCACAGATTGCATCAGAAATTCTGAAACGCTGTTTTCTTTTCCACTCCCCAGTCCTCCACCCCTTCCCCAACTCCTTTCGCTTGTTAATTGGGGACAGCGTGGCAAGAAACAGATATGCGCTGACACGTAAGCACAATAGCAGCATCAAACAGCGGCCTCTAATTAGGACGTGTTAATGAGGATGGCACCATGCTTGACCATGGCCGTGATATTCTATCAGCAAGTAAATATACAGACATTTTTTCCTCCTATCTGCAATTTGCCAGGAAACTCTTGCATGCCTGCTGCGCCCTTTAGTTGGGCATGCATGCCTTTTTTTTTCCAAATCAAGAAGGCAGTTGTTGTGGCAAATGTTCCCTTCCATCCATCTGAGGACATGTTTACAAAGCTTTCATTTATGAGTGATTCCCAGGCCCGGCGAGCGCAGCCCCAGCGTGACGTTGATTAGGAGGCTTGTCAGAAATAAGCTGGAGAGGCCCCCGTTCCACAACAGACCTGTATTCATTTAGTTCTGCCGATTTGCACCACACCGTATCTCGGTCTGCAAAATTCGCCATGACATGAGAGTGAATTTTGCCCTTTAAAAAAAAAAAGCAAGAGAGCGGGTTAATCTTTCTTTCTTTCCCACAGCAACCTCAATCTTACTGTGGCCAGCGTTGCCTCCTGTGATCCCAGGCCGCTGCAGTAAATTAAATTAAATAAACCCATTAGTCACAGAACTACTACCTCTTCACCTCTGCCCAGATGCGCTTTCATGGTTTGTTGGCCCTTTAAAAGGAGCTTGAGGGACTCGGCATAGCGGCCATGATTTCAAAGTGACCTTGATTTCAATGGAATGGGGGCCCATCTTCATTGTTTATCAGGCGGATCAATTAAAATAACACCTCTGACACACGGCAGAACCCAATATGCACTGCTAGAGAGTGTGAGCTAAATATACAATTATATCAAAATCAATCAGCATTTAAGAGTCTACACCTATCTCTTCATTGGACTTGCAGACTACAGGCATATTAAAGGTAGACGACCGAAGAGGGTAAAACTGCTGGCAGACAGCCTAACCACACTGAAGCAGGTAGAACTGGCCTTCTCCAGCAAAGCATCTATATCCCCAACAGTGAACTGCATGTCTGAGCAGGGAGTCACATTTTCTCCCCATGCTGTTATTTCACCCTGTCTATTACCGCTGTAAATCATGAAGAACGTGTGTTTACTTTGGAGAGATAAAAGGAGAGAAACACTGACTCAGGTTTAGGGAGAATTTAAATGAGGTTCTGTTACAGAAGAAGAACCGTACATCCCATGTTTTCTGGGAATTCCCTAATAGGCTGATGTTATTTTGAAGATCTGTTAAATAATGTCTGGAGTAAAATGCTTTTCATGTTTTTGTTTTGTTTTTTGTTTTTTTTTGTTCCTTTTTGTTAACACTGCACGTCATGTCATATCAATTGGTACGGATCCCGACTCATCTATATTGTAAAGTACCAAGTATTATGTGCAATAAGGCATGCTCCATGATACTTGAGTGCGATGAGTGTTTCTATTACTCTTTTAAGCAATACTGGAAAAAAAAATCAAAAAAGTAAAATCCATGAATTTACAAGGCAGTGTGATCCCTAACCGTGAACGCATTAGAGGCATGTCTAGAGGCGGTTTAACGAACCATACTAAAGATACTAGCTAGGGAAAAAAAGAAAAAAAAAGCTACTAATGCTTTAGTGGTCATATCATTTTCCTCTCAAGAAACCTTGTTCAGGTCCCAATGACTGACTCATCTAATCATGCTAATCTGTAGATGCTGAGCATCTTTGAAATGATACAGGTGGGACAATATGCTAAAAAAAATGGCACACCAGAAGAATATAATGTTCAGGACATATTCCCTCTCAGATCTTTGCAACACTTGCACTTTGAAGTGTTAATAGCCCTTCAAGGAAGCAAAGCACATCAATCCTCACCAAATCTCTAATGCCAATAATCCAAATTATCCGGGAAAAACAATCACCTTCTGATATACCAATTAGCAATTAGCATAATCCCTAAAAGCATCCCTTTTTCATCTCATCGGCTTAGTCTAGATCTCAAAGGGCCCTGGCACATGTAGCCGTTTCTATATAAAAATCACATTTACCCAGGCAAAATGTGTGGAGCCATTCTCACGCGGGGCTTGATTAATGGAGCATGCACATAATTGATGGTGGGGAACTTAAAGCTTCCAACGGATTTTGGCACCCGTAAAGTTGAAAATGAATTCAAAGTCAATGAAGAATGGGTCTTGCGCATTTATATATTTATTTAATTTGTTTAAAAAATACAGTCTGGACAACTTTGGGCTTTTATGCAGGGACTATGTAGAGAGCGGTTTACACTTCTAATACTCAGTTCCTACATTGTTTCACACTATGCTAAAATTATTCTAGCGGAATACCCCACGGTAATTTGAGGCAAGAAAGAGCATGAATAAATAAGCAGTGTAAAGCGATGAGAAACTTCAAAGGCAATGGGACAATCAGAGCAAACAAGCTTTCTGGAAGCCAGTGAATATGTGTGTGTCTTTGTTTGTGGCAGTGACTCAGGAGTGTAAACAGAGGAATTAGCTCACACCTCCGGAGTCTGAGCACATCTCCCCACCATAATTGAATTAAGCCTGTCACAATTTTCCGAGCTGTGTATGCTAGTCAGTGGTGTGAGGTGTGTGTCATTGAGCATTTGTGGCTTCTGTAGCCGAGGCATCAACAGTCTTGCATTTGCAGCTTGGCACCCCTTTTAGCTTGTGATATTACTCCAGATATGGGATGTTACCTTCCTTCCCAGTTCTGTCAAAAGCTTACTTCTATGATGCCTTCTTTCTGGTTGTGTGTATCTCTGCTGTGCCCTCAATGTCAGCTGCCACAGAGAGAGAGGCAGGTGAAGTCATGTGTCGAATGCGTGGCAGGAGTTCAGATTTCCTCGTCAGTTCTGTGCATCCCTTTGGAGAGGCGGCATAGCCCCGCTGAGTTAAATGTCAGGTCAAGGGAGTAGGGCTACTACATGCTAGAAACAGCCTGTCTGCCCTTGCTTCACAGCCCCAACATATGAGACGTCTTGTCTGAGTCTTAGGAGCTTGCTTTTGGGGCCTTGTGTCTGGAGACTCGGTCACCAAGCAGCTCGGGAGGAGGAGAAGAAGAGAGAACGTTTTGTCCAGGAAAAGGAAAATTGGTATCTTGATAAGTGTGAGTGACATATATATTTATCCAGGGGATGTATTAAAAATGCCTGTAAAGCAGCACTTGCATTCAGTTGAAGCATTGTTCCTCCTGATTGGAACTGCATCCTGGCAATTCTGTAGAAAGTAAATAATCCTTTTAAGTCTGATATGACTTCAGCTTAGACTTCACTTTTGGTTCCAAATAAATCATTTAACGGATCGACGCTGTGCCTGTCATTTTCAAACTATCCGTCCATGAAACAGAACTAAAATAACTGCCTCAACACTTTAAAAAGCCTTCCTGTTGACGACAGAGGAAGAGAGAGGCTGAAATGCATCCAGGTTCTCTTTGAGCACGAGTGAAAAGCTGCTGGACGAAGCTGTGCATTAATGGCAGCCTGTATACCAATGTCATTTTTTTCTGTGGGAAAATTAAATTGGCAAATTTAATTCGAGGCGTAAGTGAATTAAATGACTGGAATTGAATGATGATCATCACTTTAGAATCTTGGTAGCAGGACGAAGCCCAGCAGGAGGAGGGAAATGAATGTCAGAGAGGGAGGGGTGTTGTGAGACGAACTCGGGTAAAGGGGTAATTTTGTAAAAAAAAGGAACTCACTTGATGCAGCCTAGACTTTTCTTTTCAGCCATCAAGGATACAGTGCCGTGACTGCCACTATAATTCTGGTGTCACAAAAGAAATGGACTCGAAGAGCCCCGGCAGCCGACCCCTGAGTAAGTGGCACAATATGAACTGGCTTTTTTTACCTTGACTCTGGAGGCCACAGAAAACCTTTTCCAGACTCCCTGGCACTGCGTGAATGCTTGTGCCTTAAGGCACCCTGACTTTAAATCTCAGATGTAATTGGACTGTCAAGACACTGTCTGGGATTGTTTCCTGGGGTCCAAGTAAATGTGCACACAATAAGATGCAGATTCCAGGGCATGTCTGGATACTATCCATATGAGGTCAAGGAAAAGGGCAATTACTTTCTTTATTTCCTCTCACCGTGTCTCAGTCCTTGCAGCAATGAAAGGACTAGGAGTCGACAGTATAGTTGTGGGTTTCCGTGCCCGATATTTGGCGGCAGAGTATGAGCCAGGGACTGCAATCACTCCACATGAATGCCTAGTCAAAAGATGACAGACAAGAGAGATAAACATGAGGCATTTCATGAAAACGCTGGTGGAGGCCCCCGCATCTCCAGCGCTGGTGGGTTTAATCAAGCGGAAAAGAGGGCGCTGAGACAAACCGGCCTGCCGCAGTCCACCCCTTGCGACAGGCGCTGGAGCGTGCTGCTAATTAAAAAGTTTAATTCTGCAACTGCGGTGCTGGCATCCGAGGGCCCAGAGGTGCGTCCTTGCATGCCTTGGCGAAGGCTTATCAGGGGCAGCCAGATTGGGGCATCCCGGGAAGGAGCAGTGAATGCAGAGGAGCGGCAGAGTGAGGAGACTCGGCACCCAGCCTGGGATTGGGAAGGAGCCCACACCTCTCCCCTTCCCCTGGTCTCAATTGGCCAGTCAGGAGGCGAGGAGTCATGGGCTTGAAGTGAGGAGCAGACATGCTGAGGCTTGGGTAAACAAGGGATAAACGCTGGATTTGGGGCCTGGCTCTGCTTCGGTCAGCAGTGGATCTGTGTCCGTCTCTCACTCCTCCTGACAGAGGCTCCTGTCTCAGCGCCTGATAGAGAGAGGATCAGCTGGGCACATCACTCGCTCCCTCTTTTCCCTTCAAGAACCACCAAGAGATGGCACGCCGCCACAGTATACAGAACACAAACTCTATACTGGTGAAGGAGAGCGTGGAGGAAAACAGTTTTCGAGCCGCAGAGATGTAGCATTTAGCAAGAAACAAAAGTACCTCGGTGGTTAAATAGATACTGGAATGAGAGCACTTCATTGTGTAACCTTGGACAGTGTAGAGGCACTGTGTGGGATACGAAGTTGTATAGCTTCTCATTCATCAGAATGCATTTTATCGCCAACAAAAGGAAAAGACCTTGGTGCTGGCAGTGCTGATTTTCACTGTGAGTGTCTGAAAGACCACATCCTTTACTCGCTCGTGACCCGACGCGAAAATTGAAAAATTCTCCCAAGGAGAAGCAGTCTCAGGATCTAAATAAATGTGCCAATCAATGAATATTTATTGAATAAAAAGCAGAGAAGATTTTTTTTTTAAATTGAAAACAATATCACTGAAGTTCATAGGACTCGCAAAATTGGGAAGTCAGAAAACAACATACACAATAAGTATTACATAAATAATGCTTAAATGAAAGGAAATTAATGTATAAAATCAACAAAACCAATGGACCTTGGTACTATCTTTTCAAACAATGAAAGTGTCGTGTTCATGCAGAAAGCAAGACCGCCACACATTGTAAAAAATGAACCCCATGTATTTAATTAATTCCAAAGCTCTGCTGTAAATGAAGCTTTAATTTGCCCTTTTTTGTTCTTCAGCACCTCTTTAAACCTGTGGTGGAACCCTTGCAGTAGTGTGACTAGCGTAATGATGGCGGAGCTATTATCACCTGACAGAGAGGACACATTTACCCATTTCGATAAAAACTGGGGCCTCTCCTGAAAGCAGCAAGTTTAACAAGGCATAAGGTTCCTCCCTGACAAATCTTTTAACCATTGTGTCAGGTGGTTAAATAAATGCCACTGAGGTGTAGCATCATATCTTAAGTCCAAGAAGATGAACTAACTCCTTGTGATGTATATGCCTGCTGTATAAGCCCCTGAAGGCCTTTTACTCTTATATATATCAAATTGATTGAATCAGAACTCTCAGTCAACAGAACTATTATTAAATTAATGAAACACATGCATTTTAGTGCCTGCTAACAGTGACAAGAAGCTTGTACTTTATTCTTTTTTTTCTCACATTCACTGCCATCAGCAAAATCCACCATCTCTCATAATAACTTTGCAATCTCCAGCAGATCTGACAGATAATTAAAACTGAAAAATCCAAAATTCCTTGGAAATTTTTGCTATTCCGTCAAAGTTCTGTCTTCTTACAAAGTAACAATTTAGGATGAACAATATACATTTAAACCAAATTCTTTTTTGTTTGTTTGTTTGTTTTTTCTTTCTTTTCCCCTTGCTTACCATGCATCATCTTGAAGTTAACTTTACTTGGCTGGAGAATGCGGAAGACAAATTTGCGGCTGTTTAAAAGATTTGCCCTGCTCAGGGGCTCTGAACACACCCTGGCGCTCTTTGGTGTTATTCATGTAAGCCTGTCATCCTCTCCTTAAATGAGCCCCACACCAAAAACGTAATGAAACGACTCACATTAATACCCAGCAAATGAAGAGCCCAGGGTTGAACGCTCCTCTGAAGTGAAATGCAGCAGATGCTCTTCTGTACCCACAGCCTTGAGTCACAGTCCAGAGAAAGTGAAGCCACTGCACCACCAAAAGCACATGGCACCTTTAACGCTCACTCCTTATATACACTCACATATTCAATCTCTCTCAGCCCATCTTCACTAGGTTAGCTGCTCGGATGAATGGCCCTCTTTACATGCATGTCCTCTGCAGTCATAGGGCTGCAGTAAAGGTGGCATTCTGAGAAACAGCACTGATCCAAAATGACAAGAAGCAAAAAATAATTTAAAAAAGAAGAAGATGTTAAGTGGTGTCTAGTTAATAATATTTGTGGTTTAAAAGTGTGAATTAAAATAAGGATTCTTGCATGGTTTTTTGTTTTAGGAACAATATTTAACATAATGCTAGAAGATGATGTTAAGTGGCGTCTAGTTGATAATACTTATTTTTAATGCACACTTTTATACCATAAGTCTTCCTACATGGTTTTGGTTTTAGGAACAATATTGAAGTTTTACAGAATCAGGTTTGTCTAATTTACAAAAAATGCTTGTTTTAAATTAACATGTGCTGAAAGAAGATGATTTGGGGGAGCTTTACAATTGGGATTGCACAGGACATGGAGTGTTGAGGGGGAAATTGTGTGGGGCAGCACACTTCTGAGTAAGCACTTCATGATTTAGGCTCACTTGGGAGGAGGCTGACACTGGGCAATAGAGCCTCCACCACATCTGACTCACCTAAGTAGGGGCTCTGAGCGTGTAGATGCCAGTAGATGAACCATGGTCACGGCAGATATTCTGCGCAATACAGCAGCCAGTGTGTGTGTGTGTGTGTGTGTGTATGTGTAAAAGCTTTGGTTAGTGAGGACACCTGGTATTTGGGGTTACGGAGGAAAAGGCCTAGAATGAAATTATTGTACATCATCCTTAGTTATTAAACTGTGCATGCAGATTAAATCATTCCAAGCAAAAGTTGTACAAATACTAAGCAAAATGCTACAATGCAAACTGACTGCTTGCAGTATTTAACTGCATTCCATGTTCTCCACCACACTTGACCAAAGTTTATTATTTTATATGGGTCATTTCACAAATGTTTGATGTGTAAAATGCTTAGCCTATAAATAGGGGGTGTCTGGCATGTGATTATTTTGGATATGAATAAAGACAGCCGTGACTAATTTCTGTTTATACACACACCTGGAGTACTTGGGCAAAGACTCAAATGTTGACCCACACCCGCAGCGCTATTTCTGTTATTATCTAAAACAAATTTGGGGCTCAGTGAAATTTCTGACACAGAAGCCACAGGACGGCTGTGCATGTGTATGAGTGGAGGGAGAAAGAGAGAGAGAGAGAAAGAATGAAGGCAGTGTTTGCCAAATTAAACCGTAAGCACCTGCGTATAAATATCGATCACCTATTTTACAACTCTTGTAGATGAATGCAATAACCAGGACACATTTATTTTATGAGACGAAGTAGAAACATTGCTTTTTTAAGAGGGTTTTCTGAACTAAATTAAACCACAGATTTCCAACCTCGGTAATTGTGAACTTCATCATATATTAACAGTTTCCCCAAAATGTGACTGAAGCAAGTTTTTTAGCTATACTGTTAAAAAAATAAGGGCTCATGTCATACAAATGCTTGCCAAGGCTTTCATTATAATAAAACAGTAATGTTATATGGATTCAAAATAAATAAAGAAATGGTAGTGAATTCATTGAAAGGGTTTTTTGGAACCTAAAGTGGTTTTTATAATGGTAGAGCTCCAAGAAAGGATTGTTTTTAAAGAGCATAGTGTGCAGGACCAAAAGAAAAAAGAAGGCATGAATGCGCGCACCTGTACCAGTCGAGCCCCTTCTCGTAGTTCCTGTCGAAGAAGTGGGGCTCGTTTCCCACCGCGCGGACATCGGGGTGGACCCTCAGAGCCTCGAGCAGAGCTCTGGTACCTCCTTTCTTCACTCCGATGATAATGGCTTGGGGAAGTTTCTTCTCGCCGTAATCCGAGGTGCAGTTGGGGGCTCTCCTGAGGCTGAGGCTGCTGTCCGTGGTGCTGAAGTCCTGGTGCTCTTTGTCCACAGCAGCGTGGAGGCTGATACCGTTACTGCTGCTGCTGCTGCTGGTGGTGCTGGTGGTCGTGGCGACCGCCTGAGCTCGACTCCAGCCTGTGCTCTCCTCCTCCTCCTCCTCCGCCCGGTCCGTGGAGAAAATGAAGGTCTGTTCCGTGGCCGTCCTCTTCCCCAGCTCCTCGTCGAGGTACGCCCGGGACGCGGTGGAGTAAAGTTTGTCCCTCAGCGTGACGAAAGTTGTCTCCTCCGTTACCAGCCTGGCCTGGTAGACGTAGTTCTCCTGCAGGGGAAACTGCAGCTGCGAGTTGTAGCAGCTCATCAAGCTGTAGAACAGGTAGGTGACGGAGAGGGAGAGGGTGAACATGAACAAGATCTTTCGGGGCACTTTAGAAGTCAAAACCGAAGTGCTGGACCAAAATGCCATCTCTGACAGCAGTGATCCCTCTCGGAGAAGTGGCCAGACATGTTTCCTCGCCCTTACCTCCTCAAGTCTCGCATGGACACTCAACAACAAACAACAACAACACCAAATGTGACTGTGTGTATAAGACAGAGAGAAACAGAGAGAGAGGGAGGCAGAGAGAAACAAGAGCCCTCTCCTACAGCCCGCGCGCCGAGGAGGAGTTGGAGCGCGCGGCGCGGGCTTCGGTCCGCATGGTCGAGGGGGCGCGAGCGAGCGAGCGGGAGAGAGAGAGGGCGAGAGTGGGGTCGGGTGGGAAGGGGGTGAGAGTGGGGGAGGGG
>JBBPCX010000147.1:9731364-9767432 GCA_037974365.1 Hydrocynus forskahlii | reverse complement strand
TGTGTGTGTGTGTGTGTGTGTGTGTGTGTGTGTGTGTGTGTGTGTGTATGTGTGTGTGTGTGTGTGTGTGTGTGTTTTCGGGCTCTAAAACTGATTATGAAGTAAACGTCTGGAAAACAGTGAAATAAACTCATTACCTATAGACACTAGTGTCTGGTCTGACTGGTCCACAGTAAACAGTTGCTTAGATGCTCACCCTACCACCTCCACAAAAGGACAAACCTGACACGTAGCTGTAAGGAGCTCAGAGGAACTTAATTGGTGTGCAAATGAAAGCAATTATCACCTCAGTTAATGCATAGCCCTAGCTCTTGCAGAAACAGTGCAATGGCTGCAACACTAGCTCCGACTTCAAAAGAAGCAAGCATGGTAAACATTATTCATTTCAGTTTTGGCTTTGTTGTTATTTTGTAATTCTCTGCCGGGACAGAGCTGACACCTGGCCCGCCAGTTGCTGCAATTCTTGATTGGGCCATTAAATCATCAGTATCACTGCTGAGCGCACTATTTTCAGTAGCTCACTTTGTTTTGTAACCCCAGTGAGACAGGCTGTTCAACAGAATGAAGTGTTTAAATAAAGTTGTAGTCGTGTCAAGAAGCACAGTAAAATGTGTTGCTCTGGTAGCTCCTGGCTTGGAAGGTTCTTTTTCAGGGAAACTGGCGATCTGCGCTGCCTGAGACATGGTCAGGGTTGGCAGCAGGCTTACCGCAGTAAATCAGTTTTGATTGCACTCTGGAAATGACTCATAATGAATAATCCAATCTTATACAATTAATATTTTATCTTTTATAACACCTCCCTCTCTAATACAACTATGGTTTCATTAACTTTGAAAAGAGATTTGTCTCCAGCCATACACTTCATAGGGCCGTAACCTCGTCACCTCAAATTGCCAATCTATTGATTTAAGACATAAGACACTTACTGAATCATTTATGATTTTTGCCACCCCACCCCCAACCAAAGAAAAAAATCAAGGGCTACCCTGGATGAATATGAAGGAGCTGAAGATAGGAGAGGAGCAGAAGGAATACAAGCAGAAATTGGAGAAACGGGACAGCTGATCCATATGTCATCAAATTTGATTTTATTTATTGATTATCTAAACCAATCGCTCAAAATCAGCACAGGTCCAGCGTACACTGGAAAAAATTCTATAGATTTATAGTATATCTTCTGTACCACTCACAAACACTTCTATTCATCCTTAAGCAATACCTAAGTAAAATTACAGCACATTCTATCATTTGCTAAAAATGTCTTTCCCACTGACAATAATAATAATAATAATAATAATAACAATAATAATAATAATAATAATAATAATAATAATAATTTTCCACTCTTAAATAGTCCAAAAATACAGTAATGACTGGAATCACCAGACAAATGAAATATTGTGTGATTAATGACTATTTAAACATGTAATGTAGCAAAATGATCCAGTAAATCTACCACAACACACACATAGTGAATACAAAATTTTGTTTAATTTGTGTTTGTTTTGTAGAAAACGTTTTTTGTTCTAAAAAGAACAAACAGAATAACAAACATTTTTCTTATTGGTAGTTGCACAATGGATGCAGTGTTTCCACCAACAACTTTTGTACATACGACTCAAAGCCAAAACAGAAGAGCAAAGTAGAACATCTCCCTATCGCTCCTAAAATATAAGTAATGGTAAACAAATTTCTGGTATTGTCAGCAATATGTTCGTGGCTTATCTGGTAACTGTGCACACGCATTAACAAAACTTCAACAATTCTCTCCAACTAAATGGACACTGACCCAAAGTAGTGTGAGAATGGTTCTTCCAGCTCTAAAATCCAAAAGAAACTTTAACAAATGGCATGTGTGATAACTACCATGGCTCTTGTACTTTTCATACTGGAGGTTTTTTGCTGCCACAGTATAATGCAGAAAGTGGGTGAAACACTTCAAAATATATAGATGTTCCTTAATATTGACACAGTACATTCTGCCCTCTTATAACAGACTTTTCTTAGAGTGTGTGCACAGTCATATAGCTTTCACTTCTGTGTGTTCCAAATGCACAAAATTCAGCAAATATATAAAAACAAACAAAACAGAATTTAGCTCCATTCTGTCTGGGCAAGAAGGCAGTGATGTCAATCTAGAATCTCAAAATAGCTTTCTTGGGTAGCATACACTTCTGCATCCTCGGCCAGAAGCCACTTCGCCAGGTGTTTGGAACAGCTTCTCTCATTTCCTCTGGTATTAGGACAACTGGCAAGGTGGCATCACAAAATTAGATTTGTGGTCAGAGTGGAGAGGAGGAGGATTGCTAAGAAAATGCAGAAACTTTTAGGGTTCTGGACATCATGTGCCTTTTTGATGATAGCATCGAAGATCATTCTGAAAGAACTGATTCAATTTAGTTGGGATGCTGTGGAATGGAATTCAGCTAGAAAGTATTTTTATTACTTTTTTCAATGCATCAAATAGTGAATACAGTAACCTGTATAAGTATATTACTGATAAGTTGTGTGCACAGAATTCTTTTAGATTTCCACAGGATTGATTGCTGTGGGCGAAGGCTTGCTTCCAAGTCCTTCCAAGAATTTGGTATTTGGTAGCTAATATTAGCACCATTAGCTAGAATGACTGGAAGTGATGTAGGCCAACTTGAAAATCACATACCATGTTGAAAAGTAATTAGATCTTAAAATTCCCTTATTTTTTAAATGATTTATACCTCCATTATCTCCATTTCTGTTCTATTCCTATATTAGAAATTCTGTATTAAAAAAATCCAATTCTGTTCTGTAAATTGCCATATAATACTCTGTATGTAATTGGCAGTAATGTTTTTATAGTTTTATTCTTATTATTTAGTGTTTGTGGGCTAGTGGACCTTTTGGAAGGCTAATGGTGATTCAAAGAATTTAATAAACCGAAAAAAGCAGTAGTATTGCACAAGAACATAAAACATCTTGCTTTAACATGAAATACAGATTTTAAATGGTGCTTTGTTTTGAAATTAAATATTGTTTGTGAAATGGACATAGATTATACTAGCATTTTGAAACTGAGTTAAATGGAAAGCATTGCACTATTGCTCACATTGTTGCTCAGAGATTAAAACCTGACGGTAATCATTAATGTATTTCACTGTCTGGGTACTACGGTTTATTTTCTAAAAACAAATCAATGAAATTACTTACAGTGTGCTGCTGCACAGTTTTCTCTTTGCAATAGTCTCCTCTCTTGGCTGTTATTCTGCACCGTCAAGTAAAGGAGTTGAACAAGATGTTCTCGGGGCTTTGATGGTCTATAAACATGTCCTTCCCTTCAACTGAACAAGTGAGCGCAACAGAAAAGAAGGAAAAAAAATGATGTGCTCACCAGACCAGGGGCTCAGGGCAATGGAAGAGATACATCCATTGTCTGACTAAGACAGAGTACAAGAACCTTTGAGCACCTCATAGGCGAAAACATTCATAAGCATGGAAGTTTGTGCAACGGGCTAAGGAAGCCTTAGGAGATATAAATCCTCTGTCAGAAATTGATAATCAGCCTGAGTGGATCAGTATTTTTGATCTTATAAAATAATATCACCTTTCCTTGGGTCCACTCTTGCTATGAAAGGAGTTTCATGTTTTGCAGCATGATTTTAAGGAGTTCTCCTTATTATGATATTTTGAAACACAAATAAAAAGAATAATAGAATGCAAGCACTCCATCAAAGAAGTTGTGGGCACCGGGAAGCTTTCAAGGTCACAAAATCTGGCAGACGAACCTCACCCCTCCATTTCTCCAGTGTCACCCTTTTGTCCCTTTTGTCTGTAGCACATGTGGACAAAGAGATAAAGTAAGCGTTAGGCCTAATTATCCATAATCTAGCCAAAGTTTAGCTTTGATATCTGAGCAGTGTCAGAACACATCAAGCTTCCAACAGGCTTTTCTGTTGAGCAAAGTAAAGCAATCAAGTCCTTCATTTGAAACTATAGAAACATTCTTTCCTGGACGTCATTGAAACCAGAACAGTCCCAGCAGTCACTGGACGAAATCTCCCTTCCAGCAAGCAGTGTTGGACTCTTCCCTCCAAACTTCCACAGAAACTTTGTAAGGACATAGGACTTGAGATGTTTGCGAAAACATCTAATCACGTGAGGTTAACCTGGACATCATAGCATAGCATGTGATTTATGTGCACAGCAATTGATTTTTATATTTGCATGCGTTTTACTAATATACCAGTGATTTCTCAGCTGTACTTCAACACTCCTAAAGCTAAACTCACCATTGGCTCCATCATAAGGCTGAATTCATTCTCAACATCACATGCATATTATATACTTGTCCAAAGTCTTCCATTTCTAGTTAAGACTATATCAAATGCTCAGCTGATTTTAGTAATATACACTTTATGGAGAAAAGAAGTGGGACATCTGACCATTATACTAATAGGGACATTGTAATGACACTGTAGTCAAATACATAGCCTTTACTATGGAGTTGGTCCCTCTTTGCAGCTATAACAGCTTCCACTTTTCTTGGAAGGCTTTCCACAAGTTTGAAAAGTTTCTTTGGGAATTTGTGCCCACTCATTCTGTAGAGTATTTATGAGATCTGGTACTGATGTTGGACGAGAAGGCCTGACTCACAATCTCGGTTCCAGTTCATCCCAAAGGTGTTGGATGGTGTTGAGGTCAGGGCTCTATGTGGGCCAGTCAAGTTCTTCCACCCTGAACTCATCCAACCATGTCTTTATGCACAGGGCACAATCATGCTGGAATAGAAAATATCTTCTTCCCCAGACTCAAAGTTGGAAGCATGGCCTTGTCCAGAATTTCTTGGTATACTGAAGCATTAAGATTGTCCTTCACTGGACGTAAAAATAGGTGTCTTCCAATACTTTTGTCCATATAGTGTACTTACAAACCACAGATCAGCTGCAACATCTTTTGCCCCTTTTTCCGCTCTTCTACTGGAAGACTCCACTTCCTGGGATCCCGCTGTGGAAGCCTTGCCCCACTCACATCTCCATCCATAGTCAATCATTGTCGTTCCCTTTCTCTAGAGTACTGATCACTCAAGTCTGTGGCTTGTTAGTGTCGTGTTCAAATATCCTTTTGTTTGTCTTAGTCTTTGCAAAGTCTCTGATGTGTTTACACAGCTGCACTACTACATCTTTTCCCTTGGTTCTGGGACTATAGGATCATACAATAGATCCAGCCCATGAGTAATTTTTTTCCTCGCCAATTCTTTTTTTTGTATTACGTTGAAATGAATCTATGTTTTGTGTAGAGGACAATCTAACACCATGTACTGCAGAAAAGAGCCCTTGTTTCATAAGACAGTCATAAGTCTTGCTCATTGTGGTTTTCTATGCTGCTAACTGTCCTGTGCAATAAGAATATGACTCCAGTGCAACATATGCACATGTGCAATAATATGTTTATATTGTGCAATATTTTCAAGTTTCACATCTCACTCACATTGCTATTACACCGCTACATTGTCCACTGTCTGTTGTAACCTGCACTATGCTGAATGCACCATGGTCAATGGAGAAACTTGGTGCATCTCACTCTGTATGTGTACACAGCTGCTGATGAAAATAAAGTAACCTTCAGGAACACTGAATCTTGATGAGTATGCATTAAGAGCCATGCTTGATAGCAACAGCAGATCAGAGACATTAAACCCATTTTCTAATGTGTTTTATTGATCATCAGCCTTAATTTTCCTCACTTTGACCTTTGCAAAGATAATAGTAATTTTGCCAACCCAACCATATGATTTGCATGTTATGTTATGTGCACAACTATCTAATTGCAGTGTGTATTCACTGCTCCACTGGGCTTATTACCATCTATGGCTTATTACCATTCTCTGCCTTAGACATGGATATCAAAAGCTGGAAAGAGGCATGTAACCTTTTTCATTTTTTATGATAGTTTTACTGTAAATCTCTCAATAAACCCTGTATCTTATCCCGGTTTGGGTCAATGCCAGTATCCTGTTTAATTATGCCCCCAAACCTACTTGAGTGCTAAAAGCTTCCCTTTAAAGAGAGCCTTCAGCCTGCTAAATGTAAGGAAGTTATAAGCCAACGTTATGAGCCAAATAACTGATAGTATTATTCTTTGGTGTATTTATTAACATCAGGATGAGGTCAGTTCCAGGTTCATCATTTAATGTCATACATAAAATTTGACTGGAAAAAGAGTAATTGTTAAAGTTTGTGATTGGATGTGATGATACATAATTATATGTATACGCTGGGCAGTACACTGGTGTCCAAAGATTATTTGCTCTGTCAGGATTTGCTTGAAGAAATTCGTTTTAAAACACCAAGCTTGCATTTCTAATACTCCCTGTAAACACACTTCAAACATTTAGGGGCTACATACAGTACTGTGCAAAAGTCTTGAACCACCTCTGATTTCTTTATATTTTGCTTCCAAACAGCCAGACTTTTCTGTATTTTTTTAATTGTCTTGAGGAACAGTTCTCCAGGCATGCTGAGGGATTTTCAGAGGCTCTCATTTTCAGTCCAGACGATTAGGCGGTGATCAGTATACTGGTGGTGCTGAATGCTGAGTGGTCAGAGCACTTTTTATTTGACACCTTTTAACTTTAGACACTTTGCAGCCTGTCACAGTAAAACACTTGTTCCCATTTAATTAATTTAACCTACTCAGTATGTCAAAGATAAGACAGTTGACAGGCATAAAATAGTATTTTTGTACCAACATTTTCAAAGAAAATATCAAGAAATGAGGGGCTCAAGACTTTTGCACAGCACTGTACATAACTGAGCAAATTTCATATAAACATCAACATAGTTCTCCTTCAACACATTATACCCTGCAGATTGTCAAGCTCTAATCTGAGTCATTTTGCTGCTGATGACTCTGTACACATCCTGCTACTTCAGAAGGCATGCTTGGGGCAGGATGATGGAGAGACATGCCTTGGCAGAGGGGATGTCTCACACAGGAAACTCATTCATGACATCAGACGGATGATGACAATTAGAGCCTCGGCGAGACAAGTGTAGAACAATTTGCTGATACAGAAAATGACAAAAGTCAGAATAGTCTCAACAGTCTGTCGATGTGAGAGTGAAATGATAGATACCAGGCCTTTATCTAATCAATAGCACTGTTTTCCCACCGTGTTCACTGGCCCGCCATTCCATGGACTAATTACATGATAAAAAGTGATGGATGCGTATTAAATTCTGCTGGCCCTTAAAGTGCTCCTTAGGGCTTTTACAACCATTTCCTGCTGACCTCTGAGATCCCAGCTTTATTGTATGTGAATGCAATTAAATCAATTTATCCGATGTTTGTGACATAGCAGCGGTGGAGGACCCTCATTAAGACTCACGGCCCAGGCAAAGGATCTTCAACAGAACAAACCATCCCGCCACACATAAAATAGATTATTGATATTCTTAATCATACACAATAGACAAAACAAAGACTGGATTCCCAGCTTGCCTTCTGGAATAATGGCACTGTAAGGGTATCTCTGAGAGCCATGGAAGTGGAAGGTGACAGATTTGGCCCAAAATAAGAAGCCACAGAGGGCAGGCTGCAAATCCAGGGGCAAGAACTAGCTGCTGTCAGGGCATTTGAGCAGGAGGATCAGAATTACCTCAGCACGAAGCAAAAAGTCAGAGAAAGCCTCAGAGAGAGGGTTAGAGTAACATTCATGGGCCTCAGGGAGGATCGCATCACACCAGCAGGAACTCAAGGTCGAAGGAATTCCCCTGCAGAGAAGCTTCCAGGTCATACACCATCCCCAAAGAATCAAGGCTTGAACAAAGGCTCTTCCTCTTATTTCACTTTACACATGAATTCCTCAGCCTAGTGAGCTGAATCACTGCATTTTTTTTTTTTGGTTAAACAGAACAGAAACCTCATGAGACATTACACTCATGCTTATTGATCCCATGTCATGTAAAGACATCCTTAGTAATCTTGAGATGCATTTCTCAGGTTTGCTTCCACAGATATAAAATGTACTCTTTCATAGAGAAATTATGAAGGCCATGTAATGTGCAATGCAGCTTCAGAATGGAGCAAGAGGACTCTGAATTAGGAAGAGGCCTTCTGCACTACTTTCTGAATTGTTTTGAAAGCGGCAGCACAACAGAATACACACAATATCACTTTTACCCAAGGAAAGCAGATCCCTCCTCCTCCTCATCATGTTAGGAAAAGTATGTTATTTTTGTTTGCAAAAGCTTCAGCTGATGCAACACCAAGCTGTGCGCTCAATCTTAAAACATTACTCTCCGCTATAGAGAGAAGCAATTAAGTTCTACTGGGAATGGCAAAAACACCTCTGAAAGCAATCCAGCGGAAGAAGATGTCTTAAAGTGTTTAAAAAGTATCAGGACAGGTCTAAATAGATCTAGGGCCTCTAATGACCCTTCTTGGGATGCCCTTCAGATTGATGATTTTTGCAGCCTTTTGCCCAGGTGGCTCATAGGAGGGATAGGCTCCATACATCATCTCCTCTGGCCGGGAGCCCCAGGAAACAATGACGTAATTTCACCCAGGGGAGGTCCAGCGCATTTCCAGTGGAGCAGTGTCTGGAGCCACCTGTAGGGTGGCATTGCACTCCTGAGTCTGCAAGACTAACTCTGCACACTGCCCAGGTGTAGCACCCTCAGCATAATTAAGGCGGGATCTGCCAGGACTTCTGCTTCAGGGTCATTCATCAACTGGATCACCCACAAGATTAATGTGGCCTTGCTCTAGCACCGCAATGGATTGCTGCCACTTGCTGAGATCATTAGTGCAGGCCTGCCCACCACTGCAAAGGGGGGCTCGGAGCAGCGGAAAGTGGAGATTTGCAGCTTTGCATAATAAACGAATAGTCCATCATCGCCTAATTAAGGGATTATTGGAGACACTTGTGTCCAGTCCCCTGGACAGTAAACCATAACTGAAGGGCACAAGTGATAGATGCTCGGTGGTGGAGAAGTGAAACTGCTGACAAAGGTGAGTGTGGGAAAATAGAGGCTGGGTATCAACACGCCAGGCTTAATTCTGCAAAGAGTCGGAGGTGCTTATTAATTTTTAAACCCAGAGGAGTGGGAGCATCCAGCTGGACCAATCAGGAAAGGCTTGCCGAGGTAGATCATTGGATACAGATCTTAACCTCTGTCTTAGTAAGCTTTGCATCATCCTAAAGGTTCCAGCAATGACGTGACGTCTATTTGAAGTGGTGGAGGATTTTTAGCAAGAGCAGTTGAGGTAAGAAGGCTAATTATCATTCATGAACACGAGAAGAGGCAACATTCCTGATCTTCAGATCTCAGAGGCATTCGTTCAGCTGCGAGGAAATGTGCCACATTCATTACCAAAGCGGGAGGATGGACCGTTTAAAAACAAGGCACAGCATTGTTCTGAGAATTCAGATTGCATTAGGACGAGAAAATCAAGCCGGGCAGCCACTTGTGTAGGAATACAGACATGGCAGCATCTTCTAAGAGAGCGAGCCGTGTGGAGAGCGTGCAGAGGAGGGAGTGAAACTCCACTGGCTGTAAGCCTCCCAGTGTCTAAGGCTTGTTTTTTCATTGACTGTGTCAGGAATCAAGAGGGCTAATCCCTCTGAGACTTCAGATGAAAGTTTCAAAAGAAATAATGAAAGGCACATTGCCTGAGGGTGCATATCGGGGTGAACGTACAGTGAGCAGGAGAAAACTGCTGCAGCGCACGACAAGCATGCGGCAGGGAAGAATACAACCATATTTCTTGCTCGCCTCCACCCCCTCCAGTCTGACTAAAAATACATAAAAAATCACCATCTTCCCTAAAGACAGAGGCAGAAAGAGAAGGATAAACTGACTTCAAAATAACATGGCTTGTGAAGGAGACCAAATCCTTTCCACCTTCCAGAACATGTGCTCAGCACGTAGAACTTAAATCAGCCGCTATAGAGATATCAGTTTTACCCATCCAGATAGGATTGTCTAAATATATATATATATACATGTCTTGATACAATATGCCTGTTTCAGTATGTTACTGTGATTACATATTACATTATATACTTCAGATACTGTATGCATCAGCCCAAATCATCAGAAACTGATGTAAGAATCACAGCATTGGATCAGGCTGGATTTATGAGTTTTTTCGACATTTGCAGTGAAAACATCAGAAGAATTTAGACTTTTTGTTTCCAGCTGACTGGATTCATGCTGTCATGATGCTAATTGGATGATGCTAAAAGCATAAAATCCTGCTGCTGGGGTTCAGTGATTTTGACAGATTAGCTAAGCAGGTGTGTATTTTATGAAGCATGCTCTAACTGCATCATTAATTTGTGAAATCCATAGTAAGCTGATACATGGCTACACACACAGGATGAGAAGGCCTAATTCTTTTAACATCAAATTATATGCATATAGCTCTCAGCAGCCTATGTAATATCAATATCAAAGGCATTTTTAAATGTTCATGTTTGGAAAGTGGTATTTTTTTCCCCTGTTACTAGTGTAACACATTATATGTACTAATGTAATTCTGTGTTCATTACTCGCATTACTCGGTAATACGTGACTTGATTCCTGAAGTATAACGTTGACAAAACCATGCCATAAATATGCCACTGTCATGTGCTGTCACGAGTTGTCATGATACATTAAGTTTCGTAATTTGACAGTATCATGTCAGCCCTGTCGAAAAATTACAAGTTGTGTCAATATTATGTAGCAGTGCTCAAGTACAGTTTTGCCAAAAAGAAAAAGGCCTCATGCCTGAAGCAGTGATGCAAGACCCTGTGGACCTTTAGTAAAAGCTGACGTAAAATTCAGGCTGGTCCCCATACAGCCATATTCAGAAACACACCCTGAGGATTGTAAAAAAATGATGTTAAGTCTAGGTCCAATGACAAAATGCTACGTTAGAGTTTTGAATATCTGCAAGCCCTGCAGATATGTTCCATGAGTCCACTAGTAGTATTTCACAGAAATACTTCAGTGTATCGTATCAAAGAACCATCACTGCGTTGCCTTTTATCCTCTTTGAATTCCACCATTTGGCATACGAGCACTGTTTCCCCTGTCTCTTATTGCCATGGAACCTTATCTGCCCCTTGTGTGTTAGAATCTACACACACATGTCCAATCATAAATGCTCCAAGTCCTCTCAGGAGGTAGCGGGCTGAAATTTGAGCATGTGATTTACTGTCCATTTAGAACCCCAAGGCTGAGAACACTTTCAAATGTTTTTTTTTATTAAGTTGTTTTTGCTGTTTTCCAAATAAATCTGGATCCATGGGAAAGCTTTACTGACTGCTACCATGAGAATTACCACCCGAGATCATCAGCTTTATCATAGTCTTGTAGTCATAATTTGCTGTTTACATTAGACCATATTTAACCATGGAGTTTTTATAAGACCTGGCTGAGTCATTAGTATTAGCAGATGTTCGTTTCAACGTGACATGCTCAGTGCTGTGCGTGAGCTTGTTAGTACATGCCCTTGTCCCTCTTATTTCGGCTTCATGGGGAGCGCCAGTATCTGAGATGGTGATCTGAGAAGGAAATGTGACTGACCAGTGTAAAGAAATTGCATGTTAACAATACCGATTGACCGATGGGGCCACCTACAACTCTGTAGTCATGACAACAGTCAAGCCTGGGCACAAGCACCATGCTCCGCACTTGGGCATGGGCAGTTCTATGTCAAGAGATAATGAAAAAAGAAATTAGTTTTCAATGCTTGGGGTCTGTAAAATATGAAACATGATTTAGAAAAATTGTCAGAAAAAACAAGGTCATTTTTAATGGAAAAAAGATAAAGAAAGATGAATTATGGCACCAGACATTAGTTATACTGTTTGGCTTCTAGGGCTTGTCTGGTGTACTTGACCAGCCAAACCCCTCCTGCCCCCTCCACCCACTAAACCGTTTTTAATGTGCAAATGGTATCTGAAGGCGGATGGCTGAGCTGACATCATGCTGCTGTTGCTTGTGTGCTCGTCTCTGTCTTTATGGGAGTCAGGCATGCATTGGTGTGAGAGGAGCCTGAGAGAGTGGAGCCTGGCTCCAGCCTGGCTGGAGAGCTGAGTGGAGCAGCTGCTGTTTATGGGCATTAGCACAGGCCTGAAGGATGTTTAAAACAATTGTTATTGGTTCGGTTTGTCACAATACAAATACAGTTCTGCCGTTCACCAGCGCTGCTCTGTGTGTGTGTCAGGCTGCTGCATGGTGTCCCAGTCAGAGTGATACTATCCTTTATCCAGATCCTGTCAAAAACCCTTAACACTGTGTCAAAATTTTACAAAGAACAAACCAATAGAAACTGCTTCAGTCCAAATTAAATGTTGTTTCATTAACTTGCATTTAAAGTTAAGAACATTTTTTTTCCTTCTACTGCAAATATTTATCCTGATCGTTGTATTCAGTAAAAAAATCACTGTACTGATTCTTTGCTGAATAAATGTTTTTACTATGTGTTTATGTAATGCAAATTGGGAACTATAACTATACACAATACAGGTTATAGCAAGAGACAGACATCCAAAGTTGTTCTTAAGAAGTTTCTTCCAGCTTATAAACAGTCCCAGTTACTTTTGCTTCATCTAAGACTTTTATTTGTGACATCCATGAATCAGCCTGGAGACACCCAAACACTATGCTGGTAGAAAATAACTGAAAATTATTCCCTCTTGAAAATGAATCCACTCTTTAAATTAAAATGTGCACGAATGGGCCACTTTAATACACCTACCTTGTCTTTCTTGATTTTATCTGCTCCACTTACCATACAAGTGCACTTCGTGGTTTAAAATGATGAACTATAGTTTCTTTGCATCACTTACCCCTTTACCCTGTTCATCAATGCATCAATGCAAAACAACAGTGAGCAAGTATTTGGATTGTCAGTGTATCATGTAGATTTCTAGTTTAAGCGATTGTCTCAATTTATGCAAGTGTTCAATGGTTTTTCATAAATACTTACTAACGGAATTCAGCAACTGCCCAATGGCTTCTACTTTGAGTGTGGCTGAGTAGGAGTCAAGTCAAGTCAAGTAGGTTTTCTCATCATTTCAACCATATACACACAGTACACAGTGAAACAAAACAATGTACCTCCAGGACCATGGTGCAACACAAGAACAGAAACAGAACACCACAAGAGCACAAGTGCAGACAGGATGAAACAGAGTGTAAAAAAACACACACAAGCAATCAAACAAGACATTTAGTTACAGTGTGCATGAATACAGTATTTTGACAGGGATTGTATTCTAGCAGCAGAGAGTTAGACGGCAATAAATTTGCAAATATAGCAGCAACAGGACAGAGAATTTGCGGTATAATAATAAATCAATTTATTAAAGAGGTAATTAAAGTCTGAGTTGTTCAGGCAGGGTGTGTTAGTGGTGTGTGAGTGGAGGTACAGTGTATGTTTCTATTCTTTTATCAAATATTTCTGTTCTTTCATCGACACAATCATCTTACGGATTTCTGTTCGTTAATCGCAGTTATGTAACTGCTTAAATGCTGATAGTGATTAGGTTAAAAAGTACTAGAGCACTCTTACATTTATACTGACTAGGAAGCCATTTCTGTGACATGAGCTCCTATCAGACATTTAAGAATACAAAATACAAAGGGTCGCTACATGTACTGTCAGTCATTTTCTCTTGCTGTCGATTTTGAGCATGAGAGTGAATCACTGATTCTACAGCCCCACCCAGCGCTCCTACAGTGAGTAGAGAGAGAGCGTATAGAGCTGCGGCACATTGTAGGAGTGAATGCTTGATTACTTCTCCGATTGCAGAGGTTGGTTTGGACTTGAATCATCCTGCAGTGATATAAGCTTGAGGAAATAAATAAATCTTTAATACTGGGTAGAAACAGGGCTGTTCGTTAGTGTATGCTGGAGATCTGGATATAAACTTCATGAATAAAACAATGTGTGCCTGCCTTTTTCTCTCCTGAGCTGAACGTATTCAAGAAATCCATCCAGTTAAACAGAGTCCCGTGCCTACCAAATGCAATATAATAAGGGCTGTGACAAGCTTACCCTGTTTAAGACCATCTGCAATAAGAAGGTCTTCTTGGGGTCTTAGCACTGAAAGCACTCTCGCACACTGATTGGCATCGTGAATGCAATTCATAACACAACGCATTCTCATGTCCACAGCTATTATTTCTTATTTCTTTGTCAGGATGCTCCGTATTTGAAAACTCCTTTTTTTTGTTGTCAAGTGGAAGCACAAAGAGTGAGGAGGAATCTCTGAGGCAAAAAGCAGAAGAAATATCCTGTGAGTCCACCCAAGGTCAGGCTGACGAATTTCAACAAACCTGAGAGGAACAGGCCTCACGTATGCATTCCAGCTGCGTAGCGAATGGAAAGCAACACAAGCAATATCATCCTTTCATGAGGCTCTCAACTGTCCAATTAGCCTTATCTCTCCTCTGCAAGAACAAAAATGTGTCATTTTAGTGTGAGAAAAGCTGGTGACGGAGCCGTCCCCAGAATGCATTACCTATTTAACACACCTAATTATATAATGATTTCAATGCACTGCTTATGTCGGCCCTAGAAGAAGTTTTCAAAGTGATAGATGAAGATTTCAATTAATGATGGCTTTTGTGAATAAAACTGACCCTTACTGTGTCATAATAACTCACTTTCAAGGGGTGTCCCAAATTTCACCTTGACCAAACCCTGCTCGTATTCTCATGAGGAATCCAGGAGTTTTTCTTTCCAATCTACTTGTGTAAGAAGCACCTTTAAGCTTTTCACTGTGTTATCTATCTGTCCCTTATTCTTAATAATAGGGGAGCAAAAATGCAAGGCTGTTGTTAAGACAGCAGTTATATTTGAAATTCCTTTGTCTCTCTTCGTCTTTGAAGGGAGAGCGTACATACAAGGGCACATAAAAGATAATGTTGTTATGTTTCAGAGGCAGTCTCCCCCAGGCGAGTGCAGGGCTCCGTCGGAAGCGTGTAAATCATGCAGCTGGAGCACTGTCAGCCATCATGACACCTCCCATAAACACTGCTGACCAGTGGCCATAGCTGTCTCCTTCTTCATCAGCATGCCACACTGTAGGGGTATGCTCATATCAGCCATGCCAGATAGCTACACATGATGAATACAACCAGTAATGCAGCCTATTTGAAAGGAGCAGATGTAAAGGAAATCTGAAAAGCGCAAAAGGAAAAAAAACGGGGAGGACACACTGTGCATCTGCAACACAGTATTGCTTGTATTTTGTACAACCTATCAGCTTTGCACATTGGACAGACTGTGATTGAGAGAACAATCATAATCTGATGATGCTGGAGTAGAACAGTGGTTTTGGAGCTAATTTTCTTCAACAAAGATTTTTCTAGTGAATCTAAAATGAGGCATCAGGCCTCATATATCAGCTCTGAAGCTGCACAGATTTCTTAGAGACATATTTAAAGATTACAAGTAAGAAATATTCTCCTCTTATATTTTCTATCATTGTTCCAAACCAGATATAGTATTTTTGAGCCTCAGGAGCATCAAGAAGATTATGTGAGAAACATTCTCTTATATTTTCAAACATTCTTCCAAACTAGAGTTGTTTTTTTTAGATCATCCTTATCTTAACTACATTTCTTGGTCCTACTAGCTTCTAGTTTCTTCCCCGGGAGCATCAAGAAGATCATTATGAAGTCATCCCCTATATGTGGGTGAACATTATACCTCCAGAATGATCTCCCTATTACCTATTGCATGTTAAGCTGGCCATGAGTATATGCATTCTGATGTGTTTTAGAAGGGTATCCACATAGTCTTGTGTACTCACTTGCAGCATTTATAATGCAGCGAGTTATATCGGCCCAATGGGACACACAAAGGATTGCAGGCAGTTGCCTGCTCCACATGTCGTGACTGAGCTTTTCAGAGCATGGTAGATTCTAGTATAGGTGCTTATCTCTATTGTATAGGTACCAGTCCTCATTATTGTCTTATAAATATGATGTAGTCATTACAACCTCGTTTTCTAACTAAAAAAAGAAATATCAATTCATATATATATATATATATATATAAAGAAAGGTCTATTGTTTATGTCTATTCAGGACAATTCACAGCTGATGGCTCCCAACATGGCTTTACCAGCGGAATCCATGACATATTCTTAAAAAACACCCAAAATAGGTGGTGCCCTAAAAGAACCACTTCTATGAAGAACCTTTTGATGGATGGCTCTTTTTAAATGAGGTGGGCATGTGTGAAGAACATTTTTAAAGTCTAAACTTCTACATACAGTAAAGGCTCCAAACCAGCTGAAGTATGTCCAAGCCAGGAACCTTTAAAGACCTAAGCTGTCATTTGTAAACTCATGGTTGCTGGTTAACAAAATTACAGCCCTTAGTGCCAAAATAAATGTTCTGACAGTATTCACCATTTAAGATGTGTCATACCGTGTTTAATATGTGTAACAACTACTAGCACTGATTTACCCTTTGTGTCATTCTGAGTGTATCATTCCTTTATCACTGCCCCACCCACTGAACATTGTAGTGCTTTGAGGAAATTATCCTAGAGCTAAATAATAAAATCAATAGAGAATCTCAACAGTCTGCCATAATTTAGCTCTATATTACTGCAAGTGAGCAAGTGCTTGTTAAGTGGCACAACTCAGGACCAGGTGACGAGATTCATTACTTCAGTGTGTTTCCTCTCGTACTACCATTTGATCTCAAGTACATAGTTTAATAACTTTTCCATAAAAATAAATGAGATGTTCATTGTGTTAGCAGTAGTCCCCTTTTTCGCCCCGCAGGCGCTGGGGACAAAAATGCTTTATGATTAATAATTCACATTCTCTATTTGATCCCCATCATCATAGAAATAGTTTCCTCCAGCCTCATCCTCACTAGGTCTTAAAATGATGGTCTCCTGAGCCCAGAACACTGCTGCTGTCCTGTAAATTAACACATTAATAATGTCTCGCTCTCTACACCAGCAGAGCCCATATCTAATGCCAATGTGCCGTCTAGAGGTAGAGAATGGGAAAAAAAACACCGTTAGGAAATATCGACTTGAAGAGGGCGGGCTCCATATCAGGTGGCTTTGTGTGCTAAAGAACACTTACAGCTGTATGAAGCGTTCTGAATATGCAGGGGCACTGTGAACGTGAATCAGAGTAGGCGTCTTCTCTTCTATCTGCTTCTCTCTAGGGGGCTTGGGGGCAGCAGGATGTCCTCCCCTTGCTCTTCAAGAAGCTGTGATCCAGAAACACAGAACGATATCTGATATACAGTTCAGAATGAAAAGCAAAGTTACATTACAAGACAAGTGCTCTGAGCATTACAACCTTCACTTCTGCTGCTGCCTTTTTGATGAATGAGATTATATTTGGCACTGCCATCAACGACCCTTTCCGCCCTGCTAGAAAGCCTCATCTCGCCTCGCCGTTAAAAGCATGAGAACATGTGAATACCATGCTTACAGACAGATCAGAAGTGAGTCATGGTGAGAAACAAGAAGCTCTAAGTGATTAAAGATGAATTAATAACATTCTACAGCTCCAGACAGGACGTCTCATTCTGAAGTAGTCATTTATTTCCGAGTCGTTTTCTTTCCTTCAGTTTTCTCCCCAGTTTAGTTTGGTCTCTAAGCTAGGTCTCTCTTTGTCACAATCCAACCAAGTGGCGAGAGTGAAGGCTAGCATGTGAAGGCTTCCTCGAAAGCATGAGACGCGCCACTGCATCTTTTCGACCAGTAATGTGACTTCACTGAACAGCTCACTACGCAAGGAGGAGAACAACAACCGCCGATTCTGTTTCATCAGTTAACAGATGTCAGCAGTGTCAGGAATTTTGCTCAGTGCTTGAGGGGCAGGCTAGCCACTCTGCCCACCCAGAGAGAGAGAACAATTTAGCTGCTTCGGATTCCTAGCCACGAATGGCTGCAGCATCACCAGGGATCAAGCTAACATTTATGGGTGTGTCTAAATCCATTTAGCTATTTTGACATTGGAAAAAACAGACTTCATGCCAGTGCAAGGGACAAAAAGGTGGTCCTAACTCTCTTAATTATTCAGAGGTATATTCAGGGTGTAATGTGATAAACCAACTAGAGTGGCACATCACCTCACCTTTAAAAGTCAGGGGCACATGAGTGAGAGTGACCATTCTGTCATACATGAACACACCTCAGCACACAGAGTGAACAGCACAAAATTCACCAAGGGATGCAGCGGGGCGCCAGGAACGCAGCGCCCAGAGAGCAGTGTGTGCGGACGGTACCTTCCTCAAGGGTACCTCAGATGTGCCACTAGCAGTCCTGGGATTCAAAGCCACAACCTTCTGATCACAGGAGCAACACCCTAACCACTGAACCATGAGCTTCCCAACTGGGCTGTGGTGTATTGCTATTATAATGGCATGTTAAATCTGCTTTTAAGAAGCCAGTATTTGTTGTAATTATTAGTTATTATCAGGCTAACAGCGGTGATATAGCAGCTGTACAAGGCCTTTTTATGCTTTTTAAGTTATTTTCACTTTGTATATTTATGTCATAGTAAACTGCAACTGCTGCTGTAGAATGTAGAGCGATTGCTGAGCTAGCTTGCTATAGCTAATAGCTAATGGTACAGAGGAACATTTAATGCATTTGAATGTGATAGGGACTAAGACAGCTCATTTCATTGTTCATTGCTGTAGCTGAAAAGAAGCTCTCAAATGTGGTGCTGTGGTCCGGGAGTTATTGATGGGTGTTATTATTAGCAGTGAGTTATTGATAAGTTCAATAAAATGACCAGCTGTCCCTGAGAAGACTTATCATTTACATTGACACATTTACATTTATATTCCTGGATTTCTAAGTGTACAGTGTGTATTCACAGCTTTGTGCCTGCGTGTCTGACATTTTCAGTTTGTTTGTTCGTTTGAAGTGACCAAAATAAAAATCACAATAAAATATCTTCTACTTCTAAACACAGTCGTTGCACTTCAAATTGAATCTCTCAATTTGTTTCAATAAACAGTGAAATAACATATGTGATACAGTATGTGATACTTAATAAAATACAAGAACATAAAATGATATTGTGCTTTCTTTATCACTAGTATGAAGAGTGAATTCAAAGGGTTAGGCCCCACCCCACCCCAGCAGGTCTTCTTTGTAAATGACTGTTTTCTATTTCATTGTCTCAAATGTTCTCAGTTCCAAGTGAAGGCGACAGGAATGACAGCAGATTCTTTTTTTTTTTTTCAAGGTCGTTCGCCAATACTGCAAAATCACTGAAAGCTGAGAGATCTCAACACAGCAGAATCGGGTCCACGATCCCAAGGCAGAAACGCATGTGCTGATCACACCTATTAATAGAAGATGAGCTTGGCAAGGTTTCAAGCAAAAGTTTGTGCAGCAATTATACTCGTTGTCTAAAATCTATAATTACCCTTATAGCCTGACCTTCAGCCTTGACAGTAGTCAACTTAATTCTGTCTGCAACACACATCCAAGCTGCTAGCGTGAAGAGAAAGAAAAGAGAGCGAGAAACATGAAAAGCTTCTTTCATACTCAGCTGGACTTTCAGATAAGAAGGTAACACTGTTTGATGGCAATGGATAGATACTCTATCTCTCCAATTTCACATGATCAAAGGTGTGAAATGTATTACATATTCCTATTATGTATGGATTCAGATGGGAAAGGTTTCGAGCATTCAAATTGCATAGATACAGCAGGGCACGAATCTAGAGGGGAAGCTGCATATTTGGGAGGAGATATAATGATCTCTTCAAACACTACTGTATCGAGCCTGCAGTGGTGAAAATGGCTAGGTCCAATGCATTATTTGTATTCTAGGCATGAAGACACCACACTCAAAGGTTTGGGCTGAAAATCAGACAACCATTCAGAGCTGGATTCCAGACCATACATCACCATGCGGGTTTGGCATTTATTATGTAATATATTAAGTACCACTCCAGGGCATGATGACTCAAAATTAGAACCGCAGCCTTTGTTGGGCATTCTTGCGAGAATTCTCAGTCATGCCTAAGGTAAAACTGGACCATTGGTATCTATTTCAGACTGTGTGAAAGAACAAAAGAACAATAAGCGGATCTTGGACCATGACAATGCAGGTTTCTGATCAAACACACATTTCCCAAAAATCTCCTGGCCAAATGCGAAGGCTGGTTTTTTAGCATTGTCCTTCCAACAACTGAATGGCTTTGAATGAGATATGACTCAACTGGTGTAACCACCCACACACTGTTACTCAAGAAGAGAAACCTACATGTAGGCTTCTGCCTATCTTCACAGCAGCTGATTTTCTTTTCTTAAGGGCCCAGATCATGGAAATTTACATTTTTTCTCTTTTCTTTTCTTTTTTTTTTGCAAAAGAGTTTAATGTAGTATGTAAACACTGCAAATATTCTGTTGATTCTCCAGTACATAAATGGAAATGGAGTGGCATTTGTTGTTTTTGTGATATTTTTGCATATAAATCCACCCACTGAACCTACAGCAGTATTGCTCTGCCTGTTACACATTTGAGTTGAAGTAATAGATAAAGAAAGTTTGGAAATGGTCAAGTTAAAAATTGAACCAGTGAACTTTTTTGGTACATAGTGCCACGCAAATGTCACAAGAAGACCTTATGAGATTAAAACAAAAGCAAAAGAAAAACGAAGGATACAGGCTCTTTATAACTCTGACAAGCTGCTGAAACTGAGACGTTGTTATCCTGCATAACATGTACACACCCGCTGTAGTCATACAACTGTAATGGCATGAGGAAAACATGAGGCTGGAAGGGGTTCACTCTTTCAGACAGGATTAATACGAGATCGCCCACCCTGAGCGAGCAAGCTGATTGGGGATTTGCCACACAATAAGCTCAGGCCTATATAATTGCCTTCTGCAACCCGGAGAAGACCATGTCAGAGTGGAGGCATTTAGAAAAAAAGCTGGTGGATTTTTCCAGCAGCTGAGGCTCAGAGGCCTCAGAGAAAGAAAAAATAAGGAGTAACAGAGAAGACGAAGGAAGCGAGAGAGGGAAGTCAGAGTTGTGTAGTGTGGTACTCCCGCTATGCACAAACAAAAGATAGACTGTGGGGGGAGTGAAGTCTAACATACAGAGAAAGAAAGAACAAAAGACACAGCGAGAGAAAGACAAGCGGAGAAAATTGGGACGAAGGGAAAATGAAATAACAGAAATAGAGATATGGAGAGAAAAGGAAAGAAAGAATGGAGAAAGGAGAGAGTGAGAGAGAGAAAGAAAGTGTGTGTGTGTGAGTGAGAGAGAGAGAGAGAGAGAGAGAGAGAAAGAAAGAGCAAGAGAGATGGAGAAGGGGAGAGAGAGAGCAAAGAGGAAGGAACAATAGGGAGAGAGATATATAGAACAGAGAGAGAGAGACAGAGAAAAAGAGAGAGACAGAGAGAGAGAGCGAGAGAGAGAAAGATAGACTGAGAGAGAGAGAGAGAGAGAGACAGAGAGAGAGAGAAAGAGAGACAGACAGAGAGAGAGGGAGAGACAGAGAGATTCAGAGAGAGAGAGAAAGAGAGAGAGGAGGGACAGAGAGAGAGAGAGAGACAGAGAGATTCAGAAAGAGAGAGAGAAGGAGAGACAGAGAGAGAGACAGAGAGAAAGAGAAAAAGAGAGAGAGAAGGAGAGACAGAGAGACAGAGACAGAGAGAAAGAGAGAGAAAGAGAGAGAGAAGGAGAGACAGAGAGAAAGAGAGAGAGAGAAAGAGAGAGACTGAGAGAGAGAGAGAGAGAAAGAGAGACAGACAGAGAGAAACAGAGCCAGAGAGAGGGAGAGAGAGAGAGTATGTATCCTCTGGGTGGATTTCTGAAGGGATTGGACTCAGTTGAGCGGTGGAGGGGAGCTGACATGCACCTTTATCACAGAGCTTAGCCAGACTAAGGCTGTGTATAGACAGGGGCCCAGTGATGGATGTGCTGCAGGCCTTGCCTTTCTCTCTCTCTCTCTCTCTCTTTCTACTCTCTCTCTTTCTACTCTCTTTCCCCTTCTCTCTCTCTCTGCGGGTGACACGGAGCTGCTGTAATCTGTTACAGTGAAGCCGCTGCCGCCTCCATTAACTCCCAGCACACAATGCAACCACGGCCACCGTCTCTGACCCCCCCAAGACCATTGGCTCCTGCTTCGCCGTCCACCGGGCCACAGCGGCTAAGAAGCAGAGTGTGGCGTGAATCCTAATCGGTGCTCAGTGACACTACCAGTAAAAGCCACGGCCCCTTGGGGCAAGACACAATAGCAAGGCTTCAGCTACAGCAGCCGCCTGATTAAAAACACATTAGCGCTCGCTAAACACAGACAGGGTCTTCATAGCGACACAGAGTTGGAGATGAGACTATTTTCAGAAAGCTTTTTTAAGCAGGTCTGCACAAGCCCATTTTCCCCTCATCTCATCAACTTCCCCAGATTTGTCTATGTGTCCTGGCCAACACCTCTAATTGAGCAAAATGCATGCAGTAAGTGGTGTGATTTCCCAATGCAAGCACCATTAAAATGAGGTTCACAGACTCAAATGCAGAAGTATTTGCTTCAGAATTTTGGAAAACTTTTGGGGACTTCTCAGTCCAACATGTACTCAGCCTATAAACCCCTAACATATTATGTGTTCCTATACTGTATTTCTTTCCTAAAGCACTTATACATTAGTTTCAAAGCAGTCACCATAGTTACCAAAAATACATCTTAAGGTTAATACTTGGATAATAAGACCATTTAATGCCAAGTCAGAAAAATGGCTATTACAACAAAAGTCCATGAGAGGCCTCCCGTCATCGTAATTTTACCTCGGGGTTAAGCTCTAATCCACCCCTGCTCTAAACACTCCTTACCCATGGTAAAGTCACTGTAAAGCACGAGCCCATGTAGCTTATTGTTATAAAATATCAAGAACACAAAATGTTATGAAATACATAACAGTTTCAATAAACAATATATAATATAATCATTACTTGCAATATGATTCAATGCACCAAAATGTAATTTATTTAGAGTATGCTTTTAAATATGTTGCCATTATTGGACTGCTGAAGGAGGACGAGAACAGTCACTCCTCATTGGATATTGCTGTCATTTCATAAACTTTTCAAGAAAAAAAAAAAACGAATTACCACCACAACGATGATGCTGATTTCCATCGCCGCCAATATATGATTTCTTGTGTTGTGTTCTCATTAAACTAATGGTGTGACACATTTGTTTTCTCACACTCTGTTCAACACTGATTAAGGCAGATGTTAACAAAAATAGACATTTGAAGCATAAAAGACAAACAATTAACACCTTCATTTCTATTTTAATCATTCAATATAAAAAACTTCAGATCAAATCCTAATACCGAATATCCGTTACAGAGAAAAACACATGTGAATAACGTTTTCTTTCACATACATGTAAAAAAATGTGTAATCGCATGCTAAAAAAGGGAGATCACCTGTCACATACTTGTCATGCTTCATTAATTCTTTTTTTTTTTCAAGGTGGAGGATTCATTTACCCTGATAGCAATCTTTTAGCCTGTTTACCCAGCTATATTTTTTATCGATTTTATGAAGGAAATGTGTTGTCTGCTGTTACACTTAAACAACTTACTTCATTTATCAACACAGAATCTGCACATTAGTGCTGAATTCAGTTGCTGTCAGGCTTTCACAGATCTGCATATACTGAATAAGTTTTGAATGCCACTCAGCCAGTTATACTTCAGAGTTATTTTGTAAATCTGCTTTGTAATCTACACTTCTTACTCACCCCTTTTGTTTCAGTGTATACAGAATGCAATCTAACAAAGTTAAACATTTTAACTTCAAACATATGAGCAGGAACAGACATTGCCCTTTTGTTGCTTCTTATTGTCAAATAGTCATTCTTGAATAAAAGTACTGCTATTTCTGTGAAATAATGACTCAAGTAGAAGTTAAAGTACCTTCCCAAAAAACAACTTGAGAGGAAGCCCAAAAGTATCAGGTCAAAGAACATGAGTACTAACTCCCTACAAGAACTGCAGTGATTTTTTTGATGCATTTTTCACCCGAAGTACTAATCCTCTAAAGTCGCAGGTGCTACCAGTCGCAAAGCAGTACAGATGCTGTCGTAAAGATCTTGACTGAACAAAATAAAGGAATTAGTGAGCAAATACCATTAGATTCCTTTATGTTATTAATATATTTGAATAGAAGTAAAAATCTTATCCTTTAAAATGCACTGGAACACATCAGAGCCCCAGAATTCTCTGTTCCAAACTGTGTACATCAAACAATGACCCTAAGTAGGCCTTGTCAGACCCTAAGTAGGCAAGCGTAAATACACCCAAGATGTGTTCAACAAATTATATATATAAATCGGATTGCTCAATCCATTTCAGGAGGTGGTCTGAGACACATTTTAGCCAGATGTTATAGCAGTGTGCGCACCATCTCTCCAAGCCACATTTGACTACCAAATCTTGCAGCATTATGACAGAATCTCCTCCTGCTGTTCAGCTTATGTTGAAGAGACCCCCTCTGGACTTCCATCAGTTAATGCAATCATTGTTGCACCCCCAGTTCATCTCCCATTTTCCCTTAAGTTTTTGATTTGGTATTTTTTGTGGTCAAGCTGGCTAGCTCAGAAAAAAGCAACAGTTTGCTTTACCTAACAAGATTACAAGTCTGATACTAGACACACAAAAAGACCAGACATATGTGGGGTCAGAGTTTCTTTTGAATGCACCTCGACTTCAGCCTACAGCTTACCCAGCCAATGAACAGTTATACTGCAGCAGCGGCACATACAGTCTTTATGGTAAAAACATGTGTACAAAATGTGAAAGAAACTTCATAACTGGTAATAACCTTTAAGGTCTTATTTGACTTTCTAATAGCATTTGTTTCAGTCCATTGTCTAATCAATATAATTATTTGTATTTTATTGTTCCAAATGTTTTATTATTGAAAGTTTCCCCCAGGGAACTCAGAGGAATGTAACTTGAATGTAAGGTAATAACTGATAATGAGATAACTAGCCATTCATTGTGAGTTAGGTATCTAAATATCTGTACATAAAAGTACAATAAACTGGTGACTACAGGTCTAGATCACATCCTAAAAGAGGTTATTTATTTTTTCAGTACTTTTTTGTTGGATGTTATGCCTGGCTGCTTGTAGATCCTGTGACTTCCACTTTGTTCCTCTCAGTGAAAGAAACATTTGCTTGAAACAACAATCATGAGAACAGTTGTTGGCAATATGCAGAACTCAAACCTCTTTTTACAGTAGTCATAAAATTCTGCACTGTTCAGCCTTGAATTAAAAAAAATGTAATTTAATTGCAAAATCTTGGAAATATTCAATTATATTTAATGCATTTATTCAACAGATACAAGTATGTATTGGTTAATAATAAAATCAATTGATGTAAAGGATTTGTAAGGTATTTTCAGTGTATGAATATACCAGAAACATTTGAGAGAAAAAAGAGGTCCCCCAGTAAAACTTGGACACATCCAACCCTGCTCATGAGTTAGAACAGCAAGAGTTTCCTCACCTCTAGCTAACTTTTAGAGAGTAGGCAGAACAAAAACTGGGTTCTGAAATTGAAGGGATGTTCCCATGTCAATCGAGAAAAATATACCTAAAGCAAGAACAAATGCTACCAATTTTCTTAGAAAATTGAAGATCATAACAGAGTTAAGTATAGTAATCTATTCTTGAACGGCAGTCAGCAGCAGTATCAGAAATGTGGTGGTGGTCTAGTGGGTAGGATTCTTGCCTCGGGACGAAGAGGTCATGGGTTTGAATCCTACCTTCAGGATACCACCATGGGTTCCTGAGCAAGACCCTCAACCCCAAGTTGCTCCAGTAGTTAGGGAATGGATGTCGCTTTGGGTGAAAGCATCTGCTAAATGCTGTAAATGTAACATACTGTGCTTTGCAAACTTTGTTTAAAGTCTTGTACACTCCCTTTAAGTCTCCACTGAGTAATATGCTGCTGCAGCATCCAAAAAGATGCCACACGGCTAGATAAATCCTCGATAAAAGATTGATAACCACTGATTTATGTATGCAAACCAAGACAATTTACTTTCACCCCGGGTCAACTTAATCCTCTGAGCCAATAATTGAAGTCAATCATGGTCAGTGATGGCAACAGGCCAGGGTTACACAGGCCACCACCTGCATCTATCTAGAGACACAAACTCAATTAGCTTGAATATTAGCTTGAATTCTTTTGGACTTTCTATAGACATTCCCTTACACTCTGTCACATGCATGGATGACTTATTTCACTTCTTAATCTAAGGCCTAAAGCAGAAGAACACAAAGGTTATTTTCATTAAATTCCCCAAAAATCTTGTTCATGCCTTCCATCTAGAAATGACCTTTTATCAGCTCCACGCTAAGCACATCGGAATGAAATGGAGAAAATATGAAAAAGTCACCTTCAGTACTTTAATGGTGCCAGATTTCATGGTCTTAACCAAAGCCACCACCATGGCACAAAGAAACTCTAGATTCAGCCTCTGGAGAATTTGATTGACACAAGAGATGTATTACTTCACGACCGAGCTAAGTTTTAATCACTATTTTAAGTCGTGTATTATTTCTGACATTTGAGGGAGTTTGTCTGTTGGTTTACCCGTGGAGACCGTGTCCTGATTTACACTGCTGCAAGTGAAGTCAGCTAATAATGTTCAAATGACGATCACAGTCAGCACTGACTATGAGCTCAGTCACACCATGCTGCCGGGTGAATAATGTATATAAATGAATGGGAGGAAGACATGGCCAGCAAGTGCCAATGTGGCCCCAGGCTACAGACATGTAAACACAAATGGCTAGATGCGTGGCTCTGTAAAAACTCTGATTTTATGGCCTCATCCTTGCAGGCCTGCTTATACAGCAGCTGACCTGTGACCTTGTGAGCCCATTCTCAATGTCTCCGGAGAGTATCTACTCTTCCCCTGGGCAAATATATGAACTCCACTAGCCAATAACATTTTACATTTGCTCTGCAGTTCCATCCAACTTCCAGAGCCTTTCATATTTATTTGTGCACGAGCCCATATTCTAATGTCTCGTGTTTCAGAACTCAATAAAAACCTTTGCCGCAGACAAATAGCTGTCACTGAAATTGACACGTGCTTCCCTTTCATTGCAACAAAGGTGAGAGTTCATTGGTTTTGATAAAATGTGTCGAGTTGAATAGGAAGACAAATGGAAGGCGTTCTGTGCAGATGGATTTTGGCTGCCTGCCGTGGGCTGATGCCTCCAGCCCAACAGGGTCCCTGTGCTGGCATCAGGTTCCATATGGAGACAGCACAGAGTCAGGGCTATCAAGTGCTGCCCACACAGTCAAAATATAAATACAGCACACTTTATAGCTACTCTTCAAGTTTCACTGTAATGAAAATCCACAACATGTCACAGTTAATTATAAGCATGAGGAGACAATCCATGTGGTTGTCATGCGATGAAAGCTTCGCTACAGTTGAAGCAGGTGAAGAAAGTAGGACACAGAAATTAAATGTGATGAAGAAATCGGTTGATGTGACAGTTCCTGACAGTATGGTGGGCTGATTGCCTGTTTACCTGACCAGAAACACATTGTCTACCACTTACAATGCCTTTAGCAAGGAACTCTGCTCTAAAACTCCTATTTCAAAATCAGCAAATTGCACTCCCAAATGGAGTCTAGACAGGAATACGATATTTCACCCAAAAGCGTTTAATAAATGATCTGTCAGAGTCCAGTTATTTGTCATATTGACTCCCACTGTGTTCAAATTTTCAGAAAGCTTTTCACCACTCTTCGTAAGGAGCATTTAAATGCTCATTTTGTGGCGGAGAAAAAAAACACTGGTTTTTGATCCTACAGTGCCTTGCAAAAGTATTCACCCCACCCCTCTCTTGGCGAACTTATTCCCTTACAACCTGGAATTTAAAAGGAATTTTGGGGGATGGTATCTTTTAATTTACACAACACAGCGACCACTTTGCAGATGCAAATAATTTTTTATTTTGAAACAAACGAGAAATAAGACATAAAAGACAACCTGAGTGCATAACTAGTCACCCCCTCCCAGAATCAATGCTTTGTACAGCCACCTTTTTGCAGCGATTACAGCGACAAGTCTCTACAAGCTTGGCACATCTAGACACTGGTATTTTTGCCCATTCTTCATGGCAAAACTGCTCTAGCTCTTTCAAGTTGGATGATCGCTGCTTGTGTACAGCAATCTTTAAATCATCCCAGAGATTCTCAATTGGACTGAGGTCTGGATTTTGACTGGGCCATTCCAGGAGATTTACCTGTTTCTGTTTAATCCACTGGAGTGTTGCTTTAGCAGTGTGTTTAGGGTCATTGCCCGTATGGAAGGTGAACCTCCGTCCCAGTCTCAAAGCTCTGGAATACTCAAAGAGATTTCCCTCAAGAATTTCTCTTTATTTTGCGCCATCCATCTTCTCTTCAGTTCTGACCAGTTTCCCAGTTCCTGTTGATGAAAAGCTTCCCCCCGCATGATGCTGCCCCTACGATACTTCACTGAGGGGATGGTGTTCTCAGCATGCTGAGAGGTGTTAGGCTTGTGCCAGACGTAGTGTTGTCCTTGATTGCCAAAAAGTTCTATTTTAGTCTCACCTGACCATAGCACCTCCTTCCACATGTTTGGGGAGTCTCCAATACACCTTCTGGCAAATTTCAAATGGTCTGCCTTATTTTCTAACCCAACCCTGATCTGTATTTTTCACAACTTCTCTGTACGTCTCTGACCTGTGTGGAGAGTTCTTCGGTCTTCATGCTGTCACTTGCTTGATGGTAGCCCTTACTTAGTGGTGTTCCACTGGTGTTGACTCTGGGGTCTATCAGAACAAGTGTATATATACTGAGACCATTTGACACTTAGATTGCTCACAGGTGGATCATCTTTTACTAATTAATTGGTTTTTGAAGGTAGTGGTTGGGGCTTCAAAGTAAAAGGAGTGAAAACATATGCACGCACCACCTTTCAGTTTTAACAATTTTTTTCCTCTTTTAACTTAACTTAATCTGTAGTTTGTTTTCTAGGTCCATCACCTAAAATCAAATTGAAAATCCATTTAAATCATGGTAACATAATAGAGAGAAAGCCAAGAGGGGTGAATACTTTTGCAAGACACTGTATCATTATTTTATTTTTTTTATGAAATCCCTTTGGGAACCTTTCCATGAAATTGAAGCAAAAACAAGAAGAAGAGCTAATTTGTACAATAGACCCCATTATACCAAATCACCACTTGAAGGTTATGGGAGGACTTAACGGCAGGGTGGATACATCATTAAGGCCCTTGTTTTCTTCTGTAATCTGCACTGTCCTCAACATTAGTGATCTGTGACTGAATTAGCATAGGCAGCAATTGACAGTAATTGAATTAGGAGCTAACTGATCCAGACATGTTGTGTTTCAAAGTTATCTCCAAACACTGGACATGGCTCGCACGTCTCATTGTCAAATCTATATCACCTGCTGGGAACTGGACCTGTGAATGCAGTATTTCACTTAAGAACCATCTATTCACAGGCTATTAACTGAGCCTAAAAGGGTTCTTCTAAGACATTATTCCAAAGAACTGCTTTAGAACCTTTATAGTGTAATAGTGTATATTCTGGGTGTGATGTGAGACACGAGCATGACGTACACTATATGAACAAAGGTACTGGGACACCTGATCATTACACCAACAGGGACTTTAATGACATTGCATTCAAACACATTGACTTTAATATGGAAGTGGCCCCTCCTTTGCAGCTTCTACTCTTCTTGGATGACTTTTGTGCAAAGGAATTCTGAGGTCAAGCACCAATGTTGGACAAGAAGGCCTGGCTTGCAATCTCCACTGCAGTTCATACCAAAGGTGCGGGATGGGGTTGAGGTCAGGGCTCTGTGTGGGCCACACCAAACTCATCCAATCATGTCTTTATGGAAGTTGCTTAGTGCACCGGGGCACAGTCATGCTGGAATAGAAAAGGTTCTTATCTAAACTGTTCACAAAGTTAGAAGTATGGTGTTGTCCAAAATGTCTTGATATGCTGAAGCATTAAGATTGCCCTTCACTGGAAGTAAGGGGCCTCTTGAATTATGAAAATGTGTGTCCCAATACATTTGTCCCTAGAGTGTATTTACTAAAAGAGAACATCAAACTTCTCCAATAATTCAACCGACACTGTGTAATTGGTTGGCAAGGCAGAATATATTCTTCACTTTAGTTTTTGACCTTAGACGATTTGTAGACCGTAGTGGCTACAGTGGTCAGCACCATGCAGTAGGTGCAGTTTGGGAGAGCAAGGACAGAGCTGCTGGTGGCATTCTCAGACGTGAACACACTGCCTCCCTCAGGTAAGAACAGAAAAACGCTGAATGATTCAGGTATCCTTGGCCTGAAAACATGACTCACTATATATGCTAATACAGGTCTGTAAATATTCACCACATTGCACTTCAAGTGCTCTAGCCTATATTACTTAACACTCTCAGACAGTCTATACAGAAACCAGCATTGTGGAAGCTTACAATGAGAGGGACCTTTTTATTGTTCAGGTCTCTTTAGTATCAAGTGACTTGTAGGTAAGTGAAGTGATAACTGAAAAGCAGCAGTGGTTTGTAAATAAGAAAGATGCCCCTGCCACATCTCCGAAAAAGAGAGAAAAAACTGCATATGAAATGCACTGTATGGACAAAAGTATTGGGACGCGTGACCATTACACCAGCAGTGACTTTAATGTCATTGTATTCAGACTTTATTATGGAGTTGGTCCCCCTTTGCAGCTATAACAGCTTCCACTGTTCTTGGAAGGCTTTCCATAAGGTTCTGGAGTGTTTCTGTGGGAATTAGTGCCCATTCCTAAACCAGAACATGCCTCCCTCCCCTCATAGCATTTCATATTTCATATTCATTGTCATATTTCATAACTGTACATTATTTATTATTACAGGTTATAGCTATACAGGTCGTTACTTCTGTTTACATTGCTGTGTCAGTATGGTACAATGCACTTTGCCACCCCACTTGCACATTGTACATATGTAAATCTGTCTGATTGTTGCTTCACTTATAACTTAAAACACTCTAAAACAGCTTCTATATATTTTACTTGTGTTCCTTGTTTAAATTGTTGTTTTATTCCTATTTAGATATGTTTTTAAACTGAACATTGCACATATTTATAATATTTCACTATCATAAAAAAGGAGTGGTTCAGGATACATTTCACTGCGTGTTTTACTATGCATGTAACAAATAAAGAATCTTGGATCTCTTGAATCTTGAATCTCATTCCATACAGCAAATTATGATGTCAGGCATTGATGTTGGACAAGAAGGCGTTTTCCAATACTTTTGTACCTATATTGTACATTCCAGATGACTCGAGATATGGTCCCTTTAGCCAACGAGCCAAAGAGTGACACGACAGCACAACAGTACATTTGAAGAAACTGAGAAATCCTCCACAGACAAATGTGTTTTTGTAGGAACTGTCACAATGTTGCATGAGCATTGCAGAATAACTGATGCTTAAAAGTATTAAAGTGCCAAGAGAGTTCTGTGCATGATGAAATAGGAGACCTAGCTTTGCTTTCTAGAAACCCTATCAATGGATGGTTCTTCGGAGGCCCATCTATGTTAAGGTAATGTGTATGGTTTAAAGAATCATCACAAAATTTAAAGGTTTAAAAGAGGTTTTAATAAAAAAGGTTTAAAAGAGCCCTTAAATTGGTATATAATATATTTTCTCTTAAACCTTTTAAAAGTTCTTCACTCTCACAAGTCTTTTTAAAGGTGGTTCTTTAGGAAAACCAATGGATTCCCCAAGGGACAGTTTTAAACAATACAATGATAATTTTAACATATACTTTCCAGATTTTTGTCAAAATAATTAGATTTAGAGTGTGTTGGAATGGCATGTCATATTTTGGGGATTGTTTTTTTCATGTGATCAAGCTAACATTATCATGGTGGCAAATTCTGTTGTTGCTGCTTCCGCTTGTTCTATAGTTTGTGGGCACAGCAAAGATGGGTCATTTGGGACTGCGATCTCAGTGATTCCAAACTCGATCTCTTAGGAGGTGTTTCATAGATGACGTGTATAAGAATGTGGAGAAACAAATACAAATGCAGTACATGTAAACATACATTTACAAGTTGTTTGCATGTGATATTATTCAGAACATCTCCCAAAGCAGAAAAAAGAGCTTCACACCATATAGCTTTTCCATTTTTTGAGCTGGTGTATATGTTTTCTCCCTTGTCAGATGAAGGCAGAGGAGTTTTATGGAAATGAGGAAAACCTGCCACAGGGGATATGCTGCGAACGAGGTGCTAGATACAGTCAATCTATATTTGCTATTCATCATCATCATCTCTCACTCTCTCTCTCTCTCTCTCTCTCTTTCTATCTGTCTTTCTCTCTATTTCACTCTCTTTATCTGTCTGTCTGTCTGTCTTTCTCTCTCAAAATTCTTCATATCTGCCTTTCATAATTTTTTCAGATGGTTCAGTTTGCACTCTGTCCTCAGATTCCTTCCTGCCTGGTTCTCTGTGCACATCACCTCCTAAGAGATCGAGCGAGGACTTACTAAAGCAGACTCTTCAACAAATTTGACTCAAAAGGGGTATTTATTTATTTATTTATTTATTTATGCTTTACCGCATCCCGCTTTTTATCTAATGTCCTGAGACGCATTTGATGCTGTCTAACACAAGACATAAGGGACACCTTCATCCTGCTTGCATCATAAATCTGGGCAAAGAGCAAAGTTTCTCATCCTTCACCTCAGCCTGTGTGATATGGTTTTAGAGTGATGGAGACAGAAAGAAGTAGATGTGCCCTTATATTGATTCTTGTACTCCCACTGCCCTCTGCTGCATACCACATATACCAACATCATCACATGAAACCACTGTCTTACTGTGTTCATGCACCATGTACACTCTTAAAAATAAAGACTCAAACAGTTTTACTGGAGTGCATGTGCATCTGTAGCACATGGTCATTTAGCACTATGCAATATAAGCCATATGCAAATATTCAGGTTTTGCTGACTGTTTTGGAAGTAAGTATGCAGAAAACGCACATACGCAGATTTTAATTCACACTTACTGTTTAAGGGCTGAATTTATCATATTATCATAAAATATATATTGTCTGTGTAAAAAATCTGATATGTTCTAAAATGTTAAACTCCCAGATGTTAAACTCCCAATTCCCAGATGCCCTGTAAATGTGTGGATTCCACTAAGAAAGTCAACAAAACATGTAACTAATCCAGCTCAAGTCCATCGAAGCATGGGCTCCACAAGACCGCTTAAAGTGTGTTGTGATATGAGGCTAGCAGTAAGTCCTGTAAGTTGTAAGGTGGAGCTCCATGCATTGGATTAGTTTGTCCAGCATATCCCACAGGTCTTGCTCATTTGGAGGCCAACTCAACATTTGTCATGCTCCTCAAACCATTCCTGAACATGTTTTGCAGTGTGATAAAGATGAAAGTATGCCATTAGTGAAAGTGACCATTCCGTCATGCGTGAATACACCACAGCATGTTTGGGGAGCAGAGGTGCTTAGCGGTCTTGGGATTCAAACAAACAAATTCCTGATCGCAGGGTGTACACCCTAACCACTAGGCGACCAGCTGCCCCTAGAAAATACTGCTGACATGAAGGAGTGTACTTGGTCTTTAGGAAGGTGGTACCATCCACTTGAATGCCAGGGCCCAAGATCTCCAAACAAAACATGGCCCAGAACATCATATGGCCTCCTCTGGCATGCCTTCTTCTCATAGTGCAACCTGGTGCCATCTCTTTTGCAGGTACAACACACACACCTGGCCGTCTACACGATGTAGAGGAAAACACCATTTATCATAGCCGACCACCCTCTTCCATTGCTTCATGGTCCAGCTGTGATGCTCCCATTCGTGCATTCATAGCCATCATTACTTTTTTCAGCAACTGCAGTCATCTAGCCATCATTTGGCACTTGTTAAAGTCGCTCAAATCATTACGCTGGCCCATTTTTCCTGGTTCCAACACATCAACTTCAAGAACGGACTGTTCCCTTGCTGCCTAATATATCCCACCCACTGAGAGGTGCCATTGCATTGTTGATAATCAATGATATTCACTTCAGCTGTCAGTGGTTTTAATATTGTGGCTGATCAACAAAACATGCCATATGTCTGAGGCAAGAGATACCTAAATGTTTGCAAACATGGTATATGGTATATTGCCAAAGAATCCTAAAATAAAAAATAACATCAAAGACAAAAACGAAGTGGAAAATGCCTAAAATGTTTAAGGTAACCAAAGGTTCTTTTATAACAGAAAAAAAATATATATATTTTTAAGAGTGTAGCAACCTGACGCTCAGACACCATCCTGGTAATAAGCATACAGTCAGTGAACATAAAAAAGGGTCTGTTTATGCCTACCAAGACAAGCAGTTAAATGGATCTAATTGACGCTGTGTTGCAGCATGATTCAGACAATGCAGCTAAGGCATCCTGGACAAGAACACAATGTTCTCTGTCATTCTCAGCTGTGGCACCAAGCTCCAGTTTGCCTACATAGAAGCACTACTGCCACCAGCATGTTCTCTAATGGGTTTGGAAAAGGTGACTTAATGGCTTATGCCTATTGTTGTGGACTAGAATAATGTACTGTTCACCGCACTGGCTCTCATTCCCGCACCGCAGCTGCCCCTGCTGAGGACCATCATGTGCTCAGGCCAAACTCAAGAGCTTCCTGTTCCAGACTGTTTCTTCTGTGTGAGGTTCAAGGAACTCAAACATTTTCCTGAGTCTGAAAAGCAAGACCATATAAATTTTCAATTTATATTCTGTCTATCAGAAAAACAGGATCTGAAATGTTCATTATAAGTAAATGTAAGTTGAAGAGGTGCTGTTTAAAAATATGTCAGACAGCTTGCTTTTTTGTCCTAGGTCAGTCTTTAGAGAGAAAAGCAACATTAACATTCAGAGACTTTACTTTTAAACACTGAGTCTGTTTAAGCTCTCACTGTGGAATCTATCAGTATTTACACTCAGCTTGCTGAACAACCAGAGCTATCTTATATATAAATAAGATCTCACTGTAGAATACAGCAAAAACAGAAATAGAAACAAGTGCAGAAATAAGTGCAGAACTGAATATCTGGAAGGTGTGCAAACTATGCTGTGATTAATTCTGTCTAAACTGCGGAACTGTCAAAATAAATGGGATTTTAAGCACAATTGATAATTCTACTGTGTGGAATTATTTACAAATTACATGCACCTTTTTTTCTTCATATACCAGTGCTGTACGTGCTCATGAGCTGCTCTGTGAAAAAATCCACTAAGTCATGGAATGTTCTTTTCCCGTGAAGAGACAGAATTGGCCTGTTTTAAGACTACATCTGCCATGGGTGCACCCTGATCCCTGAGCATTTGTCCATTTAGTACATCATTTGTGGACTAATGAGCTAATAAAAATCCAAGCTTGCAAAGAATCACATTTTAAGGGCCCACATTCTATGTTTCTCCTTTTTTCCTCTGAGGTCCATCTATAAGGTTTGTGTGACTCTTCAGGGTACTCCTCTGCCCAGGTGTTTAATGCCAGGATTCCAACATTAAATTCAGGCCCACTATGCAATTCAGTAATGACAATCCCTTGCCTAACTTAGGCTCCTGTAAAGTGCTTGATTCTTGTACACTGAGCATTCCAGAGACATTTGGAAACCATAAACTGAACTTAATCAAGACATTTCAGGGGAGAGGCAGCTGGGATCATAAAAAAATTAAATTAGGGCAATATGTTAATCTTAACAATGGAAATCCTCCCTTGAATAGAAACAGATAAGATGCTGGTAGGATAGCAGTGTAATTATTTTTAACAGTTTAGGACAGAACTTTATATGTTTTAACACCAAGGTGTGGCATTATTTTAAACTATATAGCGCCTTTCACAAACCAAGGTCACTTTACATAGCAAGCAAAAAAAACAAACAAAAAAACACACAAATCCATATTACATAGTCATGGTGGAAGGGAAATATTCATTGAAAAGAAAGGTCTTGAGATCGTGTTTAAAA
>JBBPCX010000147.1:9720823-9731264 GCA_037974365.1 Hydrocynus forskahlii | reverse complement strand
TCAGGTGTGGCTTCTTTTTGGTTGGAACGAAAACCTGCACCCACAGCGGCCCTTTCTGGACAGGTTTGACACCCCTGTATTAAAAGTAAAGGTCTTCCACCCACTGTGGGCCTATTATTGTGTCACCTTACCTTGCGTGTCATGAGATGGTCTCATCCGGACAGAGAAAAAGAAGTACTGGCACAGACTTCCATGATACAAATTACTTTATTAAATCAAAACAGAAACTGAACTGAAAAGAAACAGGTACAGGGGCCAGACAAGATAAACAAACAGAAGATACGAGTAGATTTGAGGAGGCAGACACAGACCGGGGAAAGGAAAGGTTAGAGTAATGCTCCACACCGAACTAAGAACAGAAACCACGCAAATACTAAAAAGAGAAAACTAAGGACCAGTGAACAGAGACACAATCAGAAACTAAACACCAGCCAGCTGTGAGAAGGAGGGGGCAAGCCCCCAGTCCAACTGCGACCTCTAGTGGCCGCAGACCGGAATGTGACAGGACCCCCCGCAATGGCGCCACTCCAGGGCGCCTAAACGGACCTCCCACCCCACACAACAGCGGAGTGGGGGATGGGGAGGGAACACAAAGTCCTTCCGCCAAGGCAGTGGCGGATGAGGCGGTGAAGGAGGTCACCTCCCTGCAGAAAAAGAGGCTGAAGCAGGAGCCACGGCTGGTGACGCTGAGGCCGGGGCGTGAGCCACGGCTGGTGACGTTGAAGCTGGAGCCGAAGAGGCCGGTGCGGCGACCGGTGCTGGAGTCTGGGCGGCCAGTGCGGAGACCGGCACTGGAGTCTGTGCAGCCGGTGAGACTGGTGCTGGAGTCGGGGCAGGAACCAGATGAGGAGAATTGCGCACTGCGGACAGGAGACTGAAGTGGCCGTGGAGTTGTCAGTACTCTTCCAGGAGCCGAAGCTTCTTGACCCTGGGGCGCAGTGGCTTGGCCCAGGGGCGCTGCGGTGGCTTGACTCTGTGGCTCTACGGCTTGGGTCTGTGGTTTGGTGCCTTGGTTGACCAGATCCGCGGAGGAGACGGCTGGACTGACCTGAGGTGGGCCGAGCTGAGTTGGGCTAAGCTGTAGTGGACGGAGTGAGGCTGGACTTAGAGAGGCTGGACTGAGTAAGACTGGGCTAACCTGGGCTGGACTGACCTGGGCTGGACTGACCTGGGCTGGATTGACCTGGGCTGGACTGACTTGGGCTGCACTGACCTGAGCGGGTGAGAATGCTGCTGCGCTGACTGGAGTGGCTGAGAAGGCCGCTGGGCTGGTTGGGGCAGCGGAGAAGGCGGCTGAGCTGAGTAGAGCTGGGCTGAGTGGAGCTGAAATGCGTGGCGCTGAGTTGAACTGAGCGGTGCTGGGCTGAGCTGAGTGGTGCTGGGCTGAACTGAGTGGCGCTGGGCTGAACTGAGTGGCGCTGGGCTGAACTGAGTGGAACCGGGCTGAGTTAAGTGGTGCTGGGTTGAACTGAGTGGAACCGGGCTGAGTTAAGTGGTGCTGGGTTGAACTGAGTGGAACCGGGCTGAGCTGAGTTGGGCTGAGGCGAAGCCCCACATAGAGGCTGAGCTGAATCATACCCTCCAGTGTCACAGGCAGCCCGATGTGGGTCAGCTCATCTTTCAGGCGGGGAGCTAACCCCTCGTGGTACTTTTCCAGGAGAACCGAGTCACTCCACAAAGACTGAGCTGTCAGAGTGCAGAACTCCGCCATGTATTCCTTCATGGAGCGAGCTCCCTGCCAGGTGTAAAATAGCCAGGGGGTTGAACACTCACCGGAGGTACTAAATGGTGAACAGAAGATGCTGGAGCTGGATGGCGTGCTGGAGACACTGGAAAAGTTGAATGGTGGTTTGGAGGTGCTGGAGAAGTTTAATGGCGTTTCACTGCCGCTATGGGGGCCGCCATCTTGGACTCGCCGGGGCCGGTGCGAGAGAGAGACGCCAGAGGAGCTGAATGGCGGGCTGGGAGGAAAGTCTGCTGTACCTTGCTGGGTGAAGCATTCTGTCATGAGATGGTCTCATCCAGACAGAGAAAAAGAGGTACAGGCGCAGACTTCCATGATACAAGAATACTTTATTTAATCAAAACAGAAACAGAACTGAAAGGAAACAGGCACGGGGGCCAGACAAGATAAACAAACAGAAGATACAAGTAGATTTCAGGAGGTGGGCACAGACCGGGGAAAGGAAAGGTTAAAGTAATGCTCCACACCGAACTAAGAACAGAAACCACATAAATTCTAAACATAGAGAACTAAAGACCAATGAACAGAGACAAAATCAGAAACTAAACACCAGCCGGCTGTGAGCAGGAGGGGGCAAGCCCCCAGTCCAACTGCGACCTCTAGTGGCTGCAGACCAGAACGTGACACCTTGTTTGTCTCTTATGGCGTTAGGTCAGCTAGGCCTATTTCTGTAAAAGTAATATTTCTGTTTAGTTCTGTAAAGAATGAAATCAGATTTCCGGAGAGACAGGGCATTATATTCGCCCTTTAATGCAGTAAGTACATTTGCCCTGTCTTCTGAATCGGGTCCCTTTGCTGTTTCCCCAAAGTCTCCAGCTCATAACCTTCTGTTCTTCATTTCCTTCTGAAAGGATGAGAAGGATATAAAGAACCCCCTTTTACATTTACATGGCTCTCCCAACAGCTGTTGGCTGTCACATTCTCTGTCATGCTCCAGAAAATCACGTGGCATTTAATTTTTCCCAAAAATTCAGTTTGTTAAAAGGGTGGTGTTAAAATGCCACCTGTTTAGTTTTGGAGTGGAGCCAGGAAGAAAAAAATAGCAAACTATGATGAAGTGGTCAGATGAGGAGTATTTTATTAAGTGAGACATTACTAATCAGTGATGAAGAAACAAAGACATAGTCAGTCCTGGAGAAAGTCTGGTGACAGGCTAAGTAAAAGGGGAATTTTTTAAACATTTTATTTCTAATTATCCATTAATGTACAGAGTTTAATTCGATTGCATTTAGGCATTTGAGGAAGCTAGACAGGAGGTACTGTGGGTTAATGCAGGGTATATAGTAGATTTAAAATCACGCCCCAATATACGCTTGGTATCAGGAAATCATAACAACACAAACACGATATCAAAATCATTAGGAGCATAATTAGAGGACAGCAGTTGTCAAGGGTTATGGACAGTCTACAATCATCGATCAGCAAGAGTCAAAACAATACGTGATTTTAGTGAGCTATCAACTTAAAGCACGCATTTTAGAAATGATGCACATCTTGATGTTTTTTAGATTTCACATTCCAGCTAACTATGTTAATACTAAATAAATAGAAATCAATGTTATCCAGTATGTCCCTAAGGAGCAGATTAGTCATTAATTAATTTGGGTTGGTTTTGTGGTCAATGTTCCTTTGTTCAAAGTGACTAAGGAAAGTGTTGTACAGTAAAGGTAATGTACAGAAAAATGTTTGCAAGACACCAGATGTCTTGCCCTTGAACCCAAGTCTTTTAAAAAGGTAGTCACAATTAATGAGTCATTACTCATTATGTAGCCACGCAAAGTTCGAACAAACCCCTGGTAACCCCTGCAGGCTCCGCCCCAGTTTATTTAGTTCAGTGCTGCTGCATGTTAAAAGAAAACGTCCTCCTTACCCATGTTTTCTTATTTTTTTACTGTCATTTATTGAAGATGACGACATGACTGGTTTTTGGGTGTTTCTCAGACTTGAGGCTGGAATGTATCCATATCTAGTCTGGATCTCTGAACACCGCCCAGCTGGCTTCATTAAACAGGTCTGCTGGAATTGCCAACAGTGGCGATGAGGATGTTTGGATTATGTTGAGAAACTGTTTTGATTCCTCTGGTAACCTGAATTTGTAGGTGTTGTGTCAGAAGAACAGTTTGAGCTTAGCTGTTTTTTTGAGAAATGGTTTTAGAACAGTGGAAGTCATTTTATTTTTTACATCATTGAATCCCGTTTCCTGATAGTTGTGATCAGGGAAAAAGAGTAGAGTCTGCTGATAGTAGATGGTTTATACCTCCCTTCAGAATGGCTTATGCAGGTGAATCTTCTTTTTCTCGTTTTTGCTGTACAGGCTGTATGCCCTTTGAGTTCTTATTTCACGACTGGCCAGAGAAGGAATCCATTGCAGCAGGTGTATTTAGAGAAATCCAAAGGCATCCAAGCCCTCTGCAGACTCAACTAAGCCCACTAGTCTCAAATTGGATCTCCTGTCTTCCATCTCGGCGAGTTTCCCGGTCAGAGAAGTGATTAGCCCTTTGTTGTCTTGTGTGTCTTGCTTATTCTCACCCGCTGTTGCTTGCTGTGAGACAAATCTGGACTGGGTTTTATTCAAGATTTTGGCCAGATGTCCACCATTCCTCACCATGTTGTGCCCTGCTGCATTCGTCTGTCTGAGTTTTAGTGGTGAAAGCATCATGATTTTGACAAGATTTTGATTATACAGATAGTAGTGTCTGTGCATGACAATGCATGATAAATGTACTATCAAGAGTGTATGCAAGTGAGAATGCAAATGTGAGAATGTGATACAGTCTGTTTAAGATTTAGAAAGCACCAGTTAACTTTAGTGACTTAAAAATCATTGCTGACAGTTTCACTTACCCACTTATTTGAAATGGAAAAGATTCTCCTTTGCTTTAGAAAGTATGAATGTCGAGCATTAATGAATATGGGTCCATTTATTGAAAAGATTTTTTTAGTTATTTGTTTTTTCAAAGCATGCATCTTACAATTTCTCAGTGGTGGAAAAACTGCATGTCAGCAAGTCTCAAAAAGGCCATGCTTGACAGTAATCACTGCCTGCATGAGCCTGCATCTGGCTTGCCACAGCACTCTGTCCATGGGCTTCAACAAGCTTATGTTGTACTTTGATCTCCAATAAGCAGATGCACTCCTAACATCTTAACATTCAGCACATTAGTGAGCCCTACCTCAGCGCCAGAGGAACAGGAGCCAGGAGTTCATTAAGACAGCTTCTCCCTGTGTGGGCTTGTGTCTTCATAAAGTCAGTGAAGGTGAAGAGTTGGTGAGGTCAGTGGTCATCTAACCGGTATCCGAAGATCTGACTTCATGCCAAATTCAGTTCCATCTTAAAACCAGTTAAGCGTGATCTAGCTAATCTGAATCAAGTTTAAGATCATTGTTGTAAGTAATGTGTATAAACTGGTTTCCTGAAAGAATATAATTACTGGATTTTATAGTGGTATATCGGCATTAACATCTGAGAAGCACAATACTTGTGATTTTACAGGCTGGTAATGCATGCATAATATGTTTATACATTTGTAATAAATATTTATCCATAAATTAAAAGTTCATTTCCTGGTTGCTACTGAAGGCAATAAAGGTAATACATTGTACTTGCTAATTGTCCTGTTGTCAATAAACTATAGGCTATTTGCAGTGAAAATTAATTGTATTGGAAATGTAAAATGCACACTTGCATTTTCCATCTTGATTCATGATTACTGCATATTACACTAGATGATAACATCAGTTGTTTTAAATAAAATTCGGCGACTGCCCTGAAATTATGACCAATTACGGTATTAGAATTACTCATGTTTGTTTTTTTACTGCAGACAAGTAAATATATAAAGTGAAGTAAATGTACTGAGATTACACAGAATCAGTGCTGGAAAATGGAACACCATATGTTTCTTTTGTTTACTCTGCAAGCAAAATACTGTTAATCGGTTGTGAATCATCTGGCAAAAAGTTCAGAATTTAGTTTAGTGATAAAAAAAACTCACCCCAGACCACATATTTGTAGACTGAAAACTAGTATATCAGTAATAAAATTTAAATCTATTTATTTATTCATTTATTTAGTTTCCCAGTTGCAGGAAAAGCAGATATTTCTCCACATGACACAAAATGAATAATAACTATGACGAAGTAAAGGGCAAACTAAGCAAAATAAGTGCAAAACTTATATCAGGCAAAGGAGCTTATATAACTGCCTGTACGACCAACAGCCTATCTGTCAGAAAAGCGACAAAACAATCTACATGGCAAACAGCCTACTTGATAAAAGAGGGGCCAAATACCATATGTGTATACCATATCTACTTGTCAAACAAAGGAGTAGACACCCTACTTTTACCTGTCCAGAAGTTGCAGGTAACAGTTCTGCATTTGCTTTCATTTGTTTAAATGTTTCCTGTAGCTGTGACTCATCAGCAAAGAATGGCTGTGAGCCAGAGTGTTTGAGTGTGTTGCCTTCTTCTTATGTGGCAGCAGCACAGACTTCAGCAATGTCTGCTGTCATGGCAATGGTGTACTCGGTCCACATTGTGTTACTACTTCTGGCAACACTATGTTTTCTTCAGTGTTTTCAGCAACGGCCAGTTCCTATTCACAACATCTTCTGGTATTTTCACTTCAGAGGCACTAATAAGGAACACTTATGTAGTCCTATGTATATGCTACATAAAATAATGTTATGTAATGTACTGGAAACTTAGGCACACTTCCTTGACACACTTCTTGTCCCAAACAAGGCGTGCTTTCTTAACTTTGTGTGCTTCTTTTCTTAATTGGCACATAGCACAGGCGGAAAAAGAGAAGGAAGAGTCAGAATGCATCTCTGAAGTTTTCCCCTCTGGACCTTCATATAAAAAATAAGTCATATGCTTTACAATCAGACATATAGCATCTATACATTTTGCCTGCATTAACTGCTGACCAGGAGTAGGCCCAGAGTTCCAACTTTCTAACTTTAGTTGTTGCCTGAGAAATTCTCTCTCTCTCTTAGTTAAGAGCACTAACATCCTCCTGGAAATTCTACACAAGTAACTGTTTAGGTTTACTGCACCTTAAACTTCATTCTGCTCGACTTGGACCTGTTGTCCCCATTTCTAGATACTTTTTTGCCATCTAGTGGTAGCCAAGGTGCCACACAGTGTAAATCGGTGTAAAAACAAGATGGCATCGATCTCAGCCAAATTGTTCTTCAGCCGAGTTTGAGTTGGAAAGGGAACAAAACTTCAAAACATGTTTATTTATGCTTTAATATGCATTTATAATTTAATGTGACTCACAAAGTTTTATGCCGTTCAGCCAAACAGTTATGGTACAGTTAAGGTAACTTCCAAGTGGTGGAACAAACTTTTCCTGGCCATTAGACCCGCTGAGACCCTCGATGTCTTCAGATCGAAACTGAAGAAATACCTCTTTACTGAGCACGTAGGCTAACAACTATAGGTTCATGTTAAAAACTTTTAGCGCAAACTAGCAGCTCTTGATGTAAGTATAAGTTAACTAGTGTGAGGGACATAATCTTGTAGTCTACAAAGCACCCATGACTGTTACTCTGGATAAGCACGTCAGCCAAGTGCTGAAAACGTACATGCTATAACATGAAGTGTGCAAACAATTGCCTGCTCGTGTGAAAAGTGCTGGCGAGGTATCAGGACCTACTTCTCCACTGGAGCTCAAGCCAGGCATACTTTAAGCACCGCTTAATGGCTACTACTGGACAGACATGCACAGACAGAACACTAACCATAGTGATAGTAAGTGGACAGCATCAGCTGGGTCAAGCTAGGCTTAAGTAGGAAACTGTGACAAAGGACAGGTGCAGTAAATCAGGGAAGAAACCAAAGTGAAAGTAACTGTGGAGGGAGGAAAGGCCCAAGTTCAATACTTCTGGGATTGGGATGTCCAAGGTCACGGTGTACAAGACACAACCATGGCAGTAACCCCCTCTAGGACCACCACCCAAAAAAGGATCAGGTGCCACAGTGACTGCGCAGAATAGTTTCCGAAGCTGTCCTGGACCCTAAGCATCTGTGAGCGGAGGCAACCAGGAGGGCCAGTGAGAAGCGGGGCATTCTGGCTGTTTCCAAGCTGCTGTTAGAAGACTTGATTCCAGCCTCTGAAGCATCTACCGCGACAATGACTTTTTGAGTTGGATCTGGCATTTTCAGTATTGGCACGCAAGAGAACAGTAGTTTTAGTTTACACAATGCCTGTCTGGCCACTGGTGTCATCGTAAGCTTTTTCGTCTGCCTTTCAAGAGATTGGAAAGGGGGGCAGCTACCAAACTGAAAACTTGCAGTAAATGAATATATAGCCGTTGCATTTCCTTTACTTAGCGGGGCTCAGGCCTGTCTGACACTGCTGACATCTTAGCCACATCCATACTGCCTCCTGCCAGTCTGATATTATAGCCAAGGAAAGACATCTCCGAAATCACGCTTTTCTGGCTTTATGTCCAATCCCTGGAGTAACTGTTCTGGAGTAAACAATGCAATTGCCTTTGGGCTCGAGTTGGTGTGGGGTCTGAGCGTTTCTTTGTTGTTCCCCCTTTCCAGTGCGTCACCACGGAGGGGCTGCACAGTTGGGCCTGGCTGTATATAGTAGCTGCTGGGACATCAGGAGAGGACTCAGGAAACTAGACAATTCAATTCTGTCAGAAACATAGACAATTCATGGACATCTCAATTAAGGGTCAGTCAGTTAACTACCTAATCGTTAACTACCTTTTTGGTTAAGATAATCATTGTCATGACAGAGACAATGTTTAATGTCCTGACTTTTTATTAGTAAACTCTAGCATATTTGTATCATAACATGACGGTTATATCAATAGTCATCTATTTGCATAACAGGTAATAATAAAACCTACAGCAAAACCTGAGGTCTAGCACACTCCTGGTTCCAATGTTGGATACACAGCCTTTCATGTAATAAGAAGCAACACGGGTCAGCATGACCTGACCACTCACAGCACATGGAGCACAGCCTTCATTTTCCTTACTTTATTAAATACATTTTATTTGTCAGATGCTACCAAGTTTTTTTTTGGTTTCTTTTCAAAAGTATGTGGTACTTTTACTGAACAGTGCCTCACTACACTCAGGCTTGACGAAATTGATTTTTTTTTGCATTAAATAATAGCCCATATTGAAAAGGTTTCTGCTGTGGTCAGGTTGTCCAGACCCTTATAGGTTATTTCTTAGTTCACAATGAATTACATGTCCATTCCAGTCTTCCAGGGATACTTAGAATTGCAGGATACAAACAGTAGCTACTGGTGCAATAGAGGGTATCTTTGCCATTTCACCTGACTTGGTCCTTCAATTAGAACAACAGTGTTACACGATTAGGCCCATTACACTGTGACCTAGGTCTTAGCAGTTCAGAGCAGTGTCTTGGCGAACATCTCCGGCTCAGCAGATTGAATCAAATTGGGTGGCACGTGCCATCCGTCACAGGCTGGAGGAGCAAGCACCCGCTGTGCCAGTCTGGGAAGGGAATGGAGCTGGCAGGCTGCAGATTAAATAAAGCTATCTGTTCTGTGCCAAGGTAATGGCTTCCCACACCATGGCTAAATGGAATACCGCCGCTGTGTCAGGCCTGCTTTGCTGGATGGCTCTTTCTCACATATACCCAGTCTACAACTTATAATAATGCTATCAAATTCATGAAAGTGCCATTAGGTTACATATGGCATCAGAAAAAGAACACATGGATTTTAAAGCAAATTAGAAACACACACATCGTATCATGCCATCAGTACACGGGTGGTTTAGACACGCTCTCAATACGTCTGGAACAGATAAGGCCTTTTTCCCCCTTCTCCTCAAATTAATTTTGTAGAGACAACATTTTTTTGTTGCAAGCAATCATTGATGACAGAATCATCTCTCAGCTGGAGGAAATGTGCTCATAGAAGAAAAAAGTTTCTTGTGTATTCCTGACTGCATTTGAGCATTGGTTTAAAGCTTTCTAATGAATGTATGCAGGTTTGTTTACTCTAGGAAATGCAGGCACAGTTTCAAACTCCACACGTCTGGCTTCCACTTTGCCTGAGTGCCATGCTTTGACTGCCATGAGGCCTGTTTTCTTGGACAGTGTCCTGGGATCATTTCCACATCTGTTCAGAGTTTGAAGGCTGGCTCATTATGAGCAAAACACAATGCCAGCTTATGGAGTGATTGCTGTAGACTCAGTTCAGGCTCTATGATTGGTTTCAGATATATATATATATATCTACAGGGGTTGACATAAGTGGTGCGCAAATGCACAGCAGTTTTCAGTCTTCACAGTGCAAACTATTTTAGATTGCCTTTTAACATCTGGTCAGTTGAAAAGTAGCCTCTTTGCCTCAACTGATATGACTGTTTATTAATGGGTAATGTACCGGACAAAGCATTTTAAATTAATATATCTATATCTATATCTATATCTATGTCAGGGACGAGAATAGGGAGCGGGAAAGGGAGGACGCACACAGCAGATGGGTACTGGTCAGGATTTAATGTACACGTAACACAGAACAGAAACTGAACCAAACCCCGGCTCTACGAACAGACACACAATGGGACACTCCGGACCCGTGCTCCCCAAAAGAACAAAATAGCAAAAAACGGAACCGCTGGCTGGAGCTTCCGCGCTCACCCGGCCAGGAACGTGGGAACAGGCTGGGGTGCAGGACGTGCTACCCCT
>JBBPCX010000147.1:9709925-9720191 GCA_037974365.1 Hydrocynus forskahlii | reverse complement strand
TGAGTGGGGCCAAGTAAAATATTTTATTTCACATTTTATTTTATATTGTGCATTGTTTGAATGCTAAATAAATATTTAAATAGTTTTGTAACAGATGTATTCTTTTAATAATAATAATTTCTTTCGGTTTCAGTTTTTGGCCAAGTGTTTCCTCATTTTCGGTGCATCCCTAACATATATATATATATATATACAGCCTACTGCAATGCAATGTGAATTAAAACTATCCACACAGGAGCCAAAATGTTCTGTTCTATGTCATAAATTCTTACTGTATTGTTAATTTGCACAAAACGCCTGCATAGAGGTGCTGATTGATATTATCGATCCAGCCTGACGTCTAGTCATTTGAGACCAGCTGGTGTGGGGCATCAATAAGCGTCCATTTAAAGCAAGGGCATGCTGCAAATAGTGAAGAAATTCAATTTGCCATCATTCATCCCAAAGTGTGCCGTTGTGTGGTCTCCTTGACGGCTCCCATCAAACAAAAGCTGCTCGGCGAGGGTGTGGAGACTGGGAGCCAGCAGAGCACTTAATGTACACTGTGATGCGTCTCTGGGGAGCAGGCTTTGACTGAGCAGCAGCGGCTCTTCTACCATCCATATTACAGGAGGAACACTGGGGAGATGGATGTATTCTTGGGGCGAGAGAATGCAACGGACAACTTAAATCCTGTAAATAATATACTAACTGCAAGATTTTGACGCAGTGCACGCTGACTCCACATAACTGCGCTGTAGGGGTGTAAAATGCATTGATGCATCATGATGCATTGCACTGATGACAGCTGCATTGATTTTGGAATGTAAGATTTGTTTATAATCAATTTCATAATTTTCGGTAAACTATGCACTCATCAAAATGAGAGTCTCAGGCTTTCAAATAATAAAAATATTGATACACTGGTATTTTCTATGTCGCTATAGATTCTACAATTAGATTAACAAAAAATCTTCAGTCATAATCTGAAGAATCACAATCACTGCAACAAATATTTATGATATAGCACATAAAACTTTGTACATAGTAAAAAAAAAAAAGAATTAATTGAACTTACTCATAGTGGTGCAATGGGTCAGGCCATTGCTTCACAGTGAGGTCTTGGCTTCAATCCAGGGTTGGGTGGGTTGCGGCTGGATGCTCCAGTTTTCTCCCACAGTCCAGAGACATGCACAACAGGTGAACTGGAGAAGTAAATTGAGAGAGTGATGAATGTGTTTGTGGTGTTTATCTGTCTTTTGCATTATGACCCACCATGACCCTGGTTAAGGATAAGAGGCTTGGATATTTAATAAACCTCCTTGTTCAAAATGGACACTTAACTTCCACGTGAACGTACATTCTGATTACGGAACACACTGAAATAAGTAAGTGGCAAAACTAAATAAAAGTGTTTTCAATGTATTACTTTTTTCATTGCATTTAGACAAAGGGCAAAGACTAGATCTCCCTAAAACCAGGGTGATCACCTTCAGCCACCAGAAAACTAACAATAAAGCCATTGGTCAGAGCGGGAAAAAAAGCATGAGCAGATATAAGTTCATTTCTCAACCAGAACATATAGGCAGGGACTGTTCATCACCTGCCTTATGAGATGTGCTGCTCCTGTGTGTAATTTATGAAGTGAAGGACCCCTATCCACATCAACAATGTCCCCCTCACAACCTGTATCTGTCCCCCACCTCTCTCTCTCTCTCTTTCTCTCTCCAGCCTTATCACTTTCTCCACTTCTTTATGTCTCTCTTCTCTTAGACATCTCCCATGACTGCATTTTTCAGATACCCCATTCACCAGTAGCACAAAAAGCACTCAGTCTACAGTGCTTTTTCCACAGTGGCTACAGGGACCATTTCCTCATTCTGGGTTTTACACAATAAAAGTGCCCTGAACATCGTGCCCACCATGTACCATGCAGGAAAAGAGGTCCAAAAATGCAGTCAAAATGAAAATAAAGTGGGATATCATATTGTGAACATCCAACTGAATAAAACAACTTGACCATGTGGTGGATGAGCTTCTCTAGTTGCTCAGTGGAATCACAATCAGGTCTAACAGCATGATCTGCCTACTTCACCAACTGAACCATGTATAACTAATTTACAGGATGCAGAACAGCCCACCCCAACCTGTGACTGCATGGCCTCTGTTTTCTGTAGCATCATTTGTGTGACTTTGACCTGGAACAACAATACATATAGAAAATAAAGACTATTTAGAATGAAAAGGCAAAAATATTACCACAAAAAGGAATATTTAAAAAAAAAAAAGGAACCTAGCCACTTTCTTCATTTCGGATGCTTGCCAATACTTTCCAGAAACGTCTTACTAGCTAAAAGCTTTCATCACAATGTATCAGTTAGTTGAGCTTGTGTTTAAAAGAAATCTGGCCATTTTTATCATTACCTTGGCCTGTTGTTCATTATAGTAAGATACAACAGGTGGCCGCATAGTGATATCATGACAACTGGAGAAAATGTTTATGTTGGCATGGCAGTTTATTAAATGTGGCATGGCAGTTTATCAACAAACTATTGCTAACTAATCTAACTGACTAAGTTTTTTTCAGCCTTTTAAAGTAGAGTGGCCCCGTATAGCACAGCACAGCACACAGTGTGAAAAAGTTGAAATTATTTCTCTGCATTTAACCCATTCACAAAGTAAAGCAGTGGGCAGCCACCAACGGGGGGTGCTCGGGGACCAGTGTATGGGTACCTTGCTAAAGGGTGCTCAGTGGTGCCAGTAGCAGACATGGCTTTACCTACTTTATGCTGCCTACCTGCACAGAGAATTCAGATTTTTGGCCTGCTGGTATTTTCCAAACGTTCCTGATTACCCACTGCCGCATTGACTGAAAGTTCTTAAAGAGTCAAATCATCACTCTATCTATTATTCAATCCTTCTGTCTGACCATTCTCTTTAAATTAATTTAGTAACTCCATAATTGGTAGGTTCCACAAAACAGCAAAGGGATAACAGACTGTTTAAAGGACATAGTTCTATAACCTAAACCAAATAATTACAAGATACAACTGAAACTGCATCTAACAATTTTTGGGCCTCTATGGTATTTTTTTCACAACAGTTTCTTCTCTGGTAGACAATGGCTGTGGGCGTATCCTACTGCCCCCTATTGGCATGGAACACTTTCCATGCACATTTAAAAAAAATTGTAATCACTTTTTACGCCACAGTCTTTTCACAATTTATAGATTTTCTGTGAATATTTTCATGCATAATATTAATAACACTGATACTTGATTAATGAGTAAAGAGATGATAGATGAGATGATACATTTCTAGATAAACAACATGATTTCTTATAAAGGCATCCGTATGTTTATACAAACACAGCTTGCAAAAATGTGCAGATTTCCTGCAGAAAGTAGGTTGCCTGGTTTTTGATCTGCAACCGAATTTTGCCATGTGGAGTTTTCTGAGCAAATGTTTGACTCCACCACTGAGTGTCTCCCTATTCAACATTATCATGAATTCTCTCTTTCTCTGCAAGACCATCGTTCCAAACCTAGTAATGCATGCTGTTTGTTTCCCATACTGTCATCGCACTTATTACACAGCTCCACCACTGGGGATTAAGTGTGCAGGGGTAAATTATGCTTGCATGCTAGTTTCATCTCATAAATACCATAGCCATTCTCGTTTGCTCATATAAATCTCATAATATGCGTTCCACTGAAGATGTTAATGGTCCTAAGAATGCTGTAACCTCTATTATTATTATCACCATGCTTTTATTTAATAGGTGGTTGTGCAGTGAATGGAAAGACAAGAGATCTGCTGTGATTTGTGGTTGAAACTCAACCCAATCTGAATGCAATCAGAGCTCTAAGAGTCTGATGCAAAAGCTAGGCCCTATGTCTTTATCCACACTCCAGACTTCAATGTCTCATTAATAATTCTTTTTGTCAAAGCTCCAGGCAGCTCTGATGATCCATTGGTAGTCTAAACATCTCCGGCTGCAACCTTAGACTCAAAGTAACAATAAATGTGGTATGAACTTTGTGAAGAAACAAATGAACAGGGGACTCGTCATCAATCTGCTCATGCAATCTTCCACCCTATTGTAGCCCAGGGAGATCTCCTCCCATCCCACCCCTTCAAAATTTACAAACCACTGTTTTATGGACTCCACAGTGTCCTATAGATGCGATGAAGTGTGCAAGTGCAATCCAGGCTGCAAAGAGATGTTTAAAAGCGAGGGGACCTGAACATGCACTCCAGTGGGTTTATACAGATGGAGTTCCTCGAGCGTGATCCCTCCTGTCAGCCGTTGCCACTCAGTGACGAGAAAACAATATTCAGGCTCTTGCCAGAGTGTATGGCCAACAAAATGCATCCAACACACACACGCATGTACGTGACTATACACAGAATGACTGTGTAGCTGTAATTGTGTACTCTGTCTGAATTCTTTCTGCTGTCATCAATACTAACCCCCCTCCCAGCCATTTCCCTTTAGGTTTCAGATACAGCACAGTGTGCTGTCCCGCAGAGGCAACATGCTGCGATCGTGTTGTTCTCACTAAACCTGGGCAGCACAAATCGACCTGCTAGACAGTGCCTGTGGGCAAACACTGAGAACAGCGAGACACACTGAGCTGGAATAAGAAGACTTATCTCTGCCTTCACTTCCAGCTGCCATAAAACATACACTACTCACTCCACGATACAAATGACTGAAGGGACCAAAAGTGCATTTTCACATATGCAATATTAAGTCCATTTAAACCCGGTGCATTTGCACTCCTTGGTGCACTTTGTTTAAGGCCGTAGCAACACAGTAATTACATTGAAGGGCTATATAGTGAAATTACATAAAATAACCTCTTTTGGTTCACTACAGAACTTTTCAGTGGCTGGTTCTTTTCCATAGCCATTTTTGTAAATGAGATGGGCTTGTGTGAAGAACCTTTTGAAAGTTGAACCCAATGTGGTTCAGTAGAAGGGAGAACAAAATTCAACTCAGTTGCAGGTTGTATTCTATGATAAATGTCTGATTGCATCTTCTTTTGGTTGAGTGGATCAGCTTATTGTTGTTGACAACATGGAGCCCCAGTATAAGCCACAATATACACTATATGAACAAAAAAAATTGGGACACTTGACCATTACACCAACAAGGACTTTAATGACTTTGCATTGAAATACATATATATGGAATTGCCCCCCACCCCCTTTGCAGTTATATCAACTTCCACTCTTCTTGTCAGGAGTTTTGGAGTTTCTGTGGGAATTTGTGCCCATTCATTCTGTGAAGCATGAGTTCAGGCACTGATGTTAGATGAGAAGGCCTGGCTCACAGTCTCCGTTCCGTCAGTGCTTTGTGTGGACCAGCCAAGTTCTTCTACACTGAACCACTGAACCATGTCTTTATGGACCTTGCTTTGTGCACTGTGAAACAGTCATGCTGGAATAGAAAAGGGCCTTCTCCAAAGTTCTCTTTGTCCACAAAGCTGGAAGCATGGCATTGTCCAAAATGTCTTGGGCTTTAAGATTGCCCTTCCCTGGAAGTAAGGGCCAAGCCAAAACAATACTTTTGTCAATATAGTTATATTAGTATTCCATATAATAAGTAAAACATCCAAAAAGTGTTTAGTAAGAATAAAAAGAAGGATTATCATAAAAAGTAACTGGAGCACCAGTTCCTTTTTCTTGATGATAAATTGTATTCAAGGATTTCTTTTACTTTTTAAGCAACCATACTCTTGACCAGCAAATAAAAGTGTCTATTCAGTCATCTTCCTTGCTTCTCAGTAATTTTTCTGGTGTCTTTTTTAGTGAAGTTTTGTGAAAACCCAGTGAACCATAACGGAAATGAAAGTTCTAGTACTAGACAACAGATTAAAGGATAACTTTAATCTGTAGCCGTAAGCAGGATGCATAGAAGGGGTTTGTGGGTAAGCAGCTAGCAGAGGCTTGCAGAGGTCACACCTCTGTGTATGCGAATCTGCTGAGCTGTGTGTCAATCAAACACCATTAAGCCATCTGGTAGCACTCTGGGTGGGGCGAGACCCAAACAATACACAGCTCAACCCAGAACTGGGGCAACATCAAAAACAGAACAGTTTTAGTATTGTTGGAAGAAGAGGTGCAATGTTACAAATTATTTATACAACATTTATACAAACAGTGAACTGGGTTTTAGTTCTTACAAGAAAATCCATGGTTGTTGTTTGTTTTCTGTTTTTTTCTGGTTTGGACACTGAAGCCCCAGTGCACAAATTCACGTTACATGTAGGTACTAAAAAACAATTTCCTCCAGGATCAATAATGTTTTCTGATTCTGATGGTTCTGAGGTACATGGGAACATCTCTTTTGGAGAGACACAAACCTCTTTGTTAACAGACTTGGCCCCTATTGTTGAAATACAACATTTCAATTTATTTATGAAAAAATGGAGTTTGAAATGGTACATAAACAAACAAATTAAAAAATACCATTTACATTCCTATACTGTCCATATATGTGAATTTCACCGCCTGTTTTGAATTCACTAATTTTGTGATGTCACTTAAAGCAGCATATTTACAACTATTCACTCTTTCAGCCTACAGCCTTTTATTGAAGTTATATGATGTGTTTCAGCCTGAAATCCTTTTTAAATATATCTACATTTATATTTACACATATCAATCTTAAAGACAAAGTAACAAAAGCAGAAAAGTACTTCTAAGCATGGCCTCACTTGCCTCAGATAAGGTTAGCATTTTTGATGTTGTCATTAGAAAGAGATTTTGCAAAACTTTTAGTACAAACATCACATTATATATGCTTAGCTGAGGTATATAATGCCAAGAAGCACTTTTTTGAAGAAACTAACACAGTAGTGCCAACATTCCACAACAATGCCAACATGGTGGTGGTTGTGTAATGGTGTCGGGATGCTTTGCTCCTTCAAGGAATGGATGAATTGCCGTGACTGATGGAACCATGATGGAACCACACTTTCTACCAGTATCTTACAGGTCCTGCAATGGAATGTCTGGTCCATGGTCAGACGTTTGAGAGCAATTGCCTTATACAGCAATATAACAACCCAGAGCACAAGAGCTGCCCTAACTCTGTTTCTAAGTGGCCTATTGCTCCATTTAGTGTTTGGTTACATTTGGTGTGCTCCCCAAAAGGTGGTGCAAAAACAAGTTATTAAGTTAGGGGGCAATTACTTTTTTACATGGGTCAAATAGATGAAAAACATCTTTTTCATCATTAGATGTTTCCCCATGTGCTCCATTTTGTTTGAGATTCTGAAATCATTTAGTGTGGCAAATATGTAAAATTTCAAGAACATTGAAGCCCTTGTATCCAATAAGAAACAGCAAAAACTCCTGTTCTAAATGAATATTTTCTGTATCACTGCAGTAGTAAGGTTAGTACATAGGGTTGAGATGTAGCTCCATCAGCAAGTTAAGTCCTGATAGTGAACTCTAAATGCCAAGCACTTTTAATATTGATCAGGGTGGCTGTCCAGCTGGAGATCAGAAGCTTTGATGATCAAATAGTGCAATTCACCCTGGGAGTTTCATGACAAGGTCAATTTGGTGGCTCCTCCTTTCATGAAAAAGGTTCTAAACAGCAGCGTCAAGAAATCTTACAAACCAGCGACTCACTTTTCCATCAGAGTGAGCAAAATGTCAAAATAAATGCAATTTGGTTTGGTCTGAGTGAGCACATTGAGATGCATAATGCATTTTAACTCGGGTCGGAGCAAAACAGTGCATAGACAAAACGGTTGTTTTTACATTGGGACCACGTTCCAAATTGACCTTTCTTGATTGAGTGTAATAGCATACAGAGCAAATGCAAAAAGGTCAAATGGTACAGGCTGCTTTAATCGCATAATTGGTACTTTTTTTCCAAGTGAACCCAAGCTGCTGAAAAATAGAGATGGCACACCTTCCAAAAAGTAGCCCCTCATTGCAGATTCACAGTGTAATGACATGTTTCCTGTCATCTTCAGTAGGAGCTGTGTCATAATGCCTGTTTAATCATGGAGGAAGACTATCTTAACATAAGAGAGAGAGAGAGAGAGAGAGAGAGAGAGAGAGAGAGTGTCAGGTCTGGGCGTTTATGTTAGTGGGTGGCCAGTAGAGGTCACCCTGGTTTAAGTGTGGATTTAGGTTTGTGTGAACTTCTATTCTGAAGGTTATGAGTTCGGTTTATAATGATTGCCAGCTGTGTTTCATTTGTGTTCTGTTTAATCATTGGGGTTTAGGGTTTGTGTTGGGTATTTAAGGGTGTTTGAGTGGAGTTTTAGTTGCTGGTCATTAGTTAGTTTGTTTGCTTTATGTTCCTCCTTTTGCAAAGTTACTGGCCATCGAGACTTTTGATTTGAGTTGTTGTGAAATAAAAGACATTAAGATCATGGAAACCTGCCGACACGCCTGCCTTCCTTGGGAGAAAGGGGGAATACATGACAGAATGACCAGCCTGGAAAACAGAGGCGCTGCAGGCGAGGGATGGGGGAGTGCGGAACTCTCCCCGGAGGAAGAAGAGCTGATCCTGAGAGAGCTCTCCGCACTCTCCCAGGAGCGCATCGCTCGGGACATGGCTGCTGGCTACAGCACCTGGTGGCCGGCACCTCCGCCAGCGAGGAGGAAGCAGGTACGGAGACCTGCTCTGAGCACCCCAGCAAGAATGTTGGACAGGGCTGCTCTTTCGGGCCTCCTGCTGGCGTTTGGCCAGGGTCCTCACCCCGTGAGGAGGAAGCGGGCGAGGAAGCCCGTCTGGAGCCCCGTGACGAAGCCGTCAGAGACGGGGGCTCTTTCAGTCCTCCCACAGGAGTCAGGGAGCCTAGGGCGTGAGATCGCCGCCACCATCGCCCTGCTGCCAAGCCCAGCAGCTCCGCTCCTGAGTGGGGAAGATCCATGCCTCAGCCACGCAGCGCCGCAGCACGGGACCGAGTTCCAGACACCTGTGCCAGCACCCAGAAGACGGCTACAGCCTCCTACACCAGCCCCCCGGCTTCGCCCACCAGCACCAGGTAGCATAGGGAGGGTTGGTGTAGGGGAAAGAGTAGCTGCAGCCTCAGCTTCAGCTGTAGCCCAGGAGCCTATAGACCTTTTAGGCCCCTTAGAGGAGCTGTATGGCTCATTAGTAGAGCCTTTAAAGCCTACAGTTCTAGCCGTAGCCCAAGAGCCTGTAACTTTCACCTTAGCCCAAGAGTCTGTAACTTTCGCCTTAGCCCCGGCAGACAGGCCTTTAGCCTTAGCCCCGGCCGATGGGCCTTTAGCCTTAGCAGCCTGAGAAGGGCCTTTAGCCGTAGCCATAGATGCCCGAGAAGGGCCTGAAGACATAGTCACAGCCGCCCAGGAAGGACCTGTCGAGGCGAACGCGGAGCAAGAACCTCCATCAGGGGAAGGGGGTCTCCTCCTGAATTTTTTAGGGGGGAGTACTGGGGTAGTTTAGGGCTCCGGTGGAGCAAATGGAGAGGGCTTCACCCCCCAGGGCAACGAGGAGCTTCCCCAGGACGCCGGTGGTACCCGTGGAGAAGGCTCCATCCCCGAGGACAGCGAGGGGCTTCCCATAATCTCCTTTGGGGTCTGTCGAAAGGACTCCGGGGAGGACAGAGGGAGGTTCCCGGTAGAGGGTCTTGCCTCCAGTGACTGCAATGAGTTCCCCGCAGAGGGGCTCCTGGGAGGGGGCTCCACTCAACAGGACACGGAGGGGCTCCCGGTAGGGGGCACCACTCGAGAGGACATGGAGGGGCTCCCGGTAGGGGGCGCCATTCAACAGGACACGGAGGGGCTCCCGGTAGGGGGCGCCACTCCAGAGGACACTGAGGGGCTCCAAGTAGGGGGCTCCACTACAGAGGACTGGGACATTCAAAGGGGAGTGTCCCATGAGACCCACATGAGCCGCCCTGGCCGTGCTGAGCGCCGGCCAGTATGTTATCTGGTAGAATGCAGCCAGGTGGGGCTCCCTGGACGGTTTGCCTCCGCCCCCCCTCCTCCGCCTTTTGGTGGTTCGTGGGCGCACCGGGGGTGTGCTTTAGGAGGGGGGGTACTGTCAGGTCTAGGGGTTTATGTTAGCGGGTGGCCAGTAGAGGTCACCCTGGTTTAAGTGTGGATTTAGGTTTGTGTGAGCTTTTATTTTGAAGGTTTTGAGTTCGGTTTATAATGATTGCCAGCTGTGTTTCATTTGTGTTCTGTTTAATCATTGGGATTTAGGGTTTGTGTTGGGTATTTAAGGGTGTTTGAGTGGACTTTTAGTTGCTGGTCATTAGTTAGTTTGTTTGCTTTATTTTCCTC
>JBBPCX010000147.1:9698472-9709669 GCA_037974365.1 Hydrocynus forskahlii | reverse complement strand
GAGTTGATATTTTGTGAGCTGGTTAGAAGAACACAGGTTTGGTTTCAGATTTCTGCTCATTGCCTCCAGTCATTGTGAGGATTTATAAAATTCTATAAGCAGCACCACCTAATTTACTCTAGTGAAGTAAAACGAGCCAAACCAGGTATTTGATTATACCTAAAATGAATATTGGACTTCTATGAGGAAAGAAGTCTGTGCCACACATAAAACCACACTTTACTGTAATAATATTAATTGTATTTATTGTAATAGTAATGTTTTAACACTGACTTAACACTACTGTCCAGTAATAAACAGGTTTTAAGTATAATTTCCCAGGTGCCTAAGACTTTTGCACAGTACTGTATGACAATAAAACTTTGAATCTTAAAATAACTGCTGGATAATTGGATCTGTATCACAGACATCATTCCTACATGTCCCAAAGGCATTGGATGGAACTCCAGAGAATGCAGTTTAACTGCTCCACAGTGGATGGATGGATGGATGGATAACATGGGTAAACACAGATTAAGTTCTTTTTTTCCCAGTTTTCTCTCTTAGTTTATTCATGCCTAATTCTGCCTACTAGCAAGGACTTCCTCAATCACACAACACCACCAACACTTGGGGACAGCCACCACGTCTTTTCAAACTGCTGCTGCTTATGCAACACCGTCGGACAGCTCAATGCACTTGCAGGAGAACACTAACTACTAGACAGTAGGGAACATAAACCTTAATGATAGGGTTAAGGTAGCTGGGTGCAGACTGGTGGCCTATTGGGGCAGCTGCTGGCCTGGTGGTTAGGACATTCGCCCTGTGATCAGAAAGTCATGGATTCAAACCCCAAAACTGCACATCTGAGGTACCCTTGAGTAAAGTATCGTCCCTGCACACTGCTCCTGCCCGCTGCTTCACTTGGTGAATGGGTTAAATACAGACAAAGAATTTCGAACTGTTCACACTGTGGTGTGATCACGTATGACAGAATGGTCACTTTACACTCTGTAGGCAAGAGTTAGTGACTTGAATTTAATTCAAGCCACCATGGGTTGCAAGTGTAGGTCAAATCAGCAGTGGGGTAACATGCAACCTTTTGAGTTGGTGGAAGAAGCCCAGCAGAGTCTCATCATACTATTCAGTCAAATTATCTCCAGTTAGATTATCAACTCACCCTTGAGTAACTATCTTGGGTTAAGGTTTGTGAGTTTGGCTGATGATTCTCCTCACAGGAGATTCCAAAGCTGACATGATAGTTTGACTTGAACTTTGGAAATGGTATCAGTATGTCATACGTCATATGTCAGTATGTTCCTGATACGTGCTTGAAATTTAAAAAAGGAAGCAAACTTTGAGCATCAAACATGTATTGGGTGTCTGATTACAAGTTGGAAAAAGTGTGTAATGTATTAGCAATCTCAAATCATTTGCTTAAAATTTCAATAATGTTTCTGGTGTTTTTCTAAGTCACTGCTGGTTCACTTATTCCTATCAAACTCTGGTTTAAAGTGGCTGGATTTTAGAAATAAACAGAAGAATCACTGCTCACTGAAAGTCCAACTTTTTGCACAACAGCTGGCTGGTTTTTCTAAACCATTGCAAAAGCAACCTAAAAAAAATGAAAATTGACTTTATATTGCATTGTCAGTGTTAAACATTTTTGTAAGAATTACGAATAGCTTTTAGACATTTAGTGAGGCCTTCATTGCCTTGATTTATTATGCATAATTGTTCTTCTTTGTCTTTTAGTTTATTTGTTTTGTCTTATTCTGCTTAGTTTGTTTGTTTTGTCTAATTTTGTCAAAGCACATCCAGACAAACTGTTGGCTTGGGCAACATTCATATTTCATAAATATAGAATTACGATAATGCACTGTTCAAACACCCTTCCCAAGGTAAAAAAAAAAAAATCTGTATAGTGCAAGTCAACCATTTTCTCAGGGAGAAGCTTTGCCAGTAAACTGTAAACTATAAACAGTCTCAGCAAAAGATCTCAGCTGAAAAGAGAGAGAGGGTGGTGGGGGTCACCCTTTCACAGTAAATGAAATAAAAGCTGCAGCTATAGTGGCTAAGAGAGAACAGAGTTAAAACTGCACACAGTTGTTCGGTGAAAATGCCTCTTTCTATTGCTTAAAAGGCCCGACAAAGAAAATAAACATGAAAACACAATGGGTTTGGCATAAAAAATTGGGCAATGTTTTGCTCCCCATCCACCTTCACTTTCAACAGATCGCTGAACAGAACAGTTGTGAATAACAGACGTGTGCTGAAAACGACTCAAGGGAAGCTCCAACACTAATATGATAGTGGAGGATGTTTGCTGATGCATGCTGTATGTAATATGTACATTTAAGTCTATACCATACCCTTTGGCCATTGTGACCACACACAGTTTGGTCTGTTCAGTATTTAACTTAAAATAATTTTCATTTTAACCACAGTTTTGCCTAGTCAAGAGAATCAAGTAAAACGAGTAAAGTGACTTGAAGTGGTCTCTAAGATTTTTTTTTCTCTCTTGGTCTCTGTCTTTGGACTTGAACATCTGTCTTGTCTCAAATAGTCCTGGTCTTGGACTCAACAAAGGTGATCTTGACTACAGATCAGCCCATCTGATTTTGGTTTTCCCGTACAAAGAGAATGCGTAACATTTGTTTCAAATAATACTGAACATGCACTTTGAACACTTGAATTTTTCTGCATAAGGTGCATGAAGTACCCCTGAATGAAGTCACAATACATGATCTGAATAACTGTCTTGACACTGGATTATATGCTGCATATCATATATCATATCATAACTGTGAAGTGTGAACCGCTGTAGATGGCCAGATTGGGTATATGTAAACAAAAAAGCAGTACTGTAAGTAAATGAAGTAAGACATGGAATAGTATTGGCCCATTTGTCATCAGTATCGGCATATTTTGATATTTGCCTTAACGTGTGAAATTGATTTGCTTTGTTAGTGGTACAGATAAAAATGAGCATTATATATTGAGGATGGGTGGGTGATTAGATTCATTTTGAAAGAATAATTCAAAATACATGTAACTAAATTGTACAGGTGGGAAAGCATGATTCAAATCCAATGTGAGTATTTGAATTATAAATTAAACTGCAGCCAAATCAAAATAATATATTGTCTGATTGCCTATTTTGTCCTTGAACTTCAAAATGTCTTTGTCTTCGTCTTTTTCTGATTGCTCACTCCTAATAAACAGTAAGACTCCTATTCTGGAAATATTGTTTCTGTCTGGTTAACATTTAAAATTAGGTGTTTCTTTGGTTTGATTTTAGCTGAAGAAAACTAATCTAGTCTAATCGAGCAATAAGACATTCTTCTTATTTTTAGTTTTTCGAACTGCACAAATGCATGATTCCACAAGATTCAAGGCATACAAAGTCCAGAAATATATTTCTCCAGCCTGCGGACACTGCTAGTTTATCAATAGCTTTGGCCAGTCCAGGACTCATAGGGCCGCTCAGATTACCAATAACCCCGGGGCATCACTTTATCAGACGCCTCCTGTTCAAAGCCATGGCCTTTGAAAATAAGGCCTGCCATCTATTGACTGATAAGAGCGGAGTCTAACCTGCTAAGACAAAATTAGACTCCCTATATATTTCATTATTATTTCCAAAAGTGCCAGCAATGTGGCACTCTAAGGGAAATGCCCTAGGCAATTCATTTTTCACAACACCTAAATTGAACTTCTTTTTTTATTTGTATTTTTATGTATTTATTTTTATTTTTTGGTGTCTGGGACAGTGTTTGCAAATTCAATAATACAAATCAAAGTGTCTAATGCAGGGACTCATAAGATATTTTTCATCATAAATGAACATTGCCAGAGAAACATAATTCTTTTGCCAGCTCTAAATGGAATATAGTTACATTTATGCTAATCATCATGAAATTGTTTTCCTTTTTTCATCAGCTTGAGGCAAGCCGGCATCAACCATACAAATCAAACTCATCCTTCTCCAAGCTTTAAAGGCTGTCACTCAACACGTCCACTGAAATGTCCTTTTGTCCTAGATTATGGAGAGTTACAAAGTAATGAATGCAATATTCTCCCTCTCTCTCCTTCCGTTTATCACACGCATTTCTCTTGTTCCTTCATATACCCATACAATCTTGATAGTTAAATCGCCTATAACAAAAAAGAGTTTGATGTAGTATGTTTCCATTTAAAGCATATCATTCACTTTTTGTTCCGTACAACTCCATATTTTACAAATTATACATTTTTTTGTGATGTTAAATGCATTTACATATTCACCTATGCAGCTGAGAGCAGTTTAGCACTGTCCATTCATGCTGACGTTATAAAGAGTACCAGGCTGGATTGCTATTTTAACGAGGCTTTAATGAAGCGGCTTGTCAGAACAGAGATAATTTACATATATCCACCTATGCAGTTTAGCACCAGTCATTCATGCTGACATTATTAAGATTATCTGAACCAGTTATAAAATGTGTTGGCCTGGACTGCTGTTTTAATGAGTCACAATACAAAGCAACCAGTCAGACCAGAGGTAATTTACATATAACATTCATTAGGTACACATAAACAGAAATTCGAAGGAATAAGGAGAGGTTGTGCAATAGAACATGAAAATGAATTATGAGTGTAAACGCTATAAGGGAAAACTAAAATCCCTGAATGTTAGTTGTGGTCTTTTCATTTATTTATTTGTTCAAAATCTCATATAATTATCCTCAATCCTCATTGCTTAACATTCTGTCAATGCTTCATAACATAACAGGCCTACAGGTGTATGCCAATTAGCCGTGTTCAACATCGATTGCACCAGTAGACTGGATAAAAGCTCACTGTAGCAAGGAAAGGTATGAGCGATAGTTTGTCTCCTGAAGCACAAACTCAGTTCTGCAAAAGCTTCTTTTACATATTTGCACATCTGCTCTGCTGCCCTGTATCCAGCACAGACCCTTCATAGATTACACTGCGAACACATGCTGTGCACAGCTCCTGGTCAGATTGGGAAGCGATCACCCATGGCCCGGTGGAGGCGATTTTATTCCGCCAACACAGGCAAGATAAATACATGTCAGTGCAGTCTGAGCGGCCCCCTGCGCCGCCGTGATTATAGCGTTTAATAACTTGCCTTCAGTAATACATTGACATTGTCCGGCCAGGATCCTTGCCAGGAAGGCTTGATTTACCAAAGCCCTCGAAGGGAGGAGAAGAAGAGAAAAAAATCTCATTCAGGAGACGGATTGCTGAAAAGGCTCTCCACCAGACCCATAAATCATTCTTTAATCAGAGTCCGTGGAGTGTGTGCCAAGCCACAGCGGGCCCACTGGAGGACCCCTGACTCAATACTGTCTGCGTTACTGCTCTCTAGATGCCTCTGTCTTTATATTTGCCCTCCCTCTAAACCCCCTCCCATTTATCTGTAGACATTTAAGGCCCCCCACAAACTGTAACTCAACATGCTTTTCAATATTAGCAGAAAGATGCTACAAAGAGTACTAAGTGAGGTACAAACAGCTGACATAGAGCAACCATTATAGTTCTCTAAAGAACCATTTATGTAACTGTGAGAAGGTATAAAGAACCTTCACGTAATGTAAAGGTTCTTTACCAATTTATGGGTTCAAGTACTTCTATATTATGTCGAGGTTCTTTACCTTTAGAAAGGCTCTTCCACATATCATTCACAAAATGGTTCTCTAAAGAATCATCTATTGAAAGGTTCTTTAAGGAATTAAAATTTGTTCTTCCACGACACCACACAAAGAATTCATCGTAATATACTCATTTTTCATAGCATTTTCACATTTTATAATAAAGGTCGTTCTAGGTTCTCTGCATGTTTCTAAAACATTTTAACTGGTAGAGAAATTCTACATTATGTACGCATTAAACTTCATTAAACAATCATCAAACTTCATTAAAAAAACATGAAAATAAGTGTAGCTATACGTAGGACCTTGACTTTTTAATGATGTGGATGTTTTATTGTGCAACTGTCCCTACCCTGACACTACACTTTGTGTAAATTTCAAAGTTCTTATCATACTGTGAGAATGAAGTTTCAGTGTGAACAGTGGATATTGGCAGAGAATGTTGCTATCTTTTTTTTTTTTTTTTTTTTTTTTTTTTTTGCTGTGCAGTCATACTTGGCCCATTGAAACCTATGAGTGATATTACACTGGGTTGCCAACAATTATCTGAGGGCCTGCAAAAGCTAGTAGTGTTGTATGTGTTGAGTGACTGGAGGGGGCCAGAGGGGGGAGCATGAGTGTTTTTCCCTTGTGTCTCCATTAGCCAGGTTTCACCCTGTTTGTGGTCTGACTGATGAATCATATGTGTCTCAAGTGTCAAGGGAAACAAATGTAACAGCAGTGGGAGAACATTAATCAAAACAAGCTGAGTTTTTTTTATTTCCCTTATCACTAGTTAAACTGGACAGACTCTTTTTGGTACTTTTTCCTCCCCTCATGCAGTGGATATAAACATTTCTCCTACGGGATCCCGTACCAAGATATCATCAATTTGAGTTGTTGGAGAAGTCTACCTTTTTTTTTTCTTTTTCCAGAGATATTCAGCTTGGTGGATGCTAATGTTAGCAACCTGGGCTTTGGCCCAACACAGAATTGCCAATCATGATGGTGTGATGGCGGGGAGGAAGCGAGAGGCACACAGAATAAGCTTAATAGCCTGCTGTCCATTCAGCACCCCTTATGGAGTGTGTGGAACATTCAGCACCTTGGATAGCACCCTCCTCCACATCTGGGGATCATTCCAGAAAACACAGCCACACAATCCATAATCAATGGAGTGTTATAAATGTGAACGAATACCTGCATTAGCAAGGGCAACCGAAAATTATATGGATTGGTAAACATTTCAAATTATTATGACAGGTTTATGCACCTGTAGTTTTAACCTTGGAAGTCACAATTATTGGCAGTAATAATTGTATGGTATAATTAAATTGTCATTTCTTTCTTACTAGTACTTCACTGAAACAAGCAGAGAAATTCTACCCAAAGTGCAAATTCTTTTAACAGACACCTCATTTGTGTCCATATAGTGAAATATTGTTTGATCAGATACATATTTCCACATTTTTCTTTAGCCACTTCAGAAGGCTTTTAAGCCTGAACTTCCTGCATAAGGTCCTGCCGCAGCATATCAACAGGGTTCAAGTACAGATTTTGACTACGTCGTTCCACAATCTTAAATTTCGATCTTTCAAGACATTCAGAGATGGATTTGCCCTTGTGCTTCAAATTATAGCTTTGCTGTATAACCCAGCTCTGCTTGTGACTCAGATGATTGGACCTCCTACAGTATTTTTTCATAGAAAGCAGAATTCATGGCATCTTAGAGGAGCAAAGCCATCACATCACCACCACCATTTTAACTGTTGGTCTGATGTTCTAATTGTGGAATGTTTATGCCAGACATAACCAGACAACTACATTCTACAAAAAGGTTTGGGGGTCATCAAGGTGTTCCTTGATGTGAGAAGAGCCTTTACATTCCTTTGGGTAGCAGTAATTTTCCCTCCCATGGACATGGGAGTGAAAATTACTTTTTTTTATTTTTGCCCCAGTCTGTTCCCAAAAGTAGAATCATGAACAGTGACCTTATCTGAGGAGGGCAAGGTCTGCTCTTCCTTAAATGTTCACCTAGGTTCTTTTGTTATTTCCTTGATGAGTTGCTGCTGCACTCTTGGAGGAATAACTCTTTCTGTGGTTTGCTAGAGTCCCAGAGTCTTAGAAATGGCTTTGTAATCATTTCCAAGCTGTTATATTTCTTCTGTATAACCTTCCTTCTCAGCTCTTCAAGAATGTCTTTTGATTATGGTACAGTGTGCTGCTTCTCAAGAGCTTTTAACTTACATGGAAAGGTGATGCTTAGATTCAGCATGGCTGGCAGGAATCCGATGTGGGTTTGTCTGGTCTAATTTATCCAAATTACTAAATAAATTTGGTTTTGGGCAATAGGGAAAAACTAATAGGATAATTACTTTGTGCTTAATTGTAAGGGACTAGTTGATTGTAGATTATACACTTATACATTTAAAACTGTACTTTGTGTTTTGATTAGGACATGGGTGCCCAGTTGTTGTCTTTGAGGGAGAGTTTTAGGTTGTCTGATTTTATAAATATTTTTTAAATATTTTAGATATTTTATAATTCAAATTGCATCAAATGTTCTTGTTTCAGTTTAAGATGTAAGACAAAAATAGACTCTCTATGTTTTTGCTTTATATTTTTGATGTGACCAAAGACTCTCATATAACCCCATATGAAAAAATGTTTTATAATTTAAAGAAAAAGTATCATTTGAGAATCATTAGGGGATTAGTTACTCTTCAGGTAACGTAGATCACTTTGACTCAGAGCAGTCAATACAAGATGTAAGCTGGATGTAAATGTAATACATGGCACAACTGTGTAATGACATCAATTATTTACGTGCAAATCAATGTAAACATTGCAATTCCAGCATAATCACATAGCTAGTTATAAATAGTTTAGCAAAACTAAAGCAATAACTTGACTTATAGGGGTCAAAGAATACTTCACTACAAAACAATAATACATTATTCACAAGAATTTATGTCACATATTCTACATCTTTTCTGCCGTTGTTTGCTGTTCATTATGTTTTCTGTGTCAGGTACCCCTTTAAGTTAGATGGGGATTTGTTTCAATTTGTTAGAAAACCTCTGTTGCCTCCATTGTGCTAATCTCTGCATAAGCTCTGCAGGTTGTGTAAGTAAAGACCATTTAGATTCATTCTATTAGCAGAGTTGTCTAAGGAGCCACTGCTCTGCTGACCTCAATTACATGCCGGTCGCCACACAAGGCAGCAGCTCTAATTTAAGAATTCTAATTCCTTTCCATACCATCAACAAACGGTCATGCCTCAACACAAGCAAACTCATCACTGAGTTTAGACAATCCACAATTTGCCCAGGAATGTAAAAATCGCTAAAACTGACTGAAGTGAAATTGCGTTAACTGGCTTCCACAAGCACACTGTCACACTCCCCAGCAATGTCAGCCTCTCAGCTCCGCGCATCCTGTGAAGTCTTGTGTTTAATTAGCACAGCCTGAGCTATTCATGGTAACATTCTTGTATGGTATTTCCTCATCACAACTAAAAGCTGTTTGCTTCTTTCTCATGCCTGGCTGACTGCGTCCTTGTGGGTTCTTCTGCAACGAATGATCTTTGCACTTACATCTAGTCTGATTAACAACCTGATTGCTACACTTCTTCTCACTGCAGGACATGACAATCCTTTTTTTTTGGGAGGTGAAGCATTTCTTTACGTCAACAAATGAAGGGCCATTTACTGAGGAAAGCACAAAACATTGGGCAAGAGCTGAAGTGTAAGAAGAGTTCAGCTGTGACCAATTCTATAACCTGCAATTTAGATGGCATCAGTCACAAACTTTCTAATTAGAATGCAGAGGTACTAATAAACAGATTGAAAGCAAACAGAGAAAGGTGTAAATCTCTCTAGAAGAACTGGAACTTCTTATGAGGCATCTTCTGCAGCAGTTTGGGAAGTCAGTAAACACAATTTGAACAAAACTGTAAAGATACTCCTCTTAATGTGGGTTAATTCCTTAACATTTCTTAACAATTCCTTCAACAGACGTGTTCCATTTCTGCATTTCACTGTAACTTTTCTGATTTTTTCTAAGCACGTGTTGCATGCTGGAAAGTTAATTGTCACCTCACTCTTGCAGCCACAGCAATTGAGATTATATAACAATTTAAATATGTTTTGTTAAAACATGATAACAATTTAATGTTAGATAAAACATAAAATCACAAGATATAAACTGACATGCAGCAGAAGTGAACATTATCTTAAGCTATAAATGTAGAAATGGAAATGTTTACTTTTTTGTACATGAAAGGCATAAATGGAAGTCAAAGTGAAGACAAGTCAAATCAAGTAGGTTTATTGTCGTTTTAACCCTATACACAGTGCACAGTGAAAAGAAACATTCCACCTGGACCATGGGGCAACACAAAAACAGAAACAGAAACACCACAAGACCACAAGTGCAGACAGGACAGAAGAAGAAAACAAGAGAAACACAAGAACAACAAAACAACAGTACAAGACAACATTTAGTGCACTCAACAGATACAGTACTAGTTTGAATGAATACAGTATTATGACAGATACTGTATTCTAGCAGCGGAGAGTTACATGTGCAAAAATGCAGAACAGAGGTGGACGGCAATAAACAATAATTGTGCAAATATAGCAGCAACAGGACAGAGAATGTGCATTAGATCAGTGTGTATGTGCATTGTGTTAGGAGGATGAGGAAGTTCGGGCGAGGGGTGTGTTTTTGTGTGTGCGTGTGTGTGAGTACAGTACATGTTTCAGTCCTGACTGAAGAGGCTGATGGCCTGAAGGAAGAAATTGTTTCCCGTTCTGGCAGTGGGCCGTACGCTACAGAACTCTTTGCCAGACAGGTTCTCCTCAGTGTCTGTAGGAAGTAGCTGCTGGGCCTTCTGGGTAGTGGAACTGGTGTTGAGGGTCCGCGTGGGGTTCTCCATGATGTCAACAACCTGGTGCTCTGGACAATTCCCACTGATGAGCTATTGATGTTCAGTGATAAGTGATCACATCGTGTCCTCCTGAAGTCAACAACCATCTCAACCCGTCGCAACACCTCTCTGTACGCTGTCTCGTCTTTCCCACTGATCAAACCCACCACAGTTGTGATATCAGCAAACTTAGTGATGTGGTTTGAGCTGTGCATTGCTGCACGGTCGTGGGTCAGCAGCAGGGGTCTCAGAATACAGCCCTGGGGGGCTCTGTGCTCAGCATGGTGGTGCTAGAGATGTAACTCGCAATCCTGTCTCCTCGTAGAAAACATTTTTGGGCTACAATATGGTTTCCACATGCAAAAGAATAGGTGTACTGGCATTTAATTTTTTTAATTATTATTATCACCATGACTGTGGCTTGCATTCAGACACTCAAGAATGGCCTGTGTTGCTGTGATGCATAAACAGATGGTGACTTCAAGTCTAACAGCTGCTAACTGGGTTTTCTATAAACAGCCTTAAAAGATTTGTCCTGATGCCAGGAGTTTGACTCCTTGTGATTTGACAGGCTGAAATATACACTGCGTTCCAAATTATTATGCAAATCATATTTTTCTTAGATTTTCCAAATTACCTATATGAATTGCAG
>JBBPCX010000147.1:9675398-9698372 GCA_037974365.1 Hydrocynus forskahlii | reverse complement strand
AAAAGAGCTTAAATAACAACTCTGAGTGTAACTCCTGATGGAAAGATTGTCTAAATGTGCTTCTAAATGTTTTTTCTGTTCTTCAAAGATCAAATATGCCGTATGTTTTCACTTCCTTTAGTCTTGCTGGTAGGCATGAACTGTTGTATTCTGAACAACTTAAATAGCTTACATTATTTAAGTGGGTATGCAAAAGCACACTCCTTGTGTGTTTTCTTTACTCTACATCAGCCATTAAAACGATCCACTATACCATTCTCAGAGGAGATGATGTTGTGATTAGTATGGTTATAATACAGCAAGAAGACACAGAGAAGGGCATTATGTCCTTCAGAGGAAGGACCAGAAGAGCCCTTAAGGCCTTATTAGCGTGATGCTGAAGAGCTGCTCTGGACTGATGATCAGGTTGAACATATGCAACTCAGACTGCAATGTGCTGGCACACAGATATGCAGGGAGAGCCAGGCGATGAAGCTGTAATATAGATGAGACCCTCCGCCCACACACCAAACACACTCACTACTACTTTTAACTGTGAACTAATTGGAAGGCTCAGCATACGCAGAGCATAGAGTAATCCCCAAGGCAGGCGGGGTTCTCGTGCTTTGGCCTGGCATCAATATTCAGGTTCACAAATCCACTGACCTATCCACAAATGCCTTACTTCATAGAACTTGTGGCCAGATTGGACAAGCTTTGCACAACACTGGCCAAAACAAAATACCCACTCAACTTTAGGCAAAATTTCAGCACACTGCCGAAAAACTGACTTTGATGAAAAACTGACATGGATGAAAGTACTGGGGTGCTGGGGTGATATTCCTGGTGGACTCCATAAATCCCCCCCAAGCTTTTATTTGATTGTTATTATTGTAAAATACTGTATATGAAAAGAACAAACATGCACATTAAAATCATTGGCATACTTCTGAGGATACATTTAGTATAAGCAGAAACTGACATGGGTGGTGTGTACCCGTCCATGAAGGAGGCGCAGGCGCTGATTTCCATTTTCTCTGAAATCTCTATTTTCAAAAGACAAACACAAATAGCCTCAGCTGACAAAACTCTCCTAAAGACCAACACAAAGGACAGGTACACACTAGGGGTATGTGAGGAGTGATGTGAGAGTGGACTGACAACCACACACACTAAGGAACTCTTTATATAAAACCGTGCACAACTCAGAACCAATGAATCCCTAAATGCAATCATTACTAATTGCTTGGCCAGCTGGGAACCATTACTGATAATCCGGCCCGGGGAACTACCCACACACCCGTGTCATAATACAAGTCCCCATAGTTCACGTAATGGCGGCCTCTAGCAGCCGCTGACTGAAGACATCACAGACAAGTTTACACAGCCTCATGACAGTTGCTGCAAAAGAACTATGAAAATTAATTGGCAGAGAGTGAAAAAATTTGTCTACGCTGTAAAAACACTAAAGCAGCTAATACAATGTTAGCCTGCTTTAGAAGTTGAAATTGAAGAAAAACAATTTTCACACAACTTTCTTTACTACATTGTGAAGTATTAATTGGAAATGCCTTAGAAATGGTGTGCTCTTTATTTACTTGCTTGCTTACAATCCTGATCAGCCTGGAAAACATGGGGCGGGAACAGCAAGTTGTGCAGTGCAGAGGATGATACTGTTGTCCTCCCATACCAGACTTACTCACCAATAGAAGTGATTTGAGCTACTCTTCACAGAAACAGTAACAAAATTAAACACCCTTAGACTTGCTGGCTAGTTTGACAGACACCTCACTATAGTGCCTAAATGCTGACACAGATGTAATTCAGCTTGATTACTACGCTCAGGCCTCCTGGATATGCAGATGCATTGGACACACACATCTCAGGCACTACAGTTTCGCACTATTTGAACCCACAACCTTCTGAACAATACTGACTTATAGTTTTAGCTGCACTGATAGATAACAGAGATTATATCAATGACCAGTGGTGTTCTTTCCCACCACACAAATCATCAAACGCAAGGGGCCCCAGTCTGAAAAGCTGACCAGTGTTCTGCTAAACAAACACTGGAGGTGACACCATGACATCTCAGCTACTAAATCACCTTAGCAACATTAAAAATTACATAATACTGGTGCCAGAAAAGAAAAGAAATTGAATGAGAAAGTGGACATAGTTGTTGTAAACTGCACCTGTGGCTCATGTTGCTACTGCTCTTACCAACCAGCATTTTGTCTAGAAATGTTGATTAACCAACCTAGAGGTTGCAATCAAGGCTTTTGCTGAGGCAAAAGCTGGAGGATTCCATCCTGACTGTAGGAGGAAACACTACAAGAATTTTGAATTGAAGTGTATTTGAATGCAGCCTCCAGAAACACAAAATCCATCCCTGTCCTGTCCATAAAACAGCTGTATTCGTCTTGCCACATGCAAGAAACACCCAATGTAAAATTCCCATTTTATGTAAACAGAATAGAGCACTTTAGTAAATACAAGTTGTCAGCATATGAGTATTTCTTTAGCATAGAGACAATTATTAGTTAATTAATTTTATGTATCCTAACATAAATCACCACATGTGATGGAAAATAGGATTTTATTGAATTTTATTCATTTCGCAACATGGCAAGAAATGGAACAGCATCTCTTAAGCACCTTCAGTCAACTCAGAACTCGCATCCATTTCGTCTTGCTTGGAGTAAATGGCCCTGTCGGGAAGGGAGATGATCAGTGTTTAAGCTTCTTTCTTCCCCTCGCTCTTCCGCTCATCCCAGCTCTTTTGTTTTCCTTGCAGCAGGAAGGTTCCGACTATCTCCTCCTGCAGCCTCCGGCTGTCTGGGATTTAGACCTTACACGAGCCACTCCACTGCATGAATACGGATTTGCTCCTCCGTGACAAGACAAACTGGGCAGAAAATTGAAAACACCTCCATCAGTATTTGCCATAAACATCATGTTGTGATTAAAAATTCATCCGTCTGCCCCCCCTCCACAGTCGCCACCCAAACTGCTCACCATCCTAATAAAGGCAGTCCATTTAGAGCATTAGTGCTATCATTATTAACTGCGGGCAGACCTCGGCGACACTAACAACGCAACGCTAACAACTGCCATGCTGCTTCTACACAACAGAGAAGAAAAACCCACAGCCCTTTGCTCTTTGCCCCGATATTGCGAGACTTTTCCTGTCAGTCCAGTTTAGGCCCAAAAGCCTGGTGGTAATGTGGCCTGAGAGTTAATATGTGGGGGAGGATAAAAGGTGCTGCATCTGAAAGTGAAACAGTAAATGAGTTGTGAAGACGAAAAGGCAGTTCGAGCAGGATTCTCACATCAATAATGAATACAGCCAAACCTGCGGGAGCTCTTAAATTTCTCCCTTACATATGAATTATGGATGCGCTTTAGTGCTCGGCTGATCCATTTTAGACTTTCAGCATTGGTGTTGGTGACAGGAAAAAAGCCAAACAGTCGCTGTTCTGTTTGCTCAGGAAGAATGAAATATTAGTGAGGCCACTGACAGCACAAGCCTGCCATTAATGTCACTAAGTACAGAACATGGCAAATGCCAAAGAATAGTTCTGCTGCATACAGATGTTCCTGTATATACACTTTTGGTCAAATACACTATGTATCCAGGCATCCCTTTAGAGAATTCAGCTACTTTATAGAGCACCCTTTGCTGACACAGGCATGCAATTGCACTAGGCTCCATTTCTCTAGAGTGATGGGACTCTGGGATGAGCTGGGGAGTTGCTTGTGTTCTAGAACCAATCATCCAACCTCAGTACCTGACCACACCGGGGCAATCAAATCCTCACAGCAATGTTCCAGTATCTAGTGTAGGGCTTTCCTTGATAAGTAGAGAATGTTACTACAGCAAAGGGGTAAGAATCTTTAATAATACCCCTGGTTTCAGAAGAAACGTTAGCTGAGCTACTGTCTAAACCTTGGACACATATTGCAAGTAGTAAAGGAAAGTGACCCTTAAAGTCATGTGTGAACACAACACAGCACACAGTGTGAACAATGTGAAATTCTTCCTCTGTATTTAACCCATTCACCAAGTGAAGCAGCAGGCAGACAGCGACGCAACAGTGTGTGGGGACGGTACCTTGCTCAAGGGTACCTCAGTGGTGCTATTGGCAGTCCTGGGATTCGAACCCACAGCCTTCTGATCACAACTCCCTAACCACCAGGCCACCAGCTGCCCATACTGTGTGCTTATATACAGGAATCAAAGAAATATAAATATGCCCTCTTCTTCCTAATGTTAAGCAATGTCCTATTACAAGCTGCTCTTATCAAAGTTTGAATGAACTGACAAACAAACAAAAAAAATAAATAAAAAATACTCCTAAAATAATAATTGCTTATTAACAAAGCCGCACAGTCCAGTGAAGTGCTCGCCAGCCGTTATATCACAGCCCACCATGCTTGTTCCCTTTGTGCAGCCCTGGTGAAGTCTCACGAGAAAACATTGCAGGCTCTGAGATAAGCCAGAATTGGAGATCTCTGTAAAGAGCAACACAGGGCGCTCAGCTGCTGCAGAACACTTCAGGACTTTGTGACTGTCTGGTCACCAGAACAATGTCGCTGTCTGTTAGGTCCTAGAATAGGCTACTACTGCTTTAGGCTTGGCGGCAACTCTCCCTCATTATCACATACAAGGTCCACGGAGGTTTAGACCATGTTAATTACCTCAGGATACAATATGGATTCCACTCTCGAGCCCTCATTTCAGAGCCTTATTTTGACCAGGGCCTGAAGCAAATCACCTGCTATAATTGTGATCAATGGGCTGTGTCAACCTATTTCACAGACAAGTGCTTCTCCCTGTGGCTAGGGTCAATGGTACAAATAGTGCTGATTTACATAGCCAATACTGAAAGTTGCAGAATCACCAAGAGCAATGTGCCTAATACATGCGATTAAATCTCGCAGTGCTGGATCTGTTAGAAATGCTGTTGGACCAGTGCATCGGCTTGGAGAAATATCATCAGTTTAGTGGGAGTAGTGTAACTCCTATTAGCCAGATGTGGCAACAACTTTAGAAGCATGATCTGTCGTTTTTTCTATTGGTATAGCTTTTGAAAAAATACAAAAGGACAGTGTGAAAAAAATCATATTTTGCATTGTTTTGGAAATAATGCTTCTAAAGTTCTTGCAACATCTAGTTGATGGAAGTAACTCTGCTCCCACAAAATAGATTATATTTCACCAATGAACTGGTCAGCTGATGATATTATTCCAAGCCAATACAACAATGACAGCTTGAAATGTATATATACATACATACATACATATATATAACAGTCGTAAATGAAATTATTCATACCCCAGGCAAATTTTGACTCAGTAATTTTGGCTTAGTTACATGCAAGTTTCTTCTTGATTGGAAATGACACAGGCGTCTCCCAGAAGAAAATAAGACGATGTACAAGAGGCATCATTGTGGAAAAAAATATTTCTCAGCTTTTATTTACATTTGAACCAAAAGTGGCATGTCCAAAATTATTCATACCCTTCTCAATAATCAGTAGAAAAGCCTCTTTTTTTTTGGCTATTACAGCAATCAAACCCTTTCTATAATTGCTGACGAGTTTTGTGCATGTCGCCACTGGTATTTTCCCATAGACTGTGACAGTTTGCAAAAGGTATGACTAATGTTGGACATGCCACTTTTTGTTCAAATGTAAATTAAAGCAGAGAAAATTTTTTTTTCCACAATGATGCCTCTTGTACATCATCTTATTTTCTTCTGGGAAATACCTATGTCATTTCCAATCAAGAAGAAACTTGCTTGTTGAATAAAAGTAACTAATATATATATGAGGATATAGGCTGTTCATTAGTGGGATCTTTTTATATGTATAAATATAAGGTTTACTGAATTTAGCTGCTGGCAGTGAGGATGCTGTCTGCAGCTTTGACGCTGAGCTAATTCCAGTCTACATTGTTATTCTGTGCGAAAGAGTTTATAATTAAACTCCTTGCATGATCCATTTTGTACATTTCCAGTGTTTCTACTGTGATATAGTGTTTTCAGTTTGGCTTTACAGTTAATAAGGGCATTCTACATGGCCAGAGATGGGAGAAACTGTCTTCTAGCTGGTATTACCACTTTTTTGAGTTTTTCTCAAATTGGAATTGCTTTTTTTCACACAGTTAACAGCAGTTAACAGCACTGCCATTTCAAAATCCTGTACCTCAGGAATGTAATTTTATAGGACGAAAAAAACCACACACACACACACACACATACACACATATACATATTTATATATACATATTTATACAGTGACAGAAACGTAAGAGACCACTGCAAAAATGTTCAGTTTCTCAGGTTTTATCTTTTATAAGCGCAAGTATTGAACTGAACAGCTTTGCCTTTGACAATATTTCTTCTAATTTCCAATTTTAAAAAATTGTTCTTCAAAGCCTAATTTTAAAGGAAATGACAATACATAGAAATGATGCAGTGTTTACAGAACTTGAATCATTCAAAGTAAACAAATCTCTTGTTCACTCTTAAACAAAATGGCAATAATTACCTTTAACGTACTTCTAGTAGTGTTTCGCCTTCCAACTGGTCACATTGCAAGAGGAGAGTGTTGATTACAGCAGTGTTTTTATACTTTTCCTCATTAAATAAGATTTGATTCAGGTGATCAGTAATCAGTACCTCATAAAGCAGAATGAGGTGCTTCTGTAGGAATTTAACTGACACTGGCATGGAATGGTTGTCATACACATGGAGACGCTGCTTTAAAAATTAATTGCAGTGGTCTCTTATTTTATAGAAGAGTTTGGTGTACTGCTTCCCATCCATGATGAAGGCACAAGGAGTGTTTCAATCTAAGCTTTTTTTAAGTGGCACAATAGATTGCAGACAGTAAGTCGTAAAGGGACAGTAATTAAAATAGCTACTTTATTCAAAAGGATAAAATGAGATTGGAAATGCTCATAAAAATAAATTACCACTGTTCCACTGTACTTTTGTACCATTTGTTATGAAATGTTGTGAACAAGGACAAGGACAAAAAAAACGTAATTTATTTTTTAAATTCTGCTACTTTATTTTATTGCTTTGACTTTGGACTGTATTGTATTAGTGTAGTTTTTATATGCTTTTGACCTGGCAACCCTATTCTTAGATAGAGGATTCACACAGCCTGGCAGTGGTGATTATAGGATTTAATTAGGAAGGCCGGTAATGGGGCCTGTTACTGTAAATGTCTTCAAATTCAGAGAGTTCCATAATTATTTAATAATCTCTCCAGACACATTTGTCATAAAAAGAGCACTTTATTAAGCATCATCCTTACAACTGTAGTTGCTCGTTCTGTATTTTACTCACCGTGCTTCACATTCAGTTGCAGACATTGTAAATAATACGAAATTGCTATGATATATTATTATATCACAACTGCAATATAATTAATCAATAACGGACTTGGTGTGTATCAGGAGAGGGCTGAAGTGGTCAATCAGATTTTCATAGGGTCCCCTGTGGCCCCACCCCTGGCCCTGTAGCTTGAAAACATGATGCTGTTGTTCTAACCTTATATTTTTAACTGTACTATCTGCTTTTCGACACAAAGCTACCTCTGGGCCCACTAAGAGCCTAGGGCAAGTTACACTTCTGCATTAGCCTCATCGTAACTATGTGACTCCAACAACACCGAGGAACAACTGGAAACTGTGTGACTAGTCTGAAACTACTTTTAAATCTGGCTGCAAATTGATACAATTACTGTTCCTGGCATTATAAAGCAATAAAGTCTGACAGGCAAGATTCTCTCTGGTACACTGGTTTGTAATGAACTGGCCACTAAGTAATATTACTTCTTCTTCATCTTATTGGATTTAAATCTACCCTGCTCAAATCTCTTAGCCTCATTATTCCAAATGACATCTCTCCCATCCCCTTGTCTTCAAAAGCAAAAGCTTGAGTGTCTCTGGCCACACCTTTTTTTATTTGAATGTCACACAGATCTTGCTTGACAAACTATGTTGCCTTATTTTTGCAATACTGCTGTAGTTTGCTTTTACTTTTCTATTAAGTTTTTACCCTCACATTTGTTACTGCAACCCTACCAAGCTCATCAGTAAACACCTACTGTGGTGTCACTGTCATCACCCACAACAGAACTGGTGATCCCATTAGCCCTGTTTGTACAATATCCACTGGCTCCTGGTCAAATTCAAGAGGCTTCTCCTCATGTATGAAGCTTCATGATTGGAAACCTACACACATCTTTAGTACTGCACTCTGGGCCAGATGTACATACAGTTCATACAGAGGTCTTAGGCAGCCAAGAAAACTACCCTGACAGCACATATTTTTTAAAGATATTAATCAATAAAGGAACTGGTGTGTATATACAACAGAATGAACACAAATTCATTTTTTGGGGTTATGTTTATTAGAAAAGTTATTCAAATCTTAGTTGGAAGAGTGTACATTGATCAGCCACATTTAAAGCACCTACATAAGACTGTGTGAGTCTCCCTCACATTCCCATGCACCAAAACAGCTCTGACACATCGAGGCATGAACTCCGCAAGACCTCTGAAGGTTTGCTGTCTTATCTGGCAGCAAGACATTAGCAGCTGTCCTGTAAGTGCGGAGGCGGGGCCTCCATGGATCAGACAGGTTAGTCAAGCACATCAAACAGATGCTCAACCAGATTAAATTCCTCGTCATATTCATCAAACCACTCTTGAACAATTTATATTCTGGCAGGGTGCATTATCCTGGTGAAAGAGGCTACTGCTGTTAGGGAGCATTGCTGCCATGAAGGTAAAGAGTTTGGTGTACTGCTGACACTCTAATCCAGAGCAACTTACAACCATTAGTTACAGGGACAGTCCCCCTACCGCAACTGAGGGTTAAGTGTCTTGCACGATCGTAGAAAGGCAGCTGGTAGCCTAGTGGTTAGGGCGTTATCCCTGCGTTGGTTTGATTCCCAAGAACACTAAGCCCCTCTGTGGTACCCTTGAGCAAGGTACCGTCCCCACACACGGCTCCCTGGGCGTTGTGTTCCTGGCTGTCCGCTGCTTTTCTTGGTGAACGAGTTCAATGCAGAGGAAGAATTTCGTGCAGTTCGCAATGTGTAAGACAGAATGGTCATTTTAAAGTGAGGTTTGAACCTGCAACTTTGTGGTCATCGGGTTCACAGGCAAGTGTTTTACCCACTGGGCTGCTACCACCCTAAGTTGTGTACACATGAATGTACACATGAATGTAAAGACCCAAGGTTTCACAGCAGATCATTGCCTAGAGCATCACACTCACCTTCTTCCTACACTGCATACTGATGCCATCTCTTTCCCGGTTAAGTGATGCACATGCAGCTGGGCAATCCACAAAATGTAAAAGTAAATGTGATTCCACTTTTTCCACTCTTTCATAGTGCAGTTCTTATGGAAACATCCCAGTTGTAGATGTTTTTGGCAGTGGACAGAGGTCAACATGGGCACTCTGCAGTTCTGCAGTTCTGCGGTTTGTGGATACAAAGCTCTTTATACAACAACCTGTGATGCACAAGTGAACATTGTAACGATGTTCACTTCAGTGAACTAATTTACCTCTCAATTTTGTGGCTGATCCATGTTAGAACATTCATGCAGTTGCAGTGCATCGACTGTTGGTGATTACACAAGCTGCACAGGTTACCTAGTGATTGCACTATGCTCGTGAGTAGCAGGGTTTTGAAAGTGCAGTGAAATTTAAGTTTAAGGCAAAAAGAGAAAACTGAAGCTCACTGACAAATATGTTTTGTCAGTGGTTTTCAAAATTGTACATAAAACCGGCCACAGATCACTGTCAAAACATTAGTAACTAAAACATGATATGTAATAAGCTGCACTTCCAATAGCCCCTTGCATTTTTTAGTGTGTAATCCTCTCTCAGGGCATACACACATGTTAGGGAACTGCAGTTTGCAGTTTATTCACAATCACTTCATGATTAGGCTTGTATATAACAAATATAACAAAAACATTACATCTTCCTAAAGCTGTTGACTCCATTTCTGTTTTCCCTTTCTAACCTCTAACTGTAACCTGATTAGACTAAATCTTCAAATTAGACTAAACCTTTCAGTTCGTAGCTAGGTATTATTCCAAATTATGTTCAAATTAAGTTTGCTGAACTATCAGAAAAAGTTCAACTATTAGGGTGTGTTTCCATCCGCTTAGTACAAGACAATAAAACTCTTAATATCACATTCTTAAAAATGCTACTGAGAAATATGACAATCTAAATATAACAGCTCGGGAAATGTCCGTAAATTACCCATAGGCTACTCTGACCTGATAATAAAAGATGATTAGATGGAGCTACATTTTTTACTTGCTGCCTTCTGGCATGTTTTGTGACTACAACCAGACAACTAAGGAAACATGTGATCAGTTGTGTGACTCCATATGACTTCCAGACAGCTTAGATCAGTGGTTATCAACCCTCCACCTGGAGATTTACTTCCCTGCAACATGAATTCCAACCTGCCCCCTTACCCAACACTACTGCATCTCATCCAGCCATCAATAACTTCTGAAGAATTTAATCAGCTGTAAATAGCTGTGGCAGATCATAGTTTGAGGCAGATTATTATTATTATTATTATTATTATTATTATTATTATTATTATTGCCTTAAGTTCCTTTAGGTTTCAGTATGCATTTCACTTGTTCACTGTTTTCTAATGTTTTATTCATCTTTTGCAGTCTGACTCATTCTGACCGAAACTATGTAGCCTCATTTTTAACTCTTTTTTTATACTTCAACATTATAAATCTCTCAAAAGAAACTGGATGGGACCCTCCCAGCTTCTTTCAAAACAACCACCAACATTAATAATTGCTTATCTTTCCCCATATAAATGCTGGCCATGTACAAAGCTCAGCTGAAAGTATGCAAAACAACAAGTAGCATCTGCAAAGAAGCCATAAATGTGTTTCTAATCGTCATCCATGACCCAAGCCACCCTTCAGATCCATTTGCACAAGGCCAGGTTCGGCATATATCATCAGGGGAATCATTTCCAGCCTTGCCAGTGGAGGCTCGGTGATAGATGGCACCAATGAGGGGGCAAGTCTCATCTCTCCGCCATTTTGTTTGCATTCAATTTTACTGAGAACACTGTGTGGGTGACACTTCACTGGGGCAGATCCTTGTTTGCATGCCTTTCACAGAGGTGTTAGGGTAGCAGATGCTACAGCGTACATGTGCAAATGCAATCTAAAAAAAAAAGAGTGAGAAGGGGTGCTGGGGGGGTTGAGAATGTGGTGAAATCTTCATCACACCCGTCTAGCAACCCTCATTTTCTGGAGATTAGGAGCATGTGTGGATGGGGTAGAGGGTGATAAGTAGTGCAAGACCCAGAAGCATCAAAAACAGAGAATTTGCATGCCTGTCTCACCCTGAAAAGATGTTACAACACAGCTGCTTGATACAAAATGAAATACTCAGTGGTATAGCGACACATTCTAGTCATTAAAAGCATTTCTTCATTTATACATTTATCAGAAGGCCCTGGTGCCTTTTTATGCCTTATTTTATTTTTCCTTTTTTTCCTTCATTTTTCTACGTCTGATGTTTCTGTGCGTTTTTGAACCTAATCATTTATTAGACATGAATTTTCCAACCTCTCTTTATGCCTTACAATGAAAGAATTTTTGTTACTGTAGCTTTAAGACTGATAAACACACTGGGGCTAAAACACTCTTTAAAACATCAGCGTGAGTCCGCGGCTAAACTGCTGCAGGCTGAGTAGGCAATTGGCTGTTTGTGCAACTTTATTTCCAAATACAGATCATAAAGGTTGGGGACTTCTTGGTATCTTTTATTTAACAGCTTCTAAATTATATAACTGTAAGCAGATGTCAGTAGTCATGCATCTCAATCCTGGTCTTCAGGTAGCCTTGTAAGTAATATTTTAGAGTTTGCTCACCTCTGACACTTGCATTTTAAACCCATGAAGGCAGGTATTGGGAGCAATAAAATATGGTGTATTGGCATACTGGCAAGGCCCAGGATTGGAAAACATGTCTATTGCCTATAAACTATCCAGTTGTACCTAATAGGCTGCACACCTTTTTTGTCCATTTTAAGTGTTAATCCATAATTATGCTTCTTTGTACTTTGTACTGTCTCGTATAGGCTGACTGTGTAAACTGGCCAAAAGTATATAATACTTTATATTTTTTTAATTATATACTTATATGTAATTAAAATACTTATATAGAAGTGAATTGTAAATATTGGTTATGAAAACATGCAACAAACAATGCAAAAGTATAATTCTAGTTGGTGGTTTAAAATTAAATAACGGGAGCCCTTATAGTCACGTGTGAACACACCACACCACAGCACAAAGTATGAACAATGTGAAATTATTTTTTTGCATTTAACCCATTCACCAAATGAAGCAGGGGGCTTCCACCAACCTGGGGCGCCCGGGGAGCAGTGTGTGGGGACGGTACCTTGCTCAAGGGTACCTCAGTTATGGCACTAGCAGTCCTGGGATTTGAACCCACAACCTTCTGACTGCAGGGGCAACTCTCTAACCACCAGACAACCAGCTGCGCCAATGTATTAGGTACTTTTCACTCTTTCTACGAAAGTCAGTAAGTCACGTCCCAAAGATAATGCTTTCTAATTGGGCTGGCTTGTCTAAGAGTTGAGTACAAGGGATAAATCTAAATCCATGTTTCAGTTTCTTTTGTAACTAACTCCTCTGGTCATGTAAGTCATGGATATTTAATCACAGTGAATTACATTCTTCCAACTGCTATAAGTAACATTTAAATACATTAGTACATACAGGCATATAAATGAATACGGGGACAACATATCCAGACATTAGCTTACCTGTTGTCAAAGAAGGTTATTCATGAAATTGGCCTCAAAAATACACAATACAGAAAATATATGATCCTCAGTAAACTTCATAGTATGAAAGTTGTGTTCATTGCAACTTAAAAGACAATGTATGGGAGCCTAAACAAGGCACAACTGTAGAGATCCACTTCTGTAAATACATATCATGCCAAAAATGTTTAGTAATACCTGGGCACAGTGAAACATAACGTGTATTAGGCTATGCGGTACTTCCGGGGAGAATCAAATGCATGGGTGACACATTTGTGATGTATGGAGAAACCTTTACGGCACTCTAATAATATTTTACAGTGAAATGCTCAGCTGTCTGGCAGGGAGGCAGCCCAGACTAGATAAATTACCGGCAATTTCCAAGATGACATTTTTAGATAAAGGTTCTTGTGTGCTGTTGTTAGTGTCACAAAACCATCCATCAAACAGCATAATTCTTCCATCAGCAGCCACAAACCATTCACAATGGAGTAGACATTTCACAGGAAATTGTTGATTCCGAGTTTGACATTTTTGGTCACCATTTGCTTCATCTTTCATCAAAACAGCCTCCGTAAACGTGATCACATTGTTCTACCGGACAACTGGTTAAAACAGAATGCCATGTCCTGGCACTTGCTCCCCTGACTGACAGGACATGGCATAAATGTGTCCGATCTCCAGTCTACATGTGTTGAACAAATTTCTCCAGGTTTCTCTACTGTGAGCTCAGTACATAAGTATCTGGAGACTTTAGAGGAAATGCCCCTGCCTGCTGGGTGTCCTGCTGACTGCTGCCAATACGAACCGTGTGACAATTACCAGGTTCTAAGAAACGGCTCCGGCGAGACAGTGAGTTGACGACCAAAAGCGTGACATTTCTAGCTCATGTCCCCCTCTTGCGAACAACATTAGGGATCAATGGATCAAAATAGTTCGGATTTGAACAACACAGGCAAAATGTCAGTAACAATTAGCCGACTGACTTGTTGGCAGGGGAAGAAGTGACCTGCTGTTCAATGGCCTTTGGTGGAAACTGGCCTCGGCCACATTAATTCTGTCACTACAGACGAAGAGGTTGTAAGGGGAGTAGGGGAAGTCAAAAGCCTCAACACTGGCCAGCTGTGTGTGTGTGAGTGTGTGTGTGTGTGTGTGTGTGTGTCTGAGAGAGTGTGTGTGTTGATTTTTCTGTGCAATGGGAAGGAGTTTTATTTATAATTATTCTAAGCATCATATTTGTTTGTAACCACTTTAGTGTCCACTTACTAATCTTAGTACTTTTCAGTAACAGTTTTATTGAATTATTGTGAAGCTAATAGATCTTATCTTAGTAGTGAGAAGCAGGAATTTAAATGCATCCATAAATGGGCCCTTGTAAGTTTAAGGTTTTAAATGGACTCAACAGAATCCAATGAGTTCTATTTGAATGCATGAGTTGATCAAAGCTGATGTACAAAACCACTAATGGAACCTCATGCATAAGTAGACAAAAGCAGTTTTAACTGTCTCTCTTTGTCTGGTCTATGTCCGGTTTATATGGAGTGGATTTTGCGAGTTACATTGAATGAAACCTGCTGGAGAACTGATGAGGTCCGCTGTAGCTCTTGGCTCATTTCTGATTCTTTTGACTTTGTCAGTCTGTTTTGACTCTAGCCAGGAGCTGTATGCACATAGCACAGACACATACAGTTGTATGCAAAATTTTGAAGACCCCCTGACATATTTTGACAGAAGACATGTTTTGCTGATTTTCTAAGTGACAAGTACGCATCCTAGAGAGAGCACAAAATATGTGGCATTTTCTATGGCAACATTTTCCGCAGAAGATTTTTACTTAGCAAATCAGTACAATGTCATTTGACTGGGGCACCCAAACTTAAGAGGAAAATCATATATGAATTTTAAAGGGTACCAGGATTTTTGTGTTGGGGTGATATACACTCTTCAGGATGTAAGTGTATGAATATTGAAATCAAATCGTTCCCCAAACAAAATAGCTATATAGCAAATAATGTATGATGTTTATTTCCTATTTGAAATGGTTGGACCAAAGAATGGAACGAGACGTTTCTTTTTCACTTCTGAGGCTAGGGGTGATGCATGGGGTTATCTCATTACCATTGAATGATAGCATGACAACTGAATTCAGAGTAGTGAACAGGCATGCTGCAGTGACTGAAGCCTGGGGGTAAGCTTCTCAGCCTTGGATGAATAGGTAATACAAAGAGCATCCATCTTCATAACTCTGTTCTTTGAGTCAGGGAGATGGGATTAGGGGAAAAGCAAAATGCAGCTCAGTTGTGTTAATTTACCAACACTCAGATATCATTTACCTTCACACTCCTCAGAACCTTGTTTAGGATAGAAATGCATGTTCTAGATGGAGCATGAAGATCTAATTATTCCAGAATTGAAACTTTTTTTGCAGTCTGCAGTTAACCCAGGCAAGATGATCTGGTGAAGCCATCCAAAACCACTCCTCCAAACAACATCTATTATTTTTATTATTGCTATTATTTGTTACAATCAGAAGATGAGAGAAGAATAGAGGAACTGGAGAACTGCAGCTACATCCACCCACAGCTCCCTGTCATTGCACATAGAACTAATTTTCAAGTAGCAAAGAAAAAAATGACCTTCAGGCTAGGGTTAGTAGAACCATTCCTTAATGTACTTTTGAAAAGCTTTTATGAGAAGTCTTCCACCTCTCATGTGGTTCCCCTGCAGGGAAAAGTCAGAGATTATAAAAGGTTATATCTGAAACACAGAGAGAAGAATAGACTTCAACATGCTTAAACTTAAAGGTGCCAGGCCAAAAATGGCTCTGTGGAGTGATACTGTAAATCAACTGCTTTTGTTTCCCAAGAGACCATTTCAGTGGGTGTTCTTTCAAGAAATATCTGTGTAAATGAGATATGAGAATAGAGCATAAAGGTTAAAAAAAGTTCAATGTTCACTCCTAGAAACATTTAGGAAGTTAAATCTATCTATCTGTGTATATATATAGTTAGATAGATAGATAGATTGATTGATAGATAGATTGATTGATAGATAGATAGATAGATTTTTACATACTCAAAAATATAATATTCTCCCAGATGCTAATATGGTTTCGCACTGAGGAAAGAACATAAACCCTCACATGTGGAAAAACACATGATTAAAGAAGCAGACCACAAATAACACCTGAATATTTCTACATCCAAAATGTGTGCATGGAGCAGCAGGTCCGTAAATCAGTCAACATCCTCGAACCTGGCCGTGGGTGCTCTCACAGACATGAACATGTTTATCAACTATCCTGACTACTCAGCAGCAGCTGTTAGGGGGGAAACATCCTTCTCTTCCTAAAGCTCACTGCAGAGTAAGCACAGTTCGGCACCAGGCCTCCGTAAGTGCTTGGAGACGACAAGAGGCATTAAATTTAATATATACAACAGTCATTCACAGGAACAGAAGTGCATTTCAGGTTATTCTAGCTGGATCAGGAAAAAGAAGATTTAAAACCACAACAGCACAGTCCACCAACCAAACCCACAGAACAATTCAGATTTAAAGTTTGAACAGTACAGCTATCCTCGGTCAAGAGTCCCACCACTGCACTCACCCACAGCCAGAACATGATTCAGCGATTAAGTTTGCTGGATAAAAGTGTATGCCAACTATTAAAATGTGATGTAAATGTGTACCATTGTAGAGCTTTAGATGTTCATGACTGCAACACTACATTTAAACATGATCATGCACCCCGATCTCACGACTTTTCGTGCAGCCATCATGATATACAATGTAATCAAAATAGGGCTTTTTTTTCGTGCTAGGACAAAGCTTCACTACCCTTTGTATTTTCATGCGCAGTGCGTAACACCGCCAGTATCAGCGCTAACTGGTGACTGCTAGGGTTAGGGTTAGGGTTAGTGTTAGGGTTAGTGTTAGGGTTAGTGTTAGTGTTAGAGTTAAGGTTAGGGGTTAGGGTTAGGGGTTAGGGTTAGGGTTAGGGTTAAGGTTAGGGTTAAGGTTAGTGTTAGGGTTAGTGTTAGTGTTAGAGTTAAGGTTAGGGGTTAGGGTTAGTGTTAGGGTTAGGGTTAGGGTTAGTGTTAGTGTTTGTGTTAGAGTTAAGGTTAGGGGTTAGGGGTTAGTGTTAGTGTTAGTGTTAGTGTTAGGGTTAAGGTTAGGGTTAGGGTTAGGGTTAAGGTTAGGGTTAGTGTTAGTGTTAGAGTTAAGGTTAGGGGTTAAGGGGTTAGTGTTAGTGTTAGGGTTAAGGTTAGGGTTAGGGTTAAGGTTAGGGTTAGTGTTAGGGTTAGGGTTAGTGTTGGGGTTAGTGTTAGTGTTAGGGTTAAGGTTAGGGTTTGGGACTTTCCCTGTCTCACGGCATTTCAACCTGTTTCAAAAGCTTTGCAAACAAAAACTACTGCCCTAAAGTGTGATCGCATATTTGGATTACATTGTATATCGTGATGGCTGCACGAAAACTCGTGAGACCGGGATCCATCATGTCAGTAAAAGAAACTGAATTTAACTGAATTAAAGTTGACTAGTAGACTACAACATATGTAGTAGACTTCAATTGACTCTCGGTTCTTTATAAGAAAATATGACAATTAGTTTCAGATCACTAAAGAACCTTTGACTTTATTGTCTTCATTTAGTTTTTAAGGGAACATTCATTAAAAGTGGTCCTTTAGGTGGTATCACTCCAAAAGAACCCTTTTTGACACTCTGAAAATGCTCTTGGAGCAGAGTTTATTTCAGCTTTTGTGTTTCCTAAATATACACTCAGTACTAACCTCTAGAACCAATAACCCTTGTGTGTGCACCCTTGGGAGTTCCACTGATAGTGTTAGGAGATATCATGGCCAAGGCTTTCTAGCCCTGCCAGGATGAGAAGGTTAATGAACCCCCATTAATTGTATCAGTGTCATCTTGGTGGGGACTGTTAACCCAATTGATCCCACCTCTGATCACATTTCACTAATAGCAGACTCAGAGCCACGGTGAGGCTTGCTGATTAGAGAGACAGACTCTGTGGGGCCCGGCTAATTGGGGAAATCATGTGTTACTCTGTCTATGTCTGTGTCTGTCTCTCTCTTACTCTCTTTCTCTTTCTCTCTCTCTCTCATTCTCTCTCTTTTTCTTAAAACAAATGTCAGAATGAAGTCAACAGCTGGGCAGCCTGTAGTCTAGTGGTTAGGGCGTTCAACCTGAGATCAGGAAGTCGTGGGTTATATTCCCAAGACGGCTAAGCACCTCTGAGGTACCCTGAGCAAGATACCGTCCCCACACACTACTGCCCGGGTGCTGTGTTCCTGGCTGCCTGCTGCTTCACCTGGTGAATGGGTTAAATAAAGAGGAAGAAGTTCATGCTGTGCTGTGTTTGAAACATATGCCACTAAAATCAACAGCTCAGTACAAGACCACGCTGGTACTTTAGCAGGACATGACTCTTCTGTTTCATTGTGTCATCATGTATATAAATATAATCTGCACATTCAGTGTGTTTCAGGAGTCATCAAACCTAGTGAAAACAAGCAACAAGAGAACCGCTGACTAAGACGAGTTCCAGCTCTTGTGCAGTGCAACTTGTAAAACAAAACACTTCAGAGATGACAAAAGTTTGAGAGCAGGTTGTCCAGTAAGCAGAAGAAATAGCCTCACAGGATTATGGTGAACAAAAAAAAAAAAAAAAAACACAGGCAGGCTGGAGTATAACAAGGAGCATCTGCTTATCACCCCAGGCCTCCAGGCTCCACACTAAGACCTTTCGGACTTTGCGAAACCTTGTAAGCTCTGAAACACAGGGATTTTGCCCATGCAGACCTAAGCCTCGTCTGATACAATCTCTCCATGTGGGAAAGCAGACCAGTCAACATTAAAGGTCCTCTAAACAAATACATTGGAAATAAAGCTCTGAGCAGCGAATTAGGTAATGAGGATTAAAGGGCTTTCAAGCCTGTTTGTCTTGATAATTGTGTTCAGAGGTCATTAAACGCATACAGTGCCCTCCAACCGTTCGGTACCTTTCACCTCATTCGTCCTGTCCGTACCCTTTCATAGACAGTCCAAGGATGGAGATACAGGGAAACAGAGAGAAAGAGAGAGAGAGAGAGAGGATGAGAGAGAGAATTCAAAATGATCATAAAGGTTTTACACACAAACATGAAAATAAAGCTCTCAAAAGTTTCACATTTTGACACATTCAGAAAAATTATGTGGAAACTTGTGTGGCAACACACCCTGAGAAACAGTGAGCAATTACACACACCCCACTGACCATCAAACCTTCCGATGTAAATAAGAGTTTAAGTATATCCTGTTTATCTACTCACTGTAATTATTATTATTATTATAATTAGTAGTAGTAGTAGTAGTAGCAGCACTAGTAGTAATAGTAGTAGTAATAGTAGCAGTAGTAGTCATGTATTTATTCCACTGAATTTGTCTTTTGTATTTTGCTAACATTTATCTTTATATTATTTCATTAGTGTTGTTGCCCTTTGATTATCATCATTAGTACTATCAATAACTCATTATTATTAGTTTCGTATAGTAGAGAGAGAGAGAGAGAGAGAGAGAGAGAGAGAGATGAGAGTTGAGAGAATGGAAGAAAGAAAATGAGAGAGGAGAGAGAGAGAGAGAGTTGAAAGAATGGAAGAAAGAAAATGAGAGAGAGAGAGAGAGAGAGAGAGAGAGAGAGAAAGAGAGTTGAGCGGATGGAACACAGAAAATGAGCGAGAGAGAGAGAGAGAGAGAGAGAGAGAGAGAGAGAGAGAGAGAGAGAGAAATGAACAGGAAGGGTTCCGGAATGAAAGAGAGGAACGCAAGATAGAGACAGGAATGGAGACGGGCATAGGGAGATATGAAGAGAGGGACGGAACCAGACAGAGAGACAGACACTGTTCATAGAAAGAAATAGGGAGAGTGTGAGAGACAGAGGAATGTGGGACACTTCTCCCATCCTCCACTGTTCAATTCCATCTTAGTCTACAGCATGTAGAAGCAGAGGTGGTCCAATCTCCCCACTTTCACTGAGCCCCTCTCTCCAGTGAAGAGTTCTCTGATGTTTTCGGGGCTCTGAGCTCGATGGTCTCCTTTAACAAAAACACTGCGTGACGTCAGGCGGGGGGGTTTAAATGTTGAGCACGAGGCGCGTCGCTCGCGAGAAGTTCGAGCGGCTCTCACCATGAGTAGAGGGGCCGAGGACGAGGGGGGCGTGAGGAAGAAGTGCGCGCCTTTCAGGACGGGATGTTTCCACAGTGGATTAACACGTTCGCTGGGAGCGATGTGGCCCACCAGAGCGTGGGGGCTCCGGGCGCGTGCGCGCGCGGCAAGCAGTAGCGGCTAGGGGACGCGGCGCGTTCAGAAGTGACGAGTGATGAAGAGCATCGGACGGCCACCCTTCGTCCACGGCGAAGCGGCGCTCACCTTCAGAGCAGCAACACAGAAAAAGTGGGCTTTTCTTCTTCCACACACTGAAGAGTTTCCTATAAAGAGTTACTAGCTGAACTGTCCTGTTTGTCTCTTTGACCACCGAAAATCGTTCCTGTCTGAAAATGACGAGCCATAACGCGCTACGAGTTGTCCCGCTGGACTAATTTTGACCCCAAATTTGGTTGTTGTTTTTTTGTTTTATTTGTTGGCCGTCCAGCCTGGCATGAGTGAAGCGAGTTGGGCTTGATGGGGCGAAACGCTGCGGTCCCAGGAAAACTCGGAGCGAAAAACATGCCGTCCTGGACCCCATGGAGACATGGCATATAGGGTCCTGTCCAGTCGCATCGTGCCTCCCTCCAACAAGTTGAGCAGAAGGTTCATTTTCGTCTTCACCCTCTCGCTCTCCTTCACCTATCTATGTTACAGCGTGCTCTTCTGCTCGGGCACGGTCATGCCGAGGCTGCACGGCTTTGAGGAGCACGCGTGCGTGCGCGTGGAGAGCGCCGGGGCCAAGAAGCTGCTGCAGAGAGCGCCTGTGTGCGCCGCGGGGGGCTCTGAGGTGGGCTCGGATGCGGCGCTGCCTCGGAGCGAGGCGGCGGGCACCGCGCGCAACCAGAGCGGCCGGCGCGTGGCGGAGCAGAGCGCACGGGCGGACCCCGCGCGCTCCAAAGTGGGCAACGGCACAAGCGCGCAGCGCTACGGGAACAAGAAGCTGCCGAACGCGCTGATCGTGGGTGTGAAAAAGGGGGGCACGCGCGCCGTGCTCGAGTTCATCCGCATTCACCCGGACGTGCGCGCGGTGGGCACCGAGCCCCACTTCTTCGACAGAAACTACGACAAAGGCCTGGACTGGTACAGGTAAGAAAGAGGACCCCCCTTCAAATCACAGACACAGCCACCATCCCCACAGCTGGTGTTGTTCCATAGTGCTCCAGTGTTAGGAAGCAAACCTTCCACGTAAAAGTTCATAATACTTTGAAATACAGAAATATCTGGTGAGACTGACGTTTCTATATCGCTGTTCTGTGCATTAAACTAGTGAATCACACTGTACTTGTCTGAAAAGTATGAAAGCAGGACTTACTTGCATGTGGAAATGCAACAGGACTTATTGTAACAAATAATAATATGGAATTTTCTTACATTCCTTAGAACAGAAAAGGCCAAAGTCGGTTTGTTATTCATCATCTATATACATGCCTGCAAATTTTATTGACAGCAACGAATATGTATCATGCCCGGAGTTGAAATCGTAGTGAAAAACAAAAAGGCTCGGTGAGAACTACACAACTGCTGAACTGGGGCAGGGTGAAAACTTGGCCAGGAGCTGGGGTGAAGTGTAAGAATAATTGCAATTTTGGATTTCAATAAGAAAATGTACAGATAAAGGGCAACTACTAAAGTTTTTGGCAAGTACTAAAGTTTCATTAAACCCTGCCAAGGAGAAGTATACTTCATATTGAGCAGTGGCTGCCAGTCTGGAACAGAGAGTTCTCCTGTCTCACAGGCTGCCATTCAGAAGTACCTTTAGGAGCCCCTGGGCTTGTAGCTCCTGAGACCGCCATGCAGGGCTGAATGACTTTACCACAGTATCAAGTTGAGATTTTTTTGACCAGTATTATCACTGCAGTTTTAAATCAGTGATTATTTCACCTCAATTTAGTTTTTGGTGGCCAGACACACCAACATATCCACTGTTTCTGGCTTGGGGATTGAATGCTGGACTTGGGTAACAGACAGCAAGTTAGCTGTGGTTGTGATGTCATAGCTGCTTGTGGCTGGTCTAGTTCATCTACAGGCGTTTCACAGTGATATGTAGGTTAAATTTCCATACTTTAAGATTAATAAAAAGCCCAATTTCAATATAAAAACAATTGCCTTGGTTTATGGTGTACAAGGCTGGGAGGTAGGAGGTTCTGTAGCAGACCTCCCTCTACCAGCACTGCCGACGGCTCAGAGCTCAGTAATTACACACACCACATCTCTGTCGAGACAGAACACAGTGTTCGCAGCATCCCTCGAGACTAAGAATCCATAGGAGTGTACAGGAGACACTAGAATGGAAGGAGCCCTTCAGCCATTAGCAGGTGTTTCCGAATACTCCTGTCTGTTCAGTGGTGTAGAAACTCAAGCAAAAATACACTCCTCAGCACTACTTGTTTCTAGAAGGGCCACACCACTAACCCCTAGCCTGCTGCCCAGAAGGTGGCTGACGTGTTTGTGAGATGTGCAGATCAATGGAACCAGTTTATACTTGGAAATGTGGATGGTGTGAGAGAAGGAATAAGGGTTAGAGGGGACTCTGCCGTGTCACATGACTAGCATACATTTTTGTGGCAGGATACAGTTGTAATGAAAGCAAAGAACGTCTTTTAAATTTTTCATCTTTTTAAATTTGCATGTCAAATGAAATCCTAATAACAATTGATACCTCAACTGCACAGGTGGGGGCATTGGACAGACACTATTAACCACCACAGACATAGAAAGAATACAAATTCAGTGTAGTCCTACTCAGAATTTGTTAGACCAACAACAATTTGTTGACACACTCTTGCTACCATTGTACTCACATACACACACATACACACAAACACACACACACACACACACACACACACACACACACACACACACACACATACACACACACAAAAAGCCCCTCAACACTATTTGAGGACTGGTTA
>JBBPCX010000147.1:9644934-9668886 GCA_037974365.1 Hydrocynus forskahlii | reverse complement strand
ACACACACACACACACACATACACACACACACACACACACACACACACACACACACACACACACACACACACACACCTACACACACACAAAAAGCCCCTCAACACTATTTGAGGACTGGTTAATTAAAAGGCCATGGAGGCCAAGACACTGAAACAGTTCCCTTCATCCTCTCTTACAGCAATTTTACTTTAGCTCCTGATATCTTGCAATAAAGGCCAAGTAATGAAAAAGATGATTTTCTGATTAACTCAAAAGTTCCTTTGAAAGTTTTCTTAATTATTCGTTTCAGAGCCTTTTTATTCATTTGACTTCAATACTGCTAATGACATGGTCCATCCATTGAATTTAGTGGGCCGTGTCTGGAACACTGTTCATAGCCTTAACTATGAGCTCAGCTACCTTTAACTACTATAACAGTGTCCACATCTGCAACAATGAGATCCTCATAAGCAGTGGTGACGGACCGGCTTGTTAATTGTAGAGCTTTGTGTGCAAACGGCACATTTTATTTTTCACCCGTTCCCACCCGGTAAGCTCGTGAGAGAAGAGTAGGACAAATGGCGAAATTCATTAATGCATTTCCAGAATAAAAGGCAGCCCACATGGGCTCCTTTGTACTGTGCGAGTCCGTCTCTCCATTATCATTTAACCCATCCGGCCTCAAACACCATCACAGATTTGCCAGCCCTGCCAAGACCACTGGCTCCATTCTCCACTGGATCATAAAATCAAGCAAACACACTCCACTACACACCATCCAAACTTGAAAAAGCAGTTATTGATTTTTACTGAAACCAAGAGCACTTCGAATAGATTTCCTAAGAAGTGCTCAAATTGTGAGAGAGGCTTTTTAACATTTACCGCAGCCCAGAAATTCCTACTGGTCTGCCATTAATTGGCTCGGAGGGGAAGGCAGGGGAGAAACGCTGCAGTCAAAGAGGTTGACGAGGACAGAAAGTTGGGCGAAGCTCATTTAGCAGGGAAAACTAAACATTCCTCCGTGAACATGTGAGCTAGTCTGCCGGCATCACTAATGGGAATTCCTAATCCCCGTAGAATCCTGAGAGTTGGCGAACTTACTGTAACATTAATTATCAACACAACTCTCCCAAAGATATGTCCCTCAGGAAAAGGCCTGAGTGCTCGGATGTTTTGGTATGGTGGGTTTAAGCTTCAGTTACTCGTTACGGCTGCGTGCTGTCAGCTGAAGCTGGAGGTAAACATGAAGACTGGAAGACTCAGAATGTCCACCTATGGGAGTCTGTTGTTGGATCGATTAGATTATGGATGAATACTGTTTGCTCTCACTCACTCTAGAGGCTAATGTCTTTGTTGCTTGTGGCAAGTGCTTGCATTTGTGAAGACTGATGTAATTATGACCGCCGTTCTCACTGAAAAATGTCTGAAAAAAACAGTATTTGCATGTTCATAGTGGTGCAGACAACATCTCAGTGAGTGCCTGTGCTCATTTTCATGGCAATCTCACAGCACTTCTTACACAATCAATATAAGCATGCATCCCATATTATTGTCTAAGATTGTTAGTGCTACAGTTAAATACATAAAGAAGCTGTCACTGCCGGGTCTCACAAAGGTGTCTGGTGGCACTCGGAGCTCAGGCATTAGGCAAGTAAGTGCAGGCATTAATGCTCAGCTCTGTCTGCTTTCAGGTGGCCTGCCAGCCATTTGCATTTCTGCCTCACAACGAGTAAAGCCAGGCGGCGTCTCATTATGCCATGCTAATGTTCCCATTATTTCCTGCAGCTTTGCAATGAGCCTTTTAAACTGACAGAGTAGGGAAGACGAAAAAAAAAAATCCAAAGAAGCAAGTAAACAGAACGAAAAGTTCAGCTAAGCTGACATGTCCTGAGTAAAAGTGTACTATATATGTAGCTTGCCGTCTTATAAAAAAGAGAATGAAGCATAGTGCTCCCACAGTTAATTAATCTGAAACAATGAACGTTAACTGACAAGCTCATTGTAGAACATGCAGCCAGCTGACCATCCTAAGAGTCATTCCTTTGTCCGAAAATTAGAGGAATTTTTACTTTTTGCCTTTAGGCCGTATCTTTTTGAAGCGAGTCATTTTCTGCATGGCTTTTGAAATGAAATATTCCATTCTAGGAGACAATGGCCCCCATACACAACCAACATAATTCGATTAATTTTCTGTGACAATAAAATGGTACCCAGAGTCAGAAAATGTTATAATTTGAGGAAGATTACATGTGTGACCATTTACGGAAATAAAGATTCTGAAATATCACCTTCAGCTCTTTCACCAAGTATGCCTATTTTAAAGCTACTCTTATTTCAAAATGTAGATCAGGGGCTCCAGTGTTTTGAAACTGCTAAAAAATCCGCTTGAAAAAATACAATACAGGCTCTGCACTTTGGGCCTGCTTACATCAGATTTTTCTATCACTATCAGCAATTTTCTAAAAGAACTCCAAAAAAACAGGAGTGGGAGTGTGCTGTATTGAGAGATTGGTTCTGTAGATATGATTTTTCATGGCACTGGTAAAAACAACAGTCACAATTCCCAAAGTGCTTTTTTAACCTTAAGGTTTCTTTCTCCCTCAAGAAATAAGGCTATTTTTGTTTGTGCCATAGTGAGATCTCTTCAGGATTAAACTGGCATGTAGTGCAGTTTCTCAATTCTGTCCCTAAATTACAAACTGGGATCCTCATACAACTTTACAGTTTCCGTATATTCCATCAGCTCTGTAAGTCTGTAAGTCGGAGCAGTGACGAGGTGTTGTACATTCACCCAGCACTGTGAAGAATGAGCGTGCGGGTCCACCCTGCACTGTATTCCATCCATCATCCAGCAGACATCACCTTTTTGAGAGCTTCCCCTCCCAGGGACCGTAGCTGAAGTAAATGAGACCAAAAATATCATTGTGCCGCTGAAGAGCGAAAAGACATTTCCGCTCTGACATAAATGAGTTTGCGGATTGACACATCTCTCTTTTTTTTTTAAATCTTTTTATAGTCTCTGTTGAGGAGGAGTCTCTTTGAGTAAATACCCATGAAGCCTTACAGCGTCGGCATGTACTTTTTTCCTCTGCTGAGCTTAGATGCTACACAGTGAAGTGTAAGGAAAAATGATCACTCAGTTTGCCACCGCATGCTACCCTTGCAGTCTATTTTGGAATCGGCAGTGATCTAATTGCTTTCAGTATATCTGGACAGATCAATAATGCCAGCAGACCGCTGTTGTGTGGTTTCATATGTTTCAATTAAAATATAATCCATACAATAATAAAAAATAAAATCTATATTCGCTGGTAGGAGACTTGCAAAAGCACCTTGTACTAAAACATGTCTAAATGCAGTCTGACGTGTATTAATCATTCAACAGGAGTGTGGCTGATGGGATTCTATTGTATTAATAATGAGAGCTGGGTAACAGGTCATTTTGAAGGGGTTCTAAATCACATCGTCATATTATTGGCATTCCTAGTCATGTTAGTGCTATAGCTTGCCTCACCACTGTGTTTCAGTGGCCGTCTGAGCGATTTTTAGTTAACTCTTGCGAGACTTCCTCCAGGCTCAGCAGCTGGTGATTAATGGTCAGACGACGAAAATGTGAGCGAATGAAATATTAATGAGCTAATGTATTCCAGAGGAGCCGGAATTAAGTCATTCCTTCTTATCAGGCCAAGGAGTGTGGATTGCAATTAGTAATTAGTTTGTTCACTGGTTCAGGGATTATTTCAGACCCTGTTTATTGAAGCGCTTTTCCACATATAAACAAAAAAATTCTGTCCCTGTGATAAGCCAATAGCAGTCTAGTTCCAAATCTAGCTTCTGGTGGGTTCAAACATAGTGGTTTAATCAAAACGTTTTGTTATCAACCAAGATGCCACACTAAGCTGCATTCATATTTCTTTTAGTATTTTGTTTCAAACAAATAAAATAATTCATTTGTGCATAAACAGAACAGAAAGGTTAAAGAGAAGCATGCAATTAATGAAAAATGCACCAGGTTTTGAAAGACATCTTGCATTTGATTGGGAAGTCCTTGGCATTATTATCTTGGCTTGATCAGTTATTATGCTGTGTGAAGTCTTGATGGGACTGGACATTGATGCAAGCATAATGAGGATTTACTGATCAAGCGCGGACGACTGTGTTGATGGCTTCCAGGCAAGTTGTCCACAGTGAATTATGAGCACCACTGGTATTTGCCTAATACCCCATAAGACTGCACCTTTACTGCAGAATGTTGTTGGGCTCAGCATTAGCATGGCTGCTGGCTAGCATCTGCTATTCTACAGGAAATAAGGGCCATTGTCTCAGCCCTGCTACACCATCTGGCCGTGATTGATAGTTTCCAATTTAAATACCAATCAGTGGCATCTTAAACATTACTGTCCAAACCTCCACCTCATCATAAAGCACTTTCATTAGCACAATGAGGCTCGGATTAATTATGTGGAAACACTGTCATCGTTATCTTGTTAGGGGTTCGAAGGGACTGCAGCTAATGCAATATTGCTGAGCCTACAAGCATGCATTATCCAAATATGTCAAGGTTAACCTTAATACCTCTGGGATTGAGCCATTAGATTTCAGAGGAGCTTCCTGTAGGGAGACTAGAAAGGATCACTATGTGTTTGAAAGCATAAGTCCAAAGCAAACGCAAGTCAGCAGTCACGCATAAATTGGTTAAAAAAAGTGGTTTTGCAGAGGAGTGTATTAAAGGAAGAAATGCAAACACCCTCCCAGCCCAGCTAGGAAGATATTACGTAGAATCTGTGTAAAGCATCAGGGGACAGGTGTGCCAGGCCGAAGCTTCTTGAGCAAACACTAAGTGAAGATTACAAAAATGCTCTTCATTCCCATTGCTGCTCAAACGTCATCAGGAGAGGCCTTTGAGGTCAGCTTATATTGATTGCGCATCCAAAACTGACCTTTACCTCAGACTTTTGATAGCCAAGGGGCCAGACCTGAATTCTTACAAGCTCTAATTTGCAGAGTTTGTGCTCGAAAACGGAATCATTTTACCAGCATGTTTAAGTGGTTAAGTAATGCATGGTCACGTCAAACACACAAAGATACTGTTATTTTTTTATGAAAGGTAATGGGAATTAGGATCCTCTGTTAAAGTTTTAAGAAATTGTAACACTCGGTTCTTAAATATAAAGATATATGGATGCCCAGAATGGTTCTTTTGTCTGAAGCAATAGAAGAACCACTTTTCAGAATCGAGGTGTAATGTAACACGCAGCCCACGACTTGATTTGATTCACAGTACTGAGTTCACAATTCAAAATTTTTTATTTATTTGCAAATTATATATTTTTTAAAAATGAAAAAAATATATTATATTTAGTTTGGCATCTCATAACTTTAATATTACAATATCATAGGGCAGACTATGAACATGCTAGAATGGTTTGTTGATTAGTGCTGGTCAGTGCCGGCGCCAAGGGGGGCATTCGAAGGCATGTAGGGGCGGACTGGAAATCTTTGCGTTCAGGAAAAGTATATAATGGCCGTCCAGTGCATGGACGTCGGCCAGCATCCCCCCCTGGACCCACGGTCGACACCAGCCAGCACCCAACTCACCCCCCACACCCCCTCGGACCCACAATGCAACACCACCCAGCAAACCCCCAACCCCACCGCCCCACCCCCGGAACCGCTTCCGATAGGGCCCGCCCATAGTCAGTTAGATGCCCGCCCAGTTGGTCCCCTTTGGCGCCGGCACTGGTGCTGGCTAGTTTCAAGCTGTTCAAACAAGGCAGTTGCATTATATACTAAAAATGAACCAAATTTTCATTCTCATTATGCACTTTGTCATATGTTTGCATTGCAATATGACAGTTTTTATTGAATTTTAAGAACCTCCATATTATCAAAGATTCTAGAAGCTACACCAGAAGCATCTACACACTTAAAAATAAAGGTGCCACTAAGAGGTTTTTTTTATTTATACCATGGAAAAACTAAAGAGCCATGTTTTTTTAATGAAATGTTAAGAACCTTGTAAAGGTTTAGACAACCTTCACGTGATTTAATGTTAACCCTAACCCTAACCCTAACTAATGCAGTAGTCTTGACATTATGTGGAGGTTCTCGAAGCTATAGAACTGTTTTTTCATGTTCACATATTTTATTCTCAAAACAAATGGTTCTTTTAAAAAAACATTCACTGAAACATTCTTTAGGGAGGCAAAAATGGTTATTCTGTGTCATCTTGCTCCATGTTTAAAACCTGTAATAGTTATTCATCCAGGAGTAAGACAAACTTAGAACAGTGCAGTCACATTTTGCACAAACAGACTTTGAGACTGATAATTTTAACAGAACAATTATAATGTCAGAGTCAGATCACTAATGTGCCTTGACTTTAATAGATAACCTGGCCAGGCAGCTGTGATGTAAATTACTCAACCAAAAAATGAAAATAGAAGTAGAAGGGACGAAAGTGATCAGATATCTCTGAGGAAATCAATACTCTCACCCTCAGAATTGCAAATTTAGGATGCACTTCCATTGTTTGTTGATAGCTGTACCTATTAAATTACTCCTATTTTCATGTGCTACTATTTTACTTTAATGTTAATGTGACAATTAATAACAACAAGTTCTGAAAATACAGATGTCTCATTTATACTTTGTACTGTAAATGTTGTTCTTTATGTCTTTGATTGTTGGTGTGGCTTTGAAATCTTTGGCTTTGAATATAAAACAGCGGTATGTCCTACACTCTTTCTGTCAGGGTTTCCAGGCCCATTACTGTTCTAAAATCTCAAAAATAATTAGAAGATGCCCATAAACTGATAATTGCAAACAATTCATGAATATCATTAATAAACATGTGTTCACAACAACGCATTGAATTGTTTCTACATTTTTTCCAACAGTAGTAATAGGACACACTGATGCCAAACATTTTCAAAGCCATGATTGTGTTTTTTAGCACCACAAGAGAAACATTTTCATCTTCACCTATAGATCTGGAAGTGTGTGTGTGTAAATGAGAAGCCTAATTCATGAATTCATCAGAACAATCTGGCCCCATGCACCTGCAACATATGCACCACATTTCTAGCATGTTTAGAGATTTGAACAAATGCTAACATGAAGTTCTTCAAAAAGCTGCTAGGGTTACTAATTATTAGTGACCAGAGTCCTTGCCAAGATTTTGCTTATGAGCAGGCCAGCACAACTCTCTGGCTGGTGGTCTCAGCTTCAGACATTCCAGGCATGAAGTCTCATATCTATAGTAAGCTAAGCCTGCCAAACTGTAACTTCTGCCAATTTGCCAATTGCTTTCTAATTGATTATTCAGAGTTTCATGCATCAGTTTATAATTTAAAACAACACATATACACAGCTCCGGAAAAAATAAGACACCACTGCAATTTATTTTTAAATCAGCATCTCTATGAGTATGACAGCCATTCCATGCCAGTGTCTGTTAAATTCCTACAGAAGCACCTCATTCTGCTTTATGAGGGACTGATTACTGATTACCTGAATCAAATCGTATTTAATGAGGAAAAGTATAAAAACACTGCTGTAATCAACACTTTCCTTATATATATATATATATATATATATATATATATCCAGCACAGACAACTGTTAACCAATGTTGTCTTGATCATGTTAAGTAGGAAAACACTATTTGACAGATCGTCTGGCATGTGAGACTACCAGACTGGTAACTTTAATGTTAACTTTAAAGGGAACTACAGTAAAGTGCAATGGACTGCTGGTAAGCATACACCAAAGTTTTTTATTGCACTTAAAGCAAATCACAGGTGTTTTGTCCAGAATGGTTGCTGGAAGAGAGCAAAGATTTAATAGCTTTTAAATCATGAAGATTTAATAGCCTTTAATTCCATGGTGCAAGAGCTGTCTTTCGGAAAATGACATTTGTCCTCAGCTATACAGTACTACTGATATTCCAAAAGACAGGATAGTTTCTGTGAATCTGAATGATCTTCATGTTGTCTTAAACCATATTTATGACTTAAACAAGTATTGGGGAGGGCATTATTCTAAAAAAGTAGCATGTTACTGTACAATATTACTGCCATTAATAGCAACATTGTCTAATAGAAAAGGTAATGTGTTTAAGTACTTTTTTCATAACCGGTCATGAAAACTCTCTTTACAGTGCATTGAATGTCATAGACATCATTCAGTTAAGCCACAGAAGGCTTTGAAGTAGGAGGCAGGCTTTTGAATTCTGTGCAACTGACACATTTTCACACAGACATAATTCATGTTTAACTGTGATGTTATTTTCTAAATTTTGTGAAGATTTCTTTGCTGTTAATCTGACATATCTGACATATTAGCTGATATAGTTCACACACACAGACACAAACACACACACACACACACACACACACACACACACACACACACACACACACACTGACTGACATCTTATGTCAGTCACATAGCTTCACGACAGCAAGACTCCTGCCAGAAATGTATTGTAAAGTTCTGCTTCATGATTTGTTTCAATTTTAAAACATCAGGAAAGTAAAAGTAAAAAAGTAATAGCATTTTTATATGAAACAATGGATTGTATTAATTTAAAGAATAACATGTTTTACAACAAATGTGAGAGAATCAGCTAATAAGAACTTTCAGCGTCAGTGCTGAGCACATGACCCAGCTCGATAAAAAGTAAATGTTCCTAGGTGTTTCTTATCTTGGATGTGTTCTTCACACGCACACATCTTGTTCAGTGGTATTCCTATGATTTCATGCGCCCAGAACACCCCGCCATATGAAAAATACCCCCATATGAAAAAAACGTAACTTGTATGTTTATTTCAAGTAAGTTGATCAAGTTTGTGAAGGATTCATTTGACAATGATTATTTTAGATGAGATGCAAAATTAATAAATGGAAGATAAACAGACACCGGGACCTTGTGTGTAGTGTTGATTGAGGCCGACTGATGAGAGAAAAAAAAAAAAACCTATGACCCGGGGTCTATAGGTCTTTTTGGCTGATTCCTGATCCTCTTGTAAACCTTTACACATAGTCACACCACATATGGATGCTTTAAATGTCGTACTTTAAATGTCGTACTTTTTAAAATGTGGTACTTTTAGTGAAGGTTTGTCAAACATGGATTAGGCTTAGTCATGGACCAATTGTGCTTTTCTGTTCAAAATCCTACCAAGGCTTCGGTCTAATCTGGGTCTTGGGAAGCTTAATGTTGCAGGAAGATGTGGTCTTGCACTCAAAGGCACGGCATAAAATTGTCAGTGAAATTCAGAAGATGATTCATGATCCTGGGTGGTTCCTTTCTTGTGGAATACATCAGCTTCAGCACAACATGAACACACCCATAAAATGAGGTCATGTCTCTGTTCAAACTGATGTGTAAATATGACCTTGTCGCCCGATCCCATTCATATTACAGGTCTCTGTCCGACTCTCTACAAGCCAAACTCCATAACTGAAAACAGAGTGGGTGAAAAAGAAACAAGGACAAATAAATGGCAGACAATTAATGGGGGTGTACTTTTCAGATGTAATATGAGACCATGGCCCAGTGTCGGTCCTCATTACATTATGGTGGTAGATGTGTCTGAAGTAATGAACTGAGTAAGCCCTCGGATGAATTGGAATGTCAGTCTCTATTAGGAGCAAACGCCACTGATAACATCCATCAGGAATCTCCCCTTTGCTTATGTTGAAAAGATACAGTGCGACTTTTGTGGCTCTGAAGGATTTAAACAGTAATTGTTGGAGAGGTATTTATCTGCGGGTGCTTCCCGTTTAAAAAAATGAGAATAATTGTTTACTGTTGGTGGAGCGAATTCAATTAGGAATTAATTCGTCTTACGGCTAGCTTCAAAATTAAGAAGCTATTTCCACAGGCACTGATAAAACAGTTTGAATACTGTGCCTCATGTGCTTCCTTGATAAGTTAATTATTTCTTTAATTACTACAGATTTCTGACAGTCATTAATTGATGTTTATATATATATATTTCTTAACATACTTAATATTTTAAAAGAACTTCCAGCGATGGGAATTCACTGACATATTAGTTTTTAGTTGTGTATATTTCAATACTGTTGGTACTCATTAAACCTGGAGGCAGAAAGAGGCTTTCTCTTTTTTACTAGATTACCAGAATTGCATTGAATTTCAGAGAATCTTATAACGATCTTATATCAGTTACAGTGTTACAATATAGTACATTATCTGTCATAAAGGTTCATAAAGTTCTGCTCTGTGATTTGTTTGTTTTAAAATGAAAACTGATTTGTCCCAGCAGAAAGAATCTGGGAGATTAAGAGGCTCCCAGTATGACACCCTTTCACTGTCATTAAGTGGTGTATCTGAGCTGCTTCTGAAGTAGTTCTGGGTGTTGTCTGACTAACGTAGAAAGACCGGACTGTTTTTTCAATGAGTATAATCAATTACAGACCCATCACTGCTGAAGAAGATGAATTAATTGAAAACAAGATACTTTTTAAATAAGAATCGTGTATCCTCATCTAAACCCACATAATCTTTTTACATAATTTGCCTTTTCAAGATCCCTTTAAGATGATTTCATTGTGAAGCTTGGTCAACCAAAAACTGATCATCCACTGCCAAAACACTTCTGGGCAGTTTTTCGGCATACATAGTAAGGCTGGCCTCACTTGGTGAAACTTTTATTCAACTTTAGTCCCTCAAAACTTATATGAAACTAAATTTCACTTGGATTGCATGATGCAAAGTCTTCTGCAAGCTCTGAAACTTGTTCAAACTGTTGCAACCATCTGCACCATGTACCATGCGATAATGTAAAACGGTATTATTCATCAATTTTTTCATTTTCTGTAACCATGTAATCCTCACTAGGGTCATGGGTACCTAGCGCTTATCCCAGGGCCAACAGGTGTGAGGCAGGAACTCTGGGTGAGGCGCCAGCCCACCGCAAGGTGTAAAACGATATTATTTCCAACAAATGATTTTTTTCTACATGGACAAGAAAATAAAACAAAGGACAGAGCAATATTTTGAAATATTGCTTGCATATTTGCAGTGTGTAAGACAAATTAGTCAGCTAGCCTGCTAAGTAGGGCTGGGTGATATATCTAATATACTTGATGTATCATAGCCTGTTCTGCAATCAGTGTAGTAAATGTCACAAACATCAGTTGCAGTTTTAATCCACTGGTATTAAAAGACTATGTATTCAATTATCTGGTTTGTATAAATGCTGTTCAATTGTTTACATTTAAATATTGTTACATTTCAAAAAGTTGCCCAAATTGTTTCTATTAAAATACATTCTCAACACTTCTCAACTCAAAATGTAAGCTAAATAATGCAATGCAGTTCAAAATATATTTGATAAATAGAAACTATTAACTGCTAGCCTTGCTAACTAATGAACGTATCAACTGTGCTGCACAAGACTGCGTATTTTTAATTCCTTCGTGTTTTGTAAGTTGAACAGAAGTTAGGTCTACGTATCATGCAGTCTGCAGTTTACAGTTTTTCCAAGTCTAGGCTTAGCCATAGTATACTGTAGTATCAAAGGAAAATCAACACTTACAGTATCATTTCAGCCAAAACTAGGTTTCTGCAAAAATCAGTCAATTAACATATAACAGAGACCAAATGACCAATATGAGTTATGTATTGGAGCTCCCATACACCAACACAGTGATGCTTCAAGGGTACATTTACAACGGGTGCACGGTAAGAGAGACAAGGCTGATTATGCCACTTTAATGTGCATTCCATCAACATAAAGTTATGACTGGTGACATGTATTTAAACACACAGTAAAGCTGTTTGGAGGAGAGGCGCCGCTCTGTGCTGTGCAAGATTAATGTCCGCCTCTGGCCCTGAACTAGTAAGGCTAACTGAGACACCCTGGCCAGCAGAACACCAATCATAAATCAAGCTAAATGGATCAATATTTCTAGGACTATGGAGGTAACTTATGGTCGTTCCTTCCCGAGGAAAGCCCATTAAAAACTGGGAATGACTCACATCTGATGGAAACTTGAGGTTATTCTCCGACCCCTGCTTTCATTGCCATGAGTCAGTCAATTTAATATTAATCTGTATTATTGCTTTTTGCTAATAATATACATATTCCTTAGCTCTTGCCTATACCAGCATGGGCAATAAAAACTCAGCTTAACATGTCGACATTGATTTAATCACATAAAAGTCTATTTATAAATGCGGCTTAAGTCTGTCATAAGAACAGTAAAATAGAAATACTGTCAAACGGACTGCAAATCTCAGACCTACTGCTGCTATTAAAGAAGTACCTACTTGGTTGTTCATTTATGGAACATAAAGAAATGTCTGCAGAGTCTTCGTTTGATGTTTAATGGATTTGTACTGAACTCACGAAAAAATATTGCTCATCTTTAGCCAGTTTAAATATAAAGTAAGTCCCATCTGTAGCATCTGCATCTTACCGTTGGAAACGGATTTCTCTGTCTTATGGCTTTGCATTCTCCTCTGAGTATGTTTAAGCTCTGTATTTGTTCAGAAAGTGAAAAGCTTAGCGCATCTACCTACTTTTTACCCTCCCAGACTGACCCATAGACATGGGTGGAGACTTGTCTTAAAGACTGGGGCAGGGGCATGGATTTATGTACAGGAGTCAAGGGTGTAGATAATGAAAACATTTATAAGCATCTAGTGGTTATTTCATTTTCATCACAGTTTTGTTCTTATGTTGAGTTTATTATGTAAGTCCATTGGACCACCTACTGAAAGATTCAAGATTCAAGATTCTTTATTTGTCACATGCATAGTTATACAAGTACAACATGCAGTGAAATGTACCCTGAACCGCTCCTTTTATGACTGTGCTTACATTATAAAAATAAGTACAATTTTAAAGTAAACACAAATCTGAAAATTTCTAAAATACAAATAAACATAAAGGTAAAAGTAAAGTAGAAATAAGTATAGAAGTAAGTACAATTTTAAATTTAGAAACACAAATCTGAAAATTTCTAAAACACAAATCTAAAAAAAGGTGTTGCTTAAACAAGGAACAACACAAGTTAGAGGTAGAAAATGTAAGCAAAATTTTAGCGTGGAGGTTATAAGTGGAGCAGCAATCTGACAGATTTACATATGTACAATGTGCAAGTGGGCTGTTAAAGTGCATTGTGCCATATTAGCACAGCAATGTAAACAGAGTGTTAGCACTCTGGTTATTTGTAAAGTTCAAGTTCAGCTTTAGCCAGCAGCCTGTTTTCGCCAGGCTTCAAGTTGTAACCTTTTGCTCTAATAAACAATTGTGTTTAACTGCGGCTTCAGCCTCCCTCATTATTCACCATCTTTGTTTCAAATGGGACTTTAAAGCTCCAGTGAACTTACATACTAAATTTAGTTCATCTTGGTCCAGGAATGCCCAAGCTAGCAAGCTAGGTCTTCTGTCTCTCTGTCTGCCATCTGTTTGTTCATCAACCAGCCACACCAGCAGTCCATCTGTCTGGGTGCACATCCATCAGTAAAGAACTTTCTTAAGAGCAGGGGTTGAGGGACATTTGACAAGTTTGGGAGAACCAGTGATTAACAACCCAGCCAGCCATGCCCACCTCCCATCCACACACAAACACAAGTGCAAGTGATGCTTACATGTGGATTTCTCTGCAGTGGCCTCTGCCAGGGAACATTGTTTTTTGCTGAAAAATCCAAAGGCTTACAGTGCCCTGTGAAGGAAATTAATGTTTTAACAAACTACTAGATGCCACTGTAGTGCTTGTTGCTAGAATGCTGCCAAAGGATTACTGTAAAAAAAAAAAAAGAAAAAGAAAAGCAGATCAGTTCTTACAGCAAAATGCCGACCATGACTGATTTTTCTTATGCAGTTCACAAGTTCAAGTCAGAACAACTCTGAAGTTGATGATTTTCTCAAGGAAAACTTGTAAAAATAATGACCTATTTCACGTGTCCTAGATTTCCCAAAGCCTTTTCCTCCATTGTGCATCCGTAATGCAGGTGATGGTGATTTATGACCAGGAGTGCAGGATGTGGCTGAGATTTGATAATTTCCCCCATGCCCTTCAGCATCAAACTCACTCGGGAGATAAGGGACTGGAAATATTGGCTGAAAGTATTAAAAGCTTGTGTGTCTGTGTGTGTGTGTGTGTGTGTGTGTGTGTGTGTGTGTGTCTGTGTGTCTGTGTGTGTGTGTGTGTGTGTGTGTGTGTGTGTGCATGTCTGATTTTGCGACAGTAACAAAATCATGATTTGTCACTGTAAGACTTGAGCACCTACATGCGGTATTAACCACTGTAACCCATGCTCTTCATCTTTTTCTTCTCTAAATAAAACTAGAGGAAAATGTCAGTGTTATTCTTAATTCTTCAGCAGGAATATTGGCCAGGATAATCACTAGGGAAGCTCTAGATTTTTGCAAAATATGCTACTGATAATAGGGCTGAAATATATGCATGAGATTAGTAAATTAAATGAATAGCCACGTCTCATTCTTATCTAATACATATTTAAAACTCTAAGTTGAGGTGTTGCTTGAGATGTCTGAATCGTATGAATGTGTTAGCTCCAGGCTGTTCGAAGTCCCTTGTTAAGAAGTGGTGTTTCACAGCTCAGTCTGAAGTGTGATGTGAAATGTGTAGAAGTATATGATGGCAAGAATGTGATGAAGTGTCATTTTCTATGAAATAGCCTACACGCATTCTTAATACCCTTTAATGCTGTGCTCTGCTGTGATATTAACCCCTTGAGCTCCTAGGAACTGTTTGAGCCCAGATCTTCACTATCATAACTACATTTAAATAATTTGCACATTAGTTGCTTAGTAGTTACGAAATACTTTATTAGTTGTTTGCTTTGGTACATCTTCACTCTTTTGTTGTGCATAATGAAATAAGCTAATTATGCAGTTACATATTTAATCTAATTCATAACATATTTATATCCTGTGCATTCAGTGTATAAATTTCAGGTCCTGGGACAAGTAATGACAAAAACAAAATCAGACAAAAACAAAATATCTCCTCTTCCACAAACATATGTGGCAACAACTGAAAGTTTAGAATCCAAACTCTCTCAAGAAGAGTGAGAAATTATTAATATTAAACTACAACATGCTTTTTTTATTGCTGGCAATATCTAAAGGGCAATTCATACCAGTTCACGTCAGTTTTTTAAGGACGATCAAAATGCACATCCATTCCTGTTGAACTAACGGACTGCAATGTTAAAAATCTTTGCTCGGAACCAGCTCGATTTTCTGCTCTGTATGGATGCATTAAAAATCAAGCTGACCAATCAGAGCTCCATTGTCATGGTGGCAGTCTAAAGAAATAGGGGTAGAACAGCTCATCTCGCTTGTGGCAGAGCACAAAAGCTTATGCAAGCAACACACTGACTATAAAAGTGTGAAGGTTGCAGAAAATATATGGAGGATCACAGGTGAAAGGCTGTGATAAAGCACAGTCACTGTTTATTGCCTTTTTTATCTTGGTGTATTGTAGTCTGATAATACCCTGTTTATACCTTTTTGTGTTATGGTATGTGTGTCTTTCAGCTGCAGTTCTTAAAAATGAAATGATAAAATTACTAGAAACACTGTTAACACATTTTGTAAAGGATCCACTAGATTCTATCTGTTCTTTTTTAATCTGAAAATAATCACAATTTGTGGAAATAGGCCTTGAGAGTGAATGTTAAGATGTATGAAGGTGTCTGAATGTTAAGATGAACTGAATATTAAGCCTCAAGTTCAAGGGGTGAATCAGTAGTTGAAAGCAGGAACACGTCTAGATAATTCATCTTTGTCATTTTTCTTAACCCCTCTCTAGAGGCCTAATGCCACGCACACTGGACAGCCAAATCACCATGGAGAAAACACCGAGCTACTTTGTGACTCGGGAGGCCCCGCGGCGCATTGCCAGCATGTCCCGTGAGACGAAACTCATCGTGGTGGTGCGGAACCCAGTCACACGAGCCATCTCAGATTACACGCAGACGCTGTCAAAAAAGCCTGACATCCCCAGCTTTGAGGAGCTAGCCTTCAAGAACAGGAGCCAGGGCATGGTGGACACTTCCTGGAATGCTATCCGCATCGGCATGTACATCCTGCACCTGGAGAACTGGCTGCAGTACTTCCGGCTTTCGCAGATCCATTTTGTTAGCGGGGAGCGGCTCATCACAGACCCGGCAGGCGAGCTGGGCCGCGTGCAGGACTTCCTGGGCCTCAAGCGCATCATCACGGACAAGCACTTCTACTTCAACCGAACAAAAGGCTTCCCTTGCCTGAAGAAGCCCGAGAGTAGCAGCCTGCCTCGCTGCCTCGGCAAGTCCAAGGGCAGGACACATGTGCAGATCGACCAAGAGGTCATTGAGCAGCTGCGAGACTTTTATAGGCCTTTCAACGTGAAGTTTTACGAAATGGTAGGGCATGACTTCAGGTGGGACTGACAGGGCCTGGGAAGTGGAACGAAGACCCTGGATGGAAAGCACTTCACTTTGTTAACATTGAATGAGTCATCCAATCAGATTTGCCAGTCAAGGCTGGCTTTTACCGGTTGGTGGTAGAAAGAGAAAAGAAAAACTAAAAAACCTCAAAGGACACCTTAAATAAATTAAGACCAAATGCTCTTAGAATATTTAAATAGCTTATAAGCTTACGGAATGATTAAACACTGGTAAAATCCAAAGGTGTTCATACTGTAGCTCAAGAGACTCTGCCTTTCACTCGAAATCCTTTAATATATTTAGAATTGACGCTGGTTCATTAAATCAAGAGAATAGCTGAGAAGCTGTCATTCAATCTCAGAGTATTTGTCATGCACAGCACTGTGTCTGTTCACTGTTACTATTTAAAATACAAAAACCGTGTCAGTCATCTTGATATGAAATCGAAACCCGTACAACATACAGTGACTATTGAGGTGTGTCATTGCATTGCATAAAATGTAAAAAGGGGAAAACAAATTAAACACCTCCTCAAGAACTTTACGTTCATGCTTATCTTTACTGGTGTCACCTAAAGTCAACTAAAGTTCCCTTAATCCTGAAGATGGGAAATGCTGTATTGCTTTGTAAGACTGAGCTAGTGTAGCAGAATGGTAATGGTTGACTTGTTTGTGTGGGATTATGCTTCTTGAGAGTGTATGTAATTTTCTTTCTCTCTGCAGATATCTCAGAACTGCACACCATCAGCAGATGTCTTACTATCTGATAAAAGATGTGATCCTCCAAGCAGATTGAAACCCCTGTCACACACCCATGGGATAATACAAAAAAATGCCATTATGGCAAAACACTAAGGGATGTTTTCTACACATAGATGACAACCAGTTCTAGACCTCCAGTAGAAAATCCCAACTGACAATGCAATTTAGTCTCAGCTAACTGTAAGTTGACCTGTGTCCAGACAACTGACCTGAAATACAAATCTGAACAATACCGAGGAAGCATTCAAAGTTAAGTTCAGAGAGAATTCAAGAAAAGCAGCCCTTAGGCACAACAGACTTGTTATGGGCAGCTGATAGCCTCCTTCTTAGTAAACCTTGCAATGGAACTGCTTCATACAGTTGTATGATTGAATTAGACCCGGAACCTAATTAGAGGCATTGCAGATTGGACCTTGGGTCTCAAAACCACCTCTGAGCCTTCCTTAAAGGTCTTGCATTGATTCAGTATGATCATGGGAGAAGCAACAATGTAATTACCGCTAGAGGCCAGTTTAACCTTCAAAGTAAATACCGAGGAACAAAGAGGCCGTGCTATAAATGTCATGAACTTTGAGGTTCTCGAGGGCAACTTGTACCTCAGCCTTATTAAGCTATGTCAAACAAAGCGACATATGAGTTGATGTTTTCACAGTTCTGTCTATTACACAACCGTGCACCAGAGAATTGAGAAATGTCAGGGTGTTGCAACTGCATGCAGCATTTAAATATGTACCTAAATGTGTATAGCATAGCGCTCACAAAACCAAGGAACAACTTAAAAAACTACCATTACACCATAACATAGCTAATTTAGCTAACACCAAAATAACTTGGCTGAACTTAAAATTACAGAAATTGCCACGTAAATAAATGGTAATTCATTATTTTAGGGTGGGATTACAATGCTCTTGTATTGTCCTTGTTAGGCTATATCAAGCCAATAGCTGCCAATGGAGCTGTCTATTACTACTTTATAAGGCAATAAGTAGAATAAATTAAGCAATTTCCAATATGCTTTTAGAATCTTGCCTACAACTGAGCCCTTACTTTATATGAAGTTCAGTCTGGAATTTGCTTGCTGTTTTTGATTCTTGTCAATGCATTGGTAAAAAAAAAAGTTAATCACCTGTTGGTTCTAATCAATAAGATAATAAATCACTAATTAGCCTTAAATAAAGATAAATTACCATGCTATTCTAAAGTGACAGTTCCTACTTAACATTTAAACTTAAGGAGGTGCTAACATTTGGAGCAAAACTCTGATTTGAGTCTATTTTACTGTGCTAATTAACATGCTTTCTGGTCAATACATAAGTTAGATTGAATCTCTTCAGGATGTCTTAGCACAGCAGTAGCAAAGTAGTAGTGGACTTGATCAAATGATCAAATTGTTCTAGAAAATTTTAATACACCCTAGTTGCTTTATTAAAAAGTAACGGGGCTGCCAGTTGATTACCAGCTATGGGTTCGATAAGGCATACTGAAAGAATTACAAGGGCATTATAATGTCCCCTTAAACTAAACTGTTGCTTTAACCATACATCACATTTTGCAAAGTCCAAAAACTTATAACTAGATTTGAAATAGTCTACTGCATACTGCTGATTGTGCTTAAAAGTAGTAAGTATTATTTAGCATGTGAGCAATATACATTTCTCCAGGATGCCACAGATACTTGGATGATACACTACTTTGGACAAATATTCCAGTAAGCGAGACCTATTTTTGTGACATATGGAGCAGTAGTATGTAGTATTGTCGCCAACAAGCCACTTTATTAGATATAACGGATCTTGTGTCTTCTGTAACTGTCCATTTTATAAGCTCCAATCACCACGTTGGTACACTTTGTAGTTTACAATTACAGAGTGTAGTAATCTGTTTTTCTGTAACATTTGTTAGCCCCCTTTACCTAGTTCATCAATGGTCAGGACCCCCACAAAACAACTGGCGAGCAGGAATGATTTGAGTGGTGGATCATCAACACAGCATTGACACTGACATGATAGTGGCAAGTTAGGGTGGTAGAGTGGATCAGACTTATTTATTGACTGATGGCCCTGTGGGGGTCCTGACCACTGATGAATGGAGTAAAGGGTGGAAACAAATGATGCAGTCCGTAACTGTAACCTACAGAGTTCACCTCTATGGTGGGTTGAGCTGTTAATATGGTCAGTGAGAGTAGATATAGAAGTAGGTGTATTTAATTCAGTTGCTTGTCAGCATACTGGATAATATCCTATTTTAAGCACATCTTCATTCAAGCTGTACACATTAGAGTTACTGAAGCAGCATGTAGCATAGCATGTAGTTTAAGAGCTAATTAAGAGCTAATTAAAGCTAGTTAAACATAAGGAGTCAGTTGTCTTTACACAGCACTGACCTCCGTGACCTCTAAAATTTAGCAGGGCTTATATATTCATTAACTCACAAAGGTATTGTAAAGTGAGCAGTGTTCAGATAATCCTTCGTGACAACGACTTTCTTCAGGTTGAGCAAGCTAACCATGTTACGTCAACTCTGTTCTAGATATAGATCTTCCTCTATAATATTTTAATGAATAATACGGACTTGCTGTATGCAGTGAGCAGCTATATGGGTCAAAATATAAAATAGCACAAGGCAGTGAGTCATGTTTTATTTTATTTTTTTAGTTATTTTGTTTTAAGTAAGTAGAGCTTAAATAGGTTTGACTTCCATCTCCAGTATAGGTCAGAACTTAATTTGAGATACTTTACTACATTTACTAAAAAAAAATGGGTTTCCTAAGCCAATTTGAGGAATGCCAGCTTCTCGTATTTTATAGTGTACCACATTAAATTAATTATCTGTAAAGAAAGAGAGGTCCTACGGAAGCTCATGATTCAGGCTTGTGTGTAAATGTCAGCTGAATTGTCTGAAGCTACCTTTTCATTTTTAAAAGACAGATGAGTTCAGTGCTAAGTGTGTGATATAGAGAAAAAAACAATCATTTGTTTCAAAGCACAAGCAACTTCAAGGGAGATGGAAAAGAAGGACACTGTAGCTTTTTCTCTGATTCAAATAATCAGTCACTTTTTTCCTGCCAAGTGACAAATTCTTTATAATCTATATTGTCATGAGACTCATAACTAATCTTTTCTTTCTGCTGCATCAGGATGAGCCGGTATGGAAATGTAAGTGCTGTGGATGTTTCAGCCTGAAGGTAGGCTTGGGGCACTCGAAGCGTATTGTTTGCCCTGGGGGAAAAGTCAGTGGCTCGAACACAAGTCTCAGAGAAGCACTGCTGTTCAGGCTATTAGAAATGAGTCCTTTTTGGTGTTCCAACTTTCATAACATGGAGAAATATTTTATGATGGACCAATAGTAGTTGTCTGAAATGACAAAAAATATCATTCCGTTAACGTACATTCAAGTTAAGACGTCTTTTTTTGCCATCTCCCATAATGTTACAAAATTTAGTTACATCAGGAGTACATTCAGCTTTGCCAGGTGGATCCACCACGCTTGGAGATCCAGCGTTGAACACCCGGGTGTGTTGTTCACTGCAGCGTTCAGAATCGGGCATCAGCTTCCATACCAGCTTCCTTCAGAAATGGTGTTCTCTTTTCTGTGTTTCCGCTGGCCCTCATTATAAAAGACCTGTGTCTAATTACAGCAGTACAGTGCTCGGAGAGACAGCTCTGCTCTCACTTTGCTTTGACAAATGGAATACAGTGCGCGCAAAGTGAAGCTCATTTGTCAGCAGCCATAATAAGGCTGACATGACCCCTGATGGCCTTGCCATGCCCCGGCCAGAGTAATGACCCACCAGAACAGGTTGCAAAGTGGCAGTTTCGGCTGTCACATGCATCGACGGTAACGTGCCATATAGCAGGATGCCATTTCGCTGTCAAAAAGAAAACTGCTTTTTCCTTTAAAAGGCTCCATAATCATTCACACTAAACTTAACACAAGAAGAACTGACGCAGCTCTAAAGTATGCAGCGATTCACACGCAACACGTCGGGGTGCTGTTTTGAAGCACGCTTGACAAATAGCTACTGCTCCAGCTGTGTGTCATTTCCGTTCATGCAAAATATCACACGGCCGACTGTGACAGATGCAATTCAACAACATTCACCGCCTCATAACTGGCTTTACATAAAGCGCTTTGACAACCTGACGCAGGTTTAAAACTTAACACACTGACTAGTGCTGGTGTGCAGCTCTATCCCTCTCACTCTCTCTCTCTCTCTCTCTCTCTCTCTCTCTCTCTCTCTCTCTCTCTCTATCTCTCTCACTTCTCCTCACAGCTGCATGTGGAATCACCAGATCCCGTGTTGAGTGCTGGAGCCAATAGGGGTGAAGCACTGGTGGATCTCAACCTCTTTCACACCATAACCTCCGTATCTGTGCGAGATGTGTTAATGAGGGGAAAGTAAAAGCAGTAGGCTCATGAGACAGCCTTGCGATCCGAGCCTTGAGGAATCATCCTGTAATAGCTTTTGCCGGAGTGTATTTATGGCTCTGCTTCTTCACTGCAAAACCTCAAACAAACAGGCAAACCTTTACGCGCCTCCAGATAAAAACGCAGAGATACATCATATGCGGCACACTCTTTACCTGTAGCCTAATAAACAGAACAATTTACCCCTTTTAAGCAATCTGTGCTTCATATTTACAAATGCTCACTGTTGCCCGAGGATTTTGCCTCACTATTGTTCAAAAGTGCAGGACTGGTTAGAGTGGAGGGCGTAAATAAATCTTCTTGCAAGATTTTTCTTCCCGTCAAGAGCCAAAGAATTTCAGATTGCAGCCTGAAACAGTATCTCTCAATTAGCATTCCAGCTTCATTCACCAAGGCCACCTTCCTGTCACATTTTACAGGTCAGAGCCAAATTGGTGTCCCGAAGCAGTTTCAGTGTTGAGCTGAGGTTGGTGTACAGCAAAAGGCTGGGCCAGCAGAAGACTACCAGTGTCACCACACTGTCTAACTTAATGAACAGAATGTCGGGGAAATGTCTGTTTTCATCTGATATTAGTCGATCCTTGTTATAAACAAGTGGTGTTTGCCCCAAAGCGGTGGTGGTTTTCTTTTTTTGTTTAAGCCCTTCAACAACACATTAAATCAACACATAAGGTGAGTTGCTTTTGGTTCATTGCAAAATACAATGAATGCAATCAATCATACTGAAAACCACAGGCTTTCAGAGTCTTAGCTATGTGTCCTAAGAAAATGTTAACACTTCCTTTGTTTTTATTTTTAAAACCTCTACACTTTTCGCCAGCACCCCTTTATTGTAAAATTAATGCTTTCCAACATTGTCAGAGCAAAACTTTGTATCTCCAAAAAACTTTCTTAGGTAAGAAAACACAACTTTCTATATAAGTAAATGTACTAGGATTTTATTTATAATAATAATTGTCGTTGTTGTTGTTTAGTTGTTTTGGACCACTTCTATTGGTCTGTTTGTCATAATATGCAAATGACGGCTGGCATTTCAAATTGTGCAAAAATCAGTGCTGCTGGAACAAAACCTCACGTCTCCAAAAGCCATTTCGCAGAAGTGTAAGTTTAAGTAACAAATTTTCATTCAAGTCATTCAACATTCATATTTGTTCACTCACCATGACAGAGTAAATGGCAGGTGATATTTTTATGAAGTCTGTAAAAAATTGACAACCAAAATGGATATAAATGGTTGTTCCAACTGCTATGGTAAAACTAAACACTTTCAGTCTGTCAGGTATAAACGCACTGGCTATCCATCAATGGAACTGGACCAGTAAACAACCACTGCTTACCAGATATTTAAGTGGTGGGCCATTGTAAGCACAGTGGTGACATTACATGTTTGAGACCCGATGTTTTGTGTTAGGACGTCTTTATCTGGTGCAGCAAAGTAAGAAGCTGAGTGCAGAAGCCGTATTCAAATATATAAAAAAGTGTTACTAGAATACTTGTATCAGCACTTAAATGATTCGATCTCGAATCACCATTTCACTTAGGAGTCCACACAAAAAGGATGAACAAAACACTGGTTAGGAAAACTGCTTCATTAACCCACTCACAATGCAAGTGAATGGTCTATGATATGTTTTCGAATCATTGAAGCTGATAGTTCGGTGACCCAGGACTAAGGACAGATCGGCAACTAAGGACTGATCGTCGTGATCTTCATCGCAGCAGCTTGAAATGCACAGCCACTAGCTAGCTATCTGTGGTGTGTTTTTCTCACCTTGCCGTTTGTCTCACCGTGAGGCAAACTCACAGAGGATAATGAGGATGGCTGCCGACTGCACGGCGCACTGAGAGAGAAGGAACACTTGCCCATGGATGATTTATAAGATGACAGGCATGTCCCACCCTCAAAGGATTTCTCATTACGTGCAGGAAGAGTGCACGAGCGAAGCTACTACCTGCCTCAGTGCCTTCAACTCCCCAAGAGCCCCTCGAGCACCAAACAATGGCGTCCATTACCTCAAAAGAGACATTTTGAACTACAAAAACGAACACACTGTAAAGCAGAAATGCTCAATAATAGCATGTAGCCTAATGGAGAAGCCTGCAAGTTGATGCTCTTTCCTTTTTTTCTTTGACACTGAACTGCTAACTCTCGTGAAGCGCTAATGAAGAGTGGGCCATTAAAGTCTGGCTTCAATGAGGATCAGGTCTCAACATGTTCGCATGGTGAAAGAGAAACACAGTTAATATTGTGCAGCAGCACAATAGCATGCTAGCAATGAGCCAGAGGATTAGCATTAATCTCACACATTAATACATTAATGCTGTTAATTTTTAAAGGTGGTGGA
>JBBPCX010000147.1:9623089-9639071 GCA_037974365.1 Hydrocynus forskahlii | reverse complement strand
AACTGTTGTCACCTTCTCACTAAGCTTCTTGCTGATGGTCTTGTAACCCATTCCAGCCTCGTGCAGGTCTACAATCTCATCCCTGACGTCCTTTAACAGCTCTTTGGTCTTGCCCATGGTGGTGGAGAGGTTGGAATGGAAGAAACTGATTCTGTGGACAGGTGTGCTTTGAACAGATCAGGAGTATCTATAATTGATAGATTGATTGTAATCTCTGTGCAACATGGACACACAGCCAGTCTGGAGCCAGAAGCCGGGCTGGGTTGTAGGGGATCAAATACTTGCAAATACTCATATAACATGACTTTCATGTAATGTAATGTAATGTTTTTCTTGATTTTTGGTTGATATTCTGTCTCTCTCCATAAAAAATAAAAATGAAACTACCTCATAAATTAGAGACTGGTCATTTTTTTGTAAGTCAGCAAAGTTCAGCAAACAAATTCAGCAATTCAGCAGGGGATCAAATAATTATTTTTCCACTATATATATATATATATATATATATAATTTATGAGGTAGTTACATTTCCCACTGTATGACCCATTACATTGCCAGTGTTTGGCTTTGGAAACTACATGGCTATGCACTTTATTTCATGTACCTGTGGCTTAAAAACTTAAATTATCTTGCCTCATGGGGTGAGGGGTCAAGTCAAGTCTCAAGTCTTTGTGCGACTTAAGTGTGACTCGAGTCCGAGTCTCAGACTCGAGTTCCCATCTCTGCAAATAACAGATTGATAGACTATTACAGTTAGATGAAATACTTAAAAAGAGAGAGAGAGAGAGAGAGAGAGAGAGAGATAATGAGAGCATCACTGTTAATAGGCATATTTTCAGAGAGGAGGAAGAGAGAAAACAGTTAAAATCTCCCGACCACTATGTCGATCTGAGACAGCAGGACCAAGACAACGAGACCAAGACAAGACCATTTGTCCATATGATGTATGTGTAAATGACCTCTGTTCTGAATGGCTGCTTCATTCAAAATGCAGTCCAGGCTGATACACTCCTTAAAATCTGTGAATGGGCAGGGACCGATCTGCTGGAGGTTAAATAGGCAGGCATTTCCATCACTAAAACAAAATCAGGCAAGCTTTTTGTCAGCTTAATTTTCTAATATTGGACTGTAGACTGCTGAGTGAATGGGGTGTTTTTACATAATACATTAAACTCTTTTATTTAAGAAAGTATATAATTTGATTTAGGCCCTTTAAGCAATATCATGCTTTGAAATCTTAATGAACAGTTCCAGATAGTGCCATTGTCTTTCACTGGCAGTTCTTCTAGTATCCTCCCAGAATTGGATATGAGACACTAGAGACAGGCATGTGGAAAAAGTCTCAAATAATGCAAAAGAGGAATCATTTAGACTAATTGCTTTGTTGATACAGAGAGTGACATAGGAGATGCAGATCCCTCGCTGGTGGCGGTCTGGGATAGGAAGTCCATATCGCTCCTCTGAAGGCTTTGAAAAACAACCCCTGCAGGGAGACAGAAGTTCTAGCTGTGTTTCAGGTGTGCACACACACACATACACACACTCGTGGCCCGGGGAGATGTCGATAAAGCCAGAGACGCAGAGCCTGGCCTTCAGATGCAAAAGTAGCAAAACCCAGCTCAAATACAAGGTCAACACACACTCTGCATCTGTAGGGCTACGTCACTGCTTCCTGTAAATTATCTCTCTCTACATGGCCACCACGTCCACACAATGCAGGAGAAGCCGCTAATAATGAACCGTCCCTACGGTGATGCACATGTCTCTTACCCACGATTCGTCAAAGCAAAAACTATTCTGCCTGTTCACTGGAAGGAAGATTGTGTGAACTTTACAAAAAGATGCCACGTTCTGCTGAAGGGCTCATCAAATAATTTAGATCATGTATATTTACATAATTGTAGACCTAAGTATCTTTGCAACTAGAAGCATGAATAGTACAGTGGGAGTATCGTACAGTCTGTCAACCACGTGTGCATTACTGAAGGTAAAGGGAGATCAAAGAGATTCATTGGCACATATTTCACACACACAAACACATTTAATCACCCCCATAATAAAGTAAATAAAGTGGCTTTCATATCAAAGGAAAATCCTGCATGCTCCAACGCTTCGAAGGCTTTCGAAGGCAAGTGTGAGCATCCAGCTTTTCCAGACCGTGTCCCTGAAATATGAAACACACCATGAATAAGTCAGAGCATGCAGATCTGCCTTTGAATAAACAAGCATCTCAGATGGAGAAAGAGCACAGCTACAATGTTGTTCTCTCACTAAAAGGACGTGCTGGGGGAAGCGAGGGGTGGGGGGGCTTTGGTTGGGGATAGTAGTGTTTTATGTGTTAAAGACGAGGTAACCTCGGGTTTGTTTGGGCATGTAAAGCTGACTCACTCACTCTAAGCAAGAGAAAAATATTCTGTGGAATATAGAAAGCAATGAAAAGGTTCTTGTTCCTGTCTCATCCTGTCCGCCTTTCCTTCAAGGGCACTTTAGATAAGACAATGTGAAAAGAAAATGTTAGTCCTACCTGCTCAGAGGTCAGAGCTTGGGCTCAGAGTCAGTGGCAGTGCTATGAGCCTAAGAATTGCACACTTTAAAGAAAAGGTGCCAAAAAGAGGGTTTGGTTTGGTTCTTTAAAAACATATTTTTGGAAACAAGACGTGGTGTGAATGAGGAATCTTAAAGATATTTAAAGATGTATGGAATGTATAGAATTGGTCATTGCATTTTACAGACTTTGAGTATATATTGGAATTTCCAAGCAAATATTCAAAATCACTCTAAAAAGATATTTATTTAGAGTTTTATTTCCCATATGTTGCTGTTGACTAGAAATCATAGCCTCCCATTCAAATTCAGCTTTTGTGAGCCATGTAGACAGGGCAACGCATTAGAATTACTGTTATATTTATCAACACAGTCTTTTTTATTTGTTTTATCTATGTATTTTATTTGGTTGGTTTAGTAGTTAGTGTGAAGAGTGAACGACAGCAGGAGAACATCTGAACACAAAGAGGACCACCATGGAAGCAAATGGCTTTACGCACCTCATCCACTACTGTATGTGACAGAGAGGTGGTTTATATATATATATCACCCAACATACAGTAGTGGATGAGGTGCATAAAGCCAGTTGTTTTCATCTTTATTAAAGAAATCAGCCAATGAAGTGTGTTGTATTGTAACTGTTTGAATACCAACATAACAAGTGAATCCTTAAGTATTCAAATTATTAAGCTCTATGGATCTTTTTTTACTTGTACCTCTTAATAAAGACAGTCACTGTCTTTATTAAAGACCTTAGCAGATGGAGTGCGTTGTATTGTAGCTGTTTAAGACAAAGCATCTCGATAATACGTCAACTCGAATGACAATATAAAAAGTTAATATTTGAGTATTCATATTATTAAAGCCAGCCCTAGTAAATTATGAAATTAAAATTTTTTCCTACACTCCTAAAACTAAAAGTGCTAAAGGAGACACTTGCAGTGATGTCATGCAGCACCAGTTCTACTTACTCAAAGTACTAGTATACTCAAAGCCAGTGTTCGACATATAGTAATAGAGCAAAAATCTAGACCATTTGGAAATTCTTGAGAACCAGTTTGAGAACCAATGACAAAAGAACCTTTCAAAGGTTCAAGTGGTTCTTTAAAAATATGGGTGTGAAGAACCTTAATAAAGTTTAAAGAAGCTTCACATAACACAAACTAATTTAAGGTTTATCTAAGACCATATATCTCAGCCAAGAACCATTCGGGAGGCTTCACTTTTAAGGGTGTACTGTGTCTATTTGACTTCTGCTCGTGGGGGAAAGGACATTTCTGTTCACTTAGCCTAAGCCAAATAACAACAAATAACACTGTTTTGTTTCCTGTGGCAGCAGGATATTAACAGCGGTGGAACCATTTCCAGCAGTTTTCTTTTTTTTTTAATCTCCCTGAATAGGGAGTGGGGGGGCTTTTTAAGTCTCCTAGCAGGCGTAACAAAGATAGATAGTGGCCTTTGTGATGCCCCCCAGCCTCTGTCATGCATCCTCGCGCCGAGGAGGGCCAGAGCAACTTTCTCGCCACGCCGCGCCCAAGACAGAGCGGCACGTCATGGTGGCGGTTCTCTGCGCTTCATCATCGTAAAGGTCACCAGCGTTACTGTAAAGGAGCTGATGACAAGGGGTCCACCGCCAACATACGGAAAAAAGATACACCGCCCCCCCCCAAAGCACCTGGTGTCCTCACTGCAAACGGAGCTTCGCTTAATTTGAAATCATCGAGGAAAATCACTTCCCTCTGTATTACTCAGTCAGCCTGGAGGAGAAGGGGCCTGGCCATTGTGAGAGAAGAAGTAATTCATTTCCGCTTTGTGGGGAAGCTTGATCCAGCCTGCCAAAAAAAAAAAAAAAAAAGAAAAGCAAGCTCTGATAAGACACTGAGGGTGAGGTTACTTAGCATGATGGCATCTCACACTGGAATGCTGACATTGTCATTTTCTCCGTCTGCAAGCTCACAGAATGCAAAGCGGGTTATCGTCACGCGCCATCACATGGGGGCGGCTTGATTGAAATTCTATCACCGTTTCACATCTACATACAGACCGATACGATGTGTCAGGTGCGTGTGGGGATTCTCTCACTTTCCTATGCATTTGTCTTCCGACTGTGAGTCCGGAAACAAAAAAATCATTACATTCAGACTCCTGCCTGAATAATCCCGTCCATCCCACAAGCCAGAGAGACCCACACCACCACCACCACCACCATCACCAGAACCAGTCAGCCTTTTATAAAATAAAGGGTATTATCTCTGTCATGTGGCTTTGTAGAAAAAGCATTGGACATGCCAATGTGGGGGTAAAAGGATGTCACTGAATCAGCAGAGCACGAGTCACAAGGCTTCACCGGAACTTGCCTTCAGCTTCAAAGCCAATCAGCCGCGCGACTGGAGTTTTTGATCACGGGAGACAATTGATCTTTGGTCTTCAAAGAATATTTACACCCAGCCCTACCTTCCTCTCTCTTCTCTCCATCTTGCTTGAGGCTGTTCTCAGAACTTGTGTGCCGCGCCCTGCCTTGGTGCATGCTATTGTGTTATCAATGTCACCGAGGAGAGGGCTCATTAGCAGCCTGCCCACAGTGAGCCTGGCTCTCAGCGCAGGGTTTGTGGGCTTTGCTATAGCAAACTTGCCTTTTCCCTAGATTGCCACTGTAGAGTACAGCAAAAACAGCCTTGCAACAAACTCCAGTGGGAAAGATATGCTAGTCAAAGTTACAAAGTAAAAATATCACTACACTCTTGAAATTGGTAATTGGATGACCCCTTTTTATGTTTGCCTTATTCACTATAAATAAGTAGAAAGTGATAACTAGCTCATGCTATTTTTTGAAGCATCTCAGATATTAGCCGGCCAGCAGAGACTACAGATTAAACTAAATGTGTTAGGCCTTATGTGAGCTGGATTAGTTTTACCTAATATACTTGTGTAAGTTAGACAATTATGTGTGATTTTAAACTCAAGTTTATTATATACCAAGGCTTATTATTCAGTGGCTACAAATAAAACATTGCAAACTGGCTGAACTATTCATAGATCATAGAGATGAAGAATGGATGACAGAGTCTGCCAGCAGCTCAGCAGCTCATCCAGAGCAAATCTATATTTATTATATGCAAAAAGTAACTTTGTTTAACTGACCTCACGGTAAGACACAGTTTTTATTGCTGGGTTATTGTTACTGAGTGTGGTGCCCGGTTCCAATGTCTACGTTTTGACATTTCAGTCCAGATGATCTGTGGGAATTTGGGGAACTTTTACAGATGCTTTGTCACAAAACACATAACTGAACCATCCTTTGGTAAAACTAAACAAGCTTAAGCAGTGCTTTAGCAGGTAGAATACTCAGATGTGCTGTGCAGTACCAACAATAGAAAACATACCCTGTGTCTGCACCTAACACAGTGTTTCCCAACTCCTGTCTCTGAGGCCCACCTGCTGTTTTGAGTTTTCCATGCTCCTGAGTCAAATCATTAGCTATTTATCGAGCTTTTGTCATGAGCTAAATAAGGTGTGCTAGCACAGGAAAACAACAAACTCTGCAGGAGGGCCGTCAGAACTGGTGTTGGGAAACACTGTGCCAGGCACAGCCGGCATGTGCCCTGCACTGCTCCAGTGTTATTCTTGTCACTACACATTTGACTGTTCTGCTAATACCCATAGGAGTGCCATGGTGTTTTGTTAGAGCACAACACATTGGCAAGTAGGCCAAACAGTGAAATTAACTCTTGTGAGCACAGTTACAACCATAACTACTGGGAAGGAATTTGTTCAGTGTCAACCACAGGATAAAGAAAAAACACATAAGACAAAAGTAGTAATAAACTAAACAGTAATATATCGTTTTTTTCTTGCTTTGCACAAAGAAGCAAATGTCTGATATAACATTAACATGCTTGTGGTTTCCCTCAATAATTCTGGTCCATTTAATGGGCCATGCTGATATTTAGATAACTGTTGTTATTGTATTATTGCGATTTTATATAGATTTTGTCCTATTCTGAGATCATTTTAGTGGTCATTAAAAATATTAAAAGATAAAAATGAATGGCAAATGACTTTAAAAGCTTCAATAAGGTGGTCTCTCTAGATATAAAAAGCACACTTTGTAAGAGCCATTGTCTTTTTTGGAAAATCAATGCAAAAATGAACACAAAGAATGTCCTATTAAGCAATACTGGATCCATCATCAGAAAGTGGGAGGTTCATTACAGCACCCAAACCGTTACAAGAACAGGCCGTCTCTGAAAACTCTAAATTTCAGAGCAAGACATTAACTGGTGAGAGAGGCAAATAAGGTCCAACCATCACTTTCAGAAGTCTACAATGTTTTTTGGCTGAAACTGGAGTGAAGGTGCATGGGTCTACAATTTCAAGAGCTCTCATTACACAGGCCTCTTTGTGAGGGTAGCAAGAAAGAAAATATTCCTTAAGAAGGTCTCATAAAAGCATGGTTAATGGTCAGACAAGACCAAAATAGAACTTTAAAGAGTCATATGTTGCATGATACTAACATTGCCCATGCCTCCATAAACACCAAAACAATGGAGAAATATGGTAGTGTCCAGCATCATGCTATGGGAACGGTTGTCATTTGCAGGCACTGGGAATTTGTCACAGCTGCAGGAAAAATGGAAGAACAAAAATACTGCGCAAGAACTTGTTCCAGTCTGCAAACCTACCGCTCAGAAGAAAATACGTCTTTCAACATTTTGAGAGTAAACATAAGGCCAAAGGAAAACTGGAATGGCTCAAAAACGGAAAGGTGAACTTTTCAGAATAGCCAAGTCAGAGCCCTGCTCTTAAACCTATTGAGAATCTGTGGCACCATTTGAAAACTGCTGTTCAGAGACGCCATCCCACCAACCTAGAAAATCTCTATAAATTCTTCTAAGAAGAATAAGGACAAATCACTGCTGTTCTTGCTGCAAAAGCTTTCTGTGCAAATAATTCATGTCTAGAGGTTGAATGCTCATGCAAACACTATATATGAATTTTTCTTTTGCAGTTAAATATCTGCAGAAAATGTTGAAGGTAATGATGATTTCCAAGGGTGTTGAATACTATTGCAACAAGGAGTACAAAAGCGTGACAGCATCAGCATTTTGTAGGTGTTTCTAAAGTTTCAACCTCTGATAATTTCTCTTGTGTAAGAGCTCTGACAACATTTGTCTCCTGCATCTGTGCTTACATCAGTGTAAAAGTATATGACCTGTCTCCTCTCCTGATAACACTACTATATGTGCTTTCTACTACTATACTTAATCAAAGGCACCAGTAGGTTCACACCATCATTCAATCAGTAATAGGACTGCTGTCCCACACTGTGTCCTATTAAATGATGCAAACTGTATTTTTGCAGTTTGCTTGCATCACTTATGATTGAAGAAGCTTATGAATGAGTCAACAGGGCATAGGCATCATCTCTGAACCCTGCGAGCCAGTAACATTAAGAGAATTTAATGCCACAAAAGTGTGGAACAGTCTGTTTTTTTTTACTCTGCATACTCTGACCCAGGAGCCACATGCATTATTTAAAGCGGTGAAAAGGTTGAAGTTAGATGCAGCAAAGGTTGTAGCTTTGTGACTCTGAAATATGTGTTAGTGCTCTGTCCTCACCCGCACCGTGTACATAAATTACACCATGTGATAGCCATTAGCATTTTCTCCCATTCATTCATGTTTAAACTTTGGACTGCCTCCAGCCACGCTCACATAAAAATGATGAACAATTTTGCAAGTTTAAAGAATAAATCTATTTGCTTGCATGAAATGCATTATGATTGCTTTTTAATAGAGGCCATTACCATAGATTCCAGCAATATATTAGGGTGCCATTAGCAGTTAATTCCTTTGATGATTAGATAAACAAATGCCCTTATAAAACCTTGATTATGTTTCCTGATTGTGTTACATTACAAATCGCACACGCAGGATAAATGTGGTTCCGTTTGACAGCCATCGAGAGGACTTTTCATAAGCTAATTGCCCATATGCATCAAAAAGTCATGTTTATGCATGGCTTAATTCTCCTTATGCCCAGATATATTTGGACAATAATACATCTTACACCTGAACGCCAAACCTAGGCAACATCAACGGCAGCACTTCTTCAATCCCCATCTCCTTCACTGAAATAATTCAGTAATAGCATAATTGGTTACTGCCAGTGCACACGGCAGCAATCCATGGCAAGAAGAAAATTTCTGCAGGGGAGATTAAGTGTTGCATCTTAGATGTACCTTCTCGCTCTCACTCTCTCGTTCTCTCTCTCTCAGCTAGCCCTTTGACATGATCTTTTATCTTTTCTTTTCCAGTAATCTCTGCACCAACCTACATTGCTGAGTGAGACGCTGTATTGTAGCCGGTGTTCAGAAACTTTGATTGAAATAAAAAAAAGGTTCCCTCATCTCATCTGAAGTAAAGCAACTTTGACTGTGTATGGGAATTTGCACAGGGTCTGCAAATACCCAGCAAACATCAAGCAAAAGGGAGGCATGAGGCGAAAAAGTCTTCCACATATGCAGCTGCATGAACCAGCATTCCTATACACATCCATCCACGTAAAGTGGCTCGCAATTAACAGCCTCGGACCGTCGTCTGTGATTTAATCAAGTCCTGATTAACAGACTTGCTCTTTGCATGTGCGTTCCTGGTGGAACGTTGAGGCTTATCACTCAAAAAATCACCAAGAGCCTTGCCAATGCCTTTTAGAGGGTAAATCTCTAAGAGCACCCACAATCCTGCTATTAGCTCTCCTCTCCCTCCATCTGCTTGATTGCACAAGTGCTGCAGGGCCCTGAATACATTCTTTGTCACCAATTCAAAAATGCAAGTTACTGTAATGGTGAAAAGCGCAGCTCCCAGCAGGTCCCTTGCAGATGATGAGGCTTATATTAATCACGGCCATGGAGGGTGGTCTGTGGTAGAGAACAGGCAGGAGCACTCTCAGACATCCAGGGTTCTTCAGCATTCAGAGTGAACTGCCCCCCCTCTGGGCAAAGGGTCACTCATTGCAGAGTGAGGAGAGTTGACACTGACCGACAACTCCTAAAACAAGCACTCCATCCTGCTTTGCATACTATCAGAGTAAGAAGACACTTAACAAGCCGACGAGGCCCATCACTGGCAGGGTCACTGTCGGGAGGGGGTAAAATGATTTCACGCTTCAGTTCAACATCTGGTGCGCCGTGTGACAGGCACCGAAAAACAGCTCCCGCTCAAACATCGACAATGTAGGCTTTTCAGATCCGCTGCCACACTCCACTGATAAAGCGCAACCTCTTGTGAAGCACGGACCTGGAGAGGAATCGGAATGAGAGTGAGAGCTGAAGCTTCAGACCATGTAGTGTTTTATAATGATCTGTCTTTAGACTTGAACTGAATTCGAAGTGAAAAAAAAACTACCTGAGGAGGCATCTCTCAGAGGACTTGAGAAATTGCACGAAGTACTGAATGATTTTCAAGTAAGTGGTCATAAGAGGACAAGAAAAAATGAGATGTTCAAAAGAAGATGCATCCTTTACTCTGTACTCTAAAAATAATGTTTCTTAAATGAGCCACAACTGATAAATAAATTGGGGAGCATAGGGTTCATAGGATTGGATCACAGATTACCTTTCTTTTGAGGAACAACACCCTGTCTTGTTCCTCAAACCATTCCTGAACAATTTATACAGTGAGCAAACTACCACTAGAAAGTCCCATGTCATGAAGGGTTGGACTGGGTCAGAGACATCATTTCCATAGGTGGCACGAGTCAAAGTGATATCAACATGAATGCCAGGACCCGAGGTTTCCAATCTGACATTGCCCAGAGTATCAGATTGCCTCCACTGGCTAGCTTTCTTCCCATAGTGCATCCTGGTGCCATCTTTTCCGAAAGGAAGGGATACACACACACACACCTGACTGTTCGTATGATGTAATGATAGATGTGATTTATCTGACCAGGACAATTTTTCCATTGCTGCGTGGTCCATTTCTGATGCAACTGAGGTGCTTTTGATGTTTGACAGGGGTCAGCATGGGCACTCTGACAGCTAAGCAGCCTCATACAGAGCAATCAGCTCTCAGCTCTTCTGTGGGATCAGACCAGACAAGATAGCATTCACTCCCCACATGCATCAGTGAGCCTTATGTAACCCCGTCATTGGTTCACTGGTTGTCCTTACCTGGACCAACTATGGTAGATATAAACCACTGGAAACAGCCCATAGGACTATCTGCTTTGGTTCTTTGTGGAACCATTTATTGAGAAATTCTTTGAACCAGTTTTCAGAAGCCCCTAGATGATCCACATTTTTATTCCATCCCAACTGTAACACATAGTGATGGTGTCTCAGGGGACTGATTTTAATACCATAGAGATCTATTTAAACATTCAAATGTGCATATGAAACAGTGGATTCATTGTTCTATATATAAGCATTTTCATGAACCGTCTCTTTTTTAAGAATATGTGTGAGTATGGCTGTAAGTAAGATCACTGTGACACACTGCCCTGAAGTCTGGTTAGTGTTTATACTTTACACTGAAAATTGTTCCATTCCAAAAAAAAAAAAAAAGAAATTTAAGAGACACATGGCATCAGTGATAGGAGGGTTTGTGTTTGGCTTACTGAACTGTGTGCATGTTTTGCAAATACTAATCTATCCCGCGATGCTCAGGCACCAAAGAAAAGACCTTAATTCACTGCCCGGATTCCTCTAATAAAACAGTGCTCACTTATCTCTGGGCTTTATAATTAAAATCATAATTACACAACTGTGCACACAATCTCATTTCCAGCCTGCTGCAATTTAATCTAATGTGACATTGGCTTAATGATCATTACAGGAGAACTTTGTCTCCAACAGCTTGTCCAAGACCTCAAGAGACATGTGTGCAGAGCAAAGCCCGGCTTGCAATGACACCCCAGCTGTCTATCTGTCTGGGAAAGAAAAAACAGAACCACACAACTCATCTGTCCTTGCACCCTCTCTGACACAATGAGACAGAAAGCATTGCATTTATTGCCAGGACTAGGGGAGTCTTGTGATGGCAGGGAATCAGCACCAAGGACAGCGCCATTGCTCAGACTCCGGCTTCTGAGCCAAGCAAGGCAGTTTTTCTCTGAAACTATATCAGACATTTTTTGTTTTTTCAAGCATTTCCAGCCCCAGTCACAGGCAGCTGCAGATGTATTTCTGTGTTTGTCTCTGCTGCAAGACTTTGGATTCGATGCATGAAGGCTTTGATAAATCTGAGTGAAGAAAATAATGAAATTGTGTCATGCTTTATATATTGATAAATAATGTTATAACTATAAATCATTCAAAATGATTTGAAACAAAATCTTGTTGTATTAATCCTCGCTACAGGTAAGTATGTTTTATTCAGTCTCCTGTAAAGTTTCATTCTCCATACTGCAGATACAAGATTTTGCTTATGACACAAACAACAACCAAACTAAAAGCATGGCATTATGTGAACTGCATGGGAAACAAATCTCACACTGATATGAATCCTATATGCTTGAATCTTGTATTCCCGGCATTTGGTCGGGTGGGCTAAGAACAAAAGCAGAATGCAGATTTACTTAGGGGGGACAGAGTGCAAGTGCTATTAATAGTGGTATTCAAAACTCTGTAGTTAAATGGCTCAATCATTTTTATTCTCCTGCATTAGCTACGGGCACAGTTCATTTTTCATATTATCAAAGAGGAGCGCTTTGGTGAAAATATTACCTAACGTGAAGTTAGCCTGCTTAAAATTGATTAGAGCAATTTCATAGCACTCACAGTTTCAGGCTGGAGGGGAATGCTTACTTCCCTGTGAAATGTGTGTCATGAGTGACTGACTGAACTCAATAGACCTGGAATCCCATTCACAGCCCAGCATTTATAACCATTACTGCCAGCATTTTAAACGCAAAGGGACTATAAATATCGTGTTAACTTTTCACCCTTCGTTCAGCCCTATTGACAAATCCATCAAAGTAAGCTGTCAGCTCCCCTATAGACTTTCTTAGGGAGCTCATGAGCATGAGGTTAGTACTCCGCGCTCCCTCTAGAATAGAACCCGTCAACTTTGAAGATGGGAAGAAACGTAGACTCCAGGAGCCCACCAGGTGCTAAAACTGCATGATCCTTTTGTTTGTCATCTAAGCACTAATAAAAATATGAATGCTGCATGTGTATAATGTACAGAATTTGGTCTGATAATAAGTTTCAGTGTACATAAAATAAATGTCAAAATCTTTTGCCTTTAAAGAAGAATACTTTATAGAAGAAGGGGAAAATGTCCTCTTAAAAGAACCATTTTTGTTAATGAGTGTGTGAGTGAAAATTTTAATTTATGAAACCTTCACATAATGTAAAAGTTCTTGACAGAATCTTTAAATTGGCAAATAACCTTTACATTGCATGTGTCTTTTTATATGCAAAAGGTTCTTCATACTAACACATTTGACTCAGATTTTTTTGGCCAAGTACACTCCATGGACAAAAGTATTGGGATACACCTGTTTTTCAGAGTTTGGGTTAGGTCCCTTACTTCCAGTGAATCTTAATGCTTCAGAATACCAAGACATTTTGGACAGCACCATGCTTCCAACTTTGTGAACAGTTTGGGGAAGAACCTTTTCTATTCCAGCATGACTGTGCCCCAGTGCATAAAGTCCATAAAGACATGGATGTATGAGTTCGGTGAGGAAGAACTTGACTGGCCCCCACAGAGCCCTGACCTCAACCCCATCCAACACCTTTGGGATGAACTGGAACAGAGATTGTCACCCAGGCCTTCTTGTCCAACATCAATGTCTGACCTCATGCGTGCTCTACAGAATGAAGAGGCACGAATTCCCACAGAAACTCAAAAAGCCTTCCAAGCAGAGCAAAAGCTGTTATAGTTGCAAAGGGAGGACCAAGTCCAAATTAAAGTGCATTTTAATGCAATGTCATTGATGTCCCTGTTGGTGTAATGGTCAGATGTCCTAATACTTTTGTTCATACAGTGTATGTTAACACATAAAGACAATGTAATAAACAAGCAATATGCAGATGATATAAAAAGACTAGCACTACAAATACCGTGTGTCTGACAGAGCAAAGAACAGTAATGTGCATCGCGTATGGAAATGAAATTGTGGTGTATGATTAATTATACAATCAGCAGTCTCTATAGCATAGCAGATGATAGTACTGTTCAGCTTTTTATGAGCGTGATAGCATGAGAGAAGAAAGCGCTCCTGTGTCTGGCGGTTGTGGTATAAAGGGTTTTGTATTGCATGCCTGAAGGGAAGGAGCAGAAAAGGGTTTTGTCCAGGGTGTGAGGAATCTGTAATGATTTTTCCTGGTCCCTGATTTTTTTCAGCTGTCCTTACTTGTTGCACCAGTCTGTTTCTCTCCTGTCTTGTGGCTGCTCTGACCCAGACTGGATGTGCACAGGACAGATTTGATGACTGTGGTGTAGAACTGGCTCAGCAGCTCCTGTGGCAGACCAAACTTTCTCAGCAGTTGCAGGAAGCTGGTCTGCTGGCCTTTTTTCAAGATGGAATTGATGTTGGTCTTCCTCTTCAGGTCTTAGAAAATAGTAGTACCCAAAAACTTGAAAGTCTCTACGGTTGACGCAGGGCTGTTAGATACTGTGATTGGAACTGTGATTGTGATATTTTGACGGGTGTGAGCAATGCTGAGGGGCATCAACCAAAGTCCACTGTCATCTCCACAGTTTACACAGAACATTCTATGTGTTCTGACACAGAGCACCAGCCATTCAACTTCCTGCCAATAAGCAGACTTGTTGCCATCTTGGATCAGTCCAATGACTGTAGTGTTTGGGAATGTTGTTAAGAGTGTATATTCTATACAGTGTACTATACACTCCATAAGAGTGTATATTTTATTTATTCTATATGAGTATGCATTGTTAGATACTATTACTCCACCTCACAGGTGTCACCTACTAGGAAGCTGTGAAATATTTAGATACTGTGAAATGAATTGTAGATGCGTCCAAAATAATGAAAATCATCATTTCTGAGAAAGTTGTGTAGCATTGAGAATGGCATGGCAAGCAAATAAACAGATCTCATATTTGAAAAGTAATGATCAAATCTCAAGGCAAACACCTTATCAGGAAATAGTTGTAAACTACTCCACTATTGGGTACCATTTGTGTCTCACTAATGGTACACCTACAAATATGCACATAAAGTAAAGATTAAAAGACATTTTACTCACAGGTTGATGCTAATGTTTCTGATAAAAAACTTAATGAACCCTTTAACAGCTTTTTTTGACCACCCCAGCCCACTACTTTACATTAAAACTCTTCAAAAGTCTGTTTATTGTTCATGTATACATTCATTTGCCATATCATGACTTACTATGGATTATGAAAAATACATATTTTATTAAAGATATACATTAATTAACATTTATGTGAACACATGCAGTCCAAAAAAAACCTGGAATATTCCACTGTAACATGTTCAGCAGGATGTTCCACTATCCAAGGGCCCTAAAACATCATGAGAAGGAAAAAATGTTGGAAGAGAGTTAGAAGGTGCAGCTGGTATAAATGAGCTTGTAGGCATTACATTTTACATAAAAAATTTTTAATCCACATCATTTTACGTGCTATCAACAAATAACCAGAAGCTGATCGTGTTAAATCATATGAATTTACAAAGGACCATTCCATCAACAAGTCATAATTAAAATAACTAAAATGGGGCTGTTTTACCTCTAGCCCAAGCTGTAGCACACAACCTGTCTGTGATTCTGTGTCAAACATGCGGTGATTTGTATCACATATTACATACTCTAGATTACAGTCCCTATTATTATACATTTGGTTCATTTTTCACACCATTTTTATTTTATTTACACTGGCAGTATGTCATTACAGAATGGTGATTTACATAACGGCTTTAAACAGACATTCAGATATTTTTACTTGCTCTCCCTGAGTAATGATCTATCATGTTTCCTCCATGTGTAGCTGCAGCTTAGAAATGTAGTGATTGCGGTGTTATTTCTATTGCTGTACATAAACATTTAAATATTATGGTGCCGCCAGGAGCTTTTCAGCTACGGTGTTATAAGGTGTGGTAAGCAACTACTTAATTATAGGTTAGCCTGCCCATCCAATTATATGACGACAGGCACAGCTAATTAATCACATTTTGTGTATCGGCTAATTACATCCAAAAATAAATAACACTCCACCCTGTTTCTTTAAATCTTGTAGTGCATTAAAACCCATGTCAAACAACTGGACAATTTTATGACATACATGAACATATTTTTGAATGGTTAAGTGCATGCTTTACTAGATTTAATGTTAATAAAATAAAATGGATGAGGTTTCAGTTTTAAAAGGGATATGCATGTACTGTAATGTGAAAACAAGCATGTAATTAAATATGTATTTTTTTTACTTTCTGATGTAT
>JBBPCX010000147.1:9573784-9614769 GCA_037974365.1 Hydrocynus forskahlii | reverse complement strand
AAGTTGCCTAATAATTATGCACAGTAATAGTCACCTGCACACACAGATATCCCCCTAAAATAGCTAAAACTAAAAACTGCCTCCAAAAATATTCAGCTTTGATATTAATGCGTTTTTTGGGTTCATTGAGAACATGGTTGTTCAATAATAAGATTATTCCTCAAAAATACAACTTGCCTAATAATTCTGCACTCCCTGTATACTTAGCCTGAGCCGTCCATTTGCCATCACGCCTCCTGCTAGCATGGCTTGTGTAGTGCTTTGTTACTTTGTCTGTGTGCTCCTCTCACAGATCTAAAGAAACCTGGACTCCTGGCAGCTCTTCTTCAACACAGAAGACACTAACCAGGTTGAATCAAACAACTGGACCTAGCATCTCCTAGATATATGCTAAACTGTAAGCTTGACAGTTCTTCCTCTATGCTGACCAAGCAGACTTCTCAGGGGTGGTCTTGGTGCTTCCCGGGCCAATCCTCGCTCCATTACAGTGGGCTCTATTTAAGTGGTTTTGACTATCACTCAGTTTAACGTGAAGCTGCAGGTGCGCTGTATATGGGACTCCGGTTGTCTAGCCTTCGAGCCAGGGGTGGACTGGCAATCTGTGCATTCTGTAAAAGTCCAGAACGGCCGTCAGGTCCACGGCCGGCAGCCTGCCTTTCTCCTTAACTGAGAAATCAGCTAACAACAGCAGATGGCGCTCGCTAATACAATCATTTATCAGGTGTAAAATCCATAGGTATAAGCCAACAAACCCCCCCCCACACACACACACCCGTAAACCTCTGCATGCACCCCAACCCAAACCCCCCCACCCCTTGTGCATGTACCACTGGTGGGCCTATTTGGGAGAAAGTCCAGGGCTGTTTTTTGGTCTCAGGCCGCCCCTGCTTCGAGCTGTTCATGAGTATTCAATACTGCACATCTAGACTGCTTCTTTGTAGTTTATGTGTGGTGCTGTAGCTAACTGACGTTCCAGCTTTGTTAAGGTGCCCCAGTCAATTGCCCCATTGGTTAACGCTGCTATCAGCAGTCATCGAGTTCTATTGTTTTGATCCTACAACTGACAAAGTTTCACAAGTATTTCCTACAAGTACGTCTCCCCGATACACACCACACATCATAACTTCATCCACTGTAAATACTGTGTTTTACTCATTGTTTATTGTACTGCACATTGATGGCTATTTTTGCACAATTATTTTTGCTATCTATCTCAATCTTTGGGTTTTTTTGCGCATCGTTACTATTCTGCTAGAATACATTTTCGTTCAACACTGTTTTTATTCAATACTGTTTTTTATTTTTATATTTGCATTGTAACTGATTTTGTTGACTACACTGAAATATTGCAGTGTTTTCTTCCACTCTTTCTCTTTTAGCACTCTGCGTAGTCAATATACACCTACCTGACCTGACTTCAGCCGGCATGAAAGGGCTCACTGTTAGTTTATTGATGGCATAAGTTTCATGTTATATAATTAAAAACACAATCCATTATACACAATCCATATATTATATCTTATCTGTATGACTGATCTTCCCTTTAGCCAGGTTTTGCCTGTTTTTTGACAAATTTCTAATGTATGTTTTTTCAGTAATTAGTGTGGACAGAGAAGCACATGTTAAAGGGGGGTGGTGGGTGGGATACTTGCATCTGAACCAAGAGGTCATGCGTTCAAATCCTATCTTCAGCAAACAACCTCTGGGTTCCTGAGCAAGATCCTTAACCCCAAGTTGCTCCAGGGAGACTCTGACATGTATTTTCAGATGAGAATAAACAGTTTAACTTTGGTCAGATTAGTTTATAGAAGAACAGAGGGCCGTACTCACCAAACGGTGCAGTACTCGTACTCATGAGTTGATTCACAAATTATGTTAAATATTTGTAAAAATATGTTTCATTATGTAAAGATTTTTTGCAAATATGACCACACTAAAATGTTAATGTTAATCCCTAGACAGTCAGTAAGTGCAAACCATAAGTAAATGGTTGATGTCAGTGAGTGTTGATACAAGAAAGATGTTATTAACCAAATGGCAATTCAGCGCATCACAGATCCAGAAGAAAAAATTTCAGCGCCCAGAGCATGTCAACTGCATGTCATTGTCAGGGGTACTGCAACCCTCGAGTGCTTTTTTGACAGGTGCCAGCACCGAGAAGGCCTGTTGAATGGACTTCTTTGTCAAACCACATCGCTGCCTCTGATGATATGCAATATGAATCGCTTTGATCTCCTTTTGCTTGCCTGCTGAAATGAGCCGTTCACTCACCTATTGTTCACCATTTAATTCGTATTCTATTTGCGTCGCAGTTCTATAGGGCTGGCTCTGGATCATTTTCACATGGGTTCTGTAGAGCTTATTCAAATCAATAAATGGCCGCAATTAAACTTGAGTGCTGATTCCAGTCGATGCTTTCTTCCCCCCTCTAGGCCATCTTTTATGCAAAGCTCGTCTGTGCGCTGTTATTGTCTACAAAAAAGTACCATGTTTCTCGAATTAAACAAATGATGCTTTAGTCCCTTTGCCCCAGCTTAATCCAGCCTAATCGCTGGTGCCCAAGTGGGTCATATCACCTTCCATCAATGAATATTTCATCCCTGCGAGATTGTTGCCTGGTAATTCGTTTCCTGTATTTATGGGTATTCTCAAAATCAGATCACTATTTGCATGAGTTATGATATGCCATAAAAACTGAAAATCTCATACATACTAAATGACACAACCATCTGTTTCTCTAACAAACACAACTTGGAGCAATGGCAGAGCTGGAAGAATGGGGGAGAAACGGAGAGACAAGGCTCGGCTTGAGAAATGGTGCTAATGTTTTCTGTCATCCCCCTCAGAATCATTCATGGTTGTGTCAATAGTGACTGGCAAAAGCAATCCGTACTGAAACTGCTGAAGCATGCTTTTCTAATTAACCTTTGTTAGGCTACCATACAACAGTATGGCTATTGGATCTGTCAAGACCTGATACACAAGGTTCTTTAATTGGATTTAATATGTAAGTCAAACAGAAAAAAATGGAGGCGGGGGGTGTGATAAAATGATAAATAACTACGTAGATTCTCACACAACAGAGGTGCATATTTCACATAACTTGACTACCAGCCAAATAAAAACATTGAATGGTACTCCTACCTTGGCAGAGACAAATGTTCCCCTTCTCCCTAAAAACTGATAAAAGGAAACATGTTCTATCCCACCCTCAGGGCGGAAAAACTGATATTTTCATGTGGATTCATTTAATGCCTAAGTTTACACAGCAGAATTCTCAAACAAGCCTCAATCTCTTTCGCTTCCAACCGATGTCTGGCTTGTAGAACCTAGGGATGATCCACACCCCCTCCAGTGGCCTTCAATTAGAAAGTGTCACGCTGTTTTGGAGTATCAGACATTTTTGAGCAATAATCTCACTAAATAACCCCCACCTCCTCGACACTGGATGTCAGAAAGGCATACAGCTCCAAGTAACGTGACCAGCGGGCTCCATTAGCACGGAGCCAAAGCTGTGCACTCAGTCCATTTAAGCTTGCCTCCTCTACCTCCACTGCCCTCTTATGCTTAGAGTGAGAGTGTTTAATTACAAACATTGCCCCCTGATGAAACTCAGCTATTCTTGACCATCATCTTGTACCAAAGATATTTTCTTTCCCCACATGTATTCTGTACCCCTCACCTGTGAAAACAGGTTTCTCCATATAATTCTAGTCAGTATTACGAAACACAATTTCACTTCTCGTTTCCTTGATTTCTTACACTAATTGTTCCATCTATTGTTGTTCTAGGGGGTCCTTGTGCTTCTCCATCAACTATAGCAACATGGCATGGCTGCTGAGTAAAGGATGGTCAGCCAATCAGCATAATGAATACACCAATAAGAAAGGAGGAGGTCAGATCACCCTCTGCTGCTTCCTTTAAATTGAAGGTTTAACAGCATATTGGAGATGATGTAAATGTGTTTTTTTAGTTATGTTTTCCCAAAACAGTTGTAAACATGGTTCGAATGATCCTTAATGTCAAGATATTTTGGTTTGATAAAGCGCAGCACTTGTGAAAGTATCATGATATAGATTATTCTGTTAGTTAGTAGTAAACCTTAATATTAATGCAAGTAAATACATTTAAATAAGGGGCGAAAATAAAGTAACTAACAGTCTGCCATGAATATTTCAGTTTGCAGAAATGGAAGCCCTACGTTTGTGGATAATAGTCACAATATTTGTCTTGTGTGAACAAAACTTTTATTCACAAGTTTTGGAAAAAAAAAAAAATTTAATAAAATTGAGGACAGTGAGACAGTATCCAGGATTCGTCCGTAATCTAAAACTTTTTCTAAAATCAAGCTGCAGACATGAGGCTCTTTCAGTTACGTAGCATGTTCAACACTCGATTCTCAGTGTTTTTTCTGGTGCATGAAAGTTCCAGTACACTGGAATGACTCTTCAACTCAATTAAATTCAGTTCAATATTATTTTTATAACACTTTTTACAACCAGTGTTTTCACAATGCTGCTTTATAGAATCCAGGTCTGAGCCCCTAGTGAGTGAGCCAAGGGCAACAGAAGAACTCCCTTAAAGCTGGGGAATAAACCTTAGGGAGGAACTAAGACTCAAAACAGTCTCTATTGGAAAAAAAAACTAACAATAAAAGGCTTTAGTGTACAAATGTAATCCCTGTTGGACAGATTGCTGATCTACAGCTAACGGAGTTGGTACAGTTGAGTCAGTAGAGGAAGATTTTGTTGGTAGAGTAGCTTGGGAGTCTCTAGTTCACAACAACAGGAACAACAATCTCTGCCAGAGCTTTGAACAGTAGTTGCCCTTGGATAGGGGAGGAGCACGTGGGGAGTCAAAAGCAGATGAACCAGTCGAAGAGACCTGGGCAAGGTGCTCCAGCGATTGCAGATCCAGGATGAGGTGGTGTCCCAGTGGTCATCAGTCAGGCTAGAATACACTGGGATGCCTGAGAAGATGGCTGATTTTCTGGGAGGTACCCTTAGTACTGAACTATGGAGGTCTTTGAGACACACCCACAGTTGAAATGTCATGTGAAATTTATTGTATGTATCATTATCTCAGATGTGGGACCCTATGAATCAAAGTTGGTGAGATTCAGGATGCTAATGCTAATTACTCTTCACAGGTCCTATAACACCTTCATGAAGCAAAAGCACAGGAGGCCGAATTTTTCCAGCCAATATCAGCACAGGAGACAGGGCTGGGGGACCAAAAAAAAAAACACCGTTAGTCTCCATGTGTTAATCATTTCCACTCTTCTCAGCCTAACTGAAACAGCCTGTATGAGAGTGTGGCAATGAATCATAATTAATTACACACATGACAAATACAGTCCGTGCTATAAGCCTGAGAGAGAGCTCTGTCTTAGTTAGAGCTCTTAGACTGGGACTCTCAGGATATCAAGTGTTAGTCACCGCAACATTTCATAACACATTTCATAAGACAAGTCGGCAGCCCTCTTCCAAAGGCAAAACACAATCTGACAACACACCTCACTAAATAAAGCGGCCTCTGAAGGGCTGGTAGGAGAGGATTTGATTTTTTAAAAATAGTCAATAAAAATAGGTAAATCTACATTGATTGCTTGTGAATAAAACTCATAAATATACAGTGACAGTCCAGTTGTACGCAGAAGTTCTACCATCTTTACTGAGACACACTATTGTACATTTTCATGCAAAATGACTGTTTATTTGCTAAACGTAACTCAGAAGAAATTTTAAATCTAACATGTGTAAAGGTTTTAATTATGTATACATTAAATTACATGTCATGTTCTTTTTTTTTTAAAAAAACAACAATTTTCCCAATAAATGCCCCATTTAGGCTTGTTTCCTGTAGAGAACACATTCCTTCCTAAGAAGACCCACAAAACACGTGACTGTAGGGTGTTCATGTGTCTTCACACATGTGAGGTAAAATATTTCATTCATGTGGAACTAATCCAGGCCAGCTGTTCCTCACGCACCCGCTCAGTTATACCTACCTTCAGATTTTTGCCTTGTTTCATTTGTTTAGTCATTTATTTCCTTAATTACTCATTTGTTTATTGATTTATTTGTTCATGTGTGTACCACATATGCTGTGTGAGAACAGTTTATGTCCTGCTGTACTGGTAGAATGGGGTGAACTGAACTGAATCAAAACACATGGCAATTATATTAATAATAATATCAGCAATATAATATTTTGGTTTTCTGGAAGTCCAATAGAAAGACAAGCTTAGGAAATGGATGAGACAAAGCAGCTGTAGTGAGATTTCAGATGAAAGGATGTGTTGTTTCACAGCGCTGTTGTTTTTGTTTTTTTCTAATTTATTGATTTATTTTTATTTTTAACCCACTGGCCCGGTGTACTGTAACAGCGAGCAGACACCTGGGCACGGAGCAGAGCCAGGAGCGCGGCGCTGTGCTGTTAGGCCTGCTTTAGTTCACACTCAGGCTCATAGCCGCGGGCTGACGGAGGAACGGCGGAGAAGCGGCAGATGCCATGTTACATAACGCACACGTTCAGTGCAGTCAGTCCGCCTGCCAGCCGACACATCTCGTCACCCCGGCTTTTCTCCCTTCCTTTCCTTCTTCCCTCCTCGCCTGAGTGTACCGGGATATCGATTTAGTATAAACGCAAAATGACACCTGTGGTAAGAGCACCGCGTCCTGTAAAAGTGCCCCCTCAACACGGCCGCCGCTCTGAGGCCATTAGTAGCAATTAGCATTTGTGCCGGAAGTGGTGTGGGGGGGGGGGAGACAAACAAGGTCGAGGACGAGGACGCCTTTCCCTCGCTCTTCCTCCGCGCCCTTCCCACCAAAGTGGAGTCTGCCTGAGAGGGGAAGCTAGGATGATTAAATTTCCTTCTTCAGCCACACACAATGGCTGAAAACACGAGGGGGGAAATAAACGGCAAGGTTACATCATACCCACCGTTGTCTCCTTGCCCGAGGCCTCTGGTCAGGAGTACAACATGAACACGTCTGCCCCGTCGTCCGCAACACTGACACTCCAGAGGATCAGAAGCAATGAGTGGCTGACTGCTTAATAAAGTGGGAGCTTACGCTGCAGCGCGGTCTTAACTATGATTCATTACTGTCACCGCATCCTGGATGAAAATAAAAGAGTCGCCTGAGGAGCCCTGCTCAATTCCAGGCCCACTAAATTGCTGAAAATTGCCTGCGCGTTACACGTCAAGACTTGGTATGAAGTTCACTTTCACTCTCTTTCTTTTTTTTTTTTTTTCTTTTAGAACCAATTAAAAATACATGAAAAGCAGAACTTTAAAATCCTCACCAGGAGCTGCAGGGTTTACATATTGGAAATATAGTGCGATATTTTATTCATTAGTGTGTTGCTTTTCCTTCACACATATAATTAGAAAGGTAGAGAGCTTCCCTAGTAATCCACACTCATTTCTGATTTTCCTTTGGTAATCTAACACAGGCTTAAGAGGTATTACCAACCGACATTTCCATCACTGCACGTAAGACTGTAGCGCAGAACAAACCCGGAGCTCATGTTTTGCAAGTAACTGGATGACACCTTATTTTACAGAGCCCTTATTAAGGAACAATGTAACTGCAATCCTGACCTGCTGATTAAAGAGTAGTTACATGGAAATATTACTTACAGCAGCATATCTCCGTTTCTCAACTTGGAAGTCATATTTGCATAACAAGACACACACAAACAACAAATATGGTTTGTCGAGTCTAACACCATCAGTATATGAGATTTAAAATTTGTTTTGGTAGATATGTTTTTGCTTTATATTATGCTTGGGGTTTTTCCTCATGTTTGTGATGAACATGTGCGAAACACTTCATACACGATGTAGATTGTGATTCAGTGGGTGCTTTAACTCCTGTAACAAAGTTGTTAAAAAAAATACAAACAACAAAAAAATCACTGCAAGAAGAAAAAAAGAGTTGACTCTACGGACCAAGAGTCAACCGCATCTCCCAGATATGTCAGAGTTCAACTCCCAGCATTGACTCCCAAGTTAAAAAATGTAATTACTATGTAATTGTAATAATTATGTAATTATTTTAATAAGGCCATTCTGTTGTACTAAACTGTAACTACACAGAATTTTCACTGAATTAAGATGCTATATGCGTCAGTCTCAGCACCAAAAAGCTAATGTTGATCTAAATGTAATCAACATATAATATGTAATACATACGAGTTTTATAATACATACCATTTATAACCGTTAACAGGTATTTTTAAGGAGACAATTTCATTTTACTTGTCATTATATTAATATTAAGTGATCTGTGCATTGAGATTAAAGAGGCTGCAATGAGTAGCTCCTCCTGGGTTCAGTTCTCAGCCAGGGAGGATAAGGGCCAGTGGTTTGTTCTCCCCATGTAATAATGTAAAATTACCCCTAAGTGAGACTGTACGTTTGTCTCTGGTTTGCCCTGTGATGGACCGGTTACCTGTTCAGGATGTTTCTCTGCTTTTTGCCACTGTGATAGGCTCCAGCACACCCCACAACTATGGTTGAGAATAAGCAGCTCAGAAAATGGACATAAGGATGGAAGAATGAGGAGATATGAATATGCATAAAGTGCCAAATACATGGTTCAGATAAGATTGGCTATAAAGAAACTTTAATAGCTTACTCTGATAGCACTTACATTAAGTTACATGCAAAACACTAATGCGCTTATGGTCTGCAGGCATTTAAACAGCAGCCAAACTCTCCACATATTTAATGAATTTTTAATAACAATTAATAAATGCTAAATGCATAGCATTTAAATGTGCTGCTGTGGCAAGTTTACACTGGCTGCTGTTTCAATGTCTTTTAAATACAGTCAAAATAGTTTTTAAGAAAATATCTATACAACATGCTGAAGGTTCAGCACAAATAGCTAAGAAGACAATAACATGCAATGTACTCTATATGGACAAAAGTATTTGGGACAAACATGTTTTTCAGGATTTGGGCTAGGCCCCTTATTTCCAGTGAAGAGCAATCTCCGTCAGCCCTATTCAACACCTTGGGGCAGAACTGGAACGAAGATTGCGAGCCAGGCTTTCTCATCCAGCATAAGTGTCTAACCTCTTAAATGCTCTACAGAATGAATGGGCACTAATTCCCACAGAAACACTCTTGTAGAAAGAGTGGAAGCTGTTATAGCTGCAAAGGGGCAACCAGCTCCATATTAAATTGGCCATATTTATGTAATATTATAAACAAGTCTACTCTAGGCTCTAATCTCAACAAGTGATCTTTTGCATTTCATCTGATCTGAAGAAATTCCTACAAACTTGTGAGAGCTGTGGCAACATACAGAAACAGTGACATTACAGAGACAGCATTTCTATTTTTTGTTTTTGTACTTTATCGTGACCAGAAAAAGTATTACACGATGTACCTACATGCTGTAACAGCCAATTTTCCATATTCCAGTTACTCAAATCTCTACACTAAAAGGTGTAATGAAATCTATGTTTGAGATTTTGCATATTTGCAACATTTTGTGGCAATTAATTATAGATAGAACTGGAAGAAAGTGGCCCGTTAGCAACATGGGAACAATCCTTAAACAAGAGTCAGAGAAAGCAAGAGGAAAGTATAAATAAGAAAATGTAGCCAAAAGGCACACTAGATCTGTAAAAGTCTTGTTTTGCTATGGATGTTACACTATGTTCAATTAACTTCAAAATTTAGGTCAGCTACACATAATTGAAAAAATTTAAATTTAAGTTGCAAAACTTACATTTGATATAGTGATAGGCCAACATAAGCCAACTGTGATGTCCCAGTATGCGACTGCTAGAGGCCGCCAAAGGTTAAGTTTGATTTATGAACTATTATTACGAAGTGGTGATGGGTTTACTTGTTTGTGAGTCACAGCTGGGTGTTGGTTAGAGATAAGTGTTAGTGTTTTGTTATTGGTTGTGTTATACTGGTTAGCCCCTCAGCCAGCAAGGAGGAAGTGCCCACTTTGAGCACACCGGCTAGGGAGCCAGCCACGAGGGATGGAGTCCTTGGTGCTCTTCCAGTCCTGCTGCTGTCACCAAGGATGCTCCAGGAACGCATTGGGGAAAATCAGAGTCAGACAGATAGGCTCGCGGGGCTGGTCATGGATCTGGTCGTTGCCCTCGGCCAAGCAGCCGTAGTCGCGGTCCAGAGCCAAGCAGCAACGGCGCTATGCTCCTGAGCCATGACGCTACACTCCCAAGCCACGATGCTACGATCCCAAGCCACGACGCTACACACCCGAACTACGAGGCTGTGCTCAGAGGGCTACAGCCGGTAGCTGCGCCAAGAAGGCTACCCACGATAGCTGCGCAGAGAAGACTATCCCCAGTAGCAGTGTCCAGGCTAACCACAGTAGCAGGGTAGCTAACCCCAGTAGCGGCCCAGAGGCTTCGGCCTACACCCAGGCCGAGGCTCCAGCTAGCTGCACCAGGCCCTGCCAGTCGTGCAGTAGATGCACAGGCCCCTGTTAGCAGTGCAGTAGCTGCATCGGCCCCAGTGTCTCATGCTAAAGCCCCTTCTCCAAATAAAAGGCTGAGGGAGCCGCTGCACACTCCACCTACGCCCTGGAGGGGACCAGGCACCCCTAGCACACTGAAAGCATGCCCTTGGAAGGGGGGGTGCAGCTGGAGGTCTCCCTCAGAATTTTTTAGGAGAGGGTACTGGGGTCTTGGAGGGCTCCTATGGAGCTCCCAGAGGAGGGCTTGGTCCCGGAGGGGGCTTGGTCCATGAGGACACGGATGGGCTCTCTGTAGGGGGCTCCTTCCAGGAGGACATGGCGGGGCTCCCCGTAGGGGGTTCCATCCTAAAAGACACAGAGGGGACTATTGGGAAGAACTCTCAAAAGAAGGGACCGTGAGACTCACCCGGGACACTACCAAAAGGCGGCCAGGTGGGGCCTACGGGACACTTTCTTTTGCCACTGCCTACCCCGCCTCCACCCATTATTGGGACTTTGGGTGCCCTGGAGTGCACCGTTGGGAGGGCGTACTGTGATGTCCCAGTATGCGGCCACTAGAGGTCGCCAAAGGTTAAGTTTGATCTAAGAACAAATTTATCATTTCTGTTATTCTGTTATGGTCACAAACCAGTCAGAAAAAAATTATATAGCAGTTAATTCCTTTTAGTTTAAACAGGTGGTATGTAAGCCTAATATAAATAAACAGTTTGCAAACATGTCTTTGTACTGATATAGAAATGCTCAAACAGATACACACACCTCAGGCTATGGACTTCTAGTGTTTTTGTGATCTTAAAAAATCTACATTTGATTAAAGTGGCCTCTTATAGTCAGACGTGAACACAATACAGTACAACGTGAAACTTTTTATGCATTTAACCCATTCACCAAGTGAAGCAATTGTGCAGTGTGTGGGAATGGTACCTTGTTTAAGGATACCTCAGTGATGACACTAGCAGTCCAGGGATTTGAACCCACAACCTTCTGATCGCAGGGCAAACTCCCTAACCACTAGGCCACCAGCTGCCCACAGAGCTTGTTATGATAGCACTGCACACATTATGCAATCTATGTGATCCAAAATGACAGGCACAACAGGATATCTATCTAATGCCTAGATGGTAAGGTGAGTATGTACAGTTTACTTTAGTGCTGTACAGGGTATAATGATTTCAATACAGTACTAAAACAGAGTTTTAACAGTCCACCAATTTTTTAAAACTATATCACTGACAAATCCAGTTTGGTGTACTGGTGTGTACATTTAATTGCATTCTGGTAAGTGAATAAGTGTGTCCCATTTCTCAAACATGCAAAAGCACAGTGGGCAAGACCACTTTCCTGAATATCCCACTAAAGTGATACAAGGCTACGTACACATTTCACAGTTCAATTTTTTGGTTATGTTTTAACAATCTGTTTTGGAAATATTAAGGAAGAAAGTTAATTTTACAATAACACTGGCAACTGTGTGTCACACAACTTTGCATATCTACACACTCCCAGTTCTTAACAAGTGCTTGCATATGACACATTTAAGCATAACCACAAACTGCAGGTGTGCATTTTCTGGATGGCTGGCTGTCAAAATTACTGTCAGTAATCAAAACTAGGCATCTGGGTGCATCCTGTCAGAATTGGGGGAGGTGCTATGGACACAACTACACTCAAATAACAGGTTTTTTTTTCGTGAAGAATCTATACTTTCCAGGGGTTGTGATTTTTTTGTGTATTTTGTTAGACCTGGAAATACGTATATATTTACACCCCTATGCACAATGTGCAAGGATACATTAAATAAAACCACACACAGACAGTGGGGTACATAAACATTTTTTTTTACAATGGAGAAGTATAGAATGATTGTTTTCAAATACTATGTGTTCTTGTTCTCACTTTGCAGGCCTGGATGGAGAGTGCCCTTCTCTTGCCACGAGCCCCCAAGCGTTACTACATGAAAACGTATCACTCAGAGCCTCTCAGAGAGAAATGGAGAAGTTTGAGCTGACTTTGGAACTGAGATTCGCTGTATGTCTTTTCAATTCCTTGGTGACCACCACAAAGCATTCTGGGAGTGTCAGCAAGATCATAGGTAAATGCCCTCAAAACTTCTCTACGTAATAAAGTCTTCATATTATTCCTTGGAGAATGATGTGATCTATTATTCATTCAGCTGCATTCATTATCATCCTTGAGGAACAGCCCAGTGCAAAGAAATGGTGCTAGAACCACAGCATTTATTATAACAGCTCATCTCTTGAAAATGACAAGAAACTGAAAATTTAGAGCCTGTGTCGAGATACAGTAACAGAATGTTCAGTCCTGAGATGTATTGTAAAACTCCAGTGTATAGGTTTTACATGAACGATTTACTGAAATGAATTTCATAGCAGGTAAGTGTATAACTTGTTGGTAACTCCCTCATCTTACATCTGGTCTACTGGAGGTGATGTTACACATCACTATATGGACAAAAGAATTGGGACACACCTCTTAATTGTTGCATTCATGTGGCCCCTCACTTCCAGTGAAGGGCAATCTTAATGCTTCAGTATACCAAGACATTTTGGACAACACCATGCTTCTAACTTTGTGGACCCAGTTTGGGGAAGAACCTTTTCTATTCTAGCATGACTGTGCCCCAGTGCACAAAGCAAGGTCCATAAAGACATGATTGGATGAGTTTGGTGTGGAGAAACTTGACTGGCCCCCACAGAACCCTGACCTAAACCCCATCCAACACCTTTGAGATGAACTGGAACGGAGACTGTGAGCCAGGCTTTCTCATCCAACATCAGTGCCCGACCTCAAAAATGCTCTACAGAATGAACTGGCACGAATTCCCACTGAAACTCCAAAATCTCATTAACTACCTCCCAAGAAGAGTGGAAGCTGTTACAGCTGCGAAAGGGAACAACTTAATATTAGAGTCTATGTATTTGAGCGCAACGTCATTATAGTTGGTTTAATGGTCAAGCATCCTAATACTGTTGTCCATATAGTGTACATTCTGAAAAGGTATGCTGGGGACTGATAGGTTGTGGGGAGTGACTCTCTAGTTCCTTAAGAATATGTACAACTTTTGTTTCCATGATTTGCCTTCTGCTGTTGCTGTTCCAGCTGATGATAACCTGCATTCAGATCAAGGTTAGAAAACACTGCAGCAGTACTGAGATCATGTTCACTATCATCCACTATTGGTGAGATGTGTAATTCTCTCACTATAGCTGTGTTTTGTAAACATGTGTCTAAGCAGATGCACACCTTTGCAGCAGTGCCGGCGCCAAGGGCGGGCATTCGAAGGCATTGCCACCCCAGCGAGTCGCTAATATGTATAGGTGGACTGGAAATCAATGAGTTCAGAAAATTTCTGTCCGGTGCAAGGCGCACGGAACCACGGTCGACATCAGACAACACCCCCAACACCACAATCGACACCAGCGAGCACCCCCCCAGGAAAACCACGTCCGATAGTGCCCGCCCATAGTTAGTCAGATGCCCGCCTAGTTGGTTCGCTCTGGCGCCGGCACTGCGTTGCAGGATTTTCTGCTTTGCTTCTATTGGAAACACCCGTGGCGTTAGACTTTCTACCTTTTTAGTGATCCCTTCGTCTTCTAAGAATTTTAGTTCCTGTTCTAACTTTTCCTAATTCCTTTCCTAATGAAATGAAATGCAGTGGTAGTGTTTTACTGGAGTGGCATCCTGCTCAATTTGAGGTTTGACTTGGAAGACCTCACACAGAGACTGCTATAAGAAATGCACATGACACTTTCTAACTATCCTATACTCACTGCACTGACACTTTCCAAAAACTGCACTAAAACTTGCTGCTAAAAATTTGTAAAAAAAAAAAAAACTACTCTACCTCAGAACACACACTTATTTGCACTACCTGCCTGTTTTGTACTTAGATGCTGCAATATAATGTTGCGGCAGTTTCTTGACTCTGCTCTTTGTCTGCCGTTGTCTTACACTATTTGCTTCAGAGAATGCCATTTCAACCATGTGTGTACATGCGTATGTGGCTGGGCTGACAATAAACTCTCTTGAATCTTCAGTTTTCCCATGCTTCGTCAAGTGCAATCTGTATCAGTCCTAGCTCAGATACAATCTTGTGATTGAGTGGGGAACCAATATGGCTTTGCACTACATAGTATATAGCATGTGCTGACTTGCCATTGGCAGCTATTTCTGTGTATATTTCTACATGATGTAGTAGTGTTTGCATGAATTATGGCAAGATCTTCTTGTCTGAGTGAGACTTTGGACCCAAACATTTCTATCCATTAGATTAACCATGGCTCCAGTATCGATTATGACATTTATAGGGTCTGCCACAAATGCATATTTTGGTTACTAGCGTCACATGACCTACTAGAGTGGTTTAGTCCATGTCTTTTTGGACCATGTTCTAACTGTGTTGTTTATTGTGTCTTTGCTTTTGTCTGTATTTTGGCTGTTGTTGGCCTTTATTGGTCCATTGTTTGTTCTTATTAAACACTGCTATTCACCTGTTCATGCTATTACCTGTTTCCTTTTTGTTTTCCATGACTGAAGCCTGCAGTTCAGATGTCTCGAATGCCCTGGCGAGGTCAAGGAGCTCTTTGAGAGTGAGGCCTGCGTCTCGGAGAGCTCTTCTCCTTAGACATGATGATGTGCACCTGAGTATGATTTGAGATTGTATTTCGCTGCCCACACAAGCAAATTCACAGGTCTGAGCAAGCTGTCGTAAAGTTTTGGCATAGGCATCAACTGTTTTGTTTTGACAGGTGAAAAACAGACACTTCATTCTCCACCCTGTGACTTGGTCTAAAGCAGCAATTCTCAAGGTCCAGACCCCAGTCCGTATCCGGACTGAACTGCAAGTCATTCCGGACCCAGTCCACACATCATATTAGGAATGCATTGACGCACTGAAATTAAGTGTATGTTTCAATAAATTATAAGCTTTGTAAAATATAACCAATTTTAGATTTTTACAGTGATCCTGGCCTGAGATTAACCGAAGCAACGTTGGCGCAATTCATTTCTCAAGCTTCGCGTCCACATTACCAAGTCCGTTAGGGCTAACGGACATTCACGTGCGGTCCTGCGAGCACGAGTGAGTGAAATACCTCATTATAAGAGTCACCGGAGAAGGAGGTAGGTCATGTCCCATCGCCACTTTATGTGTTCAGGCATAAAAGTAAGTGAAAGTGACCATTCTGTCATACGTGAACACACCACAGCACAAAATTCTTCCTCTGCATTTAACCCATTCACCAAGTAAAGTAGTGGGCAGCCAGGAACACAGTGCCCGGGGAGCAGTGTGTGGGGATGATCGCAGGGCAAACGCTCTAACCACTAGGCTACCATCAACCAGTAATTAAGTTGATCAAGATCATTAGTAAATCTTTTCATACAACTACAGTGCATTTTACACTTTACTGTCAAAAGTAATAGCGGATTAGAGTCACAAGCAACCCGCCACACACATTCATGAATTACAGTTGTTTTCATTCACATTTCCATATCGTTTTGATGCTAAGAAGCCCTCTCTGCTGTTCCATTTTTCATCTGCTCCATATCCATAGCTGTTGTGCATGTAGGGAACACATCTTCGAATCTCTATGTACAAGAAGCTACATCACTCGTTGCCGATGTAATAAATCAGATGTTGCCTACAGGGCATGGGTTTTAGATCAGTGATTTACTGTAATAAATTTCACCTTGCAGGCAAGTGCATAACTTGTTGCTTACAGTCTCATCTTACTTCCAGTCCACGAATGGTGATGATGCATACATTCCAAAAGGGTATGTTTGCGAATGCTACAGGAGTCGCCCGATATGAAGATCAGTCTCCTTGAATGAGATCTTGAAGTGCAGTATGCACTATCCTCCGGAGAGAGTCAACAGCATGCTTACAGCTCTTTCCATCTGGGTCTGTTTTATAAAGGGAAAACTAAAGTGCAAAAGCTTTTCAGTGCTATGCCTACCAATCAATCCAAACCATGTTTATTTTGTAGATAAGAATAAGATGTGTCAGCTCTCAGCTTATCGCGGTGCTAGTTAGCATGTTGCAGCTTTTCTGGCAATCTTAAGACATTAACCAGGACTATGAGATTAAACTCCTACTTCAGGAAGGTGACCTGTTACAGAAGCTGAATTAAAGGAATGGCTTCCTGAAAAATCTAATTCACACTATTTTATTCCAAAATGCAGACAATTACCAAGACATTTTCAGTGCCCAAAATGCATTTTTTTCGTTTTGTACTATGGTGGAAGTCTACATCACCGGAAATCTTTTGGGGTGACATAAGCCCAATTCGAATTCAATTTACATCAGGTAATTTGTTCTCCCAGGTGCTACTCTGTGCTTTTAGAGTAGAACTTAGAGAAAATTACACCTACCTTTCTTCTCAAACAGTAGCGTGGACAGCATAATTCTCAGTAATTGTAGTAAAAAGTTAAAAAAAGGTAGTAAAAAGTTTGAACCAGCATTTTGGGGTGTGACTGGTGCTGAAGAAAGTAGTCACGCATTAAAAGGATTCCAACAGAAGTGTCTGTTAATAGTTGAAGGGGACTTTAATATACTTATTTATTTATAATAAAGGAATCCTCTTTTGAGAGAGACCAAATTCTGTCTGAGAAGTTCCTTTTAAAATGTGGTAAAATCATTTGTTTGGGATATTTCTACACAATTATTGGTTTGGGGCACTGTGTGCATTATGGGTGTTGTTACACAATAACTGCTCTGACATTAGGTTGTTGTGTGCTTATTACCTGGGCCTGTTTCCGCCTCATTTGCATACAATACAGAGAAGGGAAAAAAACGTAAATTAAGCAAAGCCTTTTGTTGTTGTGCTTTTTATTTATTTATTTTTCCTCGCCTAAAACCAGACCTTAGGTAAGTATGACAGTGCTAATGCAGGCTGATTTATTGTGAGTCTCCGTAGGTCACTTGCTCTTGTTCTTCTTGTTGCTGCAGTAAAGAAGCCGACAGCTGCATCTTAATAAAAGTAATGAGAAATCCCTCTTGCTGACAAATCTATTAAAGTACCAATTTACTTTCCAGAACTGCTGCGGGATATATTTATGATGCAAAAGTACAGGGGAATGGGAGTTAGAGGGGGGGGGATTGGTGGGCTCTGACGACACAGTCATTAACGGGAAATGGGTCTACATTTGCATTTTGAGTGTCTCCGTTTAAAGACGGGGTTTGGAGATCGTGGGCTTGGCTATACCTCCTTAAACGTACCGTCCAGGCAAGAGGCGAGAAATCCCCCTAATGACAGCATCTGGACTATAGCACTTTCCAACTTAATGAGCAAGGTTATACGGAAAGCTACATAGGCCTTAGGTCTTACACATGACCCTACAGCAGAGCGTCACCATAGTATTATGTTTACTAGAACATATTAGAATTTTATTCAAATATTTCGAGATAACTCTCCACATGGACAATGCAAGAAGCATAGAGCTAGCTGTTAAGTGAATAATGTAAGAATAATTTCATTGCAGTCCAGGACATCCTAAATGGCCAATAAAATTAGTCTAATACCCAAAAAGGACCAAAACTATGATGCACTATCACCTTAATCCGGTGGACATATTAAAAAAAAAAAAAGAGAGAACAAAGGATGCACATGGCCATTAGCTCCCGCTCCAAAGCTCTTAGAAGTATTAACACAGTCTGAACATATTCACCCATAAATAAATAATGGTGAGGCGGCTTATGAGGGCATCTGGCTCCATGGCCCCGTATTAGCGCTTGAGGAGCAATGCATCATGATAAAACGGATCTATGCTTTTTTTTCACGTTGTAAATGCTGAGCAATAAACCATTCTATATGTACTACAGTAAAAAAAAAAAAAAAAAAAAAAAAAAGTGGTAACAGTTTGGCTTTGGAGAAAGAGACACAGAACGGAGGCTGTGTGTTATTTGTTGTTTGGAACACTAAATCAATGTATGAAGTATAATTACCTCATTTATCACATGAGACAAAGAAAATACATTATCTGCAGAAAACGAGGCAATCAAAAGCCCACGATATTACCTTAGAGCTGGTCTAAACCAGTGTGGGCAACGTGGCACGATACACAACCCACCGTTTTAACTCTCTGAGGAGTACCTTTATGAACATGTGTCTGGTCCCTGAAAAGAATGGTCACAAATCTGCAATTAGAATGTTTGAGAGCGGAGATTTCAGCATTATGTCAGAATATTTAACTACAGAGGTTTGGAATGAAATTCTAGAACGCTAGTATGGAATTGTAGAAGGTGAAAACTCCTTCTGTAGGGCATAGGGATGGGAATTGATGAGAAATTATTGTTGTCAATGCCATTATCGATTCTTCTCATCGATCCGATTCCTTATCGATTCCACTATCTATTCCTAAACAGTATTAGAGATTTTTTTTTAACTGATCATAAGTTTTCCAGAGCTGACACTCTTGCTGCCTCAGAGGAGCTATCATTGCTACCCTGTCTGTCATCTGAAATGGATGAAACAAATGTACTACATAAATCGTTTATATTTCAGAAAATTACCGGTAGGGTTAAGGCATTGTAGTTAAAGTTACCCTCGTCTATGGAAACCACGGAGCTTGCACTCGAGCGCTGGGAATCGAACACATGGCATTCTTGAATTTTAATGCTGTGTTGAGACCTTAAATGTTTTAACATGTTGCTGGTTACACTGGTTACAAAGAACGCAACTGCCGCTTTTATTTTTGTAAAATGCAACCACGCCTTGGGCCGCTTTCACTGCTCCATGGTAATTCGAGTCGCGGAGTGTGACGTCATCGCACACAACGGAGGGGAAAAAGTCCGGAAGAATCGTTAGAGGAACCGAAAACGTCGGAGGTAAACAATTCCGGTGCTTCGCAAAATTAAAACCGGTTCTAAATCGGAACCGGGTTTCGATTCCTACCCCTTGTAGGGCATGACATTGCTCTAAAGATCTCACTCTGTTAAAGAAGCTCTGGCATTTTTATTTTACACGCTATATTGATCCTGGAAAAAATGACAAGAGTCCTCTGCATTTCGCCCATGCACCTGGTTGCCCAGGGAGCAGAGTGTGGGGAAGGGTACCTCACTGGTGCCACTTGGACTCCTGGGATTGGAACCCATGACCTTCCAAACACAGGGGCAACTCCCTAACCACCAGACCACCAGCTGCTTTTCAGCCTGTATGTAGCATTCAGTTAACTAGCCTAGACATAAATTTCCTTGTACTTAGTGAGCATCCTGACAATCCATTGACTCGAAACGCACAGTTTAAGCCAATGCACAGGAGCTGAACCTCCCTATTAGCTCTTTTTATGAGCATTTTTCTGTCAAGGGGATGTCTCTTCCTTTATTAGGTACAAGGAAATTATTGTCTTTGCTAATGAAATGTATGCAATAGTTGTGGGAGATTAGGTCAAAAAGCAATGGGGCATTCACAAAAAAGGGAAGCGCTGTCATTGCTATAGACAGAGGGCATGTTTACTTTTGAAGCTGAACACCTGCGATGTAGTTTATTGAATTAAACCTGTTGTCAAAGTAATTGACATATTGAATTCCAATCACTCCTAATTGGCAGGTGCACAAGCTTCCTCTGATTTGCGCAAAGTCTTCACAACTCTCTGTCAGGCCGGGAGACACTTATTGTCAATCTAAATGAAAGCACATGGAGAGTCTGCCTCCTGTAACATTCTGCATCCACAACAGTGAGCCAAACTAGGTTATTGCACGTGGCTGATCAAAAACAGGTCCACCTCACGTGTTTCACGCACACACACACACACACACACACACACACAGAGATGAAGTGGAAGTGGAAGAGTGAGAGAGAGAGATATTTGACAGGATCATCACATCGCTAACTCCAAGCTGCTGCTGACATTTGATCTTCATCCAGCGCTGGCCAGATCTAATGAGTAAGGCTGGTCCAGCATAGATCACAGCTTGAGTGGCAGTACAGCATCATTTGATTACTGATCAAAGAGCAGCTAATACATAGATGCAGAAACCTCTCAGATTTGATCACTGCCGTCTACACGCAGAGCAAATACCTAAAACATGCACTAACAGAAGAGACAGCTTCCAAAACGTAGCACCATCAGGTAATGACAAAGTCTGCCCTTGCCTTCTCAAATTGAAACACTGGACGTTAAGGACTAGTGAAAATCATTAAAGTGGATAATGCTCTTTAGATGCAGTGAACCATTGATTGAGTAACACGATCTTGGAATAACCCATCCAGAAAGGTGCATGATAAATCCATGGCATGCTGCCATCTGAGTTCTGCTTAATGGCTTGCGTGAACTGCATGAGCGGCAGATCTATATTAAAATCAAGCCAGCAGTTTGGATTGCTCAGATAGAGATCACGGTCAAACATTGTGCCTTTGTTTCTGTGCCAGGTAATCTCTGTATTTGTTTCGACAGATAGAATCTGTGGGGGGCAGAGAGGTGGGGGAGTGGCAGGGCACAAAAGAAAATTATACAGATGCATCTCAGCCAGTTACAGGATTTTGCAAAATGAAATTAAGAACATTATTCCTCTCTTGCGTGCATTAGTGTCTTTTCAAGTGTGCCCGGTCTTTGATGCTAAGAGCATTTGGATAAGGGGTTTAAGAAAAGGGGAATACCCTACAGCAGTGATGAGCACTTGGTGGGCTCCATCCAGACGGGGGGGGGCCAGCAACCTGATCTCCCAGCAGGGGGTCTTGGTTGACTGCTTCTGTTGTCCAATGGTTTTCCGCCTGGCAGACCCCAGTGAGCCGAGAGGATCCCCGGCATCAATCTCAGCGCTGTCAACCCAGCTAACCCCAGCCAAAGGGAGCGAGGGATCCAGACCCTCTTTATCTGCAGAAGTGCTTTGGCCGGTGGGTGTCTGCTGCCATTTTGCTCAGCTCGCCATCATGAGAGACTTAGACCGAGTTGCCTTAGGGGAATGGGGTCAGCAGGCAGTAGAATGAGGGGTGGAAAAGTTTGACTCGTGAAAAATACATGGTATTTTAAGGAGGTTCAGCGGATACTGACGGGAAATTTGCATTTTCCTCTTGTATTTAACAGTCGCTGAAGTCCTCTCACAATATACTCTTCCCAATAGTCAGGTCCACATTGTTCCATACATAATGAGCCAGCCTTCCAGCCATAGATTTATTCTTAACTACATCTCAACTTGCCAGCCCTAGTCTTGGAGCAAGCTGCCCTGTACGTTGAAATGTTTTCCATTCTTCAGCTCAGCAATGGCTTGTCAATACTTGATTAGTTGGGCCAAGTGTGCTGTGGCAAGGAAAACACTAAATTATGCAGGACAGCAGAGTTGGATTAAATAATAATGTCACTGGTGATTAGTCTTTGTAAAATACTTCTTGGTTCCAATTTAGGTCCGAGTCCGAGTCTGGGAATGGTTGTTCAATATAATGGTTTAGTCATCCCATAGTGTCTGCAAAAAAGACTATTTTGGTTTGGGGTCCATTTATCATCCAAATAATCCAAATTAATCAACAAATAGTTGATATATTGACCTAAATGCAGCCTGTTAGCAGCTGTAACAAATAGATTTTTGTTTTTGTTAATTATTTTCATGTAGTTAGCAGCTGTGGTGGCCTAGTGGGTAGGATACTTGCCTCTGGACCAAGTGGTCATGGGTTCGAATCCTACCTTCAGCAGACCACCACTCTCCTGAGTGAGACCCTTAACCCCAAGTTGCTCCAGGGAGACTACCCCCCATAGTCAGGGAATGGAAGTCGCTTTAGATAAAAGCGTCTGCCAAACGCCGTAAAATGATCTGAAATGAGCTAGAAAAAAAAGCACCTGTCTCAAGTCAGCCCACAATTCTAAGCTACAATAAGAGATATCAATAGTTAAAATAACTAATGTAAGTATGTAGACAATATGGAAAAAAGTATTGGGACGCCTGACCATTATACCAACAGAGGTTTTAGTGACCCTGCATTTAAATATTTAGACTTTAATATGGAGTTCTTTATAACTAACATTTAACAAGCTTGTCTAATGTGTGCAGATGAGCAGTGTGTGAATAGGTTTCTAGGACAAGCTAATGGTATGTGTTTATGTGAGAGTTATCTTTACAGAAGTATATGTATCTTAAGCTAAACAACCAGTTTTATGTAGCTATGTATTTAACACTGAGACAGGAAGAGCCATCAATAATTTCTGAAGCAGCTGTTAAATACTTCTAATGAACTGGACTGATCTGGATAAATGCTTTGAATATTCCAGTAACACGGTGTTAGCTAATTCTGAGCTAATCACCCACAGCATGTTCAGAGTGTCCTCAGAGTGCTGTGATTTTGTCAGAACACTGGAATAGAGGGAAAGCTGTTTACTGGGTGTTCCTGTGCTTCAGTAGTGATATGAAGATGTTTTCTTTTCAGCTGGACATGTGTTGTTTGTGACTTTACTTACAACCACAACTGTTCTTCTACTTTCTGTCCACGCCAAGATAGGTACAGCCCCAAGTGATGCGATTCTAGGATGACTGCCAGAGGAAATAATGGAAATAAAAAGTTGTCAACATTATTGATAATGTAAACATAAAAAAAAATGGCAATGTGCAAAATACCTGGTGGCAATTGAGTGTCCCCCCCAACCGGCAGTGTCTATCGAGGGGCGAAAGTCAAAATGAATGGCTGAAAAGGAGGAGGACAAAACAAAATATTTGTTAACCGTAATGGGTTTCTAATGGAAAGAAACAAATTATTTGTCGATGATGTTGAAGTAAGGGGTTTAGAACAAAACCAGATATTTGTTGCCGGGGGCTTGGTGACAGACAAAACAATATATTTGCCGCCAACTTTGTGTCAAGCGGGGGTCTGAAACAGCCTGACTGCCTGTATCATCAGAATAATTGTCTCAGTCCCAGCTTCCATACACATAAAAAGACATACAAGCACATCAGGTAATAACCAAATACGGGGGCTCAGACCCTCATATTTTGCACCCTTACTACCTGTACGAATATTTTCTGAATAATAATAATAATAATGCTGCTGCTCTCAAGCTTATACAAAGAGAGACTAGCACATGAGGTGATAAGTAGTGTTGCTGCCCCCAGACTTCGAGTGATGATGCGGAGTTTTGCGTGATTCAGGAAGGTTAACTGCCGGACGGTGGTACAACAGGGCTAGGGTGGTCTAGATCAACCGAAAGAAAAGAGCATAAAACATGCTGGTCTCACTGGGCCAGAGCTGCCTCATCAAAGCCGCCCCTTGTGCTCGCTGCGCATCTTCACAAGGCTGTAAACAGACACTTGCACCGACTGATCATCTGCTGAAAAATGCAGCACGTTGCTAACCTTTCCCAGGCTTCACAGCGAGCATATTAAGCTCAAAAGTTCTTTCAGCCTCTCTTTCTCCCTCCCTCTTTCGCTCGCTGCCTCTCAGCAGCTCTCGCACAGTGAACAGTGGCCTCTCTAACGGCAGCCTTGGAAAAAGAATCAATTACTATCGATTTTCTTACGAAGTTCCCTTGCACTCTCCGGGGCCGAGTCAAAGGAGGTGTGTGTGTGTGGATGGGGGGGAGAGTAGGGACAAAAGGAGATAAATTTAAAAAAAAAACCCACACAGGTGAATTACAAAAGAAGCCCCCACTTCTCCGTGGGCAAGCACCAAAATGATGGAGTGTAAAAGAGAAGTAAAAAAAAAAAAAAAAAAAAAAAAAAGGCGTCCACGTGTTTGGGACCTCACGAGGCTACCACACCCACAACGTTGTGTTTCTGCAGGAAACTCGGAGGCACAGGAGTGGTTGGAAGGCAGAACACACACACACAAACAGAAGAGCACTACACAGATAGATAGCATGGGAATGGCTAGTAACAAAAAGCCAGAGTCATAGCGTTTTCCAAGGCCCTTTACCGCACCCCCCCCAACGCCCCCCACCCCCCTCCACACACACACAATTCTGGAGACAATGTTGTCTGCTTGTGTTGCTTTCCCCCGTCACTAATGAGAGCTGCTCGCCGTCTTTCCCGCTTTTCCCGCAGTCCGAGCTCGAGGGCAGCACACACACAGGGGACGAACTGGGCTGATCAGTATTCTGCACGTCATTTTTTTTCTTCTTTTTTTCCCCCCCTCATTGTTTCAGCGTTCTCGCGCCCTTGACTAGAGGCCTGGAGTAACTGATGAAAATTTGCACCTCAAAGGTAAATAAGCATAATTTGATGGGTCTTGTTTATTTTCCGAGCCTTTATTCAATGAGATGGGAAACAATGAAGGGCGTTTTACTGTTTTTGATTTGGAACGCCCCCTCAATCTCCCCACCCCATCACCAGACACTAGACAAACACGCAGAGATCTGGATACAAAGTACTGATCTTGACCTTCTCGAAGCCAAACAGTTAAGGCACCAAAGCCAGGGAAGGGCATCACCTTCACTTTAACGTGAAACCAGACGTGAAGAAGAAGAATCACATGCCACCGTAGAGCAGACTTTAGCTCTGGTCCTGGAGGGTAGGTGTTCACCACAGTTGGATGATTTCTCTGCTCAGACACACCAACTAATAAACAGATGTACTGAGTCAGGTGTGATTGAATAAGGAATTCGCAACCATGCAGGGGTGGCCTGGTGGTTAGGAGAGCCCGGTCCCACGACTTTTCGTGTAGCCATTACGATATACAATGTAATCAAAATACGTGCTGCGATCACGCTTTAGGGCTTTTTTGCGTGCAAGGACAATGCTTCACTAACCTGTATTTTAATGCACACTGCATAACACCGCCAGTATCAGTGCTGACTGAGGGACAGTAGGAGAGAAATAATTAGTTGATTGCTTATCGTTTTTGTTTGCAAAGTGGTTGAAACAGGTTGAAATGCCATGAGACGGGCAAAGTCCCTAACCCTAACTCTAACCTTAATCCTAACCCTAACAGTCACCAGTTTGCGCTGAGACTGGCGGTGTTACGCACTGTGCATTAAAATACATAGGGTAGTGAAGCGTTGTCCTTGCATGAAAAAAAGCTCTAAAGTGTGATCGCAGCACATATTTTGATAACATATTTTGTATATCAAAATGGCTGCACGAAAAGTAATGAGTTCGTGTTGGTCAGGGAGTTGCCCCTGCAATCAGAAGTTTGTGGGTTCAAATCCCCAGACTGCCACTGAGCCAGGTACTGTCCCTACAAACTGCTGCCTGGGTGCGGGGTCACGGGCTGCCCACTGCTTCATTTGGTGAATGAGTTAAAAGCAGAGAATCCCACAATGTTCACACTGTGGGCTGTGTTCACTTAACAAAAATGTCCACATTACTAGCCCTCTAACACCAGGGATTGGTGGTGGCCTAGTGGGTAGGATACTTGCCTTTGGACCAAGAGGTCATAGGTTCAAATCCTACCTTCAGCACGGCACCACTGGGCTCCTGAGCAAGACCCTTAACCCCAAGTTGCTCCAGGGTGACTGGCCCCTGTAGTTAGGGAATGGAAGTCACTTTGGATAAAAGCGTCTGCTAAAATGTCGTAAATGTACATGTAATCAAAGACCCCTGCCGGTATCTGGAGTATGTCTGGCCATGTTCTCGTTTAGAGCTTTCCCTGCTATTACAAAGACTTACTGAGATGTGCCACAAGAGATGTGGACTCCACAATTAGAAAATGCTGTCACTGTGGAGTGTAAGCCTGCAAGAGAGTAAGTGCTATTGGCAAGGGAGATCACTTGTTTGGCTTAACCCACTAAACCTTGGGCTTACTTTTCAGTTTTTGATCATCAATCCATCAATCCTTAAGTAGGGTCATGGGGGGTCCATCACAGGGCAGATACACTTTCACACTCACAGCTAGGGGCAGTTTAGCATCTCCAATTCACCTGACATGTCTTCGGACTGTGGAAGGGCACCAGAACACCAACACTGACACAGGACGAACTGCACCAAGAAAATACCACCGTCCCGGCACTGAACCCTGGACCCTCTCGATATGAGACAACAGCACTACCCTCTGCACCACCAGTCTTTGATCTAAAAGATGTGATGACAACCAGGCCTTGTTTTAATCCACTTACCTGATGTATTTGTTAAAGTATTTTTTGTACATTCGTTTTGCACATCCATTCAGCACGGAGGCGTAGCGATACAGATCCTTGTGAGGCAGCTCGTCGCACAAGTTCTTATGATTTTAACATTCTGTACGACACACCTGAGCACCTGAGTCTTGGCGCACCTGCAAGGCAGTTTAATGATTTCCTGCTCTGAGACATGATGAGCAAGAAATCATTAGGAGGAGGAGTCAGCAATGTGTTAACTGGGGCCATTGGTCTACAGCAGTGGTTCCAAAACCTGGTCCTGGAGCACTTCTGTCCTGCACCTTTTTCTGTTTAGGGCCCAGGAACAGTTGGCTAATTACCCGACTAGTTGCATCAGATATGTTGGAAGCAAGGAAAACATTGTGCTAGTTTTTACAGTGAGACTGTAAAGGGGGAAATAACAGAAGGAGGGAAGACTTACCTCAGGTTGCAGGAGAGTCTGGAGGAGGACTGCACTTACAGAGGCAGCCCAAATCCAATTTGCGCAGATTATAATCTGATTGTTGTAAAAAGTAGAAACAGCAGGAAAGAAAGAAAGAAAGAAAGGAGAGAAATAAAGACAGAAAGAAAGTAAGAGAGAGACATTTACAAATAGAATTCAAGCCACTCTGGTATGCAGTCTGAATGCCCAGTGGGAATTTCAGACATCATTGCTATTTCCGACGTCACAACCTCGCCATGCGTCACCCCAGTGATGGGGAAAATCGTTACTAGGCAGCGTGGCCATGCTTATGGTGTCACTATAGCAACCAATGCCAAAAATGAACACCCTTTCAAACTAAATGAGCAGACAGGCCTGTTTGGTGGGGAGTTTAGGCCCAGCACTGCAGGAGAGAAGGAATGAAGGTGATCACGTTTCTCCAGAAGTGCGAAAGCCACAAAGTGCCTCATGCCAAGTGTCACCTGTCCAGACGATAATATATAAGCACCGCTTAGCCGTGAAGGCCAGCCATTCCTCTGGTCTTGTGAAGGGATGTTAGCGATGCAAAATATGCAGGGATGCATTTGCACTCTCCCGACATACGTATATGAAAAAGCTGCTAATGATAACTCCCAGGCTTCTCACATACACACACCAGCTGCTGTCAGAAATCTATAAAGGCGAAAAAAAGGACGCGGCCCTTAAGACAGAATTTGAAATGCTGCTCATGGAGGAGTGTAAGGTCCACTGCGCCACTGCTGAGCTACGAGAGATGAAAAAAAAAAAAGAAAAGAAAAAAAAACGAGTGAAGTTAAACTAAAAGCAGGCGATAAATATTCCAGTCGTCTCTTAAGGTTTGAGATACCACAGAAGTATAAGCTCTTGAAAAAAAAATGTTTGTAAAAGACAGCGTCAGGAGTCCAGAGGAAAATGAAGCACTCCCCTCTTTTGGTCAACAGTTAACTCCTATTTAAGGTAGAATGTGTTTGTCTTAGACTTTTAGATGGGCAAAACAGTTTTGCATGAAGATGACTGACAGAAAACACCGTTTGAGCCCCACATGAACTATTAGGTTGATGCTCATGACACTGTTGCATGGATGGAAAAAGTCCATCTTGACGCAGAGGTGGCTGAATAAAACAGGCAAGAAGCGCCACCTGGTGGTCAACTTTAACTAATAAAGTTAACTTCTGACCACGAGCATGTGGTGGAAGGCCTACCTACCTGCCTTGCAGGACCATGACAGAGGTGTAAAATTACAGACAGGAGTTGACGAGGGCATCAAGAACTGCTTCAGTGTGGACCACCCCTCAAAAATACCCAACCCAGAGTGGCTATGACCCCAGAGGAACGGTAAAAAGCAGCCCATACAAACGATACAAAAGATGGGCAACAATCTCCAAGGCCTGCAAGGTGGCCCTACAAGGCAGCCATTTCTAATAAAGTGGCCATCAATCGCACCTGTACACCAAAATCAAGCACAATCAAGACAAAATGATAACCAAGCTGTAAGGCACAGACCAGTCTGAGCTCAGACCTCGAATTGCAGGTCTATCTTTTAATTACATCTTAACTTCTGTCTTACATTGGTGAACCAATGTCATGAATAAAAACTGTTTTCCCAAAGAAATGCATTCTTTAAAAAAAATGTTTATGAAAAGTGCATACACATTTAACAAAACATACAAATAAATTAACAAAGCCATTGACACAGTCTCATGCAACAAAAACATTAACATGGCATGTTTCCCCAAATATTATAATATTTTGGTCAGTCTTACACTATCGTACAGGTACTACTCTAAAAAAAAAAAAAAGGAGCCCAAGTTACTCGCAGCCAAATGGGCACCAGCTTATGTAGTGTGAAGTACGCAAGGATGGTGCTAGGTTTTTTTTTTCCTGTGGTAAAACAATTCAAGTCCAGTGTGTAAACCAGGAGTAGGAACTTCATACAACAATATTGATAAGACTTGGAGCAATAAACAAATCTGTTCTAATCGAAGGCTTGCAACCCTGTTCTTCGCACTCGAGACATTTCAAATTTCCCCATATACAGACAATCTAAAATTTCGTGAAGTACAAAGGGCCAAAGCACTTTTCAGAAGTGGAGCCACCAACACACACATGTGACTTTCCAGATATGCTGCCATATGTTGGATTTCGGAAAAGACTTACAGGATGACATAAATGGCACGGAGACTTTGTAATTAGTGTCACAAAGAATGGAGTGGCAGACAAAGGAAGATGATTGATGGTAGCTGTGTGTAATAAATTTGAGAGGGAAGGAATGAACGCTAATCGCTCCTACATACAATATTCAATGTGTGAGCATGACAGGAGAATGTGACTCTAAGAAAAAGGAGACGTTAACAAGACTTCAGTTCATTTACATGTGAAATAAAATATCCTCACAAAATAAAGGGGAAAAAACCTCCCTTACAAGCTTATGAGTTTTAAAAAAATAATAATGGAAAAACAAAAGGATACAGTTATAGCCATTGGCCATTAAGCTTTTTGGAAATGTGATAAAAGAAATGGGCAAATCCCTAATGCTCTTCTAATACAATCTTTAAAGAAACCAAAGGAAAAGACAAGTGTGCAAAAAAGCAGTAAGAGGAAACAATCCATGCTTTCCACTGCTGACGTTTAGAAATACAGAAATATTGGTAACCAGATCTAATTTTTCTCAGCAACATTTGCTTGCATAGATACGTGCATGCATCAGTGTCATCATGCAATACTGCTTGCCATAATTCTTCAAATGGTGGGTTCAGGGCACAGACAAAACAGTCCCCTTGCAAAACAAATCATATTGGTATCAGGCCCTAGTGGCACAGAAATATTCGCATTAGGTATTGGGTTCATTTTTCAGTGTGAGAAAAACAATTTTTACAAATTTGCTGTCAACAGCATGAAACTGCAGCTGTTCCCTTTCAGGGTGCAAAATATACAGGAAAGGCCAATCAAAACTTGTGTATTGCCAACCTAACAAACCAAACTGCCATCAGTCATATTCTGCTTTGGCCAGCACTGCCAATAAAGCACCTGGTACTGATAGGACCTTTCAAAAATGTAGTGTTGGTTCTCTCATTTGACAGTAACTACTGGAGGGAAAATGTTCACAGATGAGGGTGAATTGTACAGGAATTTTCAAAATTCTACAAAGCAACCAGTTCCCAAAAGCATCACAAGGCAACCTTATTCTATGTACTGACTCATCTTTGAGCTACAATGCTTTTGAAAAGTCTATCCAGCAGAGAATATGTTGAAATTCCTGCATCGATACATAGATACAACTCCCAAAATTAAATTGGGAAGTTCTGTATGACCATGACTTTGTTGGTTAGAAACTTCTGTCAAAAAATAATCTGATTTGACCGCCTGAGAACATAAAGCCTAAAAGCCTTAATTCTGCGGCAGCGAGCCCATTAGCTACAGTGAACATGACAGCATTATTCAAGGCAACATCTTTGACAACATTTCCTTATTTCCTTCTGAATCAAGCCAGGTATCAAGAATTTAAACAGGGGAAAATGTGTCCCATGATTTGTTGGATGACACAGCATTCCAGAAGACTCTTTTAGAACATACTTTGATTAAATTATTCTCACTTCTATTGCATACATACAGCATTTATCCTTTAAAAATCACCGGAGAGAAAACGCTAAAGCATTTCAAAATTGTATACATTAAGTTCCATGTGTTATATTTTTTGAATACAGAAGTAAATATTTTGTCCCATCTACAAAGATCTGAAAACTATTGCACTGGTAATCCACAGATTAAAATGGAGATACGATCCGACACAAAGGGGCTCAACCCTGGTTCAACGCAAGCTAAGCTATAGCTACTGAAAGCTGTTGGCATTGGATTTGGCAGGCATGGAAATAACAGAAAAAAAAATGTTTCAAGTACAACTGTGCATTCTACTTCAAAAACAAAAAAATCATGCAGAGTTAAGTTGCCTGTACCTGTCTACAAATGGATAGCAAAGCACGCATAGCATCTCCCACGAGGAGTTAAAAAAAAAAGAAAAAGATTGTCTCATTTCCATTTAAAGGAGCTCTCATTCAAACAATTCAGCTATTGGCCTACAGTTGGCAATGCTGCATGTTTCTTAGGGCAGTTTCGCTACTGGAACACTATTGTTTCATAGTATAAAGGGAAAACTGAGTGGATAACCACAGCAGGTTCTGATGGGTGCCTAACAGAGGTTTTACTGCTGACTTCCTGCATGATATCTACGTAGGGTGGCATCCAATTTTTCCCTGTTAAGCCAGAGAAACATTGCCCTTTGAATAGCACCAAGTGTAGAGGTGAAGCAATTTTGTTGGGAGTACTCCAAGGAATATTAAGACCCAACTGACTTCTCAGGAAAAAGAAAAAAAAAAAAACAGTAACAGAGTTAAAAACATACGTTACATACAGTCTCTTGATGGTTGAGCATTGTCTGAAACAGAAAACAATATATACAAAGTGCTAAGTTAAAACATTCCTATTCAGAGTTGTGAACAGTAGTATATTCGTATACCACACTTTGCCAGAGGCAAGGATTTTGGTTCCATGGCAGGATATAAAGGCGCTTCTGATCACGTACATATTTTCTTTGAGAAAAGTAAAAGGTATATCCTATATAATTTATATATACTTTTATATATATATATATATAGAGAGAGATTCATCTTAGGCACATCAAAAATAGCTGCATTACAGAAAATAATGAAACTGCTATCCAAATATCATTGAGGCGTCTGTGTTGGGTGTGCAGAAGATTGCATGCTGGAAGAAAGCTTTCTAGAAGAGGGCTTCTTTTCGAGATGCCTCTTCCCATTGACAGGAGACTGAAGACTTGTCTCAGAATTGGAAGACTTAGACTTGCCTACAGGTAACAAAGAGCGTTTGACAGGGGTGGAGGATTTTGATGACTCCTTGTCCTCGCTGCCAGCCTTACTGGAGAGTGAGGCAGGGGATGCCTGCTGGGAGGCAGTTCCCTCACCCTCTTCAGTGCCGAGTTTAGTCTGGCTGCTGGACTTGGCTGTCCTGTCGCCAGCCTTCTTCGAGAGGATGGTGGTCTTGCCCAGATCTGCCGAGCGACGTGTCTCCTTCTGTCTTAGGGCACTCTTAAAGAAGGAGAGGCCCTTGTCTTCAGACTTGCTGCTGCGCCGCAGGTCCTTGGAGGACACGCTTGGGGAGCGCAGGCTGGTGACGGACGAGCTGCTGCTGGAGCTCCTCACAGGCCTCCTCTCTATCCGGCTTCCCTCTGCACTCCTGGGCTGAGAGCTCCGAGGGGTGGCACTGGCCCTAGGCTTGTCCACAAGAGGGCTAGCATGGAGCGAGTCCCGGCTTGAGCTCTTCTCCGCTGGCTTCTTCCTGCTGGTGGCTGAGCTTTTATCTGCCACCGAGGTGCTTTTCTTGGCAGTCGGTGATGGGGAGGCTGAGGACTGAGGAGTGGAGGTTAGACGCTGTTTAGCCTTCCCAGCTCCTGATGATGGTGCTTCCTGTGCCTGAGAAGACTCCTTCTTCTTGGAGGGGGATCCTGAAGAGACCCCTTTAGTGGTCTTGCTAGGGTCACTCTTCTCTTTTAAATTGGTTACTTTGGCACCCTTGCCTTGAGGACTGGAAGACGCTTGAGAAGAAGGAGACTTTGGCACAGAAGTGCTCTGGCGCTTTTTGGAGGACTTGTCTTGGTCCCCCTTCGTCTTGGACGAGCTCTTTTTCGTCCCGGATCCCTCTACCTTGGGCGCAGATCCACTTGAGCTCTTGTGCCTCTGTTCTTTTGAAGGAGTACTATGCAGGTTTTGGTCCACAGCAGTGATCTGGTTGTTGTTGTCAAGGGGCTCTCCTTTGGAGCTCTTCTTGTCAGCTGGCGTGGGAGCCCTGCAGTAGGCCTCATCTATGATCCTTTTACCATTGCCATCATCACTGCCGTTGCCCTCCATCATGGCAAGTGGAGCCTTACTACTAGGGTGACGCTCATGTCTGCTGTAGCTGCCGAAGCACGACGTGGACACCTTGTCATCACAGGCTTCTCCAATTCTCTCCAGGGGCGGTGAGGAGCGGGAGTCTAAAGAGAAGCGGGAGGGCGAATTGGATCTCATCTGGAGTTTGGCAGACAGCGGCCAAGGGAGCTTCGTCCCATTCTCACTAAAGGCTAATGGGCTGGCTATGGAGGATCTGGAAGATAAGCTCTGACGTTGAATGCTCCTCACAAACGGTCGGGTGGAGAATCCTCCTTAACAAAAAGGACAGAGATTTAAACTAATGCGCTGATACGAGACTGAATGGAAAGAGCAGCAGCATGCATTTTTGGCTTAACTGAGCAAGGCGACAGATCCAGTGTTAGTGCTAGAGTGCTAGAGAAGGAAAAGTAAAGAGAGTCATCAAGAGACATCAAGACTGCATGTAGAGGTTTAAACATTTAACTGTTTCACAGTGTTTCCAGTTCCCCTGGTTTAAAAAAAATTCTGAACAGGACAGAAGTTTACTTACAGTTGGACGGCTTCATTTCTTTACAAAACACACTGAATACTGAGTGGGGTGGTGAGGAACTGCGGAGGTTTGAAAGGCAAAAAGCACAACACTATCGCACTCTCGTGCACACAGCATGAGATGTGTCGTGATAAGAAAGTTGTGCATGCAGTTTAAACCTGCTATAAACAGCTAAGTTAAAGGAGAAGTTCGGTGTGAAATGGACCTGTATTGAAACATGATAACTAGTATGAACTTTTGTCGAGTAGCCCACCTTCATTCACCCCCCGCGTTCCGAAACACAGCGCTTTTAGCTGATGCTAACCTCAAGGCTCTACTGAGCTGATAATGGTAGGGCATCACGTAGCCAGTGCAGATAAATCGCTATTTTTACACCATTAACAAGGCTCAAAGTAGCTCCACACTTAATTTCTAGAATTCTAGGGGCCCTGACATTTAAAACAAGACATTGAGAACTTTGAAAGTGCCCAGGTAGATTATTAAGAAGACAGCTTATACAGACAGTACTTTCAGGGAATTTTCCGGTCGCCACCATCTTGAAATTAAGGCACGATAAGTCTACTGACGAGCAGGAACGAACAGGTAGGATAGGGCAACTCGGTGTCCTCATATTATGGCATCCTTGCAAGATTTGTCAACTCCTGTTGCACCAACTCCAGTCTACAACTAATGGTTGTATTCACATGACTAATCACCTGTAGCTTCGTTCGTGCTCGTCGACTTATCGTGCCTTAATTTCAAGATGGCTTTTGGCTTTATTTTGTTGCATTCTAGCAGCTGTACATACATTTTGGATATATCTGCCTTTTAGCTTTGTCTATAGCTGCTAAAAACAGCACTATTCTCCTATGCCTTCCTTTAAATATTTGCACTTTAACATTCTTTTATGTATTCTTTTACTTCTTTTATCCCTCTCATTATCTTGTCTTATTTTATTCTCATTTTTATTCATCCTTATTTTAGTCTCCATTTTTGTAACGCACCCAGTATGATAATGAGCTATATAAATAAACTTGAACTTTAACTATAGTGGGGAATTTATGCATACATTTTATGGCCTAAAGTATGTGGATACTCCTTCTAATGATTGGGCTCAGGTGTTTAAGCTACACCAAAAAGATGTATAAAATCAAGCACATAGCCATACGGTCTCTGTAGACAAACACTGAATGTAGAGTGGGTTGTACTGAAGAGCTCATTGACTTTAAATGTGCCACAGTCATATGATGCCACCTTTGCCACAAGTCAGTTTGTGAAATTTCTACCCTGGCCAACTGTAAGTGCTAGTATTGTGAAATTGAATAAATGACAACTTAGCAAAAAAAGCTGTTAACCACTCATCCTCCCAGAGCAGAGCAGGCAAGTGAGAATCTTTTGTTCCATCACTCACCAACGGGTTCTAAATTGCCTCTGTAAGAAACACTGGCACAAGAACTGTTCGTGAGAAGCTTCATGAAATGAGTCTCCACTGCTGGGGAGCTGCACACAAGCCTTAGTACACTATGGGCAATGCCAAGCATGGGTTGGAGAGGTATAAAGCATATCACCACTGGACTCTGGAAATGAAAATGTGTTATCTGGAGTGGTGAGTCATGCTTCACTTTCTGGCATTCTGATGGGTGAATGTGGGTTTGATGTATGCCAGGAAAACACTACCTAACAGAGTGTATAGTGCCAACAGTAAAGTTTGGTGGAGGAGGAATACTGGGCTGTGTCTCAGTGTTTGGGCTTAACCCCTTAGTTCCAGTGAAAGGTTATGTTAACGCTGCGACACAAATTTTTACAAAATGATGTGCTACAACTTTGTGGCAACAGCTAGGAGAGGCTTGTGCACAATCCTGTTTTGGAAAAGGTCTGTGACTGTGCCACTGTGCACAAAGTGATGTTTACAAAGATATTATTTGATGATTTAGATGTGGAGGAATTCCAGTGTCCTGCAAAGAGCTCTGACCTTAACTCAACCAAACACCACTGGGACTGAATTGGATCGTCGATTGTGAGCCAGGCCTTTCTGTCCAACATCAGTGCCTGACCTCACATACGCTCTTTTGACTGAATGGGCACACATTCCCACAGAGGCGCTCCAAAATCTTGTGGAAAGCCTTCTCAAAAGAGTGGAGGCTGATATAGCAGCAAGGAGGGGCTCCGTGGAATGGGTTATCCAGTTATGGTCTGATGCGCACATAGTTTTGGCAATACTGTGTTCCTTTGGAACAACAGTTTGTTTCTTTTTAAACGGATAACACTGCTGACACACAAAAAAAAAAGGAAACTTGATGGACTAATCTTTATTTATTACATAGATGGACATATATGAGAAGTTACTTAATTATATATTATTTAATTTGTTATTTTAAAGCTATTTTAGCAATTTAAATATGTATCAGTTATTGACCACCTTGTTTAATAATCACTCGGAAAAAAAAATACATATCAGTTGAACCTACACAGATTTTTCTTTATTTGTAAGCCCTGAATATTACACAGAAACACTGTGAAAGAGTTTTGTGATCCATAAGAAATGGAATAGGCAATTATGCAGAGGTTAAAAGCCCAAACATGTTCCTCACCGTCGTCCTCACTGCGATCCCCGGGGAACTCCACAGACTCAGCCAGAGAAGCTAGGGACGTGCGTCGGGAGGAGGCCCCTGAAGCAAGGCTGGGCGGTCTGCTGCCAGAGAGGCGGTTAACCCAGTGTTCACACAAAGATGAACTGGTGGAGCCTGACCCAAACAAATAACACCCAACCAGTCAGAACCCTCATAAAAAGGCAGACACACTTAGAGTAATTGAGTCTGGCACTATCGCGTCACCGGCTCAAAAATATTTATGCATTTGAGCCACAGGCACGCTGGAGAAAGTCACACTCAGATTAAGTGTTATCCTAGGGCTGGAATACCACACAAGTCAGCTAAAAGTCAGAGCTATTCAGCTCATCTGCCATTCATCCAGTTCAGGAGAACACAGTGAGGTGACTCACCCGCCACAGAACTGTTGGCAGACCATGAGGGAATAGCTGTCCTCCTCTGGTAGAACAGAATGTAGGCTGTCTGCTGGCACACATCCTCATCGGCTATCGGTTGGACCTCGCTGTCATCAAAGCAGTACCACTGTCCATCAATGGAGTTCTTACAATATGCTGCAAATATAAGTAAAACCGAATAACACTCCAAATCTGGAAATCCTCCAGGCTGTTCATTCAAATCTTGTTTAACATACAGTGCTAATATGCCTAAAAACGGCATTTAGTATGAAATAATACTAACTGGCAAATGTAATGAATTTCACTTATTATTATGATAGAGCATATTAGCAGTGTGTGACTGAAATGACTTATAATATTTCCATTAGGAAAAAGGATATGGTCACACCACCTGCTCAACTGAGCACATGACTAGACTTACAAAAACACCAGCACAGCCTCTGTCTTCCTGCATGTTACCTGTGTAGTGCCCTCCATGCATGTTGCCATGGTGATTGCATACAGCATACAGGTCATAATAATAGTCCTCCGGATTACGGCCAAGGCCGTACGGTCGTCTCCAAGGGGACCAGTGTGAAGGGAGGCTCCAGCTACTCTGGCTTCTCTTCACCATGTGGGGGGCCATGTCCATGGCAACTAGCGGGAACCGTACCATGTTCTGCATCTTCACCCTCCTGTCTCCTTCCTACGGGATGTTAGCACCATCAGAACACTCCCAGGTTGATATTAAACCCATTTAACACATGCTCTTTTACACAAGTATTAACCAGTAATTCAACCGGAAGGCAGTAAGCGTGAATGCTAACTGGAGTCAAACAAATAGCAAAGACACTGGCACAAGGTAAATCTACTGAAAGCCAAACTTAATAAAATGTAAAACAAATTCTAGCACCTTCTAGAAACGTTTGGTTGGAGTTTCATCCTGGCTTACGGTAAATAAAAAATGTATGATGACAAATTTTCAACTGATCATCATCTTCTCATAGGTTCATACAGAGTGTTAAAACTCTGAGAGCCAGCAAGACAGACCTTAAAATGCTATCCACAGAGCCAAGATAAGTACTGTTTCCAGTAAGCTGTTTTTTCCCAGGATATTTTCAATCAGCGGTTTATAAAATCAGTTGATCACAGAAAAGAAAGGCTAAATGCAATTATTAGTGTTTTTTTTTATACCTTCAGTTCAGTTGATCAGTATCACTTTGAGTTAAAGATGTGGGGTTAGAACACAGCCCCCAGTTAAATTGCAACTTTTACCAAATTTCTGTTTCTCATTCCCTTTCACAGACACAAACATAAGCACAGACTATGTGCTAAATGCATGCCTGGCTGCATGAGTCATTGATTTCAGCTTGGAACTTTCAGGACTACAAAGCCACTACATAATCAAACGAAGTGTTTGTATAGACCTTATAAACCAAGTATAATAGTGACAGGATGAAAATTTTTATTTTTAGTAACAGAGGATCTGTTTTTTTCCTGAACCTTTCACTCACTCCACTCACTTAGAGACGTCACTATGTTCCAGACAAAAAATGTCATATGCGATTTACGAGGAACAAAAACAGAGACAATCAAACGGTGGATTCTGGGTCGTTTTGGGAGCCGTAATATTCAGTGATGCTTTGCACCTCAAAGGAACTGCTGTAGCAACAAGGGGTCATTTATGCCAACTGCTGCATTGTGCATCATGTTAAAAAGAGTTTTTAAGCTGTGACATCTGCCCATATAATGCAGGCGTTGATTCCTAAGATTTAACTTGCTCAAGGCTGAATGCTGCTCTGAACATTAAAATGAAAAACTACAAGAAATGTATGTTTGAAATGACTGATAACTGTTTCTGCTCTAATTCTAATTTTAAAAGTAATTTCAAAGTCTGTACCTGTCTGAATCTCTTGAGGTGCAGGATGAGAACATCAGGCAGAGTCCACAAGCTGAGCTTGATGCGGCCCTGCTGCAGCTGTTTGCAGTGGGGGCAGCGCCAGGCATCATCTGGGGCCAGCTGGAACATCACAGCACAGGAAGCAGTTATGAACAATTGAATGCACATGCTTGCATCTGCAGCACTTCTCTATCAGGCTCACAGGCAGTGATTTGCAAAGCTCACTCTCACTCACAAATATGCCTTCGTTCCTCTTTAAGGCCACACAGCTTCAAACCACTCTACCAATGGCCACTGCCAGCTCGGGCTTACCACAGGGCATATTTATACCACACATGGCACTGTTCCAGAGTTAAAGACATGCCTGCAGAACATAGCAATTTACAAAACAGCACGGACAGCAGAAATCTGTTTCCACCACCACTTAATGTCTGTTTGGGTAGAGCTGGCCTTAAGGAAATGAAAGAAAAGGCAGGGGCAAAATGAATATGTGGGAGCTTTTTTCTGCTTTCCCTAGGACAGTGAAAGTCATTGATCAGGGACACTAGGCCCAGTCGTTACCTGTTCCTCTTTGGTGTAGAGCTGGAAGCACTGAGCGAGGGTACAGGCCTGGGGCTGATGGTGCTGCTCGCGGTGCAGGTACACGCTCTCAGCATCAGGAATGTACTCTTCCTCAGTGTGGCCAAACAGACTGTGGGGGAAAGCCATAACACATCCTCTTAAACACATCAATCCATGCCAGCATTCTCATCACATGTACTTACTTGGTTTCCCTAAACGATTTTAATTCTGACTTTAAGACATGTGGTGGTGTTGAGGAATTCCCACAACATAATACCACAGGGAGACAGAGCCTTCCAAGTGCATTTTGAACCCCTCCTTATAGACAAATGGAGCTCTTTGTTCCATATTTTGCAGTTTTGGGACATCATTTATAACTCCATCCCATTAAATACTGCATTTGACAGCACACACTTTTGAAAGCACAGTCTATAGAGGAGCAGCAGGCTCAAATGATTGTAATTCAAGCTGCACTCACTAATCCTTGGTCTCTTTGTCCCACTCCACCACAATCTTGACGTGAGGAGGACCCCCTTGTCCGCAGGATTTGTATGCTCTGCAAAAGAAGAAGATTAAACAACCAAAATAAGGCTCCTTCAAAATCCTGTCCAACAGAGTTCAATCTGTCTACTGTAAACAACAGAAAAATACACAACAGAGAATTCAATAACTTTTGCACATGCTCTAAATCAATCTGACAGATGCATGCAGCGTTAAGCATATTACTGATAAAGCAAGGTCAAAAAGTAAACTATAATTTGCTCCGCAAATTTAATCAAAGATCAACCTTTCTACAGTGGGGTGACACAGCGGATGTTCTTCTTGAGGCAACAAATATGTGATGCCCACTACTCCGACCACTCGTAGACTGAAAGGTCCCACCTGAAAATGAATCCAAAGGATTTTACAACATGTCATTAATATCTTATGCCACAGAAAATTCAACTTCACTGCACTCACTACTCTACCACATCCTCATGCAAGTAAAACAACGGCAGTATTTTATGGGCTATAGCACATCATACACTGACCTGGATATAAACCCCTTGTCTCAGCAGGTGCTGCATCTTTTCCAGAATTGCCTTCTGAAGTACATCCCATGTCACAGTGCGCTCCATGTACAGTACAAACGGAAGACCAAACCTTGGACGGATAAACAATAGCTTTGATATTTCCAAACATGTACTATCTCTCAAATAATAAAAAGATCATGGTTCTTCTGTTCATTCTATTTTTAAGAAAAAACACCCAAACCATTTCCATTTCATTAGTCAAAAGTAAATTAAATCCCTGGATGTATCACTGATTTGTCACTGGAATATGGCCATCACTAACAATTACAAAAGTAGTCAAGCATTCAAATCCATTGCGAGGCCTGGTGAGTGGCTACCTCCGGCCTTGGTGGCCAGTGCAGGCTCTATTGCAGATCAGCAGGATCATCTTTTCGGCTCCTGTGTTTTTATTGGGCGAAGCTGGATTCACAGCCCCTTGCATGAAAGATGGTGTACGAGTGCTCTCACTGCCGTACTTCAGATTGTTCTGATTGAGGTTGGCAAGAAGACTCCCTGCAAATAACAACATGGCTTCAGTAATGTTGCTAATGAAACATGTAAATTAATTTATTTTACTAACCACTAACTTATCACAACTTCTACTGTTACTATTGCTGTTACTGTTCTACTGCTAAATCAAGATCATGCTTCAGTTTAATGTGTTAAATTTTCAGTCAAAAACTGCAAAATAAACAAAAGATATACCTCTTTTAGACCGAATGTTTTCTAATCTAAAGGTCTCTGGGGTTTCAAATGCAAAAATGGAGTCGCTTTCTTGAATTATATCAAGATCATCGTCGTCATCACAGAAGGAACGATGGAAACCGTCGTAATACATTTCTGTCAGGACAAACTGCAGAAATAAAGACAACTGTCACAACTGTTTTGCATCATAGGAAACAGTAAAGCAAGTTTGGATCATATTCTTCAGTTCAGACATCAAACATACAGTTTATATATAAATATATATATACACACACATACATACATATATGTATAAATATGTACACACTCATACATATATACATACACACACACATTATATATTAGTGCTGTCAAGCGATTAAAATTTTTGATCTAATTAATTACATGGTGTGGCGATTAATTAATCTAATTA
>JBBPCX010000147.1:9532282-9564483 GCA_037974365.1 Hydrocynus forskahlii | reverse complement strand
AATATATATATATGTGTGTGTGTGTGTGTGTGTACTGGCTTTTCTCATCTCATCATGGATACAACTTTCCTGCATCAGATTTTAGCGATTGGTTATGACTTGCTTCCTTCTGCCAACTATGTTATTCAAGAGTCTGAAAACATCATCGAATTCATTTAGACAATACTTGTTCTTGCCATTACAGTTTTCAATTGCATGCTGCATTTGTAATAATAACAAAAACAACAACAATAATAACAATAATAATAATAATTTGCAACATCACTGCTGGCCCCAGTAATAATAATAATAATAATAATAATAATAATAATAATAATAGTTAAGAATAATGTAATTGATGGGTGGCACACTCCCTCTTAAGATTTGAGGTTCTAATAATTTTACTATTAAATTACCTGACTTTTCTGCAAATATCAAGTAAAAACAAACAGTTTCCTTTGGATATGTTCTGACTGTTGTCCTTTTTAATCTGGTCTTCCGAAGGTTTATATAACTTCTCCTACTCTTCGTCATGTCACTTAATCCACCAGATTATATTTGTTGTTCTTCTTATCATTATCATCAAATAAGATGGTGTGAATGAGGGGGTTTCAAGACACAAATGGGCACTTTATGCATGAAATATTCTTGTTGTAACAATAAATTGATAAATGTAATGCAAATGTAAAACATACATTTATGCTATATATAAACTTTTACTTAGTAATATTGAGACAGAACCAAAGGCCTATTTTTTCTCTCTAAAAACACAGCGTTAAACTTTAAATGTATATATTTAAGCTATTAAACACTGTTTTGTCTCTTTTAAACGGCCTAGAAAGTTTAGACTCTTCCATACATGGAATGACCCCATATAGAACCCACTAAGGTAGAAATACAGAATCAGCTTTAATTTGATATATGTGCATGTCGAGTGGAGTGTGGAAAAATGTCAGTGGTTTTCTACACCACCCTACCATCTTAGGAGACCACGAGTAACCAGATAGTTATCTGCTTAGTTTCTCACTTGTGTGGTTGCGTCACTACGTCACATACAAGAGAGCTAATGGAAGTGGTCTTGATCTGGAGTTTGTAACTGCTGTCTCTCAACATGAGGAGCAAGGAAAAAATCTGAGGCATTTCAAGAACAGGAGGCTGATTTTTAACTATGTGTTTGAAACATTGCTAAGAAGCAAGGATGCTCTGAAGACTTTAAATTAATCTGCTGCCCGTGGACCATGGAATGCCACAGTTGGATGAAAAACATTCAAAGTAAGAACACTGGAAGAACACCACCCAGGAAGTCTACAGAAACATCTCAGCTGCTCAGATCCCAAAAAACATGTTTCATATTGCTGCATGTCAGTGATGCAAAATATAGCAAAATATGAAGCTTTTCTGTCTAGTAACCCAACTCTGAGACAAAAAAGACCCTAAAGCAAGCAGGAACCAAAAGCAGCTGAATTATCACCCTTGCTGAACATCATCAAGGACAATGTCCAGCATCTGATGATGTGTGTGTGTGTGGGTTACAATATTCAGCCATCAGATGCTATGGAATCTGTAAACAAATAGGAAGTTTTACATTTTTATTTGCAATTGTTACTTTGTTCAGTTACTAATGAAGAGGGGCTGTGGTTGAATGGAGCTCCCAATATTGATAACTATCTAAAGGTAATATCCTGCACACTAACATCAGAGCTTCCTTTCAGACTACACAAAGTCAAAACAACAGTGCTTACACACAGTGTACACAAATAGTGTACAGTTTATATTATATTATATTGTTATATTGTATAGTTTTTATAGGTTATGCTGCTTCTACGGCCTTCTTTTGTACTGTACACCAATGGGACTGATAAAGGGACATCTTCTCTTATCTGTCGCTGTCTAGTTATTTATGGACTTCACCATATATGAATGTCTAATTCTACACGGACACAAATCAAGTATGGCTTGGCGTCACCGACAACAGGATCAATTAGAAAGCCAAGGTCACTAGACCAGGCATCGAGTAATATGAGAAGAGTATGGCTGTATTCCTCTGGGTTTCACTCCCACTGCAACCCCCTCGAGTCTGCAGCATGGCACACACTCATCTCTCCTCTTACAGTCTGTCACAAGCAAAAGCTGTCTTTCAACAAAACCACCACCACCAGCAGCACGGTCAAATTAAAGTAGAGCCCAAAGTGCATTAGATAATTTTTTGGGCGGAAATGCCTTGCTAGTCTGGAGCTTGTTTTAAATTCAATTCAATTAGCAGCTTTTATGCCAACTGCCAGGAGTTTGCCAGAGGAACACACTGTTCCCAAAGCCAGACATTGTACAAGGAGGAATAAGGAATTGCAACCATGATGTGTAAGCCTGTATATGAGACAAAGCTTTCCATGACCTAGATAAGGCTAGTCTCAGACCGACTCACTGCAAACATTCTTCGAACGAATCTGCCTTTTTCAATGAAGCTACACTGCGTAAATATACACTCTATAAGGTTTATCAACAATTTTGCAGTATGTAGCTCTGTTATGAATAATACCAAGTACATCATTAGTCCAGATTTTTTTAGACAGTCTTTCAAAATTTCCTTTGTAAATACAAGGATGTTAATCGGGCATTAGTAGGGCATTAATAGGGCATTTAATTCCAGCCAGCATCTAAGATGCAGCTCCCTCTTTTCTAACACTTGTGCATCTAATCCTGCCTAGCATATTTGAAGACGTTAAACCACTGCACTAGATGTTAAGTACATAGCTGTGCAGATTTGATTGCATTCAGTTACAAGATGCATTCAGTTACAAGAGGTTCTGATGTTGGATGATGAGCTCTGGATTACTCATTTCACTCCAATTAATTCCACTCCTACTCTGTCTCATCCCAGAGGCATCACTCCCAACAGTGCACCATGGAACACCTTTATCAAAATTGGGTGCACCTTAATGTAACTCAGTAAATAAGGGGTGTCTGGTTATGTGCAGGAATACATCCGGAATATTCACTTCATTAGGTTTACCTACGTTGTATTTACTCTCACTGTCCATCTTATCAGCTTCTCTTACCATATAGGTGCACTTAGTTTAGAGTTTAACACCTTTAAATTCTAACTAGAAGTTTTTAAACACCTCAGTGTTTGTGCTGGGCTGAGAAAAGTCCACCCACCAAAACTAAGCAACCAGCCAGAAACTGGCCATTGATGAAGGACTACAAACTGTGAAGCATCGGAATTGTCATCTGTAACTTTATATCCGCAAGGTGGACCAACAGGTTAAATGTGTCTAATAAGGTGCACAGTCAGTGTTTAAAAACTCAAGCAGCACTCTGTGCAGACACACGCGCTACCATGTCAGTGCTACTGCTCTGCAGGGAATGATTCACCAACCAAATAATATTTGGTGGTCCTGTGGGAGTCTTAATCATAAATTAATGGGGTAAAGGGGACTAACAAATGATGCAGAGAAACAGATGGACTACTGTCTGTTATGGTTGTTTCAAAAAATATTTCTGTGAAGCATCATTTTCCAAAGATAACACTGTATAGGATTCACATGCTTCTTTTAAATATAATCACACATAAAACCAACAAATACAGACATGGGTCAAATTACAACAAAAGTTCAAGCAAAAGAACGACATAAAAAAAGGACAAAACACAATTTAAGAACCTGCACCTGCCCAACCACCTGCACCCTTCTCAACTGCACGGCCTAATTCAATTATTTTCCCCTTCAAGGGGAGAAAACAGAGGTTGCCAGACTTTTTTTAAATTTTGAAGCTTGTCCTTCAGAACAAATCTAATTCTACCCAAGCAGAGAGTTTCAGTTAAGTCTGTCAGACACTGTATAAGTGAGGGGACCTCCTTCTATTTTTGTTTGTTTGGTTTTTTTTGTTTTTGTTGCAGTTATAAGACCATATGTTAGAAGACACAGCTTTGCCTCCTAAAGTGTCCTTAGATGCTCAGATACTCCCAAAATTATTCAAATTGGTTCAGGTTCCATATGGACACGAAGTATTTATCTCTCACATAGAGATAAAACTTTTGGAAGTCTTTTATGTAACATTGTCCTTGAGTAAACAATGCTGGCCATTAGTGGAACACAGTTCATTTCATTCGTTTCCACACTCTGCTTTTATGCTATCAGTGTTCAGATGACAATTTTCTTTTCTTTTAGTGTGCCATATGGATGTGATATTAAATGATCTCCATATAGGGAAGGAAGAATATACCATAAATCTCTCCGGCAGCTGACTGAAAGATACAAATGTCCCTTCTATATGTAGGTCTCCAATATTACATTGCCCCAATTCCCTCTGCATGGTAAAGGACGCATCCAAATTGGAGGGAGCAAAAGAGGCATTTGTTGATGTGGGTAGCAAAAAGGATGAGTTTCCAAATCCTTATTATGTTTACTTATTTTGCAAAATGGAACAGAGGATAAAATGACTGCAACAGTGGAGTAGGGAAGGCAGTCGTCTCGCTCCATCTCCAACCAACCAGGGAGCAACTGTGGAGTAAAATCATCTCAGCAGTATTTACTCTGCTTAATAAAGAAATTGAAAGTGTCCTCAAAACCGAATATTGTTTTGGAGTTTGTTCATTGGAGGAGTGAATTTAGCTTCAAATAGGGAGCTACACTTCTCAGTGATCACAGCTCGCAAATTCACAGTTAGTGAATTTCTACAATATTATTTTACATGGGGTGTAAGAAAATGAGCGTTTACTGCCTGTAATGTTATGACACAGATCTAACAATGCCAAGAATTACAGAAATTCTTAGTGAACCTTTCAGTTTATACTGCAGCTTTCCTGATGGACAGGGTCTTAATCAGGGATGTTAATGAATGCAAATCAGCTCCAGCAAGAGCAGCAGTCAGTCACTGCAGTTAAACATCTCTTATCCTTTCTACTCCTCATGGGTCTCTTTCAGTTTGCTGACTTTGGGGGAACTCAGTTTGATCAAAATCAGGAATGGCTTCTGATAAGACCTAACAAGTTATATAAAATAGAGTAGAGTACTAGAATTAAGAAGGAGACCGAAAATAGGAATAAAATAACAGAATAAAACAAAATTGTACTGAAGGTATCTAATGTTATATGTGACATGTATCTCTCAATCAGTAGTCAGTAATAATACTGGCCAGCATTAGAAACTACAGTCATATTTACAATCAGATGACATGTTTTGTTGATTTTCAAACTGCACCCTCTATATCCTCTACAGAACAAATCTTAAATATCTGCATCTGCAAATCATTTCATTTTAAAACTTTTCAACAGCCCACATTAAATGCTTTTCCAATATATTCAATTCAGCAAATAAGCAGTAATTGGTCATGAAATGTGCAGTAGTATGTCCTCTGTGCCCTTTTACTTAAAAATCAACAAAACATGTCATTAGACTCTTGCATGAGACCGCATGTACTGATAAAAGAGAAATTAAACTGGTTGGTATAATACCTATCACCCATAGCTTCTTTCTCTGGAAGCTCTGCAGCACTTGCACAAATGCATAAACTGTGTGTGTGTGTGTGTGTGTGTGTGTGTGTGTGTGTCTTGGGCACCTGGCATTTGATCGGGCCAAGATGCTGTGGGGGTCTCTTGTTTGGGGAGCTTCCTGTCAGCAGTGCTGACTCGCTGTATCCCTGCCAAACGCTTGGCTCTGGTGAATTCAGACAGAAACTCCTCTTAGCCAATAGAATATTGAGCTCCTTGCAGAGTGTCTGGAAGGATTGGCTGGTTTGTTGCTATGCCCCAAAAGCCAAAAGTGCAGAAACTCAGGGGGAGTGCGGGGCATTGCCTCACTGCTGAACAGTGCAAGTACCTGTGGGAAAAGTACAAAAGGCATAAAACACGTCTCAGCTTGTTTAAGGATTATGGGAGTGGTGCACCTGCAGGAGGTTCCAGTGCTCATGAGTGCCTGCAGTGTGACTAACCAGCCTGAAAACAATGTCATTTCTTGAGATTTGTACATCTCATTTTTAAAGAAACCATGATGTAATAACTGGTTTATGAACTGTAAAGGCCATTCTGTGGACTGACTGAGGTATGAAACAGGTGGAACATTAAGTAATGCTTTAATACAAGGTGTCATTTTTGGCTTATTTATTTTTTATATAGAGACTTAGCATATCATCATATATCCAAATAAAACATTGTATTATGGGGCAAGATAAAAGGTTAATGAAAGTAGAAGATACGAGGTTAATGAAGGTTATTGTGTTAAGTTACATTGCAGTGTGCTGCTTTTCTGTCTTGCTGTTCATCAGAAAACAGTTAAGAGGGTAAGAGGGTAAGTTAAGAGGGTAAGTGCCTGAAGGTGTCTTTTTTTTAAATATAGGGAAAAAGAAATTAACCAGAGGCCTAGTTAGTCACTAAGGTGCTCCTTGAAGAGGTGGGTCTTCAGACACCATTTGAAAACAGCGAGGGACTCTGCAGATCTGATCGGAAGAGGAAGTTAATTCCACCACTGGGGCGCCAAGACTGAAAAGAGCCTTGACGCATGTCTTCCAATGTTGCCGGGTTCAGCCCTGCATCTTTGTATCCCAAGTGTAAACTACAGCGAATTGAGTGATGTGCAGTGGAAATCATCAGTTGTGCTCTCCACTGTTGAAGACCTTTAATCACTGTTAGCGAGCACCCCACAGGCCTTTCCATTCTGGAGATGCACCAGCCCAGTCTTCTGGCCATATCAGTTTGGCTCTTGTCAAAGTTGCTCAAGTTTTTGAACCTGCTCCTGGTTCCAACATGGCACAGTCTAACCTTGTTTTGAAGTAGCTTGTCCAGTACATCCAGATCAGATTAAAATTTGAAGGCAGAGTCAACTCCTTGGACTCTTCATCATGTTCCTCAAACCATTCCTGAAGTTTCTGCAGTGAGGTAGGGTGCATTATCCTGTCGAATGAGGCCACTGCCAATAAAGAACACTGTTGCCATGAAAGGCTTTACATGGTCTGTAACAATTTTTAAGCAGGTGGTAGGTGCTGAAGTAACATCCACATGAAGGCGTGGGCCCAAGATTTCTGAACAGAACATCGCTCAGAGCTTGCCTCCAACCCTGAAGCCATCTGTTCCCCAGGTAAGTGACACACACGCACCTGACCATCCACACAATGTATAAAAAGAGTGATTCATCAGAAAACACCACCCTCTTCCACTGTTCCATGGTAGGTGCTTCTAGTGGAGGACAGGGGTCAGCAGGGGCACTTTGACTGTTCCGCGGGTAAACAGCCTCATACTCAGCAAGCTGTGCTGCACTGTGTGTTCCGACACCTTTCTCTCCTAGCCAGCATTAACTTTTTCAGCAATTTGTATCACAGTAGCTTTTCAGTGGAATCAGACCAGACAAGCAAGTCTTCGTTCACCACAGGCATAAATGAGCCTCGAGCCCTGACTCTGTAACCGCTGTCCTTCCTTGGATCATTTTTGCAAGGACATCGTAGCTTCCTGCGTATGGGGCAATGTAATCACAGGCTGATCAGGCCCATGTCCACTGCAAAAAGCACCTTCAATACTACATGTGCATCAGAACTGGTTCAGAAGGGAAAGAGGAAGAGATGGCACCAGGATGTTCAATGGGTAGAAGGCAAGTTAGTGGCAGCAGTGTGATGTTCTGTACAATGGATTCCATAAAGAACACCCCTTCATAGTAACAGTGGTCCCTAATGGTAGTGGCCTCTTTTGGTAGAATAATGCACCCTGCCACACTGCAAAAATTGTTCAGGAATGGTTTGAGGAGCATGAGAGTGAGTTCAAGGTGTTAACACAGCCTCCAAACTTCATAGATTTCAATCAAATTGAGCAACAGTGGGTTCCACCCAGAAAAATGCCTGACAGAACTAGTCACCTGACACCCTCAGACATGCCCAAGTATGACTCTTCCAGCCTTCACGGTTTCCAAAGAAAATATAAGTGTGGAAACTTTTTGAACATATATAGAAAGAGAGAGAGATAGACAAGATAAGATAAATCTTTGTCATTGTCATTTTTCAAGGAACAATGAAATTTAAGGTGCACATCGCCGCTGTCGGGCGGAAACCTCATATGTCCAAAACGGGTTATTTCTCAGGAAACTCAAAAAACGATGTATATTCTAAATAAATGAATACTGTGTCATCCAAATTTGTATAACCATTTTCAACACTTTTCATTGGTTAATAATTTCTAAATTTTCCAGACCCACGTGGAGACTGACCAATAGTATCGATTTATGAAAAAAAAAAAAACAAAGACGAAAAGTGGAGTTACGAGGATTCCGCCAGACAGCGACGATATAGAAATTTAAGAGGCATGTAGTTAAGACAGGAATAAAATAAGACAGAGTTAAATAACAAACAAACAATAATAGTATACAAATTGCACTGGTATGAATAAATATGAAAATACAAAATACAAGTTGCACTGGATTTTTACAGTCTGTTGCACAGTGTGAGAAGGTTTTGCACATTATAGAGACACTGGAGGTGGCTAACAGTTCTATTTTGCGTTCAGGGTCATGATTGCTTTTGGATAAAAGCTGTTTTAAGGTGGTTTGTTCTGGTTATCATTGCTCTGTGTCTTTTGCCTAATGGCAAAAGCTGGAAGAGGCAATGACTGGGGTGAGATGAGTCCTGTGAAATGTCTATTGCTTTTTTTGCGGCATCGGGAGGTGTAGGAATTTGTTCCAGGGTGGGGAGGGGGCAGCCAATAGTTTTTTCTGCAGATTTTTGGGGCGCTGTTTTTTTCTGAGGATTCTCAGAAAATGGTCTCTGCTGCGCCGTCTTCAGTAGCTCCTTGGTGTTGGCACTCCAGGTCAGGTCATCCTCCAGCTCGATGTCCAGAAACCTGAACACCGGGACCTTCTCCACACAGGCCCCGCCGATGAGTGGCTGGATGTCAGTTTAATTTTTTCTGAAGTCAATAACAAGCTCCTTTGTTTTTGCGGTCATAAGGAGCAGGTTTTTGACTCTGCACCACTCTGACACACACACCCCAACAAGACACTTTTCAGGTACATCTACTGTGTGTCTATACTCAATGCCCTTTTCATCGTTCTACTTACCATACACTTTGTAAGTTACAGATAGTAGTCCATTTGTTTCCCTGCAGCATCCACACAATGTATAAAAAATGTGATTCATCAGAAAATGCCATCCTTTTTCATTGCTCCATGGTAGGTGCTTTTAGTGGAGGACAGGGGTCAGCAGGGGCAGTAACAGGGGTCAGCAGGGGCAGTAACAGGGGTCAGCAGAGGCAGTAACACTGACATGGTTGTGTCATGTTAGTGTGTGTTGCACAGAGCAGATCAAACACAGCAGTGCCGAATCATACAGTACCTACTAAATCTAGTGATTAACTACTGAGTTAAATAAGGGGAGAGAAAGAACAGGAAAATCATCAACTGCTGAACCGCAGCCCTCCAAGATTAGAAGTGATGGTCCTGAAGCAGAAAGTCATTCAGACACATTACATATTACTTTGTTTGTCCTATTTTCACTGGAGTGTTTTTTTGATGATTAGAAATGAATGCCAGTCAGTCATTAAACAATTATAAGAGTATGAGCCATCAGAGAGAGAATATAAAAATCAGTTTCTGATACTTGAATAATTAAGAGCAATAAAAAGAAAACAAAAACAAAAACCTAAGCATGCCCTCTACTGTTCTAACTGGGTCACTGCAACACCTCCTCCGACAGAGGAAGCATCATGAATTGCACATTTTTGGTTTCCCTACTCTACACAATTGATCTACATAACAAAGAGCTTGTTAAAGCACAAAAAAGACGAAGGGTGGAGTCACCAGGATCGAGAACCCTCTGGAGTAATCCCATTTCGGATTAAATACCTAAAAGCACTTCTGCATTTACCTTACAGTGGCTTACCCATGAAAGATAATTTTCATGGCATATTTTAAAAGCTTACTTAAAAAACAAACAAACAAATGAACCACAACAAAAACACCACAAAACAATAGTGTTCGAATTCAATGTTTTATTTAAGTTGACCTGGTTCTAGCATTACCGTCATACATTTTTCCCCAGTTGTTAACTTGCAATTACATATATAATAATATACTATGTGTATACACAAATTTTAAGCTTAAAAAATACAAATACAAAAACGTTTTATAGGATAGTAGTATAGGAACAGCAGTGACAAAGTGGAGCAGAAGGCAATTGGGTCCGCTTCTGCTCGTTTTTTTTTTCTTTAAATACATTTTGCAGATTGCACGCTCAAATGGAAAAAAAAAATCTTAGACTGAGACAACAGTCCACAGCAGCCTCAGTACAAAAATAAATTGTGCCCGTTAAGTGTTAGTTCTATACTTCTCCTCCTCCTCCTCTAAAAGAGTAGGGGCACTGACTGAAATGTCACTGTGGACTGAAATAGTGTCCTTCAGTGGAAGTGGTAGATCAGAGCGCACATGCTAGGGCAGCCACACTTGCGTGTTCGGCAGACACGAATGAAAGAAGTGTAAAAAATTACAGCGCTGCGATGCCTGATGCTGTCTAGCATCCCCTCAATTGCTCAGCGTGGCCTGGACCTCATGCACCGTGGAGGCACGTTTCACAAGACACTGATTCCGTGAGCAAGCAACCCACTACTCCACTGGGAAGTGTTTTAAAAAAGTAAATAATTGAAAAAAAAAAAAAAAAAAAAAAAAAAAACTCCGATTGCGAAGACTCAGGGGTCGACAGTAACTAGCTTGGGTGTTAAGAGAATAATGTAAACATACAGGTATTGAAAAACCAGCCAAACTACCGTGGTGCCACATAGTCAAGGTAAGTAAACGTGAAAGGTAATTGATTAGAAAAAACACTAGCCATGTAAACGTAGCCTTCATCAGGCAATATAGAGAGGCCAGATGGACCTCTGCAAAAGTTATAGCTTGTATTCCACTAGTAAAAGCCCTTTGTGTGTTAAAGAGAGACTTAGGAGAAAAAACAGCATGCACTTATAACGTCTGAATATCACGCTCTTTAGTTTATTTACAGTGTAACGATATGCTTATAGCCCGGCAAAGTGATTTGCTTTTTTTTTTTTAATATAATTTATTTGTTGATGTTTTCCCTGACCACTATTCAAAATGAAATTCTGACATTTTGTTGGTCAATAATTAAAGGCAACATTGTCAAAAAATATGTTTCAGAAACAGACAATAATATGTGGATTCCATAAGAACATTCAACTACAAAAGAGTTGAACTGAAGCAAAAATGATTGTGTATCTTACAAAAAACGTAGCAAATCATAAGCTTAGAGCTTTAAATCTATTGGATTGCATACTGCTACAGTCTGGAGTCACCATACAGTCGTGGTCATATGGTGTGTAGATCTTGTGTTGTAAATATACTATAGAAGAAAACTGTGCGCAGGTGGCAAACAGTGGTGCACGGATGCCATTTGTCAAAAGCCTCTTCCAGTACAGGACACTTCAGTGACAGTACCGGTTGACACGCACCGATTCAAGTTCTTTAAAACGAACAAACTGCTTGAGTTAGCATTTCCCTCAAAAGCGCACCACCACACATACACCGCTAAAATCGTTAGTGCCATAACAGGCTAGTATCAACACCAGCCAGTGCTATTGATGCACCCCCAGTGTGAGTGTGCCTCACACACTGACAGAAAAAAAGTTTGTTTTTTTTCCTTCTCACTCAAAGAAAAAAAAAAAAAAGCATTAATAAAAAAAAAATGTCAAGACCACCTGGTAACAGTCACTGTCGTATCTCTAATAAAGCAGTTTTCTAATGGAGCCAAAAATGATAATAAAAAAGGACCTGATTCAGTAATCTTAAACGCAAGGCTTGCCATGATTTTGCACTCACAAAAAAGGCTTCAGCTTCACATAATCCACATCAAGTCCATTAGTAATAAAACCTCTGAAGTGTTTCCCCTATTCAAAATTACCAAGGACATGTTTTATTTATATATATATATTTATATATAGTTCCAGTTTAACTGCAAACCATTTGGAATGAACCCAAGTATGGAAGACAAAGTTAAGCACAGCCTTTCAGCATTTCCATCTTTCTCTCACTGCAGCAAGAAGACCACCTCAGAAATAATATTTAAAAAAAGGTTCAGTACTGTAATATTTGATATAAATGTTTTCTCTTCTCCCTGGCAAAACTGACTAACATTATGCAGGCTGAAAAGAAATTTGATCACCTCAAGTCCTACCCGCACGCTAAAATACCCCAAAAAATCTTGTTTGTTTAAAAGCAAAAAAAAAAAAAAAAAAGCCTTCAGTACTGGTAAACACCATTCACCAGACACTCTGGTAACATTTGTAATTCACAAAAAAGGAACAAAAAAAACCCCAAAAATAACAATAAAACAACAAAAAAAAACGAGTTCTACTCCCTTCTCTGTTATGGTTTTGACCACTGAGGTTCATCATAATATACATATCTTGATATATTTGTGGATATACAAATTGCTCATTGGAACGTAAGTTTCACAATTAAAATATTTTCAGTAAGTCAATGAGACCCTGAGTTAACTGCGGACCAGATATGAACGAGGCCCGTTTTTTTTTTTTAGCTCAGTCTACAACTCGTGACATGCACTTTCCTGTCTTTCGTACGGCCAAAATAAATCATTTTCCTTCCATAAAAATAAAATTAAAAAAAACAGTCCAGTTTTGCTGCGCAGGGACAAACGTGTCATTTACCCCAAATAAACAAATCAGAACATCCTTTCCGAATAATTTATCACCCGCAGGCCAAATTTCTCTCGCTGTGCATGTCTTTTCGCTCTGCATCGTCAGGACCGAACCGCCTAAAAGCACAGCTGTTTCACATTCGAGAACCTTGTTCTTGAAGGATCTGTTGAGAAATAAAAGCAGCAACTGTTAAGTAGGCGGCAGGGTGAGAATTATGAGGCAAAAAAATAAATAATTGGAAACACCAGCTCATCAGTCATCCTGAGCATCAGAATATAATTTTTTTTTTTCCATGATTGGAATGCCTAGAATCATTACGCGCTCACTATGTACACTGAAGGACTACCAAAAGTCTAAATTCTGAAATTACTCTCGCCAATGGCATTACATGACAATGATATTAAACATTAATGATGCATTACACGAGCCGGAAAACAGAATTGAATTCAAGAGAGGAATGGTGTAAGGGGATTTTCCGGAGAGAGATGTTCTTGCAATGCACAAGCTGCTGATTGGAAGGGGTGGGTTGTTAAATATTGAGGAGGTTTTCCATCATTAACTCAGCCTTGTGTCGGATAACGACAGGGAGAAGATGGGCCAAGCTGAGGGTAATTCTAGTCTAACTAGAACTAATGGGCATGAGCAAACAGCAAGTGTGCAAAAATGGGAAAGCAGAGTGCTTTTTAAAAAACTAAACAAAAACAATCCATAGAAACCTAAACACCTAATGAGAGCTCACCGTTCCTCATAAAAGGGTTACATAAACCGTCTCCTTTTCTTCTGGATGTAGCATGCAAGAATACAAATGCACTACAGAGTAAGCATATTGTTTACACTGGAACATTTCTATAGTCTTAGTAGTAGATTCCAGCTCTCTGGGCAGAGATTAAGCAGAACACTATTAAAAATCTGTTTTAGAATGCCATCTCCTCATCTGAAGGTCTTTCTTCCTCAGTTAAGATTCATTTGTGTTCAAGGAAAACTGACCTTAGCTACAACAAATCATGTACCAAGTCCCAATCACAGAAGTAATGTCTGCTTTATGTGTTTCGGCATTTTTCTAACGTGTGGTGTGGAGATGTTCACCTTGGCCTTTTCACTTGGTTCGCTGCTTGTGCCGTACGACTGATTATGCAGCTCCTTGGAGACAACGCAGAGGAACTCTGCCTGGTCTTCATTTCCATAGTTGTACGAAGACCCGATACTGACCAGCTGGAAAAAGGAGCGGTAAAAGCAAATTAGCACCGACTAATTTTCATATGTGAAGGGCATACATAGAAAAGTGTCAAACTATTGTTCAATTCACAGTCTTTAAAAAAAAATATAACATGTCAATGTTTAAACCTTTAAAGGAAACGTTTTCTTAATGTAAAGGAACATTAAGTCTTAAAGGTTCTTCCAAGAACCTTTTTCATTATGGGAAGGTTCTTTTAACTTTAAAAGGGTTCTTTACACTATAACCTATAAGGTTCTTTAGGTAACCAAAAAATTTTTTTTTTTGTCCTGGAACGCCGATTTTCGAGAGTGTAGGGTGTGCAATTTTGAGTACAATACATCTTCTTGTTTTGATATAGTGTCTTACTTGGAGACGGGGCCACAAAAGAAAGTCTTGTAAAACAAGAGCGTGTAACACCACCTTCCACGTCAACTTAACAAGCAGGAACCTCCGCAGATAAAGGCATTATTTTCGGCCTACCCGCAGGCAGGTGAAACTGCACACACGTCTCAGTGGTGATCCCAGAGGAAGAGTCTAATGCACAAAGCAGCTCAGACATGCCCGCCCAACCTTTCCACTCCAAATAGCCACTTCCTCCCTCTCTCTCTCGCAAACATCCCTCTTATGCATTTCACGCTTCCAGAAGAAATACCACACCCAAAGGGAAAAAAAGCAATTCAGTAAGTCTGTCCTGAACAGCGGCTCTTAGACTTCTAATACTCTGCGTTTCTGAACGAGTATTGGAATATGTTCTCAAAAGCCATTTCTGTTTCTGCTACACATTAATCCCAGCTGTTTGTTTACTCGCTGTATAGTTTGTTTAAAAATGCATATTTTCCTGTTGAAAGTTTTACAAAGCTGCTGAGAAGAATATTACGCTGCTGTATGTTATGTTTCATTGTGGATGTAGTGCTTCAGGCTCATTACCACCGTTCATTTTTTTCTTTTCCCACTTTAAATGGTGCAGCAGTGAGAACATAACGTTGCAGGGCACAACAGAAAATAAGATTCCATTTCAGGCGGAAATGAAAATGAAAAGTCAACTTCAGTTTTATAAATAACAACTTAGGCAGCCGAGAGGTTTTATACTCAATTCCAGGTGCTATACTCAGTTCAGACAGATTTAGTGATTAGCTGTGCTGACATTTCTTAAAAGATGGATTATTCAAAAGAAACCAATACTTGAATATTTGAACGATTTCAGCCCCGTCCTACAACTCAGAACCAACTGTTTCCTGCCAGGGGAAAACTAAAAAGAGCTTAATCAAAGACCACAGGCTGAAATTTCAGTCCTCATATCACTACAGTCGACTGTTTTTTAAGGAATGAGGTTAGGCTTAACTGATCCTCAACCCCACACACAGCATGTATTATTTTTACAGACAAACTGGCCAGTTGCCACCACTTCTGACCACCAGTGATACATCAGCATCAACAGCTAACAAAAGCAGACAGTTTTGCTTCGTGTTTGGAATATGTATGTACTCAAATTCCTTTGATGCCAACATCACTTTTCAACAGCTTAAAACTGCCACTGTCCAGTCAGTCTCAGGTTCTTTTCAACATCTCATGCTCACCTGTTCAAACTTCCAACCATCAGACATGGTGGAGACCATCTGAGTTAGTTCCTCCTCTTGGCACTGCAAGACTCTGTAGACATGTTTCACAGGAAGCTGGGAAGAGATTAAAGAAAAAAGCAATGAGCAAAGAGATCATTTTACTAAGCCATCTTCTGAATGGCATTAAGTCATTGTAGGCAGTTAGAACTCATCAAATGCATATTATGCCCATGAGTATACTCTAAAAATGTCTCCCATTGGGAAGCATTCCAATGGAGGAGAATAAGGTTTGGTTGGGTCCTGTGAAACAGTTCACTGTAGTTCAAATGCATTCCACATTCCACACTGCTCCTATAGGATGCTAAATCTGGTGGCCAGACCTCGCTAATCACTGACCTCAAAAGACTAAAGAAGAAATCAGCCAAGGCATTTGATAAGAGCCGTTATCCCAACAGCCTACAAAGATGGTGCGACCTAACCACTTGTACAGAAGGACACTTACGAAGTCCTTTGCTCTCATATAGCTGCAAGACTTGTCTCTACATTTTACCCACCTGAGCTGTTTTGCAGTCCCGCTCCCTGATTTTGTCTTTGACTAGTTTTATCAAAGACGTGATGTTGTAGAACTCAGCCTCTTCGAGAACACCTGGCAGGCAATACCTCAATTAAACAACAGTGAACAGTCTTATATGGATCCCATATGTTAGAAATACAGAAGGAAAAGCACCCTGGGGGGATCTTGTGTATGCAGAGAACAAAACAAATTCGTAAATTAGTGGCCAAGCCTATACTTCATGTCCAGACATGACAGCATTCCAAACATACCTTCTTCTGCAAGGCCTTTGTTGAGCACCAGCTTTCCATGCCTCAGATAATTGAGTATTGGACCAAAGTAGGTTGGGTCTCTGTCAATCAGATAAGCACCTGTTTCATCCTAGTTGGGAGAAATTGAAAGGACAAACACACAAGTCTGACTGTAAACACATGTTTATACAATGCATGCTATTCTTCCTAAACAATGCGTCCCAAGGCTTAAGAAAGCCACGCAAACTCTCCCTTCACAGATGTGCTTTCTTCAGTGCACAAACAAATCACTTCACCAAAATAGCTTACATGCAAAGAAGCTGCCATTCAGGGTCAAAGCACTCCTCTTAAAGAGTTTGACACAGAGTTATCAAAAACAAAGTTTTCACCGTGTTTATTATTCACAATAATCTGCAGCTATGGTGTTTTAGCTTGCATGAAACATCTGAAGCAAAAATTGTCCTTTTTCCATTTTTCATAAGTAAGATTCATACAATACCTTCAGGGACAAGTATAAGTGGAAAGTGGAAAAAACAGTAACTTACATTTTAGGTCTTTAGTGCAAATTTAAGCACTTAGTTATGGATTTCTCTCTTTACATTACTTTCATTTATTTATTTTTTATGTATACCATGAGCTTTCAATGTCAAACAACACTTAATATAAGTAGACATGACCTATGCAGAGGGGTGTTCTAAAGAAAACAAATGGCAATGGTAAAAACAGACTGATTCAAGTTTGAATGGTCATGTGTTGTTGTTTCCTAACATCAGCAGTAAACAACAGTTAGAGGGTCCTGATCCTTTCTTTGAGGGTTTATCATTTTTGCATTTTTTCCAAATTTTACACTTAAATGAGTCTCAAATGAGTCAAGGAGTAAAATGTCAAGGAGTAAAATATTACTGTGTGCAATTTGTCTGGAGCATCATTACTGTTTTAGTCAATGCCTGCTGCTACCAAGCAACCGAGGGACACTCCAATGTATACCTGTATAGTCACAGTGTTCATACATATCAATCCACTATGTACATACATAGATATTTCCAAAGTGTACACACATAACTATGGTTATATAGGTTTATATACACAACAAATTTACATTCACACAAATGTCTATGTTCATATTTTTGTATTATTTGTATAGTGTACATTTCATATACTGTTGTGTTGTAGAGCTTTCATTCTATTGTTTATGCTGCTCTTACATTTGTTCTGTCCACTTCGCTGCTGTAACATTGCAAATTTCCTAATAAAGACTAATAAAGCGTCATCTGAGCTTATCTTAATAAAAGAAAATCTCCTCCTACCACGCAAACAGTGTCCTAGTTTTCAGAGGGGTTAGGAAAACAGGCAGTCATCAGAATAATGTCCAATAGTGGAACAACAAAAGACAACACAATGTACTTAATACCCAAACAAACACTACCACACACTCACACACCTCGGATTACATTACAGACAAAAAAACATTGAAAACCCACCATGGTTGTGTTCTCACTGCTTTAAAGAAGTAGCTAACATTACCTGTTTCTACATTTAAGTTAGTTTGTTGGCTAAATAAGGTGTTTTAACTGTCTGAATGGCCACCAAAGCTTAGTATTGAGCTAAAAGTGTACATTTTAAGTTTTACTAGGTTCTCTGAGAAGCTGGTTTGCCTGTAGTGTGATAGTGAAGTTTAGAGATGGTGTTTGGACTTGCTAAGCTAAAGTCTGGAGTCTGAGAGAAGTGGCTAACGGTCGGTTCACCATTCTCTCCAGGAATAACCGGTGCTAGCACACCTTCCAACAGCTCTTGACAACATTTAGCAAATATTTATAAAGTTTCTGCTTCACGTGTCACTAACCAAGTTTCAACAAACAACCAACAACTGAGAGAATGTACTGGTGTTAGCCTGTCAGCTACACGATAACATCACCGCTAGCCGATGGGATGGCTCTTTTGTTTGCTCTGTTTTAGTAAACGTGGAGATATGAGAGTAGCTCATGAGACCAGGAGAACTAGGAGATGAAGACCTGACTCCCCCATGTTAGCTCTCCTCGCCCGGGCGAGCGGAAAGGAGCCCGGCCGAGGGCTTTAGCTCCAGCCCGCTATCCTAGCTAAGCTAACGCCTGTGTGAACTCGCCTTGTCGGAGTCGAGGTCGGGGTCGGCCTGGCACAGTCGGTAGAGGAAAGACTTGGGGTCTCTGCACAGCGTCTGTCTCGTCGTGAGAAAGTACGTGCCCCCGACGTTCAGCCGGACCCACTTGGACGAGCCACTGCCTGCCGCCTGCATCCTCTCTCCTGGAGACAGGGCGGGACACCTCCGCCCCACAGAGCCGCTCGGGTCGGGGCTCTTCTCAGCCATCCCTCCGTCCTCTCCGTCTCTCCTTCTCTCCTTCCTCTCTCTTCCTCTCCTCCTCCTGCCGGGCGGACTGAGAGTAAAGCAGGAAACGATCCGCAGATCCCTGCCCGAGACCCGCCCCGACCCGACGCGACGCGCTCATTCCACTGTGTAGAAATTATCCCGCTATGGCATGAATTTTTATTTTATATATTTAAATATTTTCACCCTAGATTCTGGGAGCTTTGGGGTCCTTAATAATATAACAATCACAAAATGTGCCCCCCCCCCAAGCTCCCCTACCAGATTTTGGTTTGTTGCCTCAGGGCAACAAGATGCTACAAGGGTACTAAAACGTCAAAGTTTTTATATTATATAATAATTGGAATGAGGAACAAACTAACAATAAATACATTAGAAGAAGTTTTATTGCAACAACAATTTCTACAAGTTTTATTTCAACAAACATCAGTCACAATTTTTTTTAATCAATCCATGCGTTAGAGATTAGCTGCACTGTGTTTTGTGTTTCTGAATGTGTGTCTATGGGGTACTGATTGAATTGGTGTGTCTCTTTTTTACAAAGCACAGTCTATTATTCTGTATGGAACTTGAGGAAGCAGTTGCTGGTGGATGTGAAACACAGGTGGACGTCACATTTTTGGCACTCAACTTCAGGTGTACCTTTGCATCCTGGTACCATGCATCTCCCTTTCGTTTCATCCATGACCAGCCAGTAGGATGTGGCACCCAGACGCCCCTCATGCATCTCCCTTTCGACAACGCCATGCTTCCAACTTTGTGGACACATTTTGGGAAAGAGCCTTTTCTATTCCAGCATGATTGTGCCCCAGAGCACAAAGCAAGGTCCATTAAGACATGGCTGGATGAGATTAGTGTGGAAGAACTTGACTGGTCCACACAGAGCCCTGACCTCAACCCTATCCAACACCTCTGGGATGAACTGGAATGGAGACTGTGAGCCAAGTCTTCTAGTCCAACATCAGTTTCTGACCTCATAAATGCTCTACAGAATGAAATTAGCATAAATTCCTACAGATACACTCAGAAACAAAATCTTGTGGAAAGGCTTCCAAGAAGAGTAGAAGCTGTTAGAACTGCAAAGGGGGGACCAACGCTATACTGAAGTCTGTATTTAAATGCAATGTCAAAGTCCCTATTGGTGTAATGGTTGGATGTCCCAATACTTTTGTCAGTATAGTGTATTTCTGCTTCAATCTTTGTTATACTAAAATTCATTGCTGTCTTGTGACCGAAGGCCATCATCTGGTATGGTGGTTTGCTTCTGAATGTATTTATTTGTTTTGCAGCTGAGTGACACAGAGGTGAGAAGCACTCTGTTACCACAGGCGAGGCCATATGTCAAGCTGTTAGAAATGCTCGTGCTCTCTTGTGTACTATAAAGTGGGCCTGTTATCTTGTCAAAGTATCATTGAGAAAATAATTAGGGCTTGGTCAGTTATGTAAATGTCTTGGCCCCATGCCCCAAAATAAACAAAGTATGTTTGTCTCATCTCCTCGATCATAAAATTGTTGTATTAACCACAAGTCCTCTTGGGCTATTTAGCCTATGTGGGTCATTGAACGAAACAGGGTTATTCTGCACAATTAATAACACCCAAGCATTCAGAGGAGGGTGAAAAGAAACAAAGTGTCATTAGCTTATAAAAGTAGAGAAGATATTTTATAATTATGAAGCAGCAAGTCATAATAATGGGAAATGTTATTATGAATGGCTATTAAAAAAAGGCGTTGTCCAAAATGTTTTGGTATGCTGAAGCATTGAGATTTCCCTTCACTGGAAGTAAGGCTAGTCCAAACCCTGAAAAATGTGTGTCCCAATACTTTTGTCCCAATACTTTTTGTGTAGGTCTGGCTCCTTTTGGTTCTCTCAGTTGGCCCAAAAACAAGTGAATGAAATGTTTAAATAAACTGAAGCAGTGTATTAAAATGTGAACATCACTAAATGTACAGCTACATACGGCACACATATACAAACAGTCAAGAAAAAGTACCACTCTTTAAATAACAACAGCCTGCATGCTTTTATTATAGGAGTTCATGTAGGACATTCATTCAATCTAATTATAATGAGCGCACAAAACCCAAAATAAACATGTTCCTTAAATTTAACATCAGTTCAGTGACCTAATAGGAAATGTACAACGAAAAAAAAAAGAAAGGCTGCAAAAGATCAAAGTTTACAGTGATATTTCACATTCAAAGGCTTTACATTTCAGTACATACACAATGGCCCCTGAACAAGACCTCTTAAAATATGGTTCATATATTAGAATTTAAATAACACACCGAACAGCAAGCTGAGCCGACCCTCAGCAAATAACTTTATATAAGAATAAAAATATAAAGGGCGCATATCCTTAACATTGCGTCACTTTCTGAATAATACATCTGTACATCACAGTCATTTTCGGCCGCAAAACCAGGTAGAATTTCAAGAACACAAAAAGGTAACATAAAAAAATGGAGAAATACACATCTGTACTTGGTTAACTTACACAGATCCAGCATCTCTATGTGTTTTTTTGGGATTGAGTAACCATTTGAGTATTCAGATTGCACTTTGATTTATGTACAGGTGAGAATGGTTAATTTCACTGATGGGTTAAAAAAACCCAACCCTGCTAATTTTCAGAAATGTTAACCTTCAGTAAAGAAAAAGAACAGAAACACGTACCAAGGTTGAATTCTGCATTTTTTAGAATCAAAATAAAAATACATACAAATTCATTGAAACAGCAGATCTGTAAACCTAGTAAGACAAAACAATAAAATTAAATGAATTCAATGCCATGTCTATCGCCAGAGCCTTACTATTGCATCCACACAGCACTGAATTATATCATTTTATCTGATGATCCAAATACATCGCCACAGAATCTAGGACACTGCGAGATGAGCTGCTGTAGTTCTTTTCTTCTTCTGTGGCAACAAAGAGAAAACATGACACACAGCTCGCGCATCTCATTGATGAAACGTGCGTAAGATTCACAAGTGGTTACACACACTATCTAACTCCCACTCGTCACACTCCCTCCATCACTGGTGCAGTACCCGGTGTTAAAGCAGACAGAGCCAACTCTGAATATTAATGACAACTCAGAGACCAGCCTTCAGACCAGCTGTAACTACTTGTAAAATGTTGTAAAACACATTGTGTTGAAGATCAAACTTGCTATTTTCTACTTACTCGGGCCAGATGGAACAGCCACTGATCTTCATACATACTACGGGCAAAAAGCACTGAAGCAAGCAATCGTCTGTAAGGATCTAAACATGCTTAAAAAGATGACAACAACCAAATAATTTCTGATTTCCTCAAACATGTTACTAAGGAAAAGCCTTCACAGTCCTTAATGATAACAGTCCCTCATATTGACCAGATTTGAATAATTTACAGACTCGTAATTTAACACACACGATTCCATAACACTTTGTAGGATAGTAACCAGGGGCAAAACAAATGATCACTTACTTTATATATATTGTATAATTACACTATTGCTGCAGGGATTTTGTGCGCTAATGTCTATTATATTTAGAGTAAAAAACACATTTCATATCTTGAGTTTACTTTTTACAAAGTTAGTGTTGCTTCCATTAACGTTTGGCCAGTAGGACAGCATGTAGTGAACTACCTGGAGTGTTGAAAATCCCACAGACTTGTCAAAACGCAACAGAGAGGGATTCCCATTACTAATGATAAAGGGCCTATTTTCTATACCCTACACGGAGGTCCACTTAAGACATTTGTGTGGGTTTATATATCAAAAACAGTCATAATTCACTCATTCACTTTATCAGGCTGTTTTACTCGCTGGGCCTGTCTTATGTAATTGATCTTTGCTCGGACTGGCTGCGCTATATTGTGCCTCAGTCAAAAAGCAGTGCAGGTGTAAACAGTCCTTTGAATGGGTGGCGCTATTCTGCTATAGACTGTATAGGCTGAACACGTGAGGGAAACCAGAGAAACAAATTCAAAATCAAACATTGCTGCAACTTTCTATCCATGATAAGAGATCCATCTTTAAAGTATAAGTTCAAAAACATCCAATACAGCAAATGCACACAGATAAATATGTCCTGTCTACGTTTTAGTCGCAGGCCAAAGCAACGCCTTTTTCATCTGCCTTTGCAGTTCCATTTAACCTTACTGACCTGTGAAATGATAAGAGTACCTGCCTGTGTCTTGTCAGGCATACTGTATGTATAGCCGCTCCTACACAATAAGAAAGCAGTAGATTTCACAACGGTAACAGTAAATTATTTGGAGCACTTAAAAAGGCAACAGGAATTTGCAAAGTCTTACCCAGCCAGCGGGGCTATTAGCTACATACAGTTACACACACACGCGCGCGCGCGCACAAACAGAGCATTAACCCATAGCCTCATAAGTTAAAGTCAGAACGCTAGCATGATCACCCACAGAGCAAGGTGCTACCATGTAAAAGCACAAAGAACAAGCAAAGCATCTATGGATTGTTGCCAAGAACGTACACAATGCTAAACTTAATGTTGAAATGCTATCCTTGAAAGTTCAAGTTCAAGTGAACAGCTTAAAGGTGTCTTAAAGGAACTGAACCTATAAAAGGCTCAGTTCGTAAAGGAAAGGATTCTTCCTCCACTTCCCTACATGTCTGTAGTCTGGTGGTTGTGATATATCTTGCCCCACACCTCTTGAATCTTCTTGCACCATTTGTCTGCATTGCCATTGGGGTCCATTAAATAATATGTCCTGTTTGGCTGCATTGGGGGGAGAGGGAAATCACACATTAGGATTGAACTGCATTTTCATGTCATCATGACTAAGCAAAAAATGTAAAGTGTGTAAAGTTTTACATTATCTGGGAGTCACTTTTCATTGTGTTTTTACGTCTTTGTATATGGTGTAATTTGTTTAATGGTTTTCATTTTATATTGTCTAATTTGTTATTTGTTACTGCCCCGTTTCTTCTCCCTCAAAAGACCTTGCCATTTGCCAGGCCACAGTTGTAAATAAGAAATCTGTTCTTAATCTGTTATTGCCTGGTTAAAAAAAGGTATAATAAAAAAAAAGTATAATAATTAGAAAGGGTCTTCTGGCAAAGTCTCTTTAAAGAACCTTCCATTGAAGGTTCTTCAGAGAACCAAGCATGATCTATAGCATCATTCCAAAGAATCAGATTAATTAATATTATATTGAAGACTGTGCTCTATTCGATGCACAACACATGACACATTTTGAAATGAACAATGCCTAACTCCATACCGTGTGGACAAAGAAAGTCTTAAAGTTTTTGGCCTCGGGTCGCAACTCTGGAGACCACGGAATCTCCCCCTTGAGTACTTTATTTACAGGATCTACATAGTAGAGGTGCGGCCCCTCTGTAAGTAGCAGCTGCCTTCGTCGAGCAAATAACCCCTGTGAGGATACAGCAAAGCAAACAAGTTCACACTGCAGCCTTGGGCTGTAAATTTCAAGCCAGAGACAACAGAGGGCGCTCTAAGGACACCGCCAAAAACAAAACCATATTCTCCACAAATGACACATTTCTGATATTGGAGAATTATATGAGTCATAGGAGAAAGTAGGTGATGGGAAACTCTCCTACCTTTCTTTTGTCAATTGGTCCCATTTTTAGGATCAAATTATTTTCCACAAACTGGTGCCTAAAAAAAAACAAAAAAAACAAAAAACAAAAAAGGTCAAAGCCAAAGACGTTACTGAGTGGTCAAGTGTACTGGTCAGAGCAAAGCAATGTCAGGATAAATGCCATAATTTCATCAACTAATTTCATCAGTCTGAACAACCAGACTGAACAACATTTCAGCTCATTAACCGGAAATCAGCCTCGGCTCATCAGTCTTTCGCCTGGAAAAAATGCAAAGAACATAAAGCAAGGGCTTCTAAATAAGCCTTGCTCTTGTGAAAATATCCGAAGGAAGAACTGCTGCTCAAATGTCGACAACAATGTTCTACCATCTTGCTGAAATGTGTTTGTTGGCACCTACCAGGGATTCCCGCTGGTTTGTTTTTGCAGCAGAAGTTTCTTCTCCTCGTTGGAGAACTGTAGGTCCAGCTCGAAGGAGTTGTTGTCCAGGCCGTGGATGTACTGCTCTATGTTGCTGCTGGACCTCAGTGGGAGGGAAGTGACCGGAATCGAGAGAGCCTGAGAAGAGCTGGACTGGATCACCTCCATGTTCTTAAACTGGCTCAGAAGGTCATCATACTGGTACGATGAGAAATTTCACACAGCTAATGAGCACTGAGCTAATGCGAACTGTATCTCAGCACAAAGATAATAACTGTATGTAGCTAAAAAACCCATAGGACTGGGTACGGGTCCTTGGTAGTGACAACACACTTAATCCAATTTACTGGCTGATTAACAAGTCCTGCGTTGAAGAGAGCAGGAAAACTAAAATGTGAAAGGCTCCAGCATTAGGGTTGGGAACCTAAGCCCTAAAGAACCCCTTCAATAAATAGCCTTCATTTTATAAATGAGATGGGAGGGCATGACGGTCTTTCAATTAAATGTATATCAACTTAGGAACCGCTTATGTTTAAAAGGTGTACAAAAGGTGTAAGATGATTGTATAATTAATGTATAATAATCAGAAGTTTGGGAACACTGTTTTTTTTAAATATCTTTTATCTTTCAAATGAGCATGAGCTTAGTTGGTCGGCAAATTCCACTGACTTTTCAAATTTTCTGCACTTCAGGGTAAATAACATTAAAAAATTGTCATTTAGAGGGGTGTAAATGCTTGATTGTACAAAAATCTTTGATCTCAGATTGTCCTTACAGTGGTGATAGGAATCAGATGTTGTAATGTTGTAACAGCCTTTTATTTACACATAAAATTGAATTTTTTATGCAATGATAAGAGGAAAATAGTGGTAAATCTGAAGTTTTCTTTTGGTATTCTTTTGTCTTAGAACAGCTAGAATGTTCCTCTCCACAATGAATCATTTTAAGAACTGTTTTAGATCAAAAGCTATTAAAATCTCAAAATCACAAATCAACGTTTAAGCCACAAGTCAGAATATTCAGAACCTTTGCATATAATAACTCTCTGTGAAGTAGCTTTAAGAGCTATAAAACGCTTCATGTGTCTGGTTCCTATCACCACCACTGACTCATCAAGTGTCTCTAAAACAAAACATTTCACATCAAAACATTCGAAATGACAATCTTGACCATTTAAAATCTGTGGAATTGCTTGTGAGAGTTCAAGCTATTTTAATCTTGCCTGTTTTGCTGCAAACCTGAAGGAACTAAAAGAAATACTTAGGAATAAGACCAAAGCCTATATTATATCACTTTGTTGTGATATCTGCATCAAGTCTTAAACCTTTCAGGTGCTTAAACCAATTCTGACCAATTTGAAAACTAAAACTGTCAAATCATGATTGATTCCAACCCTTCTAAAATCATTATTTATTCCAAACCTTCTGAACAAGGAGGACACTTTGATGCACATGGAGTGTTACAATATATTCAGATAGCTGTTAGAAAACCATTGTTTTTTGTTACTTGACAGTGAAAATTAAGTACCAAAATTTCACAAGATCAAGGTGTCTCCAAACCTTTGACAGGAAGTGCATACACTCTCACTAGCTGATTTTGTTTATGTGATATCAAAACATGCTCACGTTGCCATAGTAGTCCTCATCATCCTCAGCCATGGCTGGCAGGTAGGGGGTTAGTTTCGGAGGCGTCTGCAGGTGGAGGTTGTCCCAGCAGATGTCCTCAAAGAACGGATGAGCTTTCAGTGGATTGTAGCCACCCATCTCCTCACAGCCTAATCGCTTAGTAGGGTCTGAGCACTGGCAAAGCAAAAACACACAGCAAAATTACTAGAACTGAACTAAGAATTTCTCAGACCCACATTAAGCCTAAACCCTTTATCTTTAATGGGTAAAATATATTTGGCATTGCAGTTTAGTCCAAGACTAGGCTCAATCCATGACCAAACTAGCCCTTATAATGTTCGTTTAAAGAAATGCTTCATTGTACAGAAGTCTTTGATCTCAGATTGTCCTTACAGTGGTGATAGGAATGTTTAACACAGCCTTTTTTTTACACCTAAAATGGCCAGTGAGCCTACATGTGCTTCCAGAATATTTTTATGCAATGATAAGGGTAAAATAGTGGTAAATCTGATGTTTTCTTTTAGTGCTCTTTTGCCTTGAATATTCTTCTCCACTATGAATAGTGTGTAGAAAGTACATTTTAGATCAAAATCTCAAAAATCTGTGTTTTATAATAACCTTCTGTGAAATAGCTTTAAGACTAGGTTTAATCCATGACCAAACTAGGCCTTATGAAAGTGAAGTGAAAGTGACCACTCTGTCATATGTGAACACACCACAGCACACAGTGTGAACCACACGAATTTCTCCCTCTGCATTTTACCCATTCACCAAGTGAAGTAGCGGGCAGCCAGGAACACAGCGCCCGGGGAGCAGTGTGTGGGGACAGTACCTTCCTCAAGGGCACCTTAGAGGTGCTTAGCAGTCTTGGGAATCGAACCCATGACTTCCTGATCGCAGGGCAAACGCCCTAACCACTAGACTACCAGCTGCTTATAATGTTCATCTAAAGAAACAGTTCACTTAAAAATTTTATTATCCTGTACTGGAGCTACAAAACTAACAAACTTGAAATACTAGACATGTTTGACAGACTATATTTGGGGTAAGAGAAAACAAATGTGCAAATACAATTTATGGCCAAACTATTCTTTGTTCAAGATTCAACACTGGTGATTTCACTGTGTGTCTTCAAATTAAACTCAAATTTACTACATCCAACTGACGTCAGCTAGCAAACTCACTAAAAGCTTCTCCACCAGGTCCTTTGCTTTGGGAAAGAATTTCTCTGGAAATTCATACTCCAGTTTTATTATCTTCTGGAATATCAAGTACTCATTCCTGTTAAAAGACAAACAGAAAAAAAAAAGATAACATGAAGGAACACAGACCAGAAATCATCCATCATTCACACACTGGGGCCCTACTGAAATCTCTTCAAAGCGTTTCAATGAACTGGGTGCGTGCGCAGTCACATGGCTATGAGTGTTATGTTTTTAACAGCCACCCAAGACAATCTGCTGGTTGTAGTATAACCATGAGGCAAGTGGCCCACGTGACACAGTGGTTGGGGTTTTCTCAGAGCCTTTAGACTCTACACAAACAAGTCATAAACACCAAAGCCATTACTTCCTGTTATTTCACACCATGGTTCTCATTTAAAAAAAAAAAAAAAGAAAGAAAGAAAGAAAAAACAGATTACAGCAATGGTCCATCCCCAACACAACAGCCAAAGTGCAAAGTCATAACCTGTTTGGTAATGTAACAGAGACATTAGCAGGTGCATGGAAAAGGAAAAGCAGGGTTGGAGGCACTTACGCTGCTCTGAAGGGGGGCAACCCGGCCACCAGCTGGTAAACTATACAGCCCAATGCCCAGAGGTCTGAACTGAAAACGTGCAAGGAAAACAAAATAAGAACGTTACTTTAAAAAAATAAAATAAAACTCATGCAAAAACACATGTCTCCAGATTCATGCTTGACTCACCATTAGTTATTCAAAAGGAGATTTTTTTTACACACAGTATAGATTTATAGATTAATTTCTACCCAAACAATGTATCACATAGGTTACATATTCTTTTCCATCCATATTTAAGTTTATTGTCAAATTCACAAAGAAAAAGATATTGTACAAAAAAAAAAGTGGATTTTGTTATGAAGGACAGATTCGTTGTGGAAAATTACCTTTTACATGCTGATTTCTGGGTCAGCAGCTCAGGAGAAACATATTGCGCAGTCCCGACAAAAGAGTTTGCTCTTGCTGGGAAGCCAGAGAAATATCAGTTACACCCGACGTACGTGACAAATTACACCAGAGCAAAGACTGTATGCACGACACCTTCACTGACAAATGGGCATGCACAAGACTTTGGGTCATCATATATTCTTTTTTTTTTTAATGCATGCATATATTATATATGCCATATTTATGGTTTAGTGCTGGCGTGGGTGGGTGAGGTTGTTGTTGTTGTTGAATGTTTCTATAAATAACAATGGACAGCTTATCTCTGACCTGCAGTGAGGTTAATGTAAGTTAACCAAAGCAGTGGAGTAAACACCGGCTGGAGAAGAGGGAAGTTGAAGTGAAGAAAAATAGCCTTCATAGTGGATGACACCTTACTTTGAGTGCTATCAGAGGAAAACTGTTTCGCAGTGCCGAAATCCGTAATCTGAATGTGCATTTCCTCGTTCAGTAAAATATTCTCTGGTTTAAGGTCCCTAAGAGAGAGAAAAGCACACAAATGCAGTGAAAAATGGCCAAAAACAAACAAAGAAAAACTTTCATTAAACAGTCAACATGACATTCATGGAAAACACAAAACCGTGAAATACCTGTGAATGATTCCTACCGAATGCAGATATTCAAGAGCACAGACTATTTCTGCAGTGTAAAACCTTGTGCAAGTCTCATCAAACGAGCCCGTTTTGCGAATGTATCGAAGCAATTCGCCATTCTTTGCATAACTAAGGCCAAAATCTGTTGGGTCAACGTTAAGGATGGGGAGTGTGGTAACTCATCATGGTACAGTCATGGTACAGTATTTGCTTCAGCACAGCCATGAAAAGGATACATAATTTTTCACCGTCTTGGAACGTGAAGTAGAGCTTTACAAAAAAGGGATGGTCCAAACTTGACATTATGTCCCTTTCCCTTTTCACATAGTGTGTTTTATTCTCCTTCCTGATGTGCGCCTTCTCCAGGATCTTAACTACAAACAAGTAAATGAAATTTAATGAGACAAATTAGCTTTCAGTTTGACAAGCGCATGTACCGACAATTCACAAAAAACTATAGAGAAAATGAAACAGCCATTACTTGCATATTCCTTTCCTGTAGACAGCTCTTTTGCTAGCACGACCTGGATTTTTTTTTTTTTAAAAAGGGAACAGGTTTTTGTTTATTCAAAAATTCAGAGTCTGATCCCAGGCATAAACAGATTATAAACATGTTGAAACATTTCTCATATTAAGATGTCTATCTACTGATAAACTGGAATCAACAATCCCAATCACCTCTTTATCCCTTGACAACATACTGAGCCTATTTCCTCACACTTTGCCTACTACTGGAAAAACTGCAATATCAGCAGTGATTTACTATTAAACTCTTTCTAGCATGGGTTTCGTTCATAGCCTCTGTTTGAGAAAGAAAGCACACTACTAATACTGCAGTTTAGTCCAGTAGTGAAGATGAGTAGATACATAAACAACGTAAGTAAGATGATGTAAATCTCTGAAATGCAATCCCCTGAGTGTGGAAAGCAAACTGACTCACAGTTGAAAACGAGCCCTCCCCGAGGGTCTTGCCAAACTTGAAGTCCTTGGGTCGTTTCTTGTGCTGAGGCTGTGGGCTCTGTGCTGCTGGCTCAGCAGGACCCTCCATGTTGACGGGGTGAGGGCAGCTGGGGCACGGCTGGACCCTCAGCATGCAGAGAGGAGCCTGGGAGCATGACAAGGCCACACTGGGCTGAGTGAGAGCAGCATCACACTGGCAGGGCAGAGGAGAGAAGCGTTTCACACACAGACACACACAAAAACACACGCACGCGGCAAGAGGAACAAGTGCGCCTTCGAGCGTCGAGGCAGCAGCTTCCGCACGGGGCAGGGCTGGGTTTGTTTATATGCGCGCTTAGGCTACAGGTGCTGCTCCAAGTCAGCCGTTTCCGCAGGCCTTTTAAGGAGCAAGGACAGCCTGAACTGCACTGGGAAAATAAGGGCTATTCAAGGGTTCTTCTGTTTGTTATGGTTGTTTTTTTTTTTTTTTAAAAAGGAATGTTTTTTATTCAAAAATTCAGAGTTTGATGCCAAGCATAAACAGATTATAATTGTCTCATTTTAAAATACTTTGAGGAACTGGAATCAAAAATCCCAATCATTTCTTTATCCCTTGACAACACACTGAGCCTCTTTCCTCACACTAGTGATTTACTATTGAACTCTTTCTAGCATGGGCTTCATTCATAGACTCTGTTTGAGAACGAAAGCACACCACTAATACTGCAGTTCAATCCAGTAGTAAAGTAGATACATAAACAATGTAATGAAGGTGATGTAAATCTTATCCTACAATTAAAACCCAATCCCCTGAGTGTGGAAAGCAAACTGACTCACAGTTGAAAACGAGCCCTCACCGAGGGTCTGAACTACACTGGGAAAATAAGGGCTATTCAAGGGTTTTTCTATTTGTTTTGGTTGTTTGTTTTTTTTTTCTTTCTCGCGACATGTCAAAGCTTCCAAAGTTCACAACACTTACGCTCAGAGTTCACAGCCATCTGTGCTTGTTTTGCAAAATGAAACCACAAACAATATAAGCTCTCCCTTTAAACTCTGTTTAGACTCTGAGGGTCTCCGTGTCTGACCATATTTCTGGTTCTCTCTCTATTAGTTTCATATTAGGAAAACTGATTTACATATTCGTTTCACAGTACACACAAAATGATTCATAATAGTTACTGAATAACAGGTCTTAGTATTAATAAGTAAATGATAATCCAGCAGTTGGATATTTCAGACCAAAAAAACCCACAACAAAACATAGTTTTCCATTTACGCTTAAATGTACTTGATCAACCAAGACATGACACGTCTGGAATCCAAATTTTCCTTCTTTAATCTAGAATTGGAGCTACAAGGCTAATGTTGCTAACAGTCAACAGTCACCCAAATCTTCTGAATAAACACTAAACCTGCCTAAAATTTAACAGGGTCTGTTCTCACAAACCATCTCAGAAGAACTGATTAGGAACCAGTCTTTGTGCCAATAAATGTCATAAATACAAAAACATCTGACCCAGGGTCAGTCCTTTTAGAGTCTTTGTGCTTTGTGAAGATCATTCTTGATGTTGTTTGAAATGGATAAGCTTTCTTCTTATGGCTCAGAGTACATCACACTGAAGTGGTGGATGAAGTTTTGGTGATTTTTTATTACAGAAAGAATTCGGATGACTATTGACTACTAGCATTAGTAGCAACATTAGCCCAGTAGCTCAAGTGTGAAACTAAAGAGAAACATTTTTACTCGAGACATGTCTTGGCTGAACACATACATCTGGCTTAAGTGGAAAACTGTATAACTTAGCTGCCTTGCAAAATCATTCGTTTATGGCAGCGTTTCCCAACACTGATCCCGGAGGCAAACTGCTTTACACATTTGAGTGTTTTCACTGTTCCCAACACACCTGATCCAACTAATCAGCTCATTAACAACCTCTTAATGAGCTGCTATGGTTGTGTTAAGGTAGGGAAAGCAGAACTCGGGCTGGGAAAAACTGCTTTAAGGGATTAATATAATTTTCATATGATAACATAAGTGGCCTGGACTGTAAATCTTCAGAAGAAATTACAGTGAATGTATACTGTTATAAATAATAAAAGTAGATACAGTACGGAGCCAAAAAACACACTTAAGCAAAATGTGTCTACTTGTAAGTATTAAGTATTAGGAGTAAAAGTAAATGGTTTAGTGTATAATATGGATACAAGCCAGGGTGGGTGATCTATTTTTTAATGGTACAGTGACTAATGGCCTGTTCTAGCCCTTAAACAAAATCTGAATACCCGGGTGTT
>JBBPCX010000147.1:9487247-9532182 GCA_037974365.1 Hydrocynus forskahlii | reverse complement strand
TGCATACATATATATGTATATATATGTATGTATATATATATATATATATATATATATATATGCGCATGCATGTATGTCTATATGTATGTATGTGTGAATTTGTGTGTGTATAGTCTGACCTGCTCAATGCCTGGACAGAAGGCTGAAAAAGTTTCCAAAGCAGCTGCAGCAGAAGAGTAGACGGAAGAGGAGGAGGACGACACTGCCGCTCTGCACAGTCCCGTCTAACGGGCCCTGCCTCGGCCTCTGTGGTCCTGCTGGTATTTGTAGTTCTTTGTAGTTCTTTGTAGTTCTTTCAGCACCACACAGAGTCTTTAAACACAGCTGTCCAGCAAATCGCCTGTCAGAGGAGACAGAAGACAGCAAACAGTCCTCTCACTGCATCCACCATGCCAAGTGTACATTTTGAACCATGTACTGAATTTAAAATGTCCATCGTTATTTTAAAAAATAATTAAAACTACCTGTTCACATACATGGTGGTTCTTCATTTTTGTTTTTTTCTTCTATATTTTCTTTTATTTCTTCCATCATTCACTCTACTAGATTTTTTTTCTATTCCTGTAACATGGTGGTTCTCGTGGTGGTTCTCAGGATCATCTTCACTTTGCTTTTTTTCCTCTGTATTCTTTGATTTCTTCCATTATTTTTTTCTATTTTATTGTAATCCTCTAAAGCACATTGAGTGACCTTTTTGTTTTGTGCTATAGAAGTAATCTTTTCATCACAAATACATTGGCTTTATTTCCATCAACTCTATTTTATTCTATTGTATTTAATTTTATTTTTATCATATTCCTGTAAATTGGTGGTTTTTGTGGTGGTTCTCAGGATTACCTTCACTTCGTTTTTTTTCTCTATGTATTCTTTAATTTCTTCCATCATTTAATTATACTTTTTATAAAATTCTATTCCTGTAATATGGCGGTTCTAATGGTGGTCTCTCAAGATTATCCTTTGTTTTTTTTCTATGCATTCTTTTATTTCTTTTATCATATGATTCTATTTTATTTTATTTTTCTTTGAATTCTTCCATCATTTTATTCTGTTTCATTGTTATATTACGTTTTTGTGACGACAAATACGTTTTAATCACAGAAATACGTTTAATCATAAAAACGGCTTTATTTCTATCAGCTGATTTTATTCTATTGTTTTATATTATCCCTGTGACATGGTGGTCCTTAGGATTATCATAACTTTTGCTTTTCTTTTTTCCCCTGTCTTCTTTTATTTCTTCCTTTATTTTATTCTGTCGTATTCTATTCTTTGATTTCTTCCATTATTTTATTTTCATATTCAAATTTTCTTTTATTTTTTCCATGATTTGATTCGATGTTATTATATATTTCTTTTATTTCTTTCATTATTTAAATCCTATTTTCATGTAAAGCCCATTGAAGGGCCTTTTTGTGCGTGATAATGTGCCATAGAAATAAACTTGACTGGACTTGACTTGCCTATTTGTGTGACTACAAATACGTTTTAATCACAGATATACATTTTAATCTCAAAATTACATGTTAATCACTGTTTATTTCTCTCAGCTGGTGTGAATCTCAGCTCGGTCTGAGTGCCCGTGTGTGATGAGAGTTTTGATCAGGCGGATATATCGCTCTCTCTCCTCGCGGTCCTATTTATTCCGTGTTTTCACAGGAGGGAAAGTTCTCCGTCCGGCTGCTTTACAGGGGGATTGCTTTGAGTTTAGCTTTCGGAACGACCGTGCACTGGTGACTGCAGCAACAACACATTTTATCTTGTCGACGGTGAGTGTGAGGAGCGTCTCAGGCCGTGTTTAATCCTGATCAGGTTGGGCTGAGAGGGTCTGTTTTTGTTCGGGGTGCCGTTAGCTCCTCTATTAGCATCGGCTAGCTGTGGCCGTACGGTTTTATTAGCCTCTCTAACAAATATTCCAACTTTCTGGTAGGTTTTCTCTACAAACAAGGCTTTTATTTGGTTTTTCTTAACCTTGTGATATGACATGAAACGCTATTTCAGCCCGTTGCGGTCGAAAAAGCGAGAAGTGCGCAGTGAGTTTTTTTGCGCCAGATGATGGAGGCTCAACCCGCTCAGATGGGTTTGCGCCACTATGAGCAAAGTAGACGCAATAGATCCATGCGATGCATGTTTATGCGACACTTAATAGCATCTTTCTTATCAAAACAGGCTAAAAGTGTGGGATTTGCCCTGTTTAGCATGTTAAACTTTCTTTTAAGCTCACGTACTATCAGGTTATTTCTTTTCAGATTGACACTTCGGTCCTCAATTATGGGTCAGGGTCCTTTTAAAATCTGTTCTGCTTTAGATGCATTTTTACATTTTTTTTTTAAATCTACTGCTTTTGAATGTGTTGGTAAAGAGAGCTTTGATGTCGGTCCATGGAGTTTCCAGTACTGACTGTCCTCTGCTGTTCTCCAGGTTTGTGTTCATCGTTTTAAGACTGTAAGTCATGTCTGGTATAGCCTTAAGTCGTCTAGCACAAGAACGAAAGGCTTGGAGGAAAGACCACCCATTTGTGAGTATATGTTTCTATATGTGTTGCCTTCCTACCCTTGCAGCTTAATATGCATATTGCAAACGTAGGGTTTGGGATAAGATCAGGTAACCCCTTATTAGTCCCACAAGTGGGGAATTTGCATGGTTGCTGATGCAAAGTGGACCAATAACAATACTAAAAACAGTATATTGTAAAACTCAACACTAAACAAAGCTGTACCCTATACCAACAGTACAACAGTATGAATATAGAAGTTTGTGTGTATATATTACACTGTATGTGTGTGTGTATGTATGTGTTTATATAAATAAAACACACTCACACACAGGTATACATTGGAGAGTCCTCAGTTGTGAAATTGAGAGAACATCACAGAAATCCAAATAGTCCTTTTTTTAAAAATATGTAAACATTATTGAAGTTACAAAAAGTTTACTTTCTGATCTGTATATGACCACCTGTCCATATTGACAAAGTGTTATAAAGTTTGTGTGTTAGGGGAAATACGTAATCATCAGTCAGAGCAGGGTTATTTACATATCTTAGGCTTAAAGTCACACTTTAAATAATATACATTTTGTGAAAAGATGATGTGAAAATTACTTCTGTACATTTGTGACATAAAAGGACATGGCTTGCATGAACCTCTGGGGAAAGAATAAGATGCAATAAAAGTGTAGGTTGTATGACTCTTATATGCTGTGTAAACAGTATGTGTATATATCTATTCTCTGTATACATGTGTACATATACATATTTATTTGTATATATAAAATAAATGAAATTATAATTATCATTTAAACATACATGCAAACACATTTTGAATTATCTAGGCCATGGGTAAATCGGTGCAAGATTAGTCATCTAGGCGTTCAGTAGATTAATTTGTAATGCAATTTGGAGAAAGGTAAAGGTTAATGAAGCTTAGGTTTTGAGTATGCTTATGCAAAAGCCCCAAGTATTCACCTTCCCTCTCATTTTTCTAAACTTGCTGTGCTGTGCTCAACTCATTTTGGACACCAAGTGCTATCCAGATGTGATTAAATTTACGTTGAAAGGTTTGGTAGTGCAGTTTTACCAGAGGAAGTTTTTCATGTTTCACTATTTTATACGGGATCAATTTTAGAGTTTAAGATGGGAGTGGCAACTATTTTGTTTTTGCTCAGAAAAATTAAAGAAAATGTCAAAGCCTTTAATTTAGTTGTTTACCATAACCACTTAGCTGCCTCAAGCGGATATAATCCACCCTCCCTTTGACATGTTTTAATGTTTGGACTCTTGGACATCTCAGGTAGGACAGCACAGTAAGGAAACAAATCCTGAGTATCTCTATACTCAAGGAAAACTTTTTTTTAACAGGATGTGATGACCTTTTACTGCCATTGTAATTTGCATAGGTTTAATGCAGCGAGTTTATTTCTGTGGTTCACTTTGCAGTGGGTGAAAGGCACAGGAATATTTTGACTTGAGAGTGCAGTCTGTTTACAGCGTATTCAAACAGTTCTATAATTGTATTTTAAAAGTTACATTACCCCATCTCTCCCTGCAAAGCTAATCTTGCATACTTGAAAATAATGAGTTGAAGGGAACAAAATGCTATTAAGGAATGTTTTAAAGCAGCGTAAACTATGAGCATGAAGTCTCTCAAACAATTTCTAGATCCTCAAAGCCTCCTTTGATGGTTGTGTAATATGCTTTATGAGCTAAAAATAATAAACTTTATTATAATAAACTTTGAGTTTATTAAGTGTACATGTAGAAGAGCTCAGTGTAATTTTCATACTTCATAATTTCAGTGTTTTAGAACAATACAATAACAAAAGCCTAAACAAATGAGCAGCTACACATTATTTATATAAAAATGTAACAATGACAACATACCTGGAAATTTTTTTCTCCTGGAAGCAAATGGTTGCAGGACCACCAATTAGTTTAGCTGAAATCGCACAGTGCCTATAAAGACATGGCAGTTGGCCATGTATTTATGTACTTTAATGCAAGCCACCTCCCGCCCACCACATTTCCACTTTCGTTGCAGACATTTCATTAAAAGAAACTGAAGCTTTGAAGGGCAAATGAACTTTAGTTTTTTGTGACAATGAAACTCCAGCTTAACTTTAAAAACAGAGGCTTTCTTGCCTTCATTTAGGTTCTAGAATGTATAGGTTTTTATCTGGTTCTACCCAATGTTGCTGCATGCCCTAGTTCATGAGGCTTCCAGCCTCTTGAGTGAGAGCCTGACAAGTTTTTCTTCTGTGATTTATGTAACCCTGATCTTTTTAAGGTAGTCTGATTGGACAGGTATTGGGGAATTAAGCTGTCCTCTTGTCCTCTCCACCACTGAAAAGGGGGTTATTTGTTTGATTGGACTCCCAGCCATACACGCCACCAGCACACTCAAATTTGTCTCCGGATGTTGCTGTTAAGGGACATTTCTTTTGCAGGGTTTTGTTGCTGTGCCCACTAAAAACCCAGATGGGACCATGAACCTGATGAATTGGGAGTGTGCCATCCCTGGAAAGAAAGGGGTAAGAATCTCTACCATTGAAGCAGACCAGCAAGTTTTGTCCCTAATGTTTTGTGTGTTTTTGTTTTTTTTTTCCCTGTGACATGCTAAACTTTTAACATGTTGCTGTGGGGGGGAAAAAAAGTTGTCCATCTTGTATTTCTGTTTCAGACGCCTTGGGAGGGAGGCTTGTTTAAACTGCGAATGCTCTTTAAGGATGACTACCCTTCTTCCCCACCAAAGTGTGAGTTATGAGTTTGTTCTAATGCTACAAATTTGTCTTGTTCTACAGTAATCACTTCTGAATGTTCTTGTTTAAAACTATTGCTTTCCTCAGGTAAATTTGAGCCTCCCCTATTCCATCCCAATGTATATCCATCTGGCACTGTGTGCCTATCGATTTTAGAGGAAGACAAAGACTGGAGGCCGGCCATTACAATCAAGCAAGTAAGCAGAAAATAACTGATGACTACCCATTTATTGTACCCATATTGTTTCATTAGCGGGGGCAAACACAGTTTGCTGCTTGTTGAACTAAGCAAATACTGATTTAAAATTAGTTTACTGACTCATTAGGATTAAAGCTTTGGCCCTCTCTGACCATCGGGGTAGTTAAGTCAAAATTGTCTGAAAAGTTGACCAGTCAGACATAATTTGGTATGCATAAATGTTTAATTTTTGTGGGTACTTTTGGGTGCTGAAGTCAATATTGAAAACAACTTGCCCTTCCTAATTTTTTTTGTGTACTTGTCACACTTGTTTTAAAGAAAATTTAATCCAAGATGTACAACCTGAAGAATTTTATCGAAGGTTAAAGTTACTTATCTAAATTCTAGAAGAGATGTATTAAAAATCTGGAGAGGATTACAAAAAAGCAAGACACAATTGAACAGCCTTTTTTGTGATTGAAATTAAGGGTAATTGCAACAGCGAAGTGAGGTGCTGGAGCAAGTGAACCTTTGAATGGCTATGGGGGGGCGAAATGGGGTTTTGGAGTGGTCCTGTTGAATCCTGGTTGGTGTCGTGGATCATGTCACTGCCTTACACACAGGAGAGTGAGATTCAGTTGTTATTCTGGGTGACGCCCGACACTCCACCAATAAGAGTCTTCGGGCAAGACTCCTAACGCTGCAGCTGTGATGGGCAAACATTTTATCCATTTCCTTTGGATTAAAGTGTCTGCCAAATGATGTAAATCCTGACTTTAACCCCATTGAGATAATGTGGTAGGACCATAATAGTTTATGCAGTTTGTTTAAAGGCTTCCAAAGAGCCAGAATTCTTCCACAGTGGTCAGAGACTGATGTCCTGTTACAGGAATTGTTGGGTTGTAGCACAGGGGTGTTACAACTTTTTTTCCCCACTTCTTTGAGTTGGTAAGTGAAATGGGTGTTTAGTGACCATTCTGTCATATGTGAAAACACCACAGCACACAGTGTGAACAGCACAAATTTCTTCCACTACGTTTAACCCATTCACCAAGTGAAGCAGCCAGGAACACAGCACCTGGGGAGCACTGTGTAGGGCAGTACCTTGCTCAAGGGTGCCCCTAGCAGTCTTGGGATTTGAACCCATGACTTTGTGATTGCAGGGCAAACACCCTAACCACTTGGTCATCAGCTGCCCGCGTTCGCGTTAAATTTTATGAGAACCTGAAATGAGTGACAAGTGTTGAAAAATTGAGTCGGGTAGGGACAGATACTTGATCGTGGTTTTGTAGTTTTGCTGGGAATGACATGTTCACATATGGCAGAGCAGAAAGTTTATAAAAGAGGAATTGATGCAAGGGCACTAAACCACTGCTGTGGATTGGGGTTGAACCTCTAACCGCTGTGTTAATCAAGGGCATTCAGCTTTTGTGACTTACACTAGTGAACTAGTTTAGCATACTTTGGTTTAGTTAGAGGCCGTATATTTATGTACATGCACACCAAAATCTTAACTACTTCAGCTGGTAGGTCATGAGCTGCCTAGGTACAATGTGTGCTTTTGCCTCAAAGTGAAAATTATTTTAACTTGCTGAAACGTTTGATAACTGGCTCCTGGCATTTCTCTGCAAACGGAATTAATCACATTCACATATTTGTGTATCTGGGACATACGCTACTCACAAAAAGTTGGGGATGTTTGGCTTTCAGGTGAAATTTATGGAAAATTTAAAAAGTTCACACTACAGTGGTGTAATATAATGAAAGTAGGGCATTTAAGTAAAAGCATGCAATGGTGATTTCATCTCAGTGTATTGAAACAAAAGCCAACAATAGTGAGTATACCACAACCAAAAAATGTCCGTTTTCCCAATAACGTGTCATGCATCCTTGAGCCTCAGTTACAGCTTGACAGTGCCGTGTCATGGTGTTCACAAGTCCATTTTATTGGCAGCTGAGGTATGGCATCCCACTCTTCTTGAAGGGCGGCCCTGAAGTCATTGAGGTTCTGGGTAACAGGTTTACGAGCCTCTACATGGCGACCATAGGTTTGCCATGGGATTCAGGTCAGGAGAAAGTGCAGGCTACTCCATTTGAGGTGCCCCGGTCTCCAGCAGCCATTCCCTAGTGATGCAACCTCGATGGGCTAGAGCATTGTCGTCCATGTAGATGAAATTAGGCCTGTGTTGTTCATGCACAATGACTGGATTAATGATGTTGTTCATGTAGTTTGGGCTGGTCACTGTACCATTCACAAAGTGTAGGGCAGTTCTGTATTGACTAGACACGTCTGCCCACACTGTAACCAAAGGCTTGTCTGGTGACGACAGTGGCTGGTGCATAACGCTCTACTTGACATCTCCAACATCGTTTGCGGCCATCATTACTGCTCAACATGAAGTGACTCATCAGAGAACAGCACTGAGGCCCACTGGTCCCTCGTCCAACGTAAATGCTCCCTGGCCCATGCAAGACGATGACGCCTGTGCCTGGGGGTGTGGTCAGGTACCCATGCAGGTCGTCTAGCATGCAGACCATACTGTTGTAAATGGTTTAGAATGGTCTGACGTGACACTTGAGTGCCTCTCACCTCCCTTAAATTTGCCTGGAGTTGAGTGGCGTTCATGACCCGGTTCCTCAGGGCACTGTTCACAATGAAGCGGTCATCAGTGTGGAATGTGGCCAAAGGACGTCCACGTCTATGCCTTTCTGTGACTCTTCCAGTCTCTCAGTATCTCTGTTGCAACCTGATGATGACTGTGTGACACTCTAAGCTCAGTGGCCACTTCCGTCTGAAAACATCCTGTTTGAAGCCTCGCAGTGGCAAGGTATTGTCAATTGTCAAAATGCGAACAGCATGATGAGAAGGACTGTTTAGATACTAATTCTGATTGAACCTGGAAATTTATTGGTCGATTCATGGATCAAACACCTGTTGTAAATTTTGCCGTTAAGCTCCTTGTCAGAGAACAGCAAGCTGTGTAAGAAGTACTGAAACATTGAACGGTTGGACATGTGCATTCAAATGTTTAGGGAAGGTCGCATTAAGTTCATCTGTAAAGGTTCTAGTGCATTTTAGGTTCATCCTGACATTTCACCCTGAAAGCCGACTATCCCTAACTTTTGGTGAGTAGTGTATAATGGCATGGATTGCTTATTCGTAGTGCCTCTAAGGTGTTTTAGAATGCCAGTGTTTTAACTAATTACAGAACTGATGTTTGTCAGCCCCTAACCAGTTCACAGACCAGGCTGAGGAATGCGTCTTTGTTTTCACACACAAGTTCAAACTGTTCTGTCTGCAAGTTTAATGTCAAGGGACTTCTGGGTGCATAAATTAAGTTTAAACACTTATTTTGGCTGGTGGCTTGGTGGTTAGGGAGCTACCCCTGTGATCATAAGGTGATGGGTTTGAATCCCAGGACTGCTAGTGGCACCGCTGAGGTACCCTTGAGCAAGGTACAGTTCCCCCACACTGCTCCCTGGCTGCCCCCTGTTGGTGACAGCCCACTGCTTCAATGTTTAATTGTTTTCACGCTGTGCTGTGGTATGTTCATGCATGACTATAAGGGGCCACTATTTAGATGAACATACTGATCTGAAACATTTAGATGGTTTCTCATAAATCATGCAGATTCCGCCAATGATATTCAAAGACCAAATATGTAGGTACACCACTGCTATCTTTCTGCAAATGTAACATAGTAAATCTGGTAAAGAGCACTAACAGAAATTGGCATTCTGTTAGTGGTAAGTGAATTAAAACATCCCAGTTAGTTGTATTGTAAACAAGATGACTGGAATGAATAGCTGCTGCGCTCAAAATAAGTCAGCCCAGCCCAGGCCAAGCAACTTGCACAAGTGTAGGCATTTGAGGTCAGTATTTATTGGTGAATAAATTTGTCTATCGCATCACACTGGTGCTAGTTTTTCTATAATAAATGTCGAAACATTTGCATCACCCAGAGGAAGGCAGTGAAACTGAAATGTATTTAAATGTGTGCTTCCCTCCACCTATTGGTTGTATCATGTGACACTTGTTTTCAGAAGCTGGGATCAGGAACACTAACTGACACTGACGGACATGTCAGAATGCTGAGCAGTCTAGAAGCAACACTTTGTAAACGCAAATCCTTCGGAGTTGTAGGTCCATGTTGCGTTTGTCAAGAATAACACAAATTGACTTAATCGAACAATGAGAGCCTAGCTTTTTAGAAACGTAATTATATTACGATTTATTTTACCAAACCATTATGAGTTTCATTGTGAGTTTTTGGTGTGGATGATTAGATTTAAAACATTGTTTGTAAGCCATGGTCTGTGAGGTAAACTTGAGTGGTCACTTTGTATCGCAGTCAGGCAAAAACCTCATCTCAAATTTTATTGGGGGTGGGCAACCTGAACTTTAATAGTGTGTTTCATAAATAGGCAGCCTGAAATTATGAAAATGTAAATTGTTACATTGGTGTTCTAGCCTAGAATTTGAAAGTTCCTCCATTCAAGCCCAAAGATCTTGTAGCCCAAACAATACAAATTCAGAGGATTAGAAATGCTCAGAATTTACACTGATGTTGGTATGAAGACACTGCAGGTTTGATTCTAACACATTTGTAGCTGTTCTTGCTAATGGTTTTGACTTGTCAAGATTAAAGCATGCATGTACCCAAAGGGTGGACCCAAATTTGAATGTATTTGCTACATTGGTGTTCTGGTCTAGTATTTGAAAGCTCCCTCGCCTTTATTCAAGCCTCAAGATTTTGTATAAATAGTCATGCACTGTAACTGGAGTCTACAATCACTGCTTCTATAGCAACATGCGGCACATGGTCAGCTATAATGTGTTCCTGCCTACTGGATATATTTTGAATTAAAAAAGTTTTTCTAAACATGAGTTAAAAAGGGAGTATATTTGAAGCCTGTAAAAAGCGCTTCATGCTAGCCCTTGTAGTTTATTTTACATTTTATTTTTTTATTTTAAGCAACGCATAAATGTGTAGATTTATAATTTAGACATCTAGTACAGGAATCCAGTTTTGAATTCTACCATTGTAAACCGTTTTCTCCTTTGACATGAGATTTTTTACTTGGCTCTGACATTTTAATTCTTGCTCCTCCCTCACTGAACTATAGGAGTTTCCCTACTCTAGAAAAAATGCAAAAAATTCTAGAAAAAATAATGTGCCGTATTCATGCATGCGCATGCAGTCTTGAGAGTTCAGCACTACAAAATGTAATAGAAGTCAAATTTGGAACATTTTAACTGTACTGCTAATAATAGTAGCCATTTTTACTTGTGTAGGATTCCCCAGGAGCTATTAAAGTATGCTAAATAGCTAAAAGTCAAACTCGTCACAGACAAGATGGGAGAATGGTAACATGTGGGTCATTGGACATGTGTAGGTTTCAGTATGGGTCTAAATAATGTACTTCCCTACTTTCTTTGTTGCTGAACAGGTTTAAACTAAATTTTTAGTAGCGTCATAATTTCCTTGCCTCAGTGCTTGGGCATGCAATTGTAGTTACATTTCACTACACAACATACTTTTCTGAGTGCATATGAACTAGGAGTAATGTCTTAATTGTCCATTTGGCTGCATCCCTGAAGGGGGCAGCATGAGCTCATGAAAGACCGCCAGATCAGTTTCTGTGATTTCTTGTTCTCTAGATCTTGCTAGGCATCCAAGAACTCCTAAACGAGCCAAATATTCAGGACCCCGCACAAGCTGAGGCATATACAATTTACTGGTAAGCATGTCCACTTCCATATCCTTTGCTTAGGTGTGAGTGTAGTTGTGAGTTTCCCAAATATGTTTCCTAATCAATATGGTTCATTGATTGCCACAAGGTTTATCTTAACTGAATGTTGTCCTTTCCTCTTGCAGCCAAAACAGAGTGGAATATGAAAAAAGGGTTCGGGCACAAGCCAAAAAGTTTTCTCCGTAAGCCTCAAGATTTTGTCGTGATGGAAAGAATGAGTTTTCAAAAAGGTCCCTTGCAGTCCTCCTTAGCCCCCCACCCCCCCTCCATAACCCTTATTCATGTCACACTAATTTCCACCTGGGTTTAAAGAAAACTGAATGTGTTGTGCCATTGTCTGTCCAGTGACACTCATCTAACAAAGCACTCTGCTGGCTCTTGATTTGGCTTTATTTTCTTTTGAAAGAGGTAAGAGTGTCACCGTTGCCCCCTATTGAAGCTAATTCACGGCACAAGCACTCGTACCAGGAGTGCCTGACTCGATCTTGGAGGGTCACAAGCGTGCAAGATTCGGTGTCTTCCCTGTGTTAGCCTGCTTGATTCATGAGGGGCTTAATGATTAGCTGATGAAGTGATTTTAGGCATGTTTTAGCAGGGGAAAACAAGACCGTGGCCCTTCCTTTCTGGAGATGAGAGTTTGGGGGATACATTGTTACAGAATTTCACTGAAAAAAAATATTCATATGCAGCGTAATGAAATTTCCAACAAGAAGGTATGAACATATAACTTTTGTTTTTTGCTTTCATTTCCATTCTTTCAGACTGGCCTCCTTGAGACTCTTCTATGGTTTTAATGATGTAAGACTCGCTATTACTTAAATGTCAGTATTTCAACTGCTGTAAAATGATACTTTTATACTTTCTTGATTTTGAATTAGTGTCTCTATAGAACTTTCCATTCCTGGTGCAGGCAGTGTAGACAGCATGTTGTAATATACAGTATGATAGCATTGTGCTGCCTTGGCCAACTAAGTATGTTCTGCGAAAAAAGGAAGAAAAAAAAAAAAGGCCTCTGAATCAAAACCGGAAGGCGGGTTAGTGTGTCGCTGCATCAATCTTTGTGTTTATATGGTGTTTTTGTTCATGTAAGTGTTTAGAGTAAATAAAAATGTTTATACAAAGCCAGTCTTGATGGACCTGCTGCCTTTCTTTTTATGCGACTTACTCGTGTTCATTTAGTGTTTCTTTCCTTTATAGCAGGGTGTCCAGCCTTCTCCACAAAGGGCCAGTGTGGTTGCAGCTTTTTATTCCAACAAAGCATAGCACCTATGTTCAACTGACTAAATAAATAGAATCAGGTGAGCTGCTTGTTGAATGGAAAAACCTGCAGCCACATTGGCTCTTTGAGATTCAGGGCAGGAAAAGCTATAAAGTAATGAGTTTCATAATCTGTCCCTGAATTACTTGTCCAGTTCACTTTCAGCTGTTTGACACTGTAAATGAGAACTTGCTTTTTGATGAACATCTGCAGCAGAAGGATGTGGATGGGTGTAGGCTGTGTGTTCACAAAGCAGTCCTGATTTGGAGGTCAGACCCTAGCTTAGGTTTGTCCATATTTTAGTTATAAAGACTGATTCTAGATCAGGTAATATAGCGCCTCTGGACTGGGAGGTTGACAGTTGAAAACTTGTGGATGTGTAGGACCTTCTCAATCATTTCCTACATAACTTGGAGGAACTGCTCGTCTTTACTTGGATTTCAGTAACATTTCAAATATTAACACAAGTCAGTATAGGTGTCTTAGTACAAAATCAGCCTAATCTAAAGAGTTTTCCGTCATTCTGAATCTGAGAGAACAAGCCCAAGATGACTTGTTTTGACATTAGATGCTTTAGTAGTTTCTAGGTGCATTCAAGCTGGGTAAGATTTAAAAGCCAAATCTATAAATTCAGTGGAGGCCTCTATGACTATAGCTGCTCTTGTCATCTGTCAAATTAGCATCCAGCAGAACAATCTCAAGTTTGCTTACAGTTTGAAAAAGCATGGGCAGGATTACAGTCGGTGTTTATGGTCGGTCAGGACTAAAAATGCCACTTTATGGTGAAAAAGGACCGGAGAAACACGACATCCTGTCAGCTTCTTTCAGTTTTTTTCCCCCGCCTTAAATCATTGCTAAAGTACATTCCGAAAGGCCAGGGTGCAATACTGGCAATTCCTGATTGGGGTTTTGGTGCACACTAATGAGGCTGATGAAATCTTTTGCCATAGTTAAATGCTTCAATTACCATTATACCACATGGGGGAATTTTAAAAGCCAGCCAGCATAATTACCTTTAACAAACGCTGCTCATTTTCATACAACAATGACAATGTTTTTACTCATCCATGTGTACTGTGGAATTAAACATTTTCAGGATGCTTATATTGGGCAAATGCAGTGTTTCCATGTCCCATTTATGGAGGCATTCATGCCGTGTGCCGAGGGAATCCTCACTGTAAGCTCGAGGGCCCGGCTGATTGCTGTCTTTGAGCAGCAGGTTAAACAAAATTATCGCACAATGCAAATTATGGCTCTGCAATGCAAATTAAATCATTAGTGCTGCCACAAATGCCCGGCATGCTGGAGTAATACAGCTTGTTTAATCTCTTGAGTCTTAAAAAAAAAAGTACTGGCATGCTAAGGGCAAATTCTGCATTTTAATTTAAGGACTACAGCAGATACATTTTTCTTTAGGCATTACATTTGCTTAATATATAATTTACTACTTGCACAGCTCATGACAAAGCCAATTAGCAAAAACTTCATCAAAGACCAACCAGCCATTGAATGTCATAGATATTAGCTAATGATAGTTTTGCAGACAGAACATCTTAGATACCCCCCCCCCATTATGCGGTGGGAGGAAAGCTTCATGTCGACTGTCAGCCTAAAAAGTTTTTCCACATCAATGCAGATAAGCAAACAGAGGACTTTAATGAATATAACCAACAAAAGGCCATGATCAAGACAAATTTTCTGCTCCATGTCATGACCCCCACCAGTTCCCCCTCTTTACAATCTGTCTGGTAACTAGAGGAATAGTTATTTGAAAGATGCTGTGAGGCAGCCACTTCAAACAGTCCACACCAGCTGGGGCGGTGCACTAATGATGTGCCCATGGAAACAGAGCAGAGGGCTATTGTGAGCCTTTCCTCAGATCAAAAAACTGGCCAGCATCTTTCTATGGTCATTCACCTAACTGCTGCTGCATGGACAATGCTGACTTAGAATGTGGGCCATGCTGAGAATTAATTCTTGTGTGTGTGTATATATATATATATATATAGTTTTTTTTGGGGGGGGTGTTGCGCTTCTTTAGCTTTATCTTCCACACGGAGGTCATTTCTGGCCCAATAAATGTTACATAACCTCTTAGTCCAGCAGACACTTGATGTTCTTTCTGAGTCCCTAATAAACTAGAAAAGCACAGATTCTTACCTGCTGTCCCATCTAAATGTAATTTGGTGGTCTGTGTAGAAACAGTCCATTGTCCAGGTCTGAAAATGCTGCAGCCTGGCTGTAACTAATAAAAACATCATTATGGAAACGCTTAATGCTGCGCAACGTCTTGTTTTGATGCTGTCTTTTTACGTATGAGCGCCTCAAGGGTCACCAGCAAAACAAATATCTTAAAACAAATATTTCCATTTGATCTTTTCAAGCAAGCTCTGCAGATCTGAATATGAAAACAGCATAAAGGCTTGCTGGTGGGCGTGTGAAGCCTGGAGAGCGTATTACGGACCACCAGCCACACAGTGGTCCCAAATATTCATGAGCGAATCTTCAGACTAAATTAATGCATTAATGTGGCTAGACAATGAATGAAAGCGAGCAGTACCAGTTACCCTGGTCCATCTCCATAATGCTAATCGACCACTAGTGGCTTTCATCTTTTATTAGCGGCGTTAGCGTGTTAACATTAAAGTAGCCTGTTCTGTTGGAGCCTCTATTCTTCTATCCTCCATCATTTGATAGATTAAGCACCCTTAAAGTTCACATGGCAGGCGGAATTTGGGTCTGATCCTCTTGTCTAGTTACACTGAAAGTCCTTGAAATGAGAGGCACCTGTCTGCTGTGTCCGGTGGAGCTAAGAGTTACAGGTCACGGTTCAAGAGCAAAATGGTGATTCAGACTCAGTAAACTGGCTCAAAATGAGACATATGCTTACCATCCTTTAATTAAATGCAACTGACAATGACAACCTATTCTGATATGGTGTGTGACTGCTCTAACACACCTGATCATCATCACCTATTTATCAAGCACTCCAGGACTTAAATCAGGTGCTAGAAGCAGGAAAAACTAACCAGTGAAGTGCAAGGATTCTCAGAGGTCATTACTGATAAACACCACACTACAGCAGGATGTGTCAAGCGTACCTTGATTAGTAAACTGTCATGCCTATTCCATAACATTTCATTACATGATTTTGTGTCTTTTTTGTACAGCTGTCCATCGTGCAACCACTAATAAATCCCTGAATTCTTAAAAAGGTACAATTAACTAAATCAGCAAGTTTCATACCGCTGTAAAACTGCCAGGCCCATTAGCACCAAAGGCCCACTCGCGATCAAAGGACACGCTGATCCAAGCACATCAGTTGAATGAGGAGAGCCATCAGCAGGAAATTGAGCCCCGTGTCCACGGATTCCCCACATCCTCTCATGGTCAGTTGAAGCCGTTTAAGAGTTTTTCACTAGCCACATGGCAACCTCTCCAGCTTTTGTTTTACTGCCTGCGTGTCTGATCATTTCCAAGCCGTGAGAAGCACCTCACCCTAGCAGCCACGTAATTAAAGTGTCTGAGTCTATTTATTGCAGCAGGATTGCAAGTGGGAGCTGGTGTGGATGGGTTGGTGGATACTGGTGGCAGTGGTGGTGGTGATGGGAATTGATTTAGTAAGGGCTGTGCTGCCATTTCATTTCATTCTCCCAAGAGGGTTGTCTGGATGCCACATGCGGATGGAAGATAAATCTAAATAGGTCATGTTAACATCTTAAAGTCACTACTGAATAAAACATTAAGGTTTCTATATTTTTCACCTTCCACTCGACTGAATGACTGAACTTGTCCATTCAGCCACGGATCTTAATCCTCTGAGATTTTATATACATGCATATATATATATATATATATATATATATATATATATAAATCACAATATATGCACAGAGCAACCCCAACAGTAAAAGCATTGACAGAAGTTGGTGAATTACACTAAAGTGAGTACCATTGTTTATCTCCTTACGATGGCACCTGTCAAGGGGTGGGGTGTGTTTGGCAGTAAGTGAACAGTCGATTCCTAAAGCTGATGTGCTGGAAATCGGAATACTGGGCAGTGGTCCCTTGTATGCAGTGGTGAGTACCTACCAAAAGTGGTCCAAGGAAGGACAACTAGGTAAGCAAAAGGTAGCCCACCCAGACGGATCCTATAGAAAAACTACTTTAGTACAAATTTCTGAAAAGTTAATGCTGGCCATGATTGCTGCAGATCGGTCAGAGTGCCCATGCTGACCCCTGTTCCAGACAAAAAAAACCCATAATGGTGAGAATCAGAACTGAACCATGGAGCAATGGAAGAATGGAAGAATGCTTGATGAATCACATTTTCCTTTACATTTTGTGGACATGCTGTGTGCAATCCACTCTTTTCACCACACAAATGCAAACATAAGTCTACCATGACTGCATCACTGCTGTGAGAATGATCCACTGCTTAAACAATGGTGGTCCTGTCCTGGACTCCCTCCTGACCATTGATGAATGAGGTTAGGAGAACAAATAAAAGATGCAGAGAACCAGGTGGATTACAGAGTGCAGTTAAAATGGACAATGAGTATAGATAGAAGGTAAGTGTACCTAATGAAGTGGCTTGTCTGTGTATCTAAAACATCATATGATATTACACATAAATCTGTGATTACTTATTAATCAAATTCAGCATGATGTCTGGATGACTAAATCCACAAATGATGGGCACCAGGGTGCTTCACAGTGCCTTAATCTTTTAGCCAAAAAGCAGATCCCTTCTTTATTAAGTCCATCTGTGGAGAGTTAAACTGTCTGGCATAGCTGCTGGGCTGACATTCAGTTACATAATCCTGCCTCCCTAACTGACAGATAATCAATAACCACAGATCAATGATAAGAAGTTCTTATGAAATGCAATTGGCCTGTTTAAGAGAGTAAACCCTACAGTGCATATCAGTGAGGCTCCCCTGAGTTCATAACCTGTCACAGTCTTTACCTATGATGATGATGTTTGAAAATAAGACAATGATCCAGTCTTTACTCACACAATCGTAACATCTCTCCAAGTATCAGAACGATCTTAAATTATTACCTCCCCAGATTACCGCGTGGAGTCTGTGATCTATTCTTTACACCTCTGATCTACTCCCAGTCAAGTCAGAGCCAGTCCGATTGTGAATTGTACATTTCCAATTTCCAATATTTGTGAGTCAGTATAATATATAATAGGGTGGGAAACACAATGTGAAAGACCATCAGACAGTGAGAGCCAAGCTGAACTGCACTCATCTGTGCATCCAGAAGAAATTCTGAGCATATAAGCAAAATGGAGAGTTAGATGGACTAGAGATGGAGAAGGAGAATTAGATGGACTGTATGTATGTTGTCTCCTGTAAAACATATGTCAACACTGTTTCAAGCCAGACAATTTGTGCCCACTTCTCAAGGCTATTTCATTCATTTATAAATAATATATCTATAACAATATACCTGTACATACTCAGCATTTCCCTGCCTACTTGAAAGATGAGAACACTTTTCCCCTTTTCTCAAATCTGATCTGCTGGTCTTGTGCATCTACTCCATTGAGCTTGACAAGGTGCGAATGCCGTGGCATTTCTGGACACACAACCTTCACCAGCTTTCTTCCGGGCCGCATGACTCACTGGGCTGTTCTGCTTCATGAAGATTTACTGTTGCTAATAACAGTCTACACTTTGTATTTAGGATGTCTTCTCTCACTCTCTTACTGGTATAAAACAAGGCTTACCTGTTATTTTTGTCAGCAGAGGAGGGTTTGGACAGTACAAGCTCAAAAAAAAAACAAAACTTGCCAACCAAACGCTTTGATACATTTGAAGATGTATGTATAGGAGCAAAACCCATACTGATACACACTTGTTGCATATTCCACAATAACTTCAGGGCTTTTGAACTATATTGGCCAGTTTTCCAGTCATATATTAAGACTAGTCTTAAATTAAATAATGTTTTTGGACTAGACTTATGCACGACCACTTCAGTAAATACATGGATGGTAAATATTATGCCTCAGTATCCTATAGTGGTGGACATCAACTCTCTGGTGGGAAATGAAGTATTGGTGCAGCTGGTGGCCTAGTGGTTAGGAAGCTGCCCCTGCAATCAGAATGTCATGGGTTTGAATCCCATGATTGCTATTGGCACCACTGAGGTACCCTTGAGCAAAGTACCATCCACACACACTGCTCCCCAGGTGCCTGCCCGCTGCTTCACTTGGCTGAATGGAGAAAATGAATTTGTTCACAAATGACAAATGGACACTTTATGTATGAAAGACCATCAACCAATGAGAGCTGAGCTGAACGAGACATGGTTTGTCTACAGAACACCTCAATACATTAGGACTCTGAGACTATTCCTCAAACTGTATTGAGGCTTGGGACTAAAGGGCTAGTTTCTTAGAACCATATGAAGCCTAAGTCTAGACCAAAAAGAAATGTCAAGTTTAGGCTTAATCCACATCCTGGAGCCTGGCACTTTGACCTTTCATCTCAAGATACAGTATCTTAGGGTGTGAAGTACACTGATCTAAGACTGATCTAAGATCTGGAGTTGCGTATAGGAGCTAATACACAGCTGCTTATATGGATACTGTAAGAACCGTTCCGTTCCTCCTAATCATGGATTGAGCTTTGTCTTGGGCTAAATTGCGGTGTCAGTAGTAAATCACAATTGAAAATTCTGTTTAGGCTTCTTCTAGGTCCGGACAATGATTCCTTGGACCATTCTTTACCACCTTTGTTTGGACAGTAAGATGCTCTGAGTTTACTGTGTTCTGCAGATGTGAACTTTGATGTAGGACCATATCTACTACAGGTGCTTAGGACCACAAGGTCATTCTTCTAACACCTGTGGGCTACAAAGGCTTCAGCTCTCGTGGGCATTCAACACCCCGAAATTATGCAATGTGCTCGCAACACAGGCAGCTGAAATAAAATGGCCAAAACATACTGTATAATTACACACCTTGTGTTCTCTCTCTCTGTCTCTCTCTGTCTCTCTCTCACTCTCTCTCTCTCTCTCTCTCTCTCTCTCTCTCTCTTTTCTCTCTCTCCCTTTTTTCTCTCTCGCTCTCTTTCTCCCTCTCCCTCTTTCTCTCAGTTCATCTCTCTTTCTCTCTCTCTCTATCTATCATCTGTCTCTCTTTCTCACTCTCTCCCTCTCTCCATTTTCTCTTTTTTTCTATCCATCTCTCTCTTTCTCTCTCTTCTCTCTCCTTCATTCTCTCTCTCTCTTTTCCCTCTCCCCATCTCTTTTCTCTTTATCTCCCTCTCTTTTTTCTCTTTATCTCTCTCTATCACTTTCTCTTTTCTCTCTCTTTCTCTTTTCTCTCTCTTTCTCTCTCTATTAATCACTCTCATTCTCTCTCTTTTTCCTCTTTATTTTTCTATCCACCTCTTTCTCTCCCTCCCTTGTCTCTCTCTGTCTCTCTTTCTTGTCTGAGTTCAGTACTGAACATCCCCCTCATCCCCACAGCAACAGCTCGCAACCTGTACAGTCCTGCCCCACTTCCTTTGACCATATATGGCAGGCGACGCTAGAAAAGCGGCTCGGCTCGGGAAATGAAGCGTTTTTCCTTTGTCGAACAAGGACAAATTAACGTTTGAGTGTGTGTGTGCGTGTGTGTTTCCTGTCTGTCTCTCTCTCTGCCTCTCGGAGTTCACCGTCTCCTCTCTTAAAGGGGCACCACCGAGCAACTGCGCGTATTTCCATGGAAGAAAAGTGAGGGACGCACAGACACGCAGTGAGTGAGGGAGCGCACAGGTGAGCAGGGCTCCTTCTCTACCTTCTATTCTTCTCTACACACCTTTAGAGAGAGTGCGGTGCCGGCATGGGGGCTGGAAACGACCCTGAACTGAAGTTGAGATGCTGAGAAATGCTTTTCTATGGGTCCTGCTTTACACTCTACTTCTGCATTAGTTTTAGACTGACTGTCAGGTTCTGTTTCTGGCTCTGGTTCTGCTTCTGGCTCTGGTTCTGCTTCTGGCTCTGGTTCTACTTCTGGCTCTGGTTCTGGTCGTGTGTTGGGCTGCAGTTTGTAATAGGTAATCCATTACACACCCAGTTTTCTTAAGTGTGCTTCGTCGTGTTGTTGTTTTTGTTTTTTCTCTGCGTCACCTGTAGCTGCGTCTGTCTGAAATATGTTGTTTGGACGGTTGCTGCCTGACTGATGGCGCGGGAAGGAAGCAAGACGAAGAAAAAAGTCCACTTAAGTGTACATGTCTCGTAAAAAGAATATGCTGTGAGTTTGTCCCCTCCTCGTTTCTCCAAACTGGGTAGAATGGCAAGACTGGGGCTCAGGGGACAGTTGTTGTTGTTGTTATTGCACTAAACTGAGATAACTGTGTGGTTGGTCTGCTTCAAGGGACGTCTGAGGGAATTTAAAACGTTGTTTTCGCACCAGAAAAAGTGAAATAAGTAGGATCAAAATATTTTTTTGAGGTTTTGAGGTGTCATGAGTGAACGTGTTAGAAAACAGGACATGGTTTGTTTATGATTGTCAACAATAAAGTCCAAATCTGGCTTGTTTTCACATTTTGAAATTGAATGCAATTTTTAAAATTTTTTAATTCATGCAATTTTTAAAATTAGTAGTAATGTACAAGTCAGTTGAATGTTTACAGACATTACCTCGCGAATTCCCATTTGTGGTTTTCACTGAAATAGAGCCAAATGTTAACAGTTCAGTAATGTTAGGAAGATGCAGGTGATGCTGAAGACAAGAGGTTCTGGCAATGTTTAGGGAAATGGGAATAAAAAGAGAGACTTTTTTTAAATAAGGCACAGAAATAACTGATAGTGAGCATTTTGATTAAAGAAACGGGAGAATAAAAAGTTTTTAGTCCTTTTTTAATTGGACTGTTTTAGTAAGGTGGTGCTGAAGCATGTGCTGGAGGGTTTGTTGCCTAGACAACAGCACATATGAGATTGACAGATACAACCAAGAAGTCACTGGAAATATGGACGAGCTTGGCTGAAATTTTGACAAAAGCTGATTTTAGATCAACTTTTCCCTCTGTTTCTGTGGACAGCTGGTCAAAAGGCTGTTTCCTCTGAAACACTGTTTCTCTATGGAGGTGCAGCAAACTGTGGATTAATATAACAAGGAGAGCTAGAAAGCGTCCATAGGTTCCGATATAAGCAAGTGAATGTCACGAATGAAATGCTTCTTTCCGGCTCTGACTTGATTGGTAAGTGAAGGCTCTGCCACAACCCCCACCCCAATGGCTCTGATTGACAGTTCAAATGTGTGCTTGGCTTAATAAGAGCTTTGCCGGGGAGGCTCGCTGAGATTTTTGCTTCAGGTAGAAGGCAGTATTTGATTCCCTCCGCTTTCTTTTCAAGGTTTCTTGAGCACGCAATAAAAGAGCTTTAACATAAGCATGGTGAACCACTTTCGCAGAATCTGCCCGTTTTAAGAGACAGACATGCCATGTTTAGCAGATGAATGTTCCCTGTTCTGCTGAAATGATTCTTGCGCGTGTCATTCAGATGCAACTATATTGAGTAATTCCACAGCCTGCGATATAATTGTAATGCAAAGTTCTTGAAAACGTGTCTCTGTGTGTAATCCACAATTTCTCTCCTGTCGAAATGAGTTCAGTGGCTCACATGGATCTTTATATGGTGAAAGTAAAAGATGATTATGCCTTAAAAACAGCACATTCTAGTTGAGGCTTTACAATATGTCTTCAGTTTCTCCTTCACTGGACACATTTGATTGTCCATATTAGACTTCTAGATTTTGGTTTAATAAAAGCTGGATCATTCCAGCCAACCTATCATTGTAAATCTGGATCAAGCAACTCAAAAACAGCCTTTTTACATTTCACTGAACATGCAGTTTGATACTGATATGAAATCAGTTGACTAATTCTTCCATCAGTTATTACAATCTCGATGTTGTAGTGATAAACAGCATTAGATGCTATTACCAGCTCTCCTCCACGAAGATAGATAAGATAAGTTGCCAGCTGTGGCTCACAAAAGCTCTACCACCACAGTGAAGGCCGAGATTTCACCAGAGCTACAGGGAGAAAAAAACCAAAGGCACAAATTCCACAGTCTGGAGAGTGCAAAAAAATCAATTACATAGTGCGCTCAAAGAACACGAGTGTTGAATGCCATTCTCATTTTCTGGAACGGGGCTGAGTGTAAAGGCATGTACAGCCGTCCTTCAGGGTTTTTCTCCATAGCGTAGACAGACAGCCCTCGTTCTGTGGATCGATCTCCATTGCAAAGTGCCTGAGTGGTATCATGGTTGACGTTAGGGCCGATCACAGTCGGAGATTGTCCCTTTGGAAATGGCCAGCTGAGACTTAAGATGGCACAAATCCTCTGATGGCCCTTCAGAACTTTTATCACAGCCTGGGGGATTACGGTCCTTATCTGCTCATGGATCCTAATGATAAGTCCTGTGGTTCCCAGTGCACAGCTTCTGCCTATATGACTGATGGACTCTCCGTGTTTTATAGCAAAAATTGCACTGGTCAATATATATCAAGCCTTGCCGAGCAGAAGTGACTGTCTAGGACGAGTTTTTGTATTTGGCATCCTGACGAAGCTTAATAGACAGCGAGGGAGCTAAAAGTAGACCAGTATCAGCCCTTTCTGAGATAAAAATAGGGGTGTAAAAAAGCGGAACTGACAAAAAATTGACATTGTGGAGAATAAGGACTCAGTCTTATGTCATAAACAAAAAGTCTTAAATAATATAAATAATGTAGGCCAGGAATTGGTGCAGAATTCTGTGTGGTTTCGTTTGCTAAAGTTTGTATGCTTGTGTGTGTGTGTGTGTATGTGGGTGGGTGTGTGTTTCGTAGCATGTTATCCACAGATGAAATGTTAAGTTACGATGCATATGACACAGTTTTGGTATTTTACCTATGGTGGTGTATAGTGTTCAAATATATCAGGTTTTGCTGAGGCTGAAAAGTTTTACAGTTTTCACATATGAGTGTTTTCTTCATAAATGAGGTCTATGTTCATTATAACAGGAAAAACGAGGCACCAGATATTGATAATGTACTGATAAATGGATGGGGTTTCGAAATGATTAGTCAACTGATATATCAGTCGGGCCTTAAACAGGATTTTGAGACACATTGCCTGCCAACCTCAGTCCTTTCCAATCCCAGATCTGAACACTGACACATTCCTTCACAGAATGGACCTATCAAAGGTGAGAAATCCTCACAGTCCTTCTCTCACACAGAGCGAAGAGTTTCCATCAAGGTCCCAATGTGATCTCATGAGATCTTTTGTGGAGCCCTGATTAAGGTATTGTGATTTCCAGCAGTGATTTGATTGGGTCACTTCTAGCATGGATTTGAAATACAAAATGCTTGCATGCACCATTTTCAATCATCACTCAATCACATCACTATCCTGCTGTATTTGTGCCACCATTTGTTAGCTCAAAACGAAGAGGCTACTTGACATTTTGCCAATTTTTGTTAAATACTGGAGAGACTGGTTTGTACTTTCCCTCACTGCTTATTCTGACAGCCTTGAGACAAAGAGGGGAGATCTGTGATTGCTGAACAACAATCACAGTCCCCGCTGTCATAAATAATTGTAGAAAATGATGTACCTGTTGAATTAGTCTGCAGAGAGCTGCATGAGCACCAGCAACACGGAGTCTAAAGGAGGGGAGGACAGAGACTGCGTGGACATCGCTAGCATAAACAAATATACAAAATACAGAATCTTATAAAATCACAGGTGTCGAATTGTACTGATGTAGTGTGTCTGTGATCATGCCAGGATGCGGCAGTGAGCTGGTTCCGTGGACGGCGTGTTAATGACTTTTCGTGGCAAATCGGAAAGACGAGTCGTGCCAAAAGGTCTTCCTCCCTTGGATGTCAAATCCTGTCAGGAAGGATTTGCTTCAGTCCGCAAACACATACACTAGACTAGAGAAAAATGCACCGCCCGTTCCAGTGTGTCAGCCCAATGAGTGTATTATGCCGGAGCCTTGCCTGATTTCATTTGACAGAGACCAGTAGGTTAATCCATCTGGGTGAATGAGAAAAGATGGGCAGGGGGACAAGTTTTCCAATAAGATGGATCGCCCCAATTTCGCAGATCCACGTCCTGTATCAATTTTATAACCGTGACAGAAGCTTCAGAAGAGTGGGGCCAACCAGCACGTGGCCTTTCTGACATGGTGGCTTTGACAAAAGGGACTTTCATTCCCCAGCATGTATATCGGGTTTGGAGGACACTAGTTGTGATGAATCCCACTCGAGATCCCCACTGTTACACTTGGTTTGTCTAACCAGCTATGCAATACTGATATAATCGTGCCAAGGCTGTTCTTTGTGCAGTCCTGTGTACCTGCGTCCACGGCCCCTCTCGCTCAACCGTTACCATAGAGACCCCTCCATGCCTAGCAGACGAAGCTGGGGCTGCCTGGCTGTCTCGCACAGGAGCCACTCTGTTGAGCAACTCGCATGCCCAGAAGTGTGTGTATGTACGCAGAGGGGGACGGGGGTGTTGACGGCAGTGTTCATGCTGTTGGTTTGCGCCAGTGCTCCCTTGGCAGCAGGTGCCATGTGTTTGGTGGCACTGTAGCTTTCACAGAGGCTGATGGCTGAGACGGAGCGACACCCGGTGTGGACAGAGCGCACCTAATTGAAACCGGCTTAGCCTCAGAGGCAGCTGCTCACCTCCTCTCTGCTAATTGCGACTGGTAACAGCCAGGAGCACGGGAATCCAGGCTGCAGGTAGCCATGACTCCCTTGTGCTTCATTCCCAAGGTAGATATGGATTTAAGAGCAGAAAAAAAATTAGAAACAGCAGCTATTAGGTGTGAAAAAACTGCCCATCTTTTTCAAGACCCTGACCTTTCTGAATGCAAGTCTATTTCAATTAAACAGATGGGGTGTGCAAATGATGGCCCCAGTTGAGTTACTGTGCTGAGGTGAAGTTTAATAAATGCTTTATTCCTCTGCTGTAGTGGTGTTTCTTTAATACGTGCACTCTTTTGACCATTATTTGATTCATCAGCTAATCAACTTATGAACTAAGTATGATACCATTTGCTTTTTGGCCCCATCAAAACACAGCCATGATGTATATTTGAAAATTTCATGATGACTTGATCAGCAGTACAGAGCCCCGCAACTGACATTCCTTCTTAATAAAAATAAAGTGAGGCCATAGCTTGTAAGTATGGTGTGAGTATGAGCTAAGTCATACCACTAGCAAAATGTGTGAGTGACGCATTTCCATGCCTTATTGTGGTTTTGACCAAAATTATCTTGTTCCTACACCTTACTGACTCTTTGCCACTGCTTAATTATCTTGTTCAAACAACTTGCTAACTCATTACCACCACTTAATTATCTTTTTTCCACACCTTACTTACTCATTACCACCATTTAATTATCTTGTTCCCACACCTTCCTACATCATTTGCATTACTTCATAATCTTGTTCCCACACCTTACTAGCTCATTTCCATGACTTAATCATCTTGTTCCCACACTTCACTAAGTTGTGGCCATAACTTATCATCACGGCATTGTGTGGTTTCTACACCCTACTAGTTATGGCTACACATTATTTATTTTATGAAGGGATGTTACCAGCAGGGTTCTGTGCAAAGATAAATTGTTTTACATTACTTGGAATAAAGTCTTGTTACATTAATGTACATTACAGTTGGAAATTACCCTTCCCTTATAACGTTCATTTTTTGAAGAGTTTGTTATGACTGCACCAGTGTTTTCCATTAGGGTAAAACTAAAGAAGCCATATTGCCCCCACATCCTGCAATATATTGCAATACACATCCTGTAATATATTGCAATTGATCAGAATGACCATTTATGTCATATGAGCATTCTAGTTCTTAAGTATACTACACATGAGCTTGTCCCCACAATTAACAATGTCAGTGAGTACCCCCAGTCTAGATGATAATTTATGTAATATCATTTCAACTGGGAAAGTTTTTTAAGCTGATTAGTTCGATCAGGGATGATCAAGGACTATAAAAATGTACAAGTCGGGGTGTGCATCAGACCCAGAGTTAAGAAACAGCGCTGTAATGCTGTTCCTTATTTGGCAGTGATTACCATAAAGAAAAAACAACCAGATATCAGAATTAACCCCTGCATTGATAGTGACGTTTGTGAAATTTGTTTGGAATGAACAACTTAAAATGGCATTGCTTCTAGTCTGCTATGAAGAATGTCATCATGTCATAGCTGTCCGGCAGTCTTATCAACCCAAAGGAGAATTGATTGCTATAACATTCTGGTCCTGATAAGATTTATAGCTTTCAAATTAGATCCAAATAGTGCCATCGCAGTCTGACGTCTACATTAAATTGGACTTGTTTGCTAAGGGAGACCACAGTAACAATGCACACAGCAAATCTACAAACTCAGTAAAATGACTGTGAGCAAAAATTATTTCCAGCCTCCTAAACACATGCCCTGAAGTAGGCTGGAGCTGGTACCGGCTGTGTAAAAGGCTTGCTGTGATCGCTCATTGTGGTTTAAAAGACCTGTCAGTCTGCAGTGCTGTAGAAACAGACTGAATGCAGAGCTTTGTGCTAGCTGGAAAAAAGAGATTGCTTCTAAACACAAGATGAATGTTTCTCTTTTCCCTGTTACGCAGTCTTCATATAGAAGATGAAGCATGAGTAGGCTTTGGAGCTCCTCCTCATTGCATTTAGGGATTTGACAAAAGAGAACATTTGCTGTCAGTTTTTAAAAGGGGTGGTTGTGTGTCTGTGTGAAACATCTCGATCAATCAAAACCCTTCCCATCATCATTTAGTCATCTCCCCTCCCTACTGCTTATTTTCTGCATTTGTCTGTTCCTATTTTTTGGTCTGTCTTCGCACCTTTGTCGCCTCGACCAGTCATGGAGGAAACAGCCCTCCCGGACCATAGCTGGACAGAGATGAGCATTTGCTCATAGTTACGTAAAAATCTAAGTTAGCTCAAATGTAGTTAATCACCCAAAACGTAGGTGTCCAAAGTTCACTTCTTAAGATTAGCTAATACTCAGTACAAGCTTATAGTAACCAGTAAACAGCATTTATTAATCATCTCAAACTCACCTTAAGCCATTTTTTTTCCAATTCAAGTAAATGTTTATTGTCATCTGAACCATCTAAACAGTACACGGTGAAATGAGAAGTTCCTCCTGGACCATGGTGCAACACAAAAAAAACACAACCCTTCCCAAGTGCAGGCAGGACTACACAGAATGCAAAATGTTTAAGGATTTTAAAACACAAGACCGAGTAATACACAAGCATTTTCATAATCTGCAAATAAGAAAAGTTCGAGTTTTCAGTGCTCAGTAATGAGCTTTCTTTCTAAATATACTATAAGCCATTATATGTTTACCATTTTCCAGCAACTTTGCCAGTGCCTTTTCAGAGTGCCTGATGATCTCTTGCTGCAGTTTTCTTATTAACGTAGAGTTCTTCTAGTAGTAAATATTTATTTTTGACTTTCATGGTAGCATTAAATATGTGCCCAAGTTAAACATGTGCTGAAAAACAAAGCATTGATTACTGACCAAAAATACAGGTCTTGAAAATCAGAATATGCCGTTTGCATGGCCATGGGTGTAAAAATATGCCGTTTACATGGCCAATATCTGGTCATGACTGTATTTTTTGGTGAGGATGTACAAGTATGCTGATCTACTGCATTCGGTGTATGGGGAAAACTGTGTCATTTAGATTTTTTGATGAACCTTTTGTTTAAATGAGCGTGCTGAACTCATGCACATCGTTATTTCATTCCACACTGCGCAGTGGTTGGTCAGAGGAGTCATGAGCATTGTGCGTAATTGCCAGCCTTCGATCTCACGCTACTGACCACTCGCGGCAGCACCGACAAATGTGCCTGGCACACACGTCAATTAACACCAGAGAGGAGCTGCGTGAGCTCAAATGCAGAACACGCGCAGAACTGGATTACGGGAGGGAGGCCGTGATTACAGTAATTACTCATTACACTCTCTGTGCACTCAGCCAAAGGCTGGCCGGGGAGGTGGACATCAGGTTAATTGTTTTTGTTTTCCCTCCAGTTTTGGTTGCCGCGCGGGTGGGGGATGGGAGGGCAGATAAACGCACCAGAATGAAATCGTCATGTGAGCCATCAGCCGGCACGTGCGCCACTAATAAGGCACTGTCTCTGCTGCAGGTGGTGAATGAGCAATGTCGACGCTGTTGGAGCTGAAGAGCAGTGTGCTGAGGCAGGTACAGAGGAGCCAGTCTCTGAGGAGCAGGAGGGAGCCTCCCCCCGCTGCTGCTGCGGGCCCACCGACCCCCACCAGGGCCCCTGACAGGGTTGTCCTGGGGTGAGTCCCCCATGCTGCGAGCATCCACAGACTACTGTTCAAAACCTTGTGATCACCTAATGACTGTTTTTAATGTATTATGTTATACTTTTCCCCCCTGTTGGCCAATTAAAAGCTTATCTTATCTTATCTTATTTCACACATAGTATTCATACGGCTACATGACTCCTACAGGAGCCTTTAATGAAAGCCAACGTCAACCAACATAGATGTTCATAAAGGAATAATCCAGCAAGCATGACAACACACATGCTGAGGTGAAATCACATCAAAACTGAATCTGCCACTTGTTGGAATAAGCCTTCATAAATGTTTGTTAGTTTACATCAGTTGTCATGGAAGGCTTTTGCAGGTGTCATGTCGCTTTCTGAACACCATTACATATTGTAGTGTATTAATATTACGAATAGTATACAGTGGGGATTGAAATGCTATAATAGTATATAAGAACCAGAACGTATACAATGTAGATGCATGATGATAAATAATATACCATTTTATCTAGTTGTAAAAATTTCTTGTCAGTTCATCTAACCCACATGGCATAGTCCTGAAGTCATGTAGGTTACTACATACATCAAAAAAATTCTTATTTTTTTACAACGTCCTACAAATTATTTGAAACCTATGAAACTATGGAAGATTATTATCACACTAGAATTGTTTTGGTCGTATAACTGCAAGCAAATTATTTTTGATATACATATATGTAATATTTCAAAGGAAAGCCAGGTGTCTCAAAACTCGATATGGGGTTGACACGCACACACCTTGCAGAGAATCCCCCAATCTCTCCAGAATTGTGTTGTTGGTCATTGTTTGTATTGCTGTATTTACTTCCCCCCACACTATCAAAACAGATGGCAGGATGAGTGTCAGTGAGCAGGCTATAGTGAGTCACGGTGCTTGTGGACGCCCACCATGGCTCTACTGTATTCATGCTTTGAAAAGTGACTCAATCTCGACATCTTGCTCTCCCACATTTCAAATTAACTGGTGTTTCAAATAGCGCACACAGAAGGGCCTTTGTAAGGATTAAGAGACAATTACCTTAGCAACTCATTAAGACGGAACAAGGTTGAGAGAGCGAGCAGAATGGGATCTTTCATTCACGCCCAATCTTCAGATCATTTCAACAGGGCGCAGATGGAAGCAGTGTGGCCTGTGCTGCCTAATGACAGGAACTCAAGCCCCTGCTGATCCGTTGTAAAGAAATGTGTTTCGGGAGGCCCAGGGGACTGTGGTAATTTCGGGGTCCATAAATATGGCTGCCAGCCATAACGTGCTCCACTGTGACTTTGGAGACTACTGTTGGAGAAATTGGGCCAGCTTTAGACATTTCCTCTAACCTAGATTAACCCCGTAATCCCTAACAGCTCACCATCGGTACGTTCAGAGACATACATGGCGATGTCTCCTTTAACTCATTAAAAGCTGCCCCAGAATAGCTGGGTTGCAAACATGGCCATATCAGGCGTAGTAAAATGTGTCAGGATGAGTAATTCAAGCTTTCTGTATTCTGCTTTTCCATAAAAAGCCCCTTGGCACCTTAAACCATGTTTTATTTCTAATTAGGTTGATTTTACTCTCGTGGGCACACAATATACAAGTACAACACATGCTCTACGAATAATGTTCCAGCTATCTGTACATGTCCAATTAATTTTGCCAAAATTCTCCTCTGTCAATATAAACTGGGTGGTCTTAATCTTAGTCTTAAACTTCAGACACACAAGGCTGACATGCTTGACCCACCCACCCAGGTTTAGCAAAATGGTGTGTCGCACATAGCCTCTCGCTCTTTGGGTCAGATAGACTTATGGAAGAAATGTGAACAATCAAGCCAAAGCAAACCTAGCATGTATAACTGAGATATTAAACTGCCTGTCTGCCTGTTCATCGTACATTAACTAGTCTGACTTTTCATTCAACCAGCCATGCCTGGATTCTGTATGCGTACATTGTTTAGATCTACATCCAGCAGTGAAGTCAACAGGAACGTTACACTCTTAAAGCTGTCGCCACATAAAAGCTGGAAATTATTACCAGCTTAACATTGGTAACTTTGGTTAACACTGGGGTACACAACACTACTTGCATTTTTCATGCTTTTGGGTTTATCCTGCTTCAGTGGCATCGCAGACTAGGAGTGTTAGAAATATGTCAGTCTGTCATACTCATTAAAATGTTGAATCTTATTAGGGTGTTATTAAGCTGTTTTTAAGCAGAGTTTTATCATTTTTTAATCTGTATTTAATTAGTTTAAAATAACACTTGATTTCAGTATTACACAAACATTTTTAACATTTCAAATTGTGTTATGGAACTTTAAATGAAGGACTTTGCTGCCCTTTTTGCTGGATGTACCTTCATTTTGAGTGAAGTGTGTGTATTCATTACAGTGTTCACATCTTTAAGGGTTTGGAATTGATTTCCTTAGCTGGAGTACAAAAAAACTGAAGTGAGAAGGATATCCCTGTTCATATGATTGCTTGCTAAAACATGCAGCTTGTAACTAAAGATTCAGCTTTGAGTGATCATGATCTTTACATACCAAAATAAATGTTACAGCATTTAGAAATCACGCTACCAAATGAGAAATTATATTAAAAAGTAGAAACAGATGCTTTTTTACCATTCAAAACATCGTCATTCCCCAGGCAGATCAGGCCAGAGTGAAGATATCAGGGGCACGACATTCATTTTTGAATCATGTGACACCCCTAGATTAATCACACACATTTTTGCTGTAAATGTATTTAAAATTGTAAATTAATTTTGGCACGAGGGAATGAATAATCAACATTACAGACTTTCAACGTCTCTTTTATTTAATAATTGTTTCTGCACTGTTCATGTGCAGTAACGGTCACAGCAATCAAAAATGTGACCTCATATGCAGAGGGAAAAAAATGCTTCAGCAACAACTATGATAGAACCAAGTCCATCAATAAGCTTCAGTTCAAGACATTTTACATACATGTGGGTGTGTGCTGCACTCAGCGTCTCGCATGTTTCACTCATACGTCACAACCTAATAGGTAAGGGTGTTCTGATGAATTATGCTGCCTTGTTGAAAAATGCTCCCTTTACGTTTATACAGTTCATACAGTTTATAGTCAGTTTATTACACTGATAATGATGAAAAATGGCAAACAATACACATTATCAGAGAAAAATATATTTTATTTAAATAGATAGAGACATTTTTAGAGGTACATAGAGCCAGTTTATACAGTCAGGTTCTAACACTGAGAAATGCTACCGTGAAGCAGATCACAGGCTACTTCAAACTGTGCCATGCTAACAGCTTGTGGTGATGTCTGGAAAGTGCTCATGTTTCCTAGCTTCAGATAACGTTCTGCAAACTTCAGAAAAAGGCATTTTAGAATCAGAATCAGAAAACTGTATTGATCCTTGCTTATGTAAAGACCCCAGAGTGGCGACATACACTTATATTAAAAGAGCTTTTAAGATATTAATCACCGTAAACCAGTGACCCGAATGCAAGATAGCACAGATAAACCAGTGTCCAACTCAAGATAGCACAGATAAACCTGTTTCCCCAACGCAAGGTAGCACAGAATCCCAAGACTGTGGAACTTCACATGCACAGAAGGGCAGCATGTTTCAGCAGAACACCGGACTGAGTTAAAGTCATGTGGTGCAATTAATCAGCGTTTAATTTAATGCATTAATTTGACACCCCTGCTATATATAAATATAACGCAGATCAGCAGTTACGGTTTCAGTCTATTGTGGATTTTCAAACCTCCCGCCTCTAATTACAGGTGACTGTGACATCTGGGCCTCATGTGCCACGCCCCCTCGTCCTCTTGCTGGTTGTTTATGTTTATACCAAAGAAAATGACAGCGTATACCAAAGAAAACACGCGTGCATGAATTACAGTCCAATCTATATAGGGTTAACGTCGGTATTTTAAATTCTAGCACTGCGAGAGACAGCAGTTCAGTGTACACTGTACAGTACTAGAGCATATTTAGGGTTTACACTATAAAAACAGGCATTTTTTTACCACATCACAACAATGCGGTTTTTCACTATACGCGGTGCTCTTGGAACGTAACCCCCGCTTGTATATCACTTTGGTGATATACTCTTCAGACCATTTCTCAGTGAAATACATTGCAGAGGTTTGCACGTACTGACATTATCTAATGAGTCTGGGTGCTTGGACAGGAACTGGTTTGCCAAGAAAAAACAGATGCAATAGGCACACTTGGCTGGTGAGCACAGGTGTAGTTAAGTAAATCAGTGGTTGTGTTTTTATCTTTTTTTTTTCAGCGACCATCTCGGTCTCTCTTCTTTTGATTTCGTTTCAAACACGCCTGATGTCAATGCCAAAACTAAAGGGAACATAAACCTTGAGGTTTCTATGGCAACCAAAACATTTCTGTTTTTCCCAGCTGCTCCTAAAATCTGATATTTTTGTTGTTGGTGTTTTTGATGAGTATTTTGATGTCGTCTGTCTACCGGAGGGGGAAAAAAAACATGTGGCACTGAGTAAAAGATAATTCTTGATTTCATATACTTTCATGTAGCCTGGCTCCGTGCTCTAAATACATGGCAGATATCTGGAGTAGATGTCTGGTCCTGTTTGTGAGTTTGCCATCACTGTTACTCTCCTCTGGTGCCATTTTTTCTTGTTTTTTCTTTCCTTTTTCGGCACACCAAGTCATGTATTTTGACATGGTTTTCTTAACATTTTCCCAATTATTTTTTTGTTAGTCCAGTAACTAGCTTTTCAGAAGTCCATCAGGTTAAAATACACTAGGTTAAAACATAATTAATATCTGGAACACTTGTTGATTATTTTTACCGTTAACCTCTTACACTGTATACGGGTTCACACTTTAATCCTTTACTCTTATAACTACATAATGTACTTATTAATTAAATGAAAGATTGCCATGTCACACAGTCGATTAGAACTGATGATTTTAATGCAGTTTGTTTTACAGAACAGAAGACCTGTTGACTCCAAACACATTTCTAATAGACGTGAAATGGCAGGTGCTTCAGATTTATGGTCAGATTTATTATATGCTGAAGTACCTGCATTTCTATCACAAGTGTGTTTTGAGTCAACAGGTTTTCTGCTCTATCATCCTTGACCACATGCTGCCGATGTGGATTTTTGATATTAGGTAAAAAAACGCTTCAGTATCCCTTTAATGAATGAAATGCCTCTATGGGCTTCTTTCTAGGCTCTCGAAACGCCGGTTCTTTTTTGTTTTGGGTGTCCGTTATTTAGTCTACCCCCACTGTGGAGAAGACTAAACTCAGACAGTCCCAAGTGGTCTGGTTTGTTTTGCAAATCGTCTCCCTGCGCCAACAGAGACTGTGGAGCGCGTAAGCCGCCAGGCTGCAGGCGACACACACGCCATCATTATGCTTTTGGGGAGGCTGTTTGTCTCCATCATTAGTGCCAGCACAAAACTAATGCCTCTGACCCAGACGTGTGCTCATTAATATTATGCAAATGAAAGTGCTGGGCGGCTCCTTTTCGGCCCGTGGGCTCGATGGCACAGGGTGACCCTGATGACAGCTGGAGGGTGGGGGGTGTCGAGAACTTGGCATCCATGTTGGGAAATTATTATATGGAGACATTTCCCACCAGTAGGGGGTCGAGGGACTGGTGGAAGAAAATAGGGCATGGGAAAGAGGGGAATATTTCTTCTATATCTGTTTCTTTTTCATTATCTAGTAACACAGACAAGCTTCCCTCCCATGGAAGTTTTTTCCTTTGATCATAAGTAGCTAGTTTTATTTGGAGGAGACATGCGGGCAGCAAATTGCTCACCTGGAGACCCTGACTGAGTAATTTACTAGCGTTTTGACTCATTGAGTTTTGGGCGTGTGTTTGCCTCCCGAATGTTCATATATTTTTACACTTAACACCAAATTATTCCTCACTTTGCAATGGGGAGACTATGAGAATGCCTTTCTGTAACTTTTATAGTGAGATGGTTAAATACATGCAAAAGTGCAACAGAGGGTTCCTTGGAGCGATACCATGGAAAACCCATTACATTCTAGGTTCAAAGTATAATTCTCACTCCACAGTTCATTCAGTTCATGTATTATAGACATGGAAACTACACGGTGAATACAGTTTTCAATTCGTGCTTGAATGTCATGATACAGTTAAACACATATATTCCCTAAATATGCTCTTTCAGCGTACATCAATAAGCTTCACCCATTCACATTCAAATTGTGTGTTTCAGCTTGGAGTGCTCTAGTCATAGAGGCAAAAACGGGGTGTTTAGATGGTTCAACGTAAAAATTGGTTTGCCTGCTCAACTTAAAAAACACTTCACATGGCAACAAGCCGTTTAACTGGTTTTATTCAATTTATGTAAATGCAGTGATTATTTTAAAGTTAAATCAGTTCAAGCTCCTTGTAGCTTTTTTAGGCTGAATGGACAGTGTAAGGGATAAAGAAATTAAGTAGAAAATGGTCATGTAAAACTCAAGTATGACTCTTTGTGGTGTTTAAAACCACACAAATATCATAAATTGATCTTGAGAGGATGTGGAACCTTTTGAGGATTTTCCAATTATCTTTCCAAGCCAAGAACCATTTAGGTAAATCTATTTTTAAGAGTTTATAATGAGCCTCAGTAGATGTAGACACAAAACAAGGCCTATCTACACTTGAACTTATGTTGTAGTGCATTTTGTATTCATAATAAGAAAAAAGTCACCTCAGGTGCACTGTGTCGGTGCTTTACAGTCCAGTCCTGCCGATTTGTATGTGTTTGTGTTTTCTCATTCTGACGCTACTGATTCAAGAACAGCTCCGAATGGAACACCACAAAAAGATGTGGAGATGTGATTGAAAACCAAGACTGTCTATATATGTGTATATTTATTAAGTCATTAGAAAGACACGGTGTCCCTGATTTAACTAAATAGATTTTAATGACTTTTGTTACCTTTTTAAAAAAAAAAATTCCTAATATAGGGCGGCATCTTTTTTAAGCAGTACCTGCATGATAAATTGGGGTGCTCAGTTCAGCGACTTAGCAAAACTAATTATCACAAGATATTCCTGCAGCCTCTCTAAAATAAGCACATAACCAAATAAAGGGCTGGAAATGTATTAGATCAAACTGCTGTGATCCTGTTTAATCTGATAAGCCACACAATGTGTGCATTTGAGATGAAATCCTTAACACTTGCTATTAGGCAAGACCAGTGTGTTTCTTGAGTATACCCAATTTAAGCCTTAAACCAGTGAAGTAGCTGCAGAAAGATACACTCATAGATCTGTGACAGAAGTCTGAACGACACAGTTAGGCTAAAGGTCAGTCTTTGTGATTTAAGAAAGCACATAAAGGAGGAAGAGCCGGAGGAAATGAATTCTGTCCAAATTTTATTTCCTGATGTGTGGGCAAGCATTACTCTTATTTTCTGTAATAACCCACCGAAATGATTTTCCTCCAAATGTCACCCCAGCCCAAAGGCTGGTTATTGCATACTTAACATTTAATATTAGGAAGGTTCACTTTAGACTCATAAGGGGAACGTCTAATTCCTTCCTCTACATCTGAAGCCCACCAGTGCCCACCAGTGCCTGTTATTCGTGTGTGTGTGTGTGTGTGTGTGTGTGTGTGTGTGTGTGTGTGTGTGTATGTGTGTGTGGTGAATGTGTGCATGTGTGCTAGTTAATGTAAATGATCACATTTCACTTTTTATTTACACACTCAGTCCACACTGTCATGCACCTTTCTGAGATCTGAATAATCAAAATAAATAATACTGAAATAATAATAAAAAGGCTTCATAGGGAGAGTCTGTTTCCTAGCAACATGAAAGGGGGCTGCATGTGTGTGTGTGTGTGTGTGTGTGTGTGTGGGTGTGTGGGTGCGCTTGTGTGTGTGTGTGTGTGTGTGGGTGCGCTTGTGTGTGTGTGTGTGTGTGTGGGTGCGCTTGTGCGTGTGTGTGTGTGTGTGTGTGTGTGCGTATGTGTGTCGTGTGTGTGTGTGTGTGTGTGTGTGTGTGTGTGTGTGTGTGTGTGTGCGCGTATGTGTGTCGTGTGTGTACAGAATAGACTTTTAAACCTCATACTTTCCAAGTGTAATCACTTGCAAAGATCATGAAGCCATCCCCATCATGAGTACAGAGGTAGACGGAAGGGGTAAAGGACAAAAAAACAGATTTTTTCCTCACTTAAACAGAAGATCTTGATTTTATTATGTAGTGTGGTTTAGTAGAAGTATGTAAGTTTTAAAGTGTGTTGTTCATTTCCCAGTCCATGTTGTCTGTATGTAAAAACTAAGTAGCAAAAAACACCCAAATAACAAAAACCATTTGGTCCGGATCTGTCCCAGAGCTCACGAAGGCTCAGTAAACCTGGGCCAATGTCGTTTGGCACAATGAGCCAATACTCTCAGCTGGTCCAGCACTGGGCCAACTCCATGTCTGGACAGGATCCGGCACAGTTCCGTGTTGAATCTGGTACACTTTTAGGACAGATCTGGTCAAGTCTGGCCCAGGTCTGTACTGGATGGATGGGGAATGTGAACTGAATGTTTGCTTTTGAATCCCTGAAAGGCATCTCCAAAAAAAACTAAGAAGAAAGTTGTTAGTTTTAGGCTACCAATTCAAGAATAATCAAAAAGCAAAAATAATCAGCATTTCTGCAGGTTTCAACCTTTTTTGTCTATTTTTGTCTATTTCGCATTTATACTGGCAGTATAAAGGATATGGGAAACAAATTTTGAAGTTTTAATCCAGTTTGATTTGTGTCATGAAAGGTGAGTGATCTAACGTGAACGATGTCTCTCATTTCAGCTGAATCGTCAAACAATGTTTCCCGAAGTCCTAAAACAGTCTGAAATTCAATTTTGACAGTTATTAAAGCCATACTAATTATGTGTCTAGCTTCAAAAATCTTCTGAAGACTCATCTGTTTAGAGAGCATCTCCTCTCCTAATGAGTGTTTCCTCGTATTGTAAGTCATGTTGGATAAAAGGGTCTACCAAAATATATGTGATGTAATGTAATGTCTCATCACAGTGCATGTTTTAATTAGAGGGGTTACTGATCATAGTTGATCCGTGATGCATGTAGGTCACCCCCACGGTTTGGCATGCGTGCACCACGCAGAAATTGCGTAAACCATAATAGTGTGAAACACAGTTTTAGTGCTGCTGTTACTCTTTAAACCAAAAACAAAACAGTTGTATGCTTTCATGAATGATACCGTTTTTAGATATATTGTTGATACATTACATTTAGTATTAATTTGTATTAGACGCCGTATAGAGCGTTCATCAGAGCCGCTCAGGAGAGAGATAGTAATAAGGAACTTGAAAGTATGCAAGGAGAAAGACATTAAAAAATTATGTTTCCCAGGCATATCAACTGAGAGTCCCTGCAGACAGCAAACATCTGCTATGTAGACGATCCTCGTAACAGGAGCGCGTGAACCAGGCAGGGTAGAAAACACACTCACTCAACAGTTGGGGAGGTATCAGTACTCTGGAGACTGGGACAGCGGGGGCCTTAGTTTAATAAGTCGTACAAGTACAATAACAAAACAGACAGTCTAATTGTAATGGATAAAATTTTAAATGGTTGTATATAAATGCATTTGGCTCATTTTGGTACATACATTAATTCATGAAACACAGAAATGAAATACCAAAAAATGGGCCTTTTACTCTTTAAGCAGTTTCTAGGTGCATACATACAATATTAAAATATGAGAAGCCTAGCCACCTCTACATCTGAAAGAGGCTAATCACGTAATGCATTGTAATTTCAGTTATTCTCAAAGGACTGAATGCATTTGGTGGTGCCCCTTTATTGAACACTTCACCAGATAGTAAGAATGAGTGGCCCCTACATTGAGAAAAAAACTGAGAGTCTTTCTACAGAAAACACAAGTTAAGTTTTGAAAAGAAGTATGTGGGCATTTTTGTTAAAAGGCTTTAATGGCTGTGTAGTTACATTCATTCAGTGTTTCCAAAATAATTCTTGTGATTTCCTATTCCGTTCTGTACCAGCATTTCCAGCATTGCCAAGTCTTGCTACATTAGACTTCAAAAAAGGCTTGTCTGATGGTCTTGTACTACATATCCATTTCCATGTGCATGCAACCCACAGTCGTTCATTGATCAGAACGCTAGACAAGCACTGTGCCAGTGCCCCAAAAGTATTGTCAGTTGCTCATGCTTATAAGCTTCTTAATTAGCTTGCAACAAACTTTTGATTGGCACAAGGTGACCTCATGAGATTTGCAAGCATGAGCAGAAGTACAAACAGACCATCATGACCTTTTCCTACAATCCGGGCCTTTACCCTGAGAAGGCTAATTTTACTTTTTATTAATTAGCCAGAAATTCCTGCAGTAACCTAGGGCCTGAGTGTGGTTGTCTGGGGTATTGATCAGTGAAGGATTGCAGATATTACTGCAAGAAGGAGAAATAAATGGACCAAATAAAGCCTCAAAGACCAATAAGATTTGGTGCATTCCATAGGGGAAAAAATAGATTCCTTAGTACAGGCCTGTGATGACAGAGCTTTTTAAGATTTTAGCATGTGGTGACTAAATCTGAACAGAGAGGGCAAAGTGTGATCTTATGCTAGAATCTCCATCCTAATAGGCCGTAAGTTAAAGTTATACATGCATTTGGTTACAAATAGTTCCTCTTATTTCATGTTGTAGTAACGTGATACTCTGATTCTTGGCAAGAGCTGTTTCTGTAATTTTCCTTATAATGTGTTAAAATTTGTAGAAAACCAAATAGCATGACAGTTGTAGGAGAAGTTTCCCTCTTGTTTAAATTTGAGCCAGGAGCAAAAGCTTTATAATATGCAGACACTGGATTTTTTATTTCAAATTTGAAGACCACTTTGTCATTTTTAACAGGTCTGAACCCAGCCAAGCGCACCAAATGATTTTTTTCACCTCTTGGGGTTCCTTTCAGCACTCCCTGTCCTCGCTTCCGGTATCAAGATAACCAGAATTAACTGGGAGATAAGTCAAACACCTGCTGCGGAGATGTTAATGGAAGAACAGGATGGGTGGTCTGCAAGTAGCCCACATGCACTTGAGCATTTTGGTGCAGGCAAAATATGATTGTTATCTGAGCAACAAATTAAATGGTAAAAATGTGCGAATGATTAGTAGTTAAACAGCATTTATGTCATTAACTAGTCAGTTTTGGGAAGTAAAAGCAACATACTATTAGGTAAGCTACATTGGAGATTTGTATATATATATGCTCTTATTGGCTATTTTATCAGGTATTTTATCAATTTTATGACTATTTTTTAATCACTTTATCAGTCACTTTTTATGCATTACCATAGGAACACTGCAGATATTATTTGGATGGTGGACTATTCTCAGCACTGCACTGATGTCAATAAGGTAGTTGCATGTTGCCGTGCATTATGCTGGGACAAGTGTATCAAGTTAAGCAGTTCTCTAGACAATGTCGACCAATCCCACCTCAAATGTGTTTTATGCACTTAGTGTCACTACCGGGTGAGGAATAGCCAGCAGTGGTCCTGTGCTTAGTATTAATCCTGTGCTGACCCCTTATAAATCAGTATTAAACCATGCAAAATGGTAACTGTGCCTAATATAGCAGCTGCTGGCCAGTAAGCATACATAGGAGCTGATTGATCGGATAAAATGTGGGATGAGCATATCTGCATTATAGATAGTCCTAGTAAACTGGAACCTCTATGTAAACATCAACAATATAGATACTATGTGTGAAAATGCTAGACAAATCAATTTTACTACATTAAAGATATCAATTTATTGAAATAAGTGCTTTCTCCACCAACACAGAAATAAAGCTGACTACACCTGTTCTCAAAAAACTGAGACTACACCTGCCACAGGTCTACATGAATAATGAGGACGAGAGAGAGAGACGGAGATACATTCTCATTCCTGCACTCATCCCTGGAGTCAGGGGGCAGAGCAGGGGAAAGCAGTAGGGAGTGTGTGTGTGTGTGTGTGGTGGTGGTGGGGGGGGGGGCGTTGTGTGTGGGGGGGTATTCCCAAGGATCTCTGTCGACCAATCCCGCCTCAAATGTGTTATCATCACCATGACGACGGAGGCTGGGAAAATTAGCAAAGTGGCAGGGGTCCAGGAGTTCACCCTGCTTTGCAGGAGAAATATACCAGCCCCCTCTCCTGTGGATCTCTGCCTACTAAGAAGAATTAAGATAGCAAAATATTCCCCCCATTATGAGAGGCAGGACTGCACTTGTTGCACCGAGGCTGAGGGCTGTGCTCTCCTAGTTAAACTAGGCAGTGACAGGAATTAGAATATTCTTCCGCAACTAACGACTAGCTGTTGTTTTTCAGGCATTGGAGGAGAGAGAGCATGAAGAACCTTCTCACCTCTTATCCTCAATAAAGCAGAAAGAATTTAGTAGATAAACTAGACAAACCAACCACTCCCTGACAAAGTTGTCTGGTCAGAGAACCTATCTGTCTACTTTTCCAGTCTGTGTTGTTTGTCTTCGCTTTTCTGAATGGCGTGTGCTCCTTCAGGTCGATGCCAAAATACCACAGGGATTTTTAGCCTTCAAAATCTGCATCTGCCATAAATCCCTGATGGCTTCAATTTAGCTTATTACTGCGTTTGACTGACACCTCATAGGTCCCAAATGGGCCGCCTGTTAGAGTCTGCTAATGATCGCGCAATGCTACATGAAGGGAAATCCTTTTTTTCTCCTGCTGCGTTCTGAGGGAAGCTTTTTCCTGAGCTATCCGAGATAAACAAGTATGAGATTAATTTTTTTGTTTTGCTGTACAAATCCGTTTACACGTTGCAGGGTTGCCAAGGGGAACGGGGAGTTCTTTGAGCGAATGAACAAAATCGTCCAGAAGCAAGAGAGTCTGTTAGCTGCCACTCATGCTGAGGTAAGTATAGGATTCACAGGGACCTGCATGTCCCACTGTGCTCCAGTACCCCTTTCGAGTCTTACCACAGGGGAAAAGGCAACCTAGGGGCTGTAGAAAGCTTTATGTGAGGATGCAAGGATGAGGCCAGTTATAGAAGCTGCAGGTTCGGCCATCGCAAGCTGCTCTCAGTGGCTTTTGCTCTGTGTTACACCCACACACAAAGAAAGCGTCTGATTTAATTTTCCAGATTGAGAGGTTTATAGGGGAGCACTGCTCCCCCACTGTTCTGACACTGAAGTGCTGAGGAGAAGATAAATCAATAATGAAGGCAGACCAGCGTATGGATTCTTACTTTACAAGGAATTACAAATAAAGCGTAGTCTCTGATAATAGAATAGAATGGTTTTGATATGGGCGGCTCATAGCGGATCCAAAACGGTTCTTAGTTCTGCATGGTGATAGAGCTGGATATTGCTGAGCAATTTGGGGATTTTGTTCCATGCCCTATGCTCCAAGCCTTGTCTCAGCCTCTTACTCCTCTCTCCCTCACACGTTTCAAGGAGGAGATTATCGCAGGTCCACCGCCTCCAGAGTGCACAGACCAGGCCTTCATTCCAGAGAAAGCCACCAGAAATGAGGTGAGGCTTTTAAGAAACTCTAGAAAAGAGTGAAAAATGCTGTAATTAATTTTTTAGCTGGGCGGACTGACTTTTTTAAATGTAAATCAGAGGTTGCATTGATTCTTGTTTTCCCTTATTTGATACTCAGAAGCCTTATCTGCACATAATGTGGATATTTCTGAAAATAATTTCTAACAGTGTTTTTGAACTTTCCTCTGCCCATATGACAACACTGAAACAATTTGAGACACTCATATGAGCATGCCACTACATAAGGAGATTGTAGTACATCATAAAAACTGATGTTAAAGGTCTTCAGAAGACCATTAAGAATGTGTATTATTTACAGTATGAAACTAAATAGCAGTGTTACAATCCAGCTGAATGAAAATATCCAAAAGAGCTCTGAGAATAGCAATTACAAGGGGGATTCATATGAACTGACAGTGATAAAGTCAAGCTAAAGCTTAAAGCTAAATAAAATAAACATGTAACATGCAAACCTGTAACCAAATCTGATATTGCTGACCACACAGAAATAACCCAGCGTCAATGTCAAATCATAGTCAACATACTCAATGTGCAAAAAAAGGGTTTTTATGTTTGTGTTTTAAAAAATATTTTTTTCTAAAAATCTGGACAGTGATTAGTGAAAGCTCTGTTTTCAGTGATAGGATACCAAACTGGTGATAAAAAAAATATATTAGCAGAAATATCCATTTGAGAATTCAAGTCAAAAGCAAACACTGAGCCACATTCAGCAGAGAAAATTTAGCAGGGTACAAACAGACAATAAATAGTAGGGGTTGCACAGTTGAAGTTGGTGAAGATCAAATCACAATCAGCTCTTCAGTCTTGTTATGTTGGCTGATGTGAGTTGTAGTTTTATAAAGTATATAATGTGAGGTAGAAAAGTGCATTAATGAATGTTATTTAAATTGCTACTTTGGTTAATAAAAAGTACTGGAAATGTGCCAGTATTTCATAAGTTAATTTAGGCTACAAAGTGTGAGCTTCAGATTAAAAGAAAGGTGAATTAAAAAAATGGAAATTGCCCATAAACATTCATGATCCATGCATCTGTAATAAATATAATAAACATGTACGGCACCTTATGCAAGATTAATACATGACAAAAAATATATAAAATACATAAATACATCAAATAGACTTCGGAAGGCGTTGCTAATTAGTTTGCTAATTATTTGAATTGTTAAATGAGGTAGAATGCTTAACTCTGTACTCCTGCCTTTAATATTCTTTGATTTTCTTTAACTGAAACGGAGATTGCGAGCCATAAATACTCTACAGAATGAATGGGCACAGATTCCCACAGCCACACTTGAAAATCTTGTGGAAAGCTTTCCAAAAAGAGTGGAAGGTGTTTCAGTTGCATAGGGGAGAACAATGATCAGGCATCCCAGTATGTCAGTCAAATGTTGATATATAGCAGTTCAGAGTATAAACAAGGAAATACTCAAGACTGGAGCTCACCCCAAACCAAGTGTCCTCTCTGAACCCATGAAAGTGTCCAGTCCAAACATGTTGATTTGTAAGGTAACAGTGGAAAGATAAATTCAAGGGAAGCTCAAATTATGTATGTGTTGATGTGCTTTTCAAAATGTGATGTATTACAAATTTTTAGTTTTAATGCAAAAGTAAAGTTGTATCTGATTTAATCCCAATTTTATTTTGGTGAAAGAATAAATGGAATCTAGCCAAAGTTTACACAGATCCGATTCGGACATGAAACATATGTTAATGCACAGTGTAAACAACCTTTCTTTGTACCTTTTTATGGCGCTTAAGTTTGAGGAGTGTCTGTTCTTATTTTGCTTTGGAATCTATCAGTTGGTTTAGCGGATCAACAAATTCCTGTTCGGGTTGTATTGATTTCACATAAGCTATTTACTAGTTTTTCTGTCTTTACTATTATTTTGTAGAAAACCGTACCCATAAACAAAAATGAGTCTAGAAGTGTCAAGACTTTTTTGCGTCTACTTTGAAAATAACCACATTGGTGGCTTTTTGCAAATTCAGCTGCACTCCAGTAGAAATGGACCAGTGTATAACTAACCAGTTTTTCCTCAGCAGTTTAATTATTATAATTACTCTTTAATCACAGATCTCTCAGATCAGATCTTGATCTTGAATACTGCATTGTATCTACATGTTGGTCTGTATTACATGGTAATTGATTTTTTTCTCCTTTAGCTTGATTTATTGTACGAGGAGGCAGTCTACACTGTGGTCAATCGGGTTGGGGTGCCATCGCCTGAATATGTGACCAATGAAGAAGACTTGTTCAGCTACTTGCAGAAGGTACCCACTTCGCTTTTTCTCACTCCCGAAAAGAACTTATTGTCTCATCGGTTATAACTCATTACATTTCTACAACAAAAAAATAAACAACTGTCACAGTCATGCTGTTTCCTCTGTATGTCAACATCCACTGAGATAGAAACAATTAGCAGACTTTGATTACCTCCATATGTAGACTGAAGGCACACAGGCACAGAACAAACACGAATGCGCGCGCACACACACACACACACACACACACACACACTCATTGCTACTGTTGTTTTTGACCTATTCTTCAGAGGAAGACTGGG
>JBBPCX010000147.1:9452877-9482455 GCA_037974365.1 Hydrocynus forskahlii | reverse complement strand
TAGTATTACACTGATTAAAAGAGTAATACAAATGAACCCTTGCCCTTCCTTAAAGAACCACTTCTAAAGAAATTTTGTCATATGATACAAGGGTACAAAAATCATTCACTTTTAAAGTTCTTTGCTAGTTTGCTGATTCTTTTCATAACATTTTCATTACATGTAAAATAAAATGCAAAAATAGTTCTCCAGGAAACCGCTCACTGAAAGGTTCTTCTATGGAATCATGCTCAGAAACCTTGTTTGTGTCGTGATACCTTTTCTGACATTGCTTGGAAATTTTCAAAAGAAGGCAAATTGTCACCAAATAGCATGAACAGTGTGCACAACAGTATAGTGTATATTTGACTAGAAAATGTGTTGCACAAAGAGCTTCTATTTAAAAAAAAAGAAACAGTTTATTCTTCGTCCTTCTTGTGGGTGAGGGACATTTTGAAATGTCACAGTGAAAGAGATTCCAGAACCCTGAGACACACTTCTTTAAAAAGATTGTGAAAGGAATGGGAAAATATTGTGCCATTTAAGTGGTTCTCACAACGATCTGAACATTTTGCCTACTCTCCCTCGCGCACTCTGCAGCTCAGTGAGACACAATGCCCTCATGCTCGGCACCTGACAGAGAGAGAGCAGCCATCGATTTCTTCACTCCTAAAAGGTTCTGGTGCTGCAGGATTGCAAGCTTGTGAACCTCAGTCGAACATTTTTAAAGAAATGCCTTTGCACGCTCCCACAGACAGTCAAAGTTCCGCCTCAAGGATTATTATGTCCTTTCTCCACAGAAAGGAGAGGACTTAAGACATCTGTAAGATTTATCATACTCAGTGAATAGATGGATAAATGGCGCGCAGAGAACCAAACTGCATGACTCTATGGTGGCATGGTTCAAGAAATAAAAGTTGGGAATACAGTTTTGGGAAAAATGAGTATAGAACATTACATTATTTATACATTATTTATTATTTATTATCTTTTTGATATTTAAAATTCAAAAAGAGCCCATAAAACCATATGTCAAAATTATGGGTACCCCTGTATATAATTGTGAAGAAATTGTTACTGCATGTTCCCATGTATGTCATCCACGGCTTCCTATTACAGGTGTTGGTAGATAGATACTAAATTCTCTAAGCCACTCATTAGTATAGGGAAGAGAATACACAGATGTTATAATACACACATCTATAAAAAGTAGCAACATGCCTAAGAATGCCCACACCCACTGTTAAAACAGCCAGTTTTGCCTTGAACCTACCTGGAAGGTGTTTTTTGGCACAGTGAGGAGCGAATACTGTTGCAGAAGAGGGATTCTTGTTAGGCTTATCAACCTGTAACCATGTTCTGTGGTCAGATTAGATAAAAACAGCTTTTTAGTAACATAGGTGGGTTTGGTGGAAAAAATAAGGATGGTTATACAGAAGAAAATTATCTGCATTGGTAAATATGGTGGAGGATCTGTGATGTTTTGAAGTTGGTTGCTGACATCATAGATTTCAGAAATACCAGGAGATTTTAAATTAAAACATGGCTTTGCCAAAAAGGTAAAATTGGGTTGGGGGTGAATCCTTTAGCAGGACAGTGATCCAGAACATACATCTGAAAATTACATTTACATTTACGGCATTTGGCAGGCGCTCTTATGCAGAGCGACGTACACCAGTGCTTAAGTAGTCCACATCTGTTTTTTATTCCTGTGAAGCAAAATCAGCATCTGCTTTTAACCAAGTTACTGCTAGCGTTACACACCGTAACAAACACTGTTAGCAAAAAACATATATATGTATAGGAAAAATATAAAAGCGATAAGGGTGAGGACTAGTTAGTCCCCTAGGTGCTCCTAAAAATGTTTTAATGACCTTAGAATCAAACTTTGGACATGGCTATTCCAGTCCTATAACCTAAACCATAGTGTGTAGGGTGAGCTATAAAGGAGAGTCCAGAAGGAAGGAACTAGGACCCTAGAAGATTCTGTATTAGGGAATGATACCAGACGGCTTGCTGTGTATTCCCCTCATCAGCCCCCCTCACTGTGTCATCAAGCAGGAGTAGATGTTTGCTGTTATGTTTGCAAAGTCCTGAATTGCCAATAAATGTGCTGATATATATACACCTAGTTCCTTTCTTTATCTGTCCTCCAGTGAAGCCCATGCTGTGAAAGCTCTTCACGAAGCACAACTACTAATAAGTGCTTTTGTCACTGTTACTGCACTTTTGTAACCTGCATGTCTGACCCTTTCATTTACAGAGAGCAAGCTTCTCTCTAAGGGTCTCTGTCATGAAAGGCAAGAACCTAATGGCCAAAGATGCCAACGGTGAGAGGCTTTTATTGGCTTTTACAGTAGCTGCAGTGTTCCAAGGCGGGTGATGCAGTAAAACCATGCTATGACATTAAATTTATGCAGCCATCACTAAACTTTACTGTGCATAGTCTCTGAATTAGTATTAATGAAACTGTCCAATCAAAGCCTGTATGATTCTATTCATTGTCATTTTGTAATGTGCCTCTTAAGGAATAATGATTAAAATAATATTATGTTTTTTATCTACATGTACATTTAATTAAAATATATTGCATTTTAAGACACTTGTCACTGATATTTTTACAGTATTGTGCAAAAGTTCAAGTTTTATTCAAGTTCATTTTTCAGTGTCAGAAAGATCAAGAGGCACAAATGTATTTACGCAATACAGAATTACACAAATGCCTCAAACAATGATGATTATGACAAAGCTGTCAGTGTTTAATTTTTCCTCTTTTTACTTTTGTGAACTCTGTCACCCTCTTTAACACTTCCATCTTTCTAATCCCAAACCCAGCAACAGCTGTTCCAAGAGTTCTCACTGACATTATATTCCCCTTCATGGAGACACTTAAATACAAACAAGCAACCACCCAAACACACCTCAGCTGCCTTTCTTCCTCATGTGCATCTAAATGACTGAGGATATTAGATAGAAGGTAATCTGCTTGTATAAGGTATCAAAGGAAAAAAACAGTTTTCAAAATGATTGAAATGATTAAAGATCCCTATCATATTACAAACAGGACTTTCATCTTTTAGAGAGAAGAGAAAATCAAACTCCACTCCTGTTTCACGTCAGCTAGACGGACCCAGTGCTATGAGTCTGAAAGGATGTGTGGCTGTCAAGAAGCCATTAGATATGATATGAGTAGTATGGTTTTATTTAGTGATGAATTTGTTTCTGTAAATGGGATTACTTGGCTTTAGAAGTCTTAGCAGGAAGCATGGAAAATGTCCCAGCGGATTTCTGTGGAAAAGCTGAAAACAAGTCTCTCAAAAAGAAGGGAATCTGTAGTAAAAGTAAAGGTTGAGCACATTAAAAACTGATATTTATCAAATATTAAGTTATCAAGCAGAGAAAGTATTTTTTGTCCCATTATTTCCCAGATGCTGAAAAATGAAATGTATTTTTGCGCAGTACTACATGTAAGAGTTGGTTCTTGAAAGGAAATGTCAGAATCAGAGGTGTTAATGCAAAATGAGTATCACTCATCTCTAGTTCTAAAATATGTTCCTTGTTCATGTTTGTGTGTTTTTTGTGTCTTTCTGGAAGAGTTTAACTTATTTTGGATCTCTGGGGGGCTGGGTAGGCTACAGCGATCCATACTGTATGCTGGGAATTCTCTTGGGGCAAAGTCCTAGAGAGACAGAGGAGAGAAAAGAGAGGAAGTTCAGCTTCCGCAAGAGAAAAGAGAAGTTAGAGAAGCGTTCCAGCGTCAAGGAAGTGCTGGCCGCGAGAGACATCCAGGTGACTGACGTCAAACCTGAGACGCTGAACCCTGTGTGGAACGAACACTTTGTTTTGTGAGTAGAAACTAATCAGAGCCGTGTCTTGATTTGGTTTGCTTAACAAGGCATGAGACGCACGGTGATGGAAATGGCTTTCAGTTGTGATTGTTCTTGTTCATGGATATTTGTGCACTTGTAACACTTGGCAGCAGTTGAAATGTCCCCAGTATGCAAATGAAAAGAACATGAAATGTAACATTTATCTCTATGTTGCTTTTGCTCAGTGACATTGATGATGTCCAGAATGATCTTCTGCATTTGGACATATGGTAAGAAACTTACAAACTCATTTATCCTTTGCTGTGTCACTCAGTAATGCTCAGGAGGTTTTTTCTACTGTAATGATAAATGTAATTATATACATAAAGATTTAATGTCAGCATGAGAAATGGACAACTAAGCAGTATTTTATCCTTCTCTAGCCTTCATGATCACCTCATATTGTTTATTAGCAACCTAACTGTTCATGAAAATCATGTATGACCTTGATTAAGCCTTAAAATGAATTTTCAGTAGTGATTCTACTGAAGTAGTGATTCCACAGTAGTAAGATTAGGCTTAATCCATTACAGAACATCAGCCCCTAGTATTGGCTTGTCCAGCGAACCTACAGTAAAACCAATATGGACGCAGCCTTTTGTTTTCTCCCTACATTCTCACAAAGCACAGCTTCTAATCAGCCATCATACTAATTTGTTGTACTTTCATAACATGTTTCTAAATGTACTAAAAAAAGTGCTTCCTGCTCACTCTCCACAACTGTCCTCAGACTGGCTGGAGTTCTCTTCCCCACAAATTTCCCAACATAGTCTCACAATTTCTCTTGTAAATCTCAGTATTGTGGCCATGTTATCATTGGTATTTTGTCCACTTCCAGCAACTAAAATATCTTGGTGGTCAGTGGGGCAAACCTTACTGTCTTTAAACATCCTGTGTTTTTGCTCTTTTATGTGGACACAGTGGATAACCCCCCTTCAGTGTCTGATAAGTGCATGTGAGCAGCTTTTATCTGCCACCTCTTCTCAGACCAGTAATACATGATGGTTAAGAGTAAGCAAATCATCCATCTCATGTTTGAGATGACCCAGAAACCCATTTTCCTTCCCTAGGGATCATGATGATGACGTGTCTGTGGCTGAGGCGTGTCGAAAGCTAAATGAGATCAGTGGGCTCAGAGGAATGGGCAGGTATGTCCTGCATCGTCATGAGAATTAGCTCACAGCTCCTCACACATTGTAGAGAAGTCTGTAATTGCTTTTGCCTCTGTTTATTGACACTTAAACCCATTATTGCATTTAGGTACTTCAAGCAAATCGCCAAATCTGTGAGGGCCAATGGGGCAGCAGCATCAGGCAGTGAGGAGAACGCAGATGACTTTCTGGGCTGCCTGAACATCCCATTAAGTGTAAGTTCAACTGAATACTTGCTGTGTAAAGTGTTAAAGGGGCTTTGTGAGAGAATTTGGACAAAACATGAGAAAACTTTAAAAAATTAGACCTCAAGCAACCATGTAGCCTAATTTTCAAATGACCATCACTAACCACTATCATTAAGGGTAGTAGTGCAACGCCTCAAGCAGTTTAATTTTTTGGCTAAATGTATTGCTCTTTAATGCTAGAAAATATGACAGAAAAGGCAGAGGATCTTTTGCAGGAGACATCAACCCATTCTGAGAGTATGGATATTTTTTTAGCTTATAAAATACTTCAAAATCATGTAGTAAATCCAAAGTGAGCTGCAATGCACTCAACAGTGCATTACAGCTAATCAGTGTTTCATGTGAAATTGAGGGTATTAACAGAAACAATGTAGTCTGCATTAACAGACTGTATGTGTGTGCCTTTGAACATGCAAGAAGGATGGGACTGCATTTAGATCACAAAAGCATTAATGCATATGACTGATTTTGGCTGTCTACCTTTCACACAAAGGGGTCACTGCATGTCTGAAGAATCTACGTTTGTCAAATCGATTGGTAATACAATGAGTGTCCCTCTCTCCCCAGGAGATTCCAGTGGTTGGCTATGATAAATGGTTCAAACTAGAACCACGGTCCAGTGCGTCTAAAGTGCAAGGAGAATGTCACCTGATCCTGAGACTCTTCACCACTCAGGTATTGCAGTTCATCTGCAGTAGACCAGCTCTAATTCTAAGCCCCCAGCTCCTTCCGTCTCTGACCTGCTCTCCTTAGAATAATTCATGTTTTGGGGATCCGCAGCTTTAATTTTTAAAAGATGTTCTAATTCCTTTCACATAATGCCTTTCAAATTATTGCTAATGTTCCTCAGAACTGTTTAGTGGTGGGTAATTGTTGAAAAAACGACAAAACCATTAAGCACTGCAATAAGCAAAAAATACATTTTAAAGCAATTTATTAACAATGGATTTGCCCCATACAAAGAGCTAGAAAAATTAATAGAGCCTTAATTAGTTTTTGTTGGATTGGAATTGAGTTCTGCCTGAAGCTCACCTTGTTCAAATACTGTTTTTATGTTCTATAGAGAGACACTGCTTTGACTAAAATGGTCTCAAATGTGGTCATCCATCAGAAGATGCTGAGTCAGATGTTGGAGTATGAGCACAATCATGTTCAGGTTGGCCTTTTGTATGTGTGTCTAGCATAATTCACTCATAGACAATTTTGATACCAATGCCGATTTGTCCTCATAACTTCTGTTAAAACCCTTGCAGAAAGAACCCTATAACTGGAATGGGCAAGTGTGTCCAGCAGCATGGACTGTGCTTTCTCATCATGCTGTGCAGGCTGATCTGTCCCCACTGCAGCAGGCAATTATGTGTGTATTAAAGCGTTTATTAAATTCCAGTCCCATACTGAGAACAAGGTTAGCCAACTACGACATAGCATTATGAAGACATGTTTATTGACAGCATACGCCATTAATTTAAAGGAACCTGACTAGTCATACCTACCTTTAAAGAGGAGCTTAAACAGCATGCCTATGTACACTGTCCCTTTTCAAGATATGTTTTTTTTAATGAACAAGCATATTTTTCTTGTTATATCAAATTGAAATCTACCTTAGGAATAATGCCATATCACATACGTTTTTTATTCAGACCTTTTAGTGGTTTGGAATCATATTGGTATCAGCAGATAATTGCTTTAAAAATTGGAATTGACAGATGTTTAGACTTGACTGATATGATGACAAATTTATTGTGCTCTAGAACAACATAATGTTTCACTGATGCTGAGCTACTGTACAAAATGATTTTATTTTATTACATTTATCACATTTGTAACTCTATAGAAAATAATGTTATATTCCGTAATGTTAATATCAGAGATATTTATGTATTGGCAGCAGTATCAGCATTGGCACATGCACATAAAAGTAGGGCTACACCAATGTGCAATACTTTTCAAAAATATCAAATATCAAATATCATCGCATCACGAAAGACACTTTTAAGAACACAAAGCTTAGTGCCACAATATATACCCAAAGTATTTGTGAATAGATGCGTATAGTTACAAAACCTTTACTTAAGCAGGTCTTTTTTTTACTTCATGGAAAAGTGCATTTCAAAAGAAGGCTATGTGTCCACAAATGTTTGACAAGAAGTGTATGTTTTGTATCAAGCCAATGAAATACTATTTAAGTAATTCTAGTTCGCTTGTGTTTTATGTGCTCTTGCAGTCGCTGGCAGTGCTACAGCAGCCATCATCGCTCTCAGAGGATGTGCTACTCTCTCCTACTTAGACTGCTGAGGGCAGTGGAGGTTGAATGGGAAGCTGGAGATGTGCAAAAGGAGCTGGTAGGGCCCCTTCTTCTGAATCCTTAGTGATCCAGAATGGTGGGGAATGTTCATTCAGAGGCTATTATGTCTTGGAAGCTGTGCTCTCAAGGGCTCTTGTGCTTAGAGACTCAGAGCGTGTAAATGAAATGCTTTGGGCTAACTGTGTCTCTTCTTGCTCTTAATGTTGACTATTGCTGCTCGTGCAGGAGGGCCTCTTGGCACAAAGCTTTAAACTCTACTGTGACTACTGCCTGTCTCTTATGAAGAGCATGAGGCAGGTTTTTCCCTGCACCAGCCCTGCCGCTATCACACGGTGTGAGCTAATGCTGAGGTAAGCGAACGCACTGTGGTATTTCTTTGTACAACGTGAGAATGTGGGGTCAAACATAATAGTCTGGCCATTATGAGACATTATGGGGACGTAAAAAGGAATTTTGTGTATTCAAATTATGTACAAAATAAATTGTTTCAAGGTTTTAATAGAAACACGATAATATCTACTTTTTATGTAATAAGAACATTTTAAGTCTTTAATACTGAAGCTAATGACATTTGCATATTCACTTATTGAAAAATGGAAAAATCTTTGCAAAGAGCTCTACAAAGTCAAGACCTACTGTCATGAAAATAATTGACAGTATTTGAGTTGTTCATTTTATGCACATTTTATGCAAGCCTTAAATGGCTAGATTGGCTGATTAACTATCCATCTTCCTTGTTTAGTTAGTAGATGTACTGACATGAGGTGATGCACTTTACTGTTGTACCCACACACAGATACACACACACACACACACACACACACACACACACACACACACACACACACACACACACACGCTCTCTCTCTAAAGTTGCCTACAGTTACACAGACTCAAGTCTAAAGTCATGCAAAGCTAGCTCAAGCTAAAAAGAAAAAGCAAAGTAGAGCTAGGCCTTTATTTTGTGGCATAAACATCGAAACACATTGAAAAACAAGGAAAACTACCTGTACGATAATGCTAATTTCTGCTAGAAAACCATTGGGATTCTAGTAATATGTTTGCGCTTCACTAACAGCATCGCACATGAACCTTTTCTTGATGTTCTAGATTAAACAGGGAACCTTTCAAAAGACATTAGTTGTATCCCTTATAGCAAAACATAAGTAATTGATTCCACTGGCACTTCCTACTTATGCTGGTGGTTAATCTGACACATTAGGACCTTGATTCAATTTTATTAATCCTGAAGGCCTAATCAATGGGAGAGCTCACTTAGCTCACTTGCTTTAATACCACAGAGGAAAAAAATCGGATTAGGTAATTTGTCACGGGATATTTGAAGAATTTAACTCAGTCAAAATGTAAAAAAAGATTAGTACTGTATTTTTGTTGAAATTCTTTTCAGTCAAAATTATATATATTATATATATGTATATATATATGTGTGTGTGTGTGTGTGTGTGTGTGTGTGTGTGTACAGTTTTTAAAGCACTGAACTCGACAGTCTATTCAAATTCAAATCTTTTCTTGCCTGTCAATAAAGCAGCTCTATGTGTGGATGTTCGTGTTGCTATGCCTTTTCTGGCTCTGTACTCCCTGGGGGGAGGGGGTCTGCATTGGATAGCGGGATTTGGAAGAACTGATATCTGTGGGGCTTTTTCCGCTTTTGCTTTTAAATGTAGTGTCGTGCGCTGGTCTCTGAAGGCTGAGTCAATACCAGTAGCATGCATACATATTCACTTAAATAAGCTGATAGAATTGACAGATGGGGTCCAAGTCTGTCTGCATACAGAGTATACAGTGTTGAGCACCTGGAAATAGTTGCATGGTACACATAGAGTAATGTGGATTTTATAACGAGGGCTGGATTTTTTGTGTCTTTTTTTTTTTGCTTTGCATGTTTAACATGTTTAACAGGTTTATTGTGCCTTTCGCTTTATAGGACTATTGGACAGATGCAGTCCATGCAAGCATTTAAGATGGTTTGTCCCAACCGCATTGAACTACACCTGGAAATAGCGACAGTTATAAAGGTACGATTGACCCAGACCAACTAGAAGTGGCTGCTTTTTTCAATCACTGAGAACTTTCAGAGTTATTCAGGTCTTCCTCTCGCAATTTTTCTCTTTGAATACAGAAAGGCACTGTTGAGTGGTATGAAGCAACAATTTCACACTTCAAACCCGATGAGGGGGTAAGTGTGCAGTTTCAAAAGAGGAAAAAAAAAGATCAGAGTTAAGCATAGAGTTTCTGTATATGTCACATTTCATCTATGAACCACTATGTGAAGATACCAGTTTGATGGTAGGGGTACAGATACATTTTTGACTGGTAGTGCTATGGTTTTAATTGCAGACACTGGAGGAGCAGCTGAAGAGACTGGTTCTGGTTGTGGATGCGATGTGTGTGGACGTGCAGAGAGGGCAAAATGTCTACAACAAGCTCTTTCACAGGTAAATTATGATGCTGACTTCAAAGATCTCTCTTTGAATGATGGAGATTTAGCCTCCTACAGTACTTTAAATGTTTTCAAGGATTCTGACCTTGTGTTTTTACAACGATGCTGACCAGATCTCACGCTTGTGGCTCAAAGGTTGGGCTGCTCACAAAGATCCCGATTTTCTAGGTGTGCTAGATTGGTTAGTTTGGAATTAATATGTTCAGCTGGGTAAAACAGTAGGAGAAGGAATTTGCTGCTGCTGAAGTGAGGTTGGCCCATATTTATCATCAAGTCTAGCATTAGACCATTTTGCTGTACTACACTATATGTTGGAAAGTATCCAGTCATACATGAGTCTAAGCCCCCATCGTTGGAGTGTGGAGAAGATGTATTGGAGTGATGGAGCTCTATCGAATACCTCTGGGATGAGAAAGAATTGTGTTTGTCTTCTAGAACCAGTCAGCCAACATTTGATTTTAACAACAGCATATAATTCGGACTATTACAGTTTGAATATTAGGCTTTCTGAGAACGTATCATGCTAGAGTGGTTCCAGTTGCCTCATCAGATTATATTCACCAATCACCCAAAACATTAAAACCACCTACCTGATATTGTGGTGGTCCTCCTTTTGCTGCAAAACAGCTGTCAAGACATGGACGCGACAAGACCTTTGAAGGTGTGCTGTGGTATCTGGTACCAAGACGTTAGTTGCAGATCCTTCAAGTCCTGTTGTGAGGTGGGGCCTCCATTGGACAGATTAGTTTGTCCAGCACATATGACAAATGTTCAGTCATATTGCGAAACCAAGTCAAGAGCTTGAAGTCTTTGTCACCTTCCGCAGACTGTTCATGATCAATTTTGCAGTGTGTTATGGCACATTATTTGGAAGAGGCCACTGCTGTTAGGAAATACTTCTGCCATGAAGGGGTGTACTTGGTCTGCAATGTTTAGGTAGGGGGTTAGGGTAACATCCACATGAATGCCAGGTCCAAACACCTTCCAGCCAAACACTTCCAGGCCGTCAATTTTCTAGGTTTCAACACATCAGCTTTGAGAACTGACTGATCACTTGCTGCCCACCCCTTGCCAGGTGCCGTTGTAACAAGAAAATCAATATTATTCACTTCACCTGTCAGTGGTTCTAATGTTGCTGATTATTGTATATTTGCATTTGCTTGATGAATAGTCAAGTAGGTTTTTATTGTCATTTCTACCACATACACACAGTACATAGTAAAAACGAAAAAACATTCCCCCAGGACCATGGTGCCGGAGGAACGTTGTTTTATTTTTACTATGTAATGTGTAGTTAGTTATATAGTTAATTAAATATACATTTGAATGGGTTTGAGCCTGCACTTTTTCCCACTTGTTTCAATTTCAAGAAATTTTAAAATGGGCAAAAATGCAAAGGATTGGTTTTTTTTTGTTTTTTTTTGCAAAACAAGACACAAAAAGCACAACAATAATTTTATCAAAATCATATATTTAAATAAATCATATAATTAAAAAAAATGACCTTTTCTGCTTACAAATACAAGTGTGATTTTAATTGAAAGTCTAGAATCCACACACTTTTAGTGCTCTACAAATGGAAAACAATTACTTCCAAATTACACCATTATTTTTTATCTCTTGGGATAACTGACACTTTTAAGGGTTGAATGAATCAGCTGCCTCACAGGCATGAGAGATGGCGATCATTTCACTCTGACAGAAACTTAACTGTATCTTTCAGCTCCGTGAAGGTGGACTTTTTTAGCATCTCCTATCGGCAGTTGGAAAAGTTGGTGCGTATGTAAATGCGAGCTAAACACAATTCACCTCTAATTAATTCTCCCATTGAGAAACATGAGTTGGGAGAGAGAGGGGCTAACGGAGAACCTTGTGTCCAGGTGGCCGATGACGTGAGTGTTGCCATGGAACGGGTTTGTGGGACTTTGGAGCAGGAGAGCTCTCGGCTGTCCCAGACCATGGGGGAGACCCTGTTTGAGCTGTTTATGTCTCTGAAGACCCTCAAACGCTTCAGGGAGTTCCTGCCTCTTAAGTGAGTCACCATGTCCCTCATGATCCATCTGTGAGGGTCAGATGATGGTTGGACCCTCAGCTGTGTCAATGTATAAGTGTGACTCATACAGCAGAAGGGGGGCCATATGTGGCTGATAAATGAAAAAGTTACTGTAGCTATTTTTGGCTCAGGAAAAAATCGGCATTGATGCTGAATGTTCTATCAAGTACTATTTATAAATGGTGACTCACAGACAGGCATCTGTTTTGTGTGCATGTAACTTTCATAGAGATACGAAGATGCTGGCTCTTACTGGATTTCACAACTGGTTTAAAACCTCCATCCACAAATGGCTGCAGATTGTGCACGAGAAATCCCTCGACAGGATTCGCAAAGCGGTGGAAATGGACCAGGCAAGTTGGAGTCAAAACAAGGACAAATACAGAAGGTCCTTGGCTTGATTGCACAACAATCTTTAAGAGTCATGTAAATATGGCCTGCATTTACATAATGATGCTAGAAAGCTACAGACTCTCTGATTTCCACTTTCTTTGGTGTGAAAAATTAATAGTTTTCTTCCTGATAGGACATAAATATCTCACATCCATATGTGCCAGCAGGGTGTACATTCAGTGTTTATCTGCACATTTATGTGATTGGGTCTGTAGCTGGTGGTCCTTGCAAGGCTGTATTGGAAGTGTGCCTATATGTAATTGTGTGTGTGGGTGTGCGTTTATGTGTGTGACAGTTAGAGCCAGTCCCGCAGGCGAAACACAGCTTCTCAGCAGTGGATGTCACCAGATGCTTTGGCCAGGTGCGAGAGTTCTGGACCCAGCTGGCCTGGCCTGACTCAGCGGGGGCCTTCATCTTCATCACTCGCCTGACTGATGTGAGCTAATGGATGTTTAGACATATGTTAAAAACACATTTAATTAAAGGGCCCATAGCCTGAAAACCCAAATTTTCCATGATTTTTTAAAAATATGAGCAGTATGTGTCAAGCTTTATTCTTCCAAAATATGCAGGTTCCTTAAAGGTTGAGAAACATTTACGCCTGACCCCTACAGCAATACAGCTCACCCATTCACAGAGATATAGTTCATTGTTGCTGCAGACAGTCTGTGGGGAAAATGAGGGAGGGTTTTTGCTGTTCTTGGCAGTCGGGAAGCAAATATATCAGTGAAGTCCTCCAAAGAATACAGACATCCGAAAGGAGTGGCTGAAGTTTCCGATGCTTCCGAATGTTTAATTCCAAACATGATGGTGTGCTCCACATATCAGGCTGCTCTTTGAGTGACGCACAAGACAGGACTGTCAATCAGAAAAGAAGCAGTATAAACAATTTGTTCCTTGGAGGTTGTACAATTTTAAACATGAATTACTTCTCTGTTTGGTACATGTATGAACAACGGGCCCTTTAAACAAATGTGTCTTAGCTGTGGAAAAAACAGTTCCTCAGGTTCCTTGCATTGTTCTGTTCAGAATTTCTGCAGTGAGGCTGTGTCCTACTCTGAGCTCCTGAAGCGCAAGATTGAGAGGAGCCAGCTGGGCAGAGACCACCGGAGCTTCACAGTGCAGGTACATTCCCCTGGGCAGCAAAGGGGGCCGTTGGGCTTTCATTGTGCTACTGAGAAAATGTCATCACTGACTTTTTCTCCCTCACAACACTGCCATTTTAGTGGCATGCCTACACTGTGATGCTTTTGCCTTCGTTAGCTTGTGGCTTTTATTTTTCCACCATTTATATCTAGCACCTCTGCCTTCTTCCCGCCCCATCTAGACCTTATTTTCTCCCTCCTTCTCTCCCCTTTGCTCCTGTTGCTTCCCTCCTGTCCTCCTCTTCCTCTTCCTCCTCTTGTTTTTTGGGCAGCTGTGTGTGGCGCTGAACAACACAGAGCATGTGCGCATATACCTGGCTGGTTTGCCGCGGGAACTGGACTGGCGGGGGGTGGAACTGGCCATGGAGGAATCGTGCGGGTCCGAGGGAAAGGAGCAAGTGAACAAAGCTCTGAACGGTCAGCTCTACAACGCTGACCTGGACTTGCAGAGAGAAATTAAACGCATCATCACACTCCTCACCGATAAGGTAGGGGAGACTGGGGTCCGTGGTTACATAGAACCCTTTTTTAGGTGAATGTCACAAACCAGTTTCTCTAACACACTACTTTGTTCCACACTTTTTCCAGATTTATCTGTTAATTGTCCATGTGACCCAATTGTTTTTTTTTACCTTATTGTTATCTTAATGTACCTGAATTCACCTCATTCCCACTGTGTGTAATAAGTAGGAATAGGAATGTTATTGTGGGTTTTGACTGAGCAAAACAGTAACGTCTTACCATTTCTACATATGAACATAATGAAGACATTATAACACTTTTGTACCCTTTCTATAATTCTGAGTCACAATTTTCTTCACCATTTCACCATGTTAAATACACCTAAAGTATAAATAAATCACATCCACTGAACGCTTTGGATCAGTGTGCTAGCTGCACACCTACTAATTAAATTAAATGTTCAAACTTCTATGTTTTTTAATTCATAACAATACAATATATTTTCTCTTTAGACATTCATTTAAAACAGCAATGTGCCCATTTTTAGTAGTGTTTGACAATTACCTTTAAGGAGTTAAACTACTGATTATAAAATCCTCACTCAATATCCCTTAGAAAGAAACAGGTATTTTATATCCATTATGCGGTAGTGGATACAAGTTCAATGTAACTATACAAAGACATTATCTTGAGAGAGGGAGGGCTGAATACAAAGACGTACTAACAGACATCACTCATCCGTATCTTCAAAGTGAGCACAATGAATCGTAGTCATTAGTCATGGAGAGCAGTCAAGGCATCTTTCATTCTCCTCCTCTGATCTTTTCTGCTTGAGAGGACATTTTACGCAAACCATAAAGGGCCATTTTTTATAGTAAAGCTCTTTATCCTGTATTAGCTTTTATAGGTAGCAGAGGGTTTTCTTTGTGAGTTTCCATCACTCTGTTGCTGATGACGTTGTATTTGGATCATTGTGTGCAGATGCTTCCTGAGCTCAGAAGATACATTCAGCACATCAGCCTTTCTCCAGACACCATAAACAATGATGATGTGAGTACTGTGGTCTGTAGTTTGCAGGGTTATGAGTTTGTTACAGTAAAATATGCATCAGTGATCTCTTTGTGTTGTAAACTACTCCAGGCAGTGTCTCCATTGATGAAATACCTAGATTCCACCTTAGTCATCCTCAGCGAGTCATTGGTGAAGGAGAACCTGGCAAGGTAATTCCTTTGATATTGTGACAGTGCATGAAGAGAATGGCTTGAAGTAACACCCCAGGTAGCAGTAATTGTAAATATCAGCAACATCAGGTGATGATAACTGTTGAGTAGCTATTGTACGTGCAGAGAATGTGCTTCTCCAGTGCTCTTGTATCGCAGGGTTCTGCAGAGTCTTTGGGAACTGCTCCTGAGGATGATCTTGGCCTCAGTGGCAGAAAACCGAGGAGTCCAGGTGGAGTTTTACACACGGTTCCAGTACACTATAGAGGTTAGTTGGTTTAGTGATTGTCAAATGTAATCAGCTGCAGAGTATACTTAGAGATTCTGTCTAAACAAGTAGGTGAGTGCAGTGCTGAGGTAAAGGCATGCAAAATATCAGGATTCCAGGGGCATAGCTGCTACATGAAAGGGCAAGATTGTCCAAAAATACTGAAATGCTGAAAAATCATTAAACACTAGCGAGTTACAGAGAGGGTCTGTATCAATAATGATCCAAAAATGCTGGACTGTATATTGGAGGGGCAAAAATGAAGGAAATAATACAAACTCACTCTGTTTGATGTAATGTTGATAGCTGTGTTTTTCGTCTTGATGAGTAGTGATAGTTTAAGCATACATGCCTATTTCTAGATTTTAAGCTAAGTGCTTTAGTGTAAAATAGTTTAAATCTTAGTTTTTAAAGAAAAATAAAGATTCAGTTTTGGTTAAATGAGTTCACACATCAAAATGTACATCTTTGTTAGTAGGAGAACCTTTCTTACTAAAAAGAACAATTACTCTGAACTCCTGAAATGGCTTATTCTTTTTTTGACTCCTCTCAAAGATATTTTCAGCTTTAAAGTACAAGTGTCAGGGCAATACATGTCACTGTCCTGTTCAATCTCCACTCAGGGGCAGCATTTAAAATAAAAACACATACACCCATACACAGACTGCGTACAAACTTGCTATCACAGCTACTGTGACACACAGCATCCCTACAGAATCATATGTGGATGATAACAATTTAGGCCAGATGTTTGACTAAACATGCTCAAGCCAGATTACACAGCTACAAAACTTTATCACCAACACAAGCGAGCAAAAAGCTTATTAACTCAGGCTAAATTTATCTAGAAGCTGTTGGCTGTATAAGGTTACTGTCATATTGTGCCTTGGAGAGAGGACGCAAATGCAAGGGGATTTGGGAAACAAGAGTGCTTTTCATAGTAAACAGTCCAAAAAACTTAGAATCAGTACTCAAACTAAAGAATTCCCCAATCGCCTCGTTTCCAGCTAGCCTGAGCAGGTCACATCTCCTTTAAAGGTCCGTTTCTCTGAGGTGGACCAAGACGGACTGATACCTTTTATTTAAACTCTCTCTTCCTCCTTTCCTTCTTTCCTCTTTCTTTACTGAGCTCCTTTCTGAGCCCTGGCGTGTGAAGGACATCCTCGAAGCAGCTGCACTGCTGGTTCTTCTTTCTGTTTCTAGAGAAGGAAAAGAGAGTAACGTCACTTAATAGAAGCAGTATAAAAACCTTTCGTGCAGGGTGTGATAGAAGGATAAAGAACCTTTCGTGGGAGAGTGTGGGGCTACTTCCTGGAACCACCAACTTCAGAGACAGGACCTGTTTTCCTAGAGAAGGAAAAGAGATTCACATCACTTAATAGAAGCAGGATACCTTTTGTGCAGGGCTCTCCGGTGAGGGTAGCCGAAAAAAGGCTGTTTTGCTGTTTCTTTCTTGGGGCGCTCAGGGCACAGACTCTTTCCAAGTTCTTTCTAAGGCTTCTGGCAGAGTGGGACTCACCACATCTTTATCTAAGGGTCCCGGAGTTGCTGGCCTGAGGTGAGACACATGAAACACAGGACAGATGCGCATGTGGGGTGGTAATAGGAGTTTATATGAAACAGGATTTATCTGTTGGATAATTTTATAGGGACCCACGAATCTGGGAGCAAGTTTCTTACAGGGTAGCCCTAGTCCAAGGTCCCGAGCGGAGAGCTAGACACGATCCCCTACCCGGAATACCGGCTACTTGAAGGGCGGTAGGGAGAGAACCAAATGGAAGAAACCAGACGCCCTTTGAAAAACGGTCCACGATCACCAAAATCACTGTGTACTCATTCGATTCCGGCAGATCCGTGACAAAGTCACAGGAGGGGCATTCGTTTCCCGACTGGGATTTTACCTTAGTAATGGTGCAGGTCGAACAGGAACGTACGGTCCACTCACTCTATAACCTCTATTCTGAGTGGCTCGGATACATAAGTTTTAACCTGAGGACATGTCGGTGGCGTAGGGTAGAGCTCCCGAATGCCTTCGATTTCAGTATCGAGATCCCATAGTATGGGAGCTGCAATGAGGGCAGTAGGGATGATGGGTTCAATTTTCGGAAAGGTCTATGGGCATAGAATAGGGCTGTGACAAAGCGTTGGCCTTTCCGTTCTTGGACCCGGGCCTGTATGTTATTGTGCAGTTAATTCGCGTGAAAAAGAGGGCCCAGCGTGCCTGTCAAGGATTTAACTGTTTCACCTGTCAGATATATTCTAGATTTTGGTGATCTGTGAACACGATGAAGGGATATCTAGCGCCCTTCAACCAATGCCGCCACTCCTGTAACGCTACTTTCACTGCGAGCAGCTCCCGGTTCCCGATATCATAATTACGTTCTGCGTTGGTTAGCGTCCTTGAGTAGAACGCACAGTGATGCAGTTTCTCCGGGGTCCCTTGTCTCTGAGAGAGCACCGCTTCTAACCCTACTTCTGAAGCATCTACTTCCACAATAAATGGTAAGGTAGGATTGGGAAGTTTCAATACGGGCGCAGAAGTAAACAAGCCTTTGATTTTTTTAAACACCTCTCTCGCGTCCACAGAACATCTCTGTCTTTTTGGTTTACCCTTCAGGAGATCAGTGAGCGGTGCACACAGAGCTGAAACCCCAGATAAAGCACCGATAGAAATAGTCAAAGCCCAGAGAAATGTGAGCTCCGAAACAAGAAAACTCACATTTCTCGGCTTTCACATACAACCTGTGTGCGAGCAGGCGACAGAGAGATCAGGATGTCATCAAGATAGACCACAACAAATCGGTGGATCATATCTCAAAAGACGTCATTCATAAATGCTTGAAAAAACAATGGAGCGTTTACCAAGCCATATGGCATTACAGAGTAAGAATAATGCCCAGATGTGGTGCTGAACATCGTTTTACACTCGTCACCTGCTCTGATGTGCACAAGGTTGTACACACTCCGTAGGTTGAGCTTGGTTTAAATCTGCGCCCCACGGAGCTGTTCGATGGCCGACAGGATAAGTGGAAGAGGGTGTGGATACTTCACCATGACCTCGTTTAGCCCCCGGTAATCAATGCATGGCCTGAGCCCGCCATCTTTCTTTTCATTAAAAAAGAAGCTCGCCGACGCAGGGGACGTGGATTTGCTGATGTACCCCTGACGGAGGGCCTCAGCCACGTAGTCTTCCATCGCCTTGGTTTCCACCTCGGACAACGGATAGACACATGACCGGGGTGGTGTAGCCCCCGGCTGGAGGTCAATCGCACAATCCCATGGCCGGTGCGGAGGTAGGCGGGTCGCCTTAACGGCACTAAAAACCTCGGCAAGGTCTTGGTATTGATTTGGAATGTCTACCGTCTGAGCGGCTAACAGGCTCTCTAGTGAGGTGGTGCTAAGCGGGGTAGACAGTCACTCATTTACGCAAGTTGGAGACCAGGCGAGAATTCTCGCCTCTCTCCAATCAATATGAGGATTATGCACGCGCGGCCACAGAAGTCCAACTACAATATGTGGCTCAGCCCGTTCTAACACTAGAAACGATAATTTCTCATGGTGGTTTTCGGCCACTGTGATTTGAAGAGGCTTAGTAATCTGGGTTACTAGTCGACCGCTGACGAGATGGCCGTCTAAGGCTCTCACAGGGATCGGGGCCGGCAGGTCCTCCACTGGGATATCTAAGGATGTGACCTTAGAGATAAAGTTGCCAGCTGATCCAGAATCTACAAGAACAGAAACAGAAAATGGGGTGTTAGTGACCTGAATAGAGGCAGGGATACAAAATTGGGTGAGTGTGGGCGTGCTTCCTGGAACCACCAACTTCAGAGACAGGACCTGTTTTCCTAGAGAAGGAAAAGAGAGTCACGTCACTTAATAGCAGCAGGATAAAGAACATTTTGTTCAGGGCTCTCCGGTGAGGGTAGCCGAAAAAAGGCCGTTTTGCTGTTTCTTCCTTGGGGCACTCAGGGCACAGGCTCTTTCCAAGTTCTTTACGTAGCCAGACAAACGAGGGGTTAGACAGGGATAGATGAGGGTGACAGCGCGTTGGTGGTTCTGAATCAGCTGGCTTTTCACTGGAGAGACATGGGGGGCACAACACAGACAACCAATCACGGGACAAGATGAATTAACGAACAAACAAGGACTAACTCACTCACAACACAAAACAGGTGCAGTGTCTGGCAACCCTGTTACGTCATCCCTAACGTGTGGATACGGAACAGGTGGGTTGTCAGGCACCGAAGCAAACATAACTAACAAACACGTGGACAGATGGGGAATCCCCCTCAGGCTTAGAACTCCGGTGACACTTCTTTTTGGGGGTGGGGCCTAGGGGCCCCGGATGTGACAGTTTCAAGTATCTTCCTTTACTTTACTGATCCATGAAATCCAGATTGCTGCTATAGCACTGAAGGCACTTAAAGTGCACAATTGGAAAAATCAGTCTTGCTGCTGAGAACATTAGTCAACTATCCAGCTCTAACAGTAAGCAGAAAGCAAGTTATTCACCTCATGCATTAACTTTTTCAAGGTAGTCGCAGGTTTTTAAAGGGAAACATTTATCCTTCACATTCCATAAATACAAGACAGTTTCTTTCAGTTTACTTTGTGACAGCCTGTTTTATACACGCATCATGTCCATAGTCCTTAGGACTCATAAGCTGTTCACATATGCTTGTACTTGAATATCTGTATTATAATAGTCTCATCTGGATATTTCAGGTCTGAATCGCCTCAAAACCCTGTAAAGTTTGACATGGCATTAACACTTGTTTTCATTAACAGTTCATAATTATAAAAGACATGAATGGTTCGTACATGTGTTGGCCTGTTACATGTGAGTGACTAAGTAGCAATGCATTGTGAAAATTGTTTTCTTTAGAGATAATGCTGAAATTTGAATATACACCGATCAGGCACAACAATAAAACCACTGATAGGTGAAGTGAATACGATTAATAATCTACAACAGCATCTTTAAAGGGGTGGGATATATTAGGCAGCAAATGAGTTTGCATTTGTTGGAAGCAGGGAACATGGTCAAGGATCTAAGAAACTTTGACAAGGGCCAAATTGTGATGGCTAGCTGGCTGGGTCAAAGCATCTCCAAAACAGCAGGTCTTGTGGGGTGTTCTCAGTATGCAGTGGATAGTACCTGCCAAAAGTGGTCCAAGGAAGAACAACTGGTGAACTGCTATCAGGGTCAGAACATACAGTGCATCGCAGCTTGCTGTATATTAGGCTGTGTAACACACGCTGACCTCTCTCCACCACCACCAGAAGCATCTACATTAGGCATGTGAGCCTCAGAAAGAGACGAAGGTGGCCTGGACAGCCTGGTGTGTGTAGAGGCAGAGGCAGTGTGATGCTCTGGAAAATGTTCTACCCAGAAACTTCGGATCCTGAATTCATGTGGATATTACTTTGACACAGACCACCTACTTAAACCTTGCAGACCAAGTACACCCCTTCATGGCAACAGTATTCCCTATTGGCAGTGGCCTCTTTCCGCATTATGTGCCCCGCGCTAATGTGCCGTGCCACACTGCAAATATTGATCAGGAATGGCTTGAAGACAATGACTAAGAGTTCAAGCTGTTGACTCCCCAGCATTCATGTGTGCTGAATAAACCAGTCTGCTCCATGGAGGCCCCACCTTGCAGCTTACAGGATCTGCTGTTAATCTCTTATTGCCAGATACCACAGCATCTTCATACCATCTTCATGGGTCTTGTGGAGTCCATGCCTTGATGGAAGCCTTGGTGGAAGCTGTATTAGAAGTACGAGGGGGACATACACAATATTAGGCTGGTGGTTTTGGCTGATAGGTGTATGTAAGAATTAATATGAATTTGGTGAGACAATTCCAACCACTCTTGCATTATTTGTTTTCAGAGAACCTGATTATTTGAATTGTATAAGTCAGAGCATATAAGACATTGATGTGCCATCCCTTTATAGTTTCATTATCTGAATTTGTATTGGCAAGCAAATAGTAAATTTACTGTTTAGATTTTCCTATGAGCCAAAACACAGTAGGTGTTCACAACTACCTGTAATAGACAAAAGTACATTGCATGGTTAAAAACTATTATGAAGTATGCATTTATTCAGTAGTTCTGTCAATTCTGAAAACAGCTCATCACACACTGTCAGACAAAACATAAGCCAGTCTTATGATTAATTAACTCAATGTTTTTTCACCCAAGTATCAATAATTTAGCCAAGCAGTTTGCATGATGCTGACCTGGCAGCTGTAGGCTTCCATTACTTGTTCGGCACATTAGCTTCCCAGATGTAGGCCAGAACTAAAAACGCAAACTTTAGACATGTTTTGGCTCATCAAATTAAGTTAGATTTAAATGAATTGATAAACTGTTAATGCTCAAGACCACTCTTAAGTGCTAGGTTTCATTCCCTGCTAGCTTGCATTTAGTTTGAATCACTGAAATGTATTCCTTCAATATTCCTTCAGTCACAGTAACCACTCTCAGAGTCCTGGCATCATAGACACCCATCAGATACTCATCAGCCATCTTGGCAGCCACTCGACCGTGTGTTAAGGGTAGTCCCCACAAGAATGACAATGTGCAAGTAGCACTATTCCAAGGGACAGGAACTGGCAGGAACGCACGACAGATTTGCATGAAAAGTCATGAGTTGCTGGGTTGCGTGGGCGAACATGCTGTGCTCCATATAGTTGATCTATTAGCATAGCAGGGATCCCATTCTGTCAGAAGAGTGTGCACGGGCCAAGTGGCTCTACTGGAAGATGGACTAAAGACAGCAAATGGAAGTCTGATGATGTATCAACCCAGGTTTACCAAAATAATTTTGAAAGCTTTGGAAACACTAATTTCTTCATCATTACACAATTGTCCAGCCCCAAGATGTACATATTTTTTCCATCTAGTTTTATTGTAAGTGATCAGACAAGACATGTATGGAGTCCAAAGTTGGTTTTCTTGTTTTGCTTTGGAGTTACGAGGTTAATCAATCTAACAGGTAATGGAGGCTCATACCTCAGTTAGTATCATGCAGACTTTATCCCATAATTATCACACATGTCCTGCAAACCTTGTCAACTTGTTAAATAATCTCAAACAGAATTGCTTATGTAGTTTCACTTTACTGAAATAAAGCTAAAGGAGCTGTTCATGCGGCTTCATGGCAGCATTCTTAAGCCTGTCATGACGCTGCATAAACATTTATTTAAATGCTTATTCCAACAAGCCTCGCTTATCGTAAAGGCTGCTTTTGTCAACCTCAGTATTAAGTGTTGTTCTAGATTTCTGCTCACACTTGATAAAAAAATTGTACTGTACAACTAAAAATTACATGTCAAAGACATAATGGTGGCAGTATGTCATACAGTATCAAACTTTGGATCCTAAAGATGACTGACAATATTTGGGGTAAAACTGCAAATTAGAATTTTGCCAAAATGTTGTTTCAATAACAAGCATTCTCCCTCAGACTCTGGTGCGGTTCTTCCACGCTGATGGTGAAGGGTTGCTCCTGGAGGATCTCAAGAGTGGAGACTACAAGGTATAAATAGGCTCCTCACTTTGAATTAATATTGGTTATTTTAGTGACAGATGCTTACCGACTAAATGGCTTGAAAAACCTTGTGCTGTTTTCCAGGCCTTGGATGAGGAGCTGCGACTGAACAAGTGTTCGTCCTTCGAGCTGATCGAGCAGTACTTCCTGGAGAAGATCTCTCAGCAGGTAGGCTGCAGTCCTGCTGGGCTCTGCCTACAGTCCTGCAGAGAGAGAAGGTGTTGATTGGGAGCTGAGACATCACAGAGACTTCACTTCCTCTGATGATTAAAAGTTTACGCCACTCATTTCCACTTCGACCTAGACAAGTTTTTACAGAGCATGACTTTTGGATACAGTTTCAGTCACTTATTTGCAACCAGAAGAAGCAAGTGTCCAGTAGCTGTATATCAGCTTAAGTGTCCGTGTGAACAGCACACAGTGTGAACAGCACGAAAGTCTTCTCTGCATTTAACCCATTCACCAAGTGCAGCAGTGAGAAGCCATGAACACAGCAGTGTTTTGACAGTACCTTGCTTAAAGATGCCACTAGCAGTCTTGGGAATCAAACCCATGACTTTCTGATTGCACGGGCAACTATCTAACCATCAGCCGCCCATCTAATGTGTGCATAGTCTGTGCGTTGTCTGTCAGGGGTGTCAAACTCCGGTCCTGGAGGACTGTGATCCAGCACGTTTTGGTGATCTCCCTGCTCAGAAACAGCTGGCTCACCTCGCCAGTTAATTGCCAGGTTTAGTGAATGTGTTTGAGGAGAACCATCAAACTGTACTTAGACCAGGGGTGTCAAACTCCAGGACCAGAGTTTGACACCCCTGGTCTAAGTACTGCATTATCTAGGTACTGCAGTTTCCATTATAGTTTCACTACTGAAATATTGTATTTGAAAGAAAAAAAAATGCATCTGTCCATTAATCTGGTGGTGTGAATCAGTTATAAATGTTACAATCAATTACAATTCATTATAATATTTTTTTACATTATCATCTCATTTGGCCAAAACAACAATCCTCAGGATCAAACATCAAACAATCAAAAAAACGTAATGCACTGATTTTTGTCAGCATTCCACTACTCAGAAGGTTACCTTTTTGCATTCAGTTGTGAAAGAAATCTAAGGAATCAACATCAAACTGAATTGTTTTGAGGTCATGTAGATTTACATCTTAATTATCTGACTTACAGCGAATCCTGAAGCACAGTCGATTTGGCCGCATCAGTGTGAAATGCTACTACGATGCCCCGGAGCAAAGACTCACTGTGGAAATTTTGCATGCAGCTGACCTTATTGCACTGGATGCTAACGGTGAGTATAAAAAAGATTTGACATGAAAATGCCCTGACCCGCAGTACTGAGCTGTAGTGATTTACCAATTCACGCATTTGCATCATTACATGGAAACTGCAGGGTGACTGGAATATTTTCTGGAGTACATGTAGTTCATGCCTCCAAATTATCCTAACCGTGATGAGTACCATTTCTTCTCCATTTGTTCCATCAGGTCTGAGTGATCCATTTGTTATAGTTGAGCTCTGCCCTCACCACCTCTTCCCAAATTCCAGGAGTCAACGCACTCAAGTAAAGCTCAAAACGCTGCACCCAGTTTTTGATGAGCTGTTCTACTTGTGAGTAGGCCCAGCTAGAAAATGAGGGTAAAATGTATTACATATATGTTTGCCTTTTAGTGGAACTACTCTTGATGCGGGTTAGGTGTTTATCTTGTTCCTGATTGGGCATTTGAAATAGTACATACAATAAAGCAACTCCGTTTTCAAATTTTTAGGAAATTAGGGTCAGGTGTTTTCAATCAATGAGATGTCAATCAGGTTTGAGTGAGCACCCCGTTTTACATAAAGAACAGTTTTCTACCAAAATCTGATCTTCACAACACATATCTGTGGAAGGGCACAAACAAAGGAGATGTTTGCGGACCTCTGAAAATGAATTGCTGATGCTCAAGTATCTCTAAAGAGTTTGCACTCCACCAATCCAGTCAGACACACCGTATATAACAGTAACAACCACTGTTACCCTCCCCAGGAGTGGTCGGACAAGGAAGATCCCTCTAAGAAAAAGTCAGATAATAGTCTGCGAGGTCACAGAAGCACCCACTAAGCTACTAAAGGCCTCTGTCATACAGGCGAATGTTGATGTTCATAAGTTCACCATCAGAACGTCATCATCATCCAAAAGTAGCATTGGTGCTTGTGGCTACAATTTGCTAAAGATCATGGTGGTGGTAGTCTTGTGGTTTGGGCCTGTTTTGCCAGTGAATTCTGAATTATTCTGAATTTCTGAATCCAGTATATTCTAGAGGAAGAACTGAATCTCCAGAGAAAGTAAGTAATGCAGCAAGACAACTACCCACATAGCTCCTGTGCAAAACTAAAGAAGCAAATGTTTGAACACCAAATATTTCTTGGCTGCTTGACTAAATTTGTGCTACAGGAAATTATTTTTTTATATTCCTTTAAATTGTGACCCCTGGTATTCTCTTCACCATTGTCAGCCATCTTATGACACTATTGCTTTCACAGTTACCGTCTCTGGAATTCTCTGGTCTTTTCACAGTCATGTGAGTCCTGAGCAGTATAGACACAGGTTTGCCTGCCTCACTTTCACTGTGATGGATTACGATTGGCTGTCAACCAACGATTTTGCTGGTGAGGCTGTGGCTCCCTTGAGTGATTTCTGCTGGCCAGGCCGACCCAATGCTACTCCAGCCGGGAAAACTGTGCAGCCTTTCATCCTACACCTGTCCCGCCAGAAACCGAGTGGTATGTACCCGCTCCATCTCTGAAAACATACAGAGAACCACTGCGATAGCCTTAGCTAAGTGTTATTGTCTTTTACCTAAAATGTTTAATCTTTTGTAATTGCGAGGATGTCTCATTGCAAATGTAAATACACTTACAGACCTTGTTTAAAAGCAATAGTAAGGAATAAAAATATCTTGTTTTTTCAAGAAATAATAGTTATATTGCAGCTCAATTCATAAACAGTCCAAATTTTGCTTTTAGATGCTCCCCAAGGCTTAATTAACTGAATCAAGGGTGTTAAGTCAAGAGTTTGTAAATAATTAAAAGCTGGTCAGTGTAATGTGTAATTGTCAACAAAGACCCTGGAGATCATTCCACTGCAAACCAGTAGAATTTGTTGGCAAATTGACTAGCTTTTAAATATTTTAAAAATATTGATGATATGGAAGTAATGGATGCATGTAGAAGTAATTAACTAAACCTATAAGGGCTAACCTATTAGAGCTAACCTATAGTAGACTAAACTTAAAAGACTAAGACTAAATTTAAGAGAGACACTATAGTCATGAACGTCCAGTGCTGTTTTCTCTTTATTGTCTCTCCTGTCAGCGTCACGGTACATGTATTTTAGCACCTTTATGAGAGATACTAAATTACTGAAGCTTCCTACAGCAAATGCAGTGCAGTTTTTTCTCTCTCTTTTTCTTTGAATGGATAGTCTATTACTTCCCAGCCAACAGGCTTCTTATTAACAGGTTATTTGGAGGATGAGTCCCACTGGATTCCTGCCTAACTCAATGTGCTTACTCGATCCAGAGAAACCGATCATGAAGATGCTGGAGGCAAGAGTAGGAGACCGTGAGGCTCAGGAGTTTGTGCGAAGGCTGAAGGAGATTGAGAAGTCGATGGAAGAAGAGTAATATTCACCAGTGGTACACACTATTTCTGATTATGTGCTTTTCTACCTGTTGTACTATGTTTGCTATTTAAAATGAAACTATTTTAAATGTGTAATTTTAACTGTTGTCCAGAGAAAAAAGTGAACTATTTAAAGATCAGTATTTTGTCGCTGTTCAGCACTTTCTGTGCTGTGTTTTAATGTTTTTGGCTCACCAAAGGAGCTTGTCAGAATTATATCAATTTAACGATAGTATATTTTGAAGTATGTTTAGTTGGTTCTCTGTTAAATTAGATTTGAAGTTTTATCTGAAGTGCAGTTTCCTGTGACTTGAAGTCTTAAGAGATGCTATATGAGGGGATGGGCTGCGCAGGTAGGTTTACTTTCTTCGACAAGGTTTACAGCAAATACTCCAAAACATAATAAAAAGGCAAATTTCATAGAATTTATATACACTATGGGTATTTTGCCTTTGTAGCAAAGAAGAGGAGCAAGGCGCAACCTTGACAAACAACTTGAAAAATATGAGTAAAGCCTATTCACCTGTGTTTACGTCATCCATCGAGATGGTTTCTGTTATGGGTTGAAATGGCTTTTCGTAAATCTTCTATATAAATCTGTGAACGTTATGCATTTGTTCTTGAATCACACTGGACTGTGTTAAGAATGTTACAGTAGCATTTCTGTGAGTCTTTCTTAAAGAATGTTTGTTTATGCTAAGTGGTTCTTCACTTTTATGGGTTTGATGTTCAAATGGTTTTCCCTTCTTTTGTCTCCACACTCAGCAGTTTTACTATTGGCAATGCAGCCCTCCGAACACATCCACCAGAGAGAAGGCTGATGTTTGGCTTTAAAAAAAAAAAAAAAAAAAGGGCTTCAAATTTTCTACAGCGAGTCTTTTTATTTTAAATGAGTATTTCAAATGCCGTGGTTCTATTTTGAAGGGAACATATACATTTGGGGCTGTCAAAATTCATTACTGTCTCTGAAAATGATTTTACCTTCTGAATGATTTTTCAAAGGAAGTGACTTAAAAGCGCTGCCTGTTTTCTTCAAAAGTTGTTTATTTATTTGTTTATTCTTTTCCTTATTATTTTTGAAGGATTTATCAAAAGGAACTGACTCAGTTTTTATTTGTAATATATCCACAGTAGGAAAACTGAGAGAAGTAATCTTGTTTTCTAGCTCAATCTCCTGTTTTCAGAGCCTAACCCCTCACTCTCTCTCCATGTTGCCTCTTCACCTCTTTGCTTTGACTGAAGCACGATTCGCCTCCTGTAGAGTGAATTCAGACAGAAACAAGGACGGCAAGGGCAAAAAAACACACACACACACACACACACACAAAACGCCGCTGTTTAACACTTTTTCAGCAGTATGTGAAACTGTCGGCACTTCTCTGTGTCCCCATGTGACTTGACTAATGGTGTATCGTACATGTGCGCGCGTGTGTGTACGTGTGCAGTGAACTCAATAAAGAAAAAACAACAATGACAGATGAGACCTCATCAAGTGAAATGTGTTGTGAGTGAGAAAGCTTCATTTGCAGTGGGGGTCAATAAGAGCTCAGGTGAAGGCCGGACATCTGGGCCACGCTGCCCTCGGGTCACCCGTTGGGAAATCCAGTCTCGGGGAGCTGAGAGGGTCTTAGAAGGAACCAGCTGAGGCCTTGTCAGCCTTATTAGCACCGCAGGCTCTCAATCCCACACACACTGCAATTCTTAAATGACCTGCTGTTAGTGCAGGGACCCTGCTAACAGATAAGCCATAATGCTCTCAAAGCCAGCAGTGTACCAGAAACAAGAAAAACATTTTACAAAAACCTTTTGGAAAGAACTGGATATAATACAATGATCCTGAAGAACACTGCCCAGCATACTGGCATATGTCCATTTACTTATTTATACAGGTGTCTAGTTCACAAAGTGGGGCCTCAAATAACAAACAGTTGACATAAAAAAAAAGAATAAGGCAAACACATTAAAATACAAAATAAAAGAGAATTGAAATAAAGGTGCAAAATAAAATACAGATGCAAGTAAATGAATACGTCCTGCACAGGGAATAAAATCTAATGTGCAACTTTTGGCCAATTTTCAGTGCACCGTTGACTTTGTTTAATAAGAAATATAAAATGTAACTTACATAACTTTTTTTCTCAGCACAATACTTGAAATGAAAGTATTGGGTATTAAAGCATGCTCTCTAGAAAGGATGCATGCCTTTTTGACTCAGAATATCAACAACATACGAGAACAAGCCTTCGCCTACAGCTTCCAGTATTGCATGAATAGTACTGATGCAGTATTGTTGAATTCATATGTTAATGCTGCTCACACATGTGTTTCCACCCATGCATCTCAGGTGCTGCTTATGTAATTTCTGTCTGTCAGCAAGGTGGGTGTGGTCGGGGCAAATGTCAGAGCAGGAAAAGTAATAACTAAGAGTCACCACTAGGTGTCCCTATAGTTTTAAAATTTGCTCACTTCAATTCTTCGGCTGGAAACTAGGTGGCGTACCCAACTTTAACGTATAGTGGAAGAAATAATCATTTGATCCCCTGCTGAATTTGTAAGTTTGCTTACATTTGTAAATGAATAGTCTCTAATTTATGAGGTAGTTTCTTTTTTATGGAGAGACTATCAGTCAAAAATCAAGGAAAAAAACATGTCACATAAAAGTTATAAATTGATTTGAATGTCATTGAGTGAAAGCCCGGCTTCTGGCTCCAGACTGGCTGTGTGCCCATGTTGCACACAGATTACAATCAATCTATCAATTACAGATACTCCTGATCTGAACTCGT
>JBBPCX010000147.1:9424171-9451549 GCA_037974365.1 Hydrocynus forskahlii | reverse complement strand
GGATCAGCACAGAACTACACAGGAGGAGCTTGTTAATGATCTGAAGGCAGTTGGGACCACAGTCACTAAGAACACCACTGGTAACACACTACTGTACATCATAATGGACTGAAATCTTACAGTGCCCACAAGGTCCCCCTGTCAGTGAACATCTAATCGATCCAGAGAAGGCTTGGGAGAATGTGCTGTGGTCAGATGAGACCAAAATCAAGCTCTTTGGCATCAACTGTGTTAGGAGGAAGAGAAATGCTGAGTATGACCCGAAGAACATCATCCCCACAGTCAAGCATGGAGGTGGAAACATTATGCTTGGGGATGTTTTTCTCCAACTGAAGGGGCTGTGTACTGTAAAATCTTGGACGAGAACCTCCTTCCCTCAGCCAGAACACTGAAGATGGGTTGTGGGTCTTCCAGCGTGACAGTGACCCAAAACATACTGCCAAGGTAGCAAAGGAGTGGCTAAAGAGGCACATTAAGGTCCTGGAGTGGCCAAGCCAGTCTCCAGACCTCAATCCTATAGAAAATCTGTGGAGGAGCTGAAGCTTCGAGTTGCCAAGCAGCAGCCAAAAAACCTAAAGGATTTAGAGTTTCTGTAAAGAGGAGCGGGCCAAAATCCCTCCTGAGATGTGTGCAAACCTGGTGACCGACTACAAGAAACGTCACCGCTGTGCTCGCCAATAAGTCATGTTTTACTTGGGTATCAAATACTTACTTCACTCAGTGAAATGCAAATCAATTTATAACTTTTATGTAACATGTTTTTTCTTGATTTTTGGTTGATATTCTGTCTCTCTCCATAAAAAATGAAAGTACCCCATAAATTAGAGACTCTTCATTTTTTTATAAGTCAGCAAACTTACAAATTCAGCAGGGGATCAAATAATTATATCCCCCACTGTACATAACTCTAGGATTCACTGTCTATAACTACTGTTTATTGTCTTATATAATCTGCCATTTAAAATCATGATCAGACAGTTTGCCTTTAACTGCTGTTTCCATCAAAGCACCGTAACCCAGAACAGCAGAGCAATTAGCCTACAGGAGGAGGTGCACTGGTAGTCTAGACCATAGAGTAGCATAGCAACATCATAATTATAAATAATAAAACAGACCATAGACAACCAGTTATTATCTTCAATTTGGCCACTGACATTAAAGTTCTATAAAGCACAACAATAGCAAGACGAACCTGTTGATCATGCACACCATGTAATTATGTCCTGTTTTTAATTCCAGCACAGACTAAGGTATTCAGTGTTGCTTGGGTTTTCCACTAAACACTTCAAAGTTCACAATATATGGGACAGTACACTTATATATAGTATATATACAGGCTGTGTCATCTAAAGGGCAGTGTTTTTATATCTATACTGGGACCCATATCCTAAGAGCCCATATGGGATAAACAGTCCTTTTATTTACAGACTCCCACCCCCTACATTTTGACTGATCAAAAGTAATTGGACAAATCGATAGTTTACAAATAGTACAGTTTATGCCTCTTTTTCCTATAAATAACTTTGTCCTAGAAGTCCCCTGTTATTGAGGTTATAGGAGTTACTTGTATTTTGTTGTAAACCCCATGATGGTGTACTCTTCTCTTTATTTGTTCACATAGTAGAGAGGGTGATTAATCTATATCAGCATTTGAAAAGAGGGCTTTCTTCTTGATTCTAAGTTTTCTTCACTTGCCCAGGCTTGCTGTCATTCTTGCTTCTTATCAATGGACCAAGAGTTCATTTGGACATACCTAATTTTACGGCTACATCTGTAATTCATTTATTCTTTCGCTTAGTGGTCTCTCTTACTTTACCATCTTTGATACTTCCAGTGTGGGGAAGCCGTAGATGAAAATGCTACATCCAAACTTTTGACATCTTGTCAACAGTCTAACATAATTTTCACACCGTTTACTGATTAAGGACACACAAATATTCAAGTAGTTGTTTGATGTAAATTCTGTGTGCAAAACAAAACTGTCAAAAAACACATTGAGCTCATTATGCTGAGATGTATTTAGGGTCCAGATATTTTACTGCAAGATTTCCTGTAAGATCAGGAACTGAAGGGATAATCTGTGTGTTCTGTTCTAGAGCAGGAGTGTGTCAGAAATAGGTCTGGTTTAGACTATCCCCACATGTTTTCTGGCCTGGCTGGAAGAGACTCATAAAGCCAGCCATGGGCTGTTAATCTCTAAGTAGCTCCTGCTGGTGGTCAGGCCCTGTTGGTCGTTACACCTGGTGTGTGGGCCTTCCAGGACCCAACATGGCTGCTTGCTCTGTGCAACATGGAGGAAAAAGATGGGAAGCTCAGATCTCAGTTCAAGGAATCCTTGCAGTACCTGAATGCTGTTTTTACCTATTCTGTTTTCATGGCAAGATGATATCCAAGGCATCTAAAACAACAACAAGAAGAAGAATAAGAACAATAATACTGTTTTTCTAATGTCACCTTTCATAAAAGCAAGATGTAATGACACTTTGGAGCAATACAATAGAGGAACCACTTTTTATTCCCTGAAAACCTGAATTATTTCAGTTTTAAACAATCATCTAATTAAAAGGGACTTCATGGAACCAAAATTGGTTCTTCAGTAGTATTACTTTGTTACTACTTCAGGTGATTTATATAGAGGGAGCTGGCCAGGTCACCTGCTAGATGAACACAGCCATCTGTTTTAGCCTAAAGAGAAGAGGGAGGAAGGACTTTTGGGGGAAATTAAGGAACCTCCCCCAACACAAAATGTATGCATGAAGAAGCAGCAGCAGGCAAAATAAGCTACCTCTCTAAATCAACAGAGCCCCAAGCCCCAAGCGGAGGTGAGCAAAAACTGGATATGTTGAGATCATGGAATGCTTCCTTTCTTTGACGTGAATATATTTACTGAATCACATCCAGCTTTCAAGATCTCCAGTAACTATGTTTCTGAAGAACTACTATCTCTACAGATATGGCATTATCAAGCAGACATGTCATACTTTCATGAGAAGAGAACCATTCCAGCTTTTTCCAGAACTCCTCCACCTTTTTTCTGAAACTCTTAAGCTTGGAGGCGTTTAGCCCCTCATATTTCATCTAATCTGTTGCTTTCTTATCAGAAAAAGAAATATACAGTTCTTTTCAGCTTGAAGGTTGTTTCACAACCGTTCCTTGAAAGAGCAACATGGGGGAATCGAGAGGATCCTACACCACAAAGGTGAAGTGAGCGGTCTGTGGGAGGGAGGAGGAGGACAAAGAGAGGGAGGAATGTTGGCCGGGTGCCAGGCTCAGGGGTGACTGCCTCGTTGGCTCTGGCTCTGGCAGGTATGTTTAACAGCGCTCTGATCCTCCAGTGCCTTATCTGCTCTCAAGCAGCACCTAATCCTTCCAGAGACATCTAACGCTAAAGAGGCTGTCTGCACCTCAGTCTAACCACTCCCCCACAGGATTAGGCCCACGCTGCCCCACTGTTGCTCTTTCTGACCTGTTCAACCCTCAAGCACAGGATTATGGTCATGATATCGCTGCGGATGCATTTGCACCTGAGATTTATGTGTGCCAGGCTGCCATTAACTGCAAAGACAGTTTTGCTCTAGTCGTGTTGAAACTTGCTCTGTGGAAGCAGGGACTCTTCTCCCTGGGAAGTTCCAGCCTCCTGAGAGAAAGCAGCTCAAAGCACATTCTGCCATCAAAGCTGTTGAGAAAGACTGCGAGTTGCTCTTTTTAAAAAACAGAGCTTCACAAAAACCCCATCATTTTTCAAAGCATTGCACAAGTGCTGGCGGTAATGAGGAATCGAGTTTGGGAGTTGGTCGAGGGGGGAAAGCATGCTATCAGCCACAAAAGCAAACATAAACTTGTTTGACCAGAAGCAGTCTGAAAGAAAGTGAGCAAAGTTGTTTTGCTTTGCACTGACTAACACATAATTAGATTCCCGCAGATAAGAGCAGGAACACAGGCACCTGTTGAAAGAGGGCTCAGAGGAGGGCCGCAGGTGGGCTGCAGATTGGCTGTGGTGTTGGGGTAATTAGGCTTTGCAGAGAGCTGCAGCCAAGAGTAGGCCAGCACAGCAACTCCTTTGTGGCTGTAGTCAAAGAGCACAGAAATTGTACTGGACAGCTCAGCCCCAGGAATTTATTAGCACAGTGAGTCCGGAGCTCCATGGCCTTCACTCAGATTTTAAATCTGCATTCATATTACAAGTGACTACGATCTGATTTATTAACGGTAAAGATTTTGTTTGAAAAAAATCTTTGTGACAAAAATTATTTTTTGCCAAGCATATTAAATCGTCAATATGGACAATATGTCTGATTAGTTATATAAATGCTAAACAATCAACTCATTTCTAGATGTTCTTTTACTTGTTTGGGTAGTTTTATCTAGAGCAGGGAACAGGATTAAGGGAAAGTCTGGCTTATTTCAAGGGAAAGTAAGACAGACTTTCCCTTAATCCTGTTTCATGGAACAGGACCCTGGAGGGCCAGTGTCCTGACAGTTTATAAATTTTCCTGTTCAACTCACCTGTTAATTGCCAGATATAGCGAGTATATTGAAGGAGGAGAACTACCAAACTGTGTTGGATACAGCCCTCCAGGACCAGAGTTAAGGACCCCTCATCAAGAGAAAATGGCTTCAATTCTGTAGGTAGATCAATTTATATTTTTCATGATGAAGATAATTTTGCTAATTTCACAAAAATATAGCTTGAAACAAGCAAAATGATCTGCCACTAAAATAAGACAGTTTCACTTGATAAAATTACTTGAGTAAAATGTCTAGAACTAAGATAAATCATTTGATCTGTCGTATTTTAATCTCAGAATGAGAATACAAGACAAACTGCCTACACTGAGTGACGGTTGGCGGCCGCTAGAGGCCGTCCTTTTCTGTTCTTTTGTTTAGTTTTGGGGACTTTTATTATGATGGCTGAGCACACCGGTCTTGTATTTTTTTACAGTATGTGTTTCAGCTGACTGGTGTGCTCAGGGAAAATGATGCTTGTACTGGATTGGTTTGTGAAGTTTTGTGTTCAGTATTTAGTTCTCCTTCGTGTGGACCATGCTTGTGTGGTTTATGCTCCAGAGTTCTTTTGAGTTCTGTTAGGCCCCTGTGCCTGTTTTGTTTTGGAAAATAAAGTTTTAAGAAATGGAAGTCTGCATTTTTGCCTAATTTCATTACTTTCCTTGATATTCCTTTGATATTTGTTTTAATCAACACAAAAAATGTATCAACCACAAAAGCAATTATAAACCTCAGCCTGAAAGAAAGCAATGTTAAAACTCACAAAAGCCTGAAAATGTAAAAGTTTGTACAACCTAATTAGGTAAATTATACTGTAAATTATTGAGGAATATTTTGCTCAGTAAATATGTATTTTCAGATGAAACTAAATGTTGTTGAGTTAAAGTAACACTTTATGACCCAAATAATTCAGAAGTGTCTACTCAGATATGTTAAAGCAATCAAAAGATACATGTCAGGACATACAGCTGCTTGTTCAAAATGTGTAACACTGGTGTCAAAGAACATGGACTATGGAGGTCATGAACAATTGTCTTAAAATACCCATTTGGGGAATTCTATAGATATATGCCAGTCTAAATCAGGAATAGATCAGTAGCTGGCCACTGCCACTTGTTTTGAACACAAAACACCATCATAAAGATAACGAACACTGTAAAATGCATCCATTTGGAGATAACCATTTGATATAAACCAACATTAACTTAATCTGAAGATGACTGATAAAACCAATTGAAAAATAATACTAAAAGTATCATGACTCTAAAAAAGGAAGATTAGAACATACTTGTTTAGCATAGCTGTTTGGCATGTGTTAGATCCAGTTAATAAATGTCAACTTCAGGGGTTACATTAAAAGATACAGTGTTTTGCCATGTATTTTTTTTAATCAGATGTAGCCTCTTTTATTTGTGATGCTGGATCTGACGCATATACATTACCATGCAACCATCATTACAATAATTCAAAATTCACACATTTCCTTCATGTGTTTCTCTTCTCTGTGTGTACTTATACCCCTGTCTTCATCATCTAGTGCTCTCAGAGTGTCAGTAGTGACTAATGTTGATGAAACAATACATGTGGGTCCTTTCAGGGCACAGGTGTGTTCAGATTAATGATATGGGTCACTTAGAAACAAAAGTGTGAACTGTCAAGGGAGAAACATTGGATTTGAACAAAAAATAAATATGAAATAAAATAGCAAGAGGATAGACTGAGGTATTTTGGACCACATTCATTTCTTTTTCTTTTTAATAACTGATGATTTTTAAATAAGCAAAATACAGAATAAAATAATGGCTTCATCTTTCAGGGCCTACAACATTACCCCACATCCGTCACATTTTACCTGCACACACATAACTGTAATTGTAATCCTCAGTTGGTTAGTGCTGATTGTGAAACTGGCCATAAAGACTGGATCTGAAAATCTGAAAGCTATAAGAACTGCAATGTGAGTGCAGCCTCAATTCACCCTCTCTGCTCAGGAGCATTCTGAGAAAGTGGGAAAGAACTGAAAGAAAGAAAGAAAGAAAAAAGAAAGAAAGAAAGAAAATCAGTCAGTTAGTCACGTGAAGGTGAAGACTGAAGAAGCCCATTATTATCTGAATGAGAACTGCACTGTTCAGAGGCCAGTATGGGGGCCAGTATGGAGACCCACCTCTGTGAAACAATCACTGCATGCATGGACGGTGGAACATATTTTGACAGGTGGGGCCTGGCATAAGCATATAAACATATACAAGAATCAAGTAAGCATTGAGTGCATTCCCTGCTTCAGCTTGCTTTAACCTGTAGAATGTCTCTCACTGCAGATTCGACTCATTGATCAGGAACGAGAGGAGGTAATGTATTTTTACTGTTTGCAATACAGCTCAACTCAATAGGTCAGTTTTATGCAAATGTTTGGGCACCGCTGGCCAGACCACATAGCAAAGTGAAAAGAAATAAACACAACAGCAAAACAAGAACAAAAAGATTCTTAACTGGCTACAAAAGCATTTGCAAGCTGTGATATCTGGGGGTGTTACCAAGTACTTTGTTGGCACTGCAAACATTTTTCCCCCAACATTTTAAGTTAATCGAATGTAAAGTAAGGGTACATTAACATTAACAACCACAGGGGTTGTAGTTTTCACTTCCAAAATTAAAAAAATAATAATTTGGCCAGAGGTGCAAACACTTTAACTGTATAAGTTACATTACATGTCTTACACAACATGTAATGTAACTTATACAAAGTTCTTGGGCCCACATTAAACAAAATTGGTTTGATCTATTCCATGGTTCATGTTCTACAGGCTGTGATACCACTTACCATCATCTAGATACTATAATGACACCATGCAGCTAAATACCTCTGGGGCTATGGAAGGAGACATGAATTTCTGAATATAGAAGTAGTGTTTATATTTGTTTAAAGGCATTTGTAGTTGTGTCAAATCAGCCACATGACTGACCTCACAACTGCACTGCCAAGAGGGATAATCAGTTCCTTGTAAATCATTACATTAGCTTCATTTCATTTTTCTCTTGTCTTCTTGCATGCAGGGCCAGCATTCTATATGCTTTGGAAGCTCAGTAGCTGTTAGTTCATACACTCAGTTATCCCTGCTCTGGCTCCTTCCCTTCAGATCAAATCAGATGGGCTGACTTGTTTGTTACCCAGGCCCAGGGCCAAGTTTGTGGCTTAAGACGCATATATGGAAACTACGCTCTGATATGAGAGAGGGGAAACGGTGCAAAGAGCAAGGTTATCTCTTTCTGTTGGCAATTTAATGTCAGCACAGATTGTTTGTAGGACTGTTCAAAAGGGCTGCTGGGTGGAGCCCTGGGAGGGGGGTTGGGAATGCAATGGCCATTATTATGGTGAGTCCAGGCCACATGAATGCTGTGTTTACGCCAACAGCACTAGGCCTACGGTCCAAGCATGCTCTACTCCCCTGGATTTATATGCAGTCCCCCTGCACTGAGGTTCCTTGGCTGTGCCAAGACGTTTTATGTGCAAGTGCAACTTAAAAACAACACCTCCACGATCTTCTCAGTGATCTCCTCAGCAATGTTCTTCTAAGCTCCATGTTCTTCTAAGCTTCACACTAGGCTAAATAAGGCAGCAGAGCAGAGAACGCCATAGCTCACTCGGTAGAACCAGTTTTAATGGAAAGTGAAGGACCACCACTCTTCTATTTGTGCTTTCTCCCAGTCAATCCCCTGTCCTCTGAAGCACTAATACCTTGTATACGGCACTCACCTCCCCCTTTTTCATTATCACCACTATTCTGTAATCTTCTTAATTTCCTGCCACAGCACTTCTCAAGCAGGAGATTGGTGGGTCAAGTGGTCAGTTGCTGAGACCCCAAGTGTCCACAGCCTCTTGTCTTTGATGTCTTGGAGGCCCTGACAAGCCACTAGTCTCCATGACCACCAGCACAGAAAGGGGAAGAATGGTACCAGTTGCCATGGCTGCAGCCTCCTGGTTCACTGTGAGGTCAGCAGACGTCCTCCAGCTCCTTAGCAGCTCTGTTAATGCACTCCTTGGCACATCCAATTAATACAAATGAACCTAGGAGCATTTACACTGCTAGGGTTTCAAAACCGTCCTGCTGGGTACTTACACAGAGTCGGCCACAGAAACTTCCCTGCAGGGCCAGGCCCGCTCCGACAGCATATATTCAAAGGTGAATAAAAAAAGCGTATTTGTTTGATTGGTGTATGCATTAAATGGTAAGATTTAGACACAGTGGAGGTCTTTGTGTGGCGGGCAGCTCCAAGTGCCAGCCATTCAGGAGGTTTGGCAGAAAGCCAGGAGGTGCATGTGAGGGGCAGCACGTCCCCTCCAGAGCTGAATGAAATGCAGCCAGGACAGCAGCAAGTGGCAAACTTGGGGGCTGGTTACCAAGCTCAGAGTGAGCAATTATCAGTAAATTCATTCAGTCACCAGTATTACACTAGAGTAAGATAAACTGTATAACGGATGAACTGTAAGTTAATCAAATACAATGATGAGGCCATAAATAGTGGTCAAATATGGCTAACAAAAAGGGTCTAATGGTTAAATCCAAACATGAAGGCAACTTACAAAAGCAATTAAGTGGGCACTGTAAGTCTCACTGGAGAGTTAGTGGCTTAGAAAGGCTCTCCTTTTTCTCTTCCCTTGACCCCTGTGACTCTTGACAGGACCGCTGTGGGAGACTGTGGGAATACTCTCAAAGGGCTCCTCGCTTGGGACGTCCTGAATATGAGAACCCCAGAGGTCCTTAAAGGTCGCGGACTGCACAGGCTCGTAGGATGCAATGCGCAGATGTGGGACTCTCTCTCAGGACCTAACTGGCCGCAGAAAACTCAGAACCACCCTGGATGTGGGCTCCATTTCAGATCAACTGCTTTTGTCACCACCGACCAGATGGCAGCGTTGCCTCAAAGTCACTCCCTCTCACACCGGCCTGCAGGGGGCACTGGTGCAGCTGGCATTGCAGCGGGAGGGATCCTGTGGAAGGCTTTTTGATGAAGGTACAGCAGCTGTCCAAATGTTATCCTAGCATTCTCTCAAAAAACACAGAAACACAATGTTTCAACAAAGACATGCAGCTCTTTGCTCACAGCTGTCTTCCCCAAACCCCCAGATCAAACACTTGTGGAATGGAGAACATGCTCTTCTCTGTTGACCCTGCAAGTTTCAGGCACGACATGTTAAATTAACTAAACTTTATTCTGTTTTTGGGAGGCATGTAACCATTGTTATTTTCTCTTCTCTTCTCTTCTCTTCTCTTCTCTTCTCTTCCTCATTTTTCTTCCCTTGTTTCCTCTTCATTCTTCTCTTCCCTTCTCTTTTCTTTTCTCTTCTCCACCCTTTTCTTCCCTTCCTTATTTTTCTTTCCCTGAATCCTCTTCATTCTTTTATTTTCTTCTTGTATCTTCTTCACTTTTCTTTTATCTTCTTATATATTCTTTATTATTTTCTTGTCTCGTCTCGTCTTCTCTTCTCTTCTCCTTTTAAGGTAAATTCTCTGCATGTGATATATGCAACATGTCTAAGCCCAGTGGAAATGCTCCTGTAACAAAATCCCCATGCCAAGCCCTTGTATGCCATTTTCTGGCACTGTTGTTGGTATGATAATGCTCAGTAAAAGGCACATCATAGGCTGTAAAGGGGGGGAATTAGAGCTCATTCAGACCTGCAGCAGTTACCATCATTTTGTACTTAACAGGATCCTGTTACGCTCCTATAATGCGCCCTGCTGACAACTACCTGTGCAAGAGGCAGCTTTATCATACTGCCAGGTTTAATAGAAATGTTTACATGCTGTCATTTCTCAGGGAAAAATCATGTGTAGCAGAAATTCATATACCTTTGAGTCATTTTCCAATCTGTAATCGTTCTGCCAAGCTTTAATGTGCTCACCATTCTCTTCCACGTTGATCAGGAACTGCTAAAGCTCTCTCTGATGCTGACTACACTATATTAACGGATGTTAAAGCTTCCTTTTCACAAGCACTGAGGTAAGCATGTGTCGTGTGTGCATGTGTGTGTGCCTATGTGTGTGTGTGTGTGTGTGTGCCTATGTGTGTGTGTGTGTGTGTGTGTGCCTGTGTGTGTGTGTGTGTGCTCAAGCACACATGTGTATGAAAGTGCACATGCAGGCTTGACCCTCTGGTTCTAATAAGCGGGGAGATGTTTGTTTGGTAAGCGCCGCCTGCAGGAATGCAGAAACACAGCCGGGACAACAACTGGATCCAGATGATTCGTATAGGACACCATAGGCATCTTTCAAGATCTACAGCCTTTTCTCTCTATTGCACATTTTGCTCCCTACAGGTAAAGTCTTCCCACAGCTCCATTCTACTCTCTTTCTTTATCAAGTCAGCATTTGTCTGCGTCTTTTTTTTTTGCTTCAGTCTCCCAATGAAGATTGACTGGGTTCAGCTAAAGGTACGTCACATGTATTACTTAAACAAAATAAACATTAAAATAATTAGCATAAATGAATAGTAGGAAATAAGTTCTTCTGACTATCTATATGAACATGATTCAAGTTATACTTGTTTTGCTATTTTGCGCTAAAGTAATTTCGTACTTGCATAAGTAATAATATAATCACTTATTTACATTTTATATACATTCTAGTTAATACAAACTACATAATGGTAAAACATGACTTGGTGAGATAAGGGGCAAAACTTGATTACAAAATATAAAATGTTTTAGGCTTTTGGGGGACTATTCATAAAGTTTACCATTTACCAAATGGAAGAATGTTATAGCTGTCCTAAGTAATCCTTCTATTTCTGAAATTATAATTTCACTGGAGAATGTCCATAACTTAACAGCTGTTGCTTCTTCTAATTTGTCGTTGTTCACACAGTATAAGGTGCAGCTTTCCACAAGTGAAAAAAAAAATGTGTAAAAAAGTGGTGTTCATTGTATACAAGAATGCTAAAGGTCATTCATTCATGATACAAACTTGATTGCAAACACACACACACACACACACACACACACACAAACACTGATTTGTTGCTTATTTGTTGCTTATGTTGCTGACATCACTTTTATTTTTTTTACACTTACCACAGAAGTCATTTTAGTCTTTTAACTTTGAGAGCTTTTTAAATGTCCCTATATTGTTAAATCGTTCAGGTTTTCTCATTGTCTCATTTATTAGGAGCAAAAAAAGGAGAAAATGTAACTACTTTTACAGAATGACGGGGAAATTCATGTCTAGTTCAGCTCACTATAAAACCCTCCTAATTAGGAAGTAGTGATTAGAGAACCATTTCAAACACAGTGGCAGTGTTTGAGGAGCGCTGTGTCACGTACGCTAACATGAGAGTACATATAAGTTTCACTCTACAGTTCTGTGGGATGCAGATATCATGACAGGACTTCTAGCACTCGAGGTTAAGCAAAATGGGACTGACATTATCTCTGCTCATAATCAGGTGTGAATACTTTGTTGGTAAAGCTGGAAAATTTCCAGAGCCCAATACTTTAGCGGCGGCTGCCAAAACGTTCTGAATCACACTGGCAAGGAAACATGACACAATGATTTCATTTTCCTTTGGCTTGGTTTCAACAATAACTAATCCATCTATGCACAAAGCAGGAAAAAAAGTAGAACAATAAAAGCTTGCATCCCACAATGGAGGAAAATGACTCCTTATTTTGTTGAGGTTCTATGAAAATTCAAAGATGCGGCTGGGGGGAAAAAAAACAACATTCTTCTCACGTGCAAACTTCATTTAAAGTTCAGAGAACTAAATCAGGAATAGATTATTACGACAATTATACCAGTGATCCAAAATGTCAGGAAGTGTTTTTCATATGTTCAGGTAAACATTTGACATCATTTGAATATCATGTGTGCACAAAGAGCACTAGGCCTTGAAACTGCATGCGAACACGGTTCTTCAAACATAACCTGTTCTTCAGGAACACCTGGGGCATTTTGTGAGTTTTATGTGATGGCAAATGTGAAATTGAATAATGTGAGGAAATCACATATGTTTTGTGTCTAAAGAATGAATCCCCCCCCTTTACTGACACAAGCACACACAGCTTGGGTACATTGCTTAGCAAAGAATGGGAAGCTCTGGGGCAGGCACACATGATCACCAGGGCCATTGGTAAAGCCCAAAGCACTAGACTGAAGTGATAGAATTGCATTCTCTGGGGTGATGGAGCTCTATCCAATACTTTTGAGTGAGCTGGAGTGGTATTTGGGATTCAGAACTAATCATCCAACACTAGTTCTTGTCCTCACTAATGTGGGGAAGATCGTTACTGCGGCAAAGTGGGGCAAACTTCCTATTAATGCTCTTGATTTCAGAAGAATTGCATGAGCAGCAGGCAGCAGCACTTGCTGAATGTAAGTCATAGTTGTTCATTTGTTGGTGCAAAGTCAGCTACAAGAAAATGTTCACATAGTTGCTGTTATTATAGAGAGATTGATTTTAATGTTCCTGTCATTAAATTTGTTCCAAAACGATATTTTTGTAACATCCAAAAACCTGACTGACACAAAGCAGTCCACGATAGATTGTTATTGGAACATGCAGGGTGTGTCAAAACAGTTGTACAGCAAAACAAACCTCCTATGGAAAGAGTGGTTCTGTGGCCTCCAATCCGGTGTTTATATCTTGCACCAAAAAGTTTATTGTTGTGAAGATGTGTGGAGCCTGGAAACTGCAGGCTGCTGGTGAGTAGCACACATTTAGGCTAAACAGAAGTTAAGTAGGCCAAACTGAATAGTGACCTTTCGTTTTTTTTTAACAGCTGCCGTTATTGCATTATAGTTTTTATTATATAAAAGTAAAATAAAAATTGCCCTCTATTGTCAGACTGCTCTTTTTCAATTGCGGACTGATTGATTTATTTTTAGCTGAACTAAGTATGTGAACTGGAAGGGGAACATTAGATACCTCACTGTGCGAAGATCATGATTGTTGTACATGTCACTCTTAGATAGTTTCTTTATCTACAGTCACTTTAGGCACTACCAGTGAAAATGCACTTTGTGGTGCTACCAAAATTCTAGAGGCTGCTACATTTAAACTAATCTAAATGCACCGTTTGGGACAGACTTTACAACGTCACTTATGATAGAATGTACGGTTCCAAGGTACCGTCCCTACACACTGCTCCCTGGGCACTGTGTTCCTGGCTGCCCTCTGCTTCACTTGGTGAATGGGTTAAATGCAGAGAAAGAATTTCACATTGTGATATGCTGTAGTGTGTACACACGGGTCACTTTACTTAAAAAATGCATTACAAGTGTGAGTTTTTTTATTTTTCCCTACTTTTGTCCCCAGTTTCACTCATGTACAATTCTACCCACCAGCTAGTGCTCCCACAATTACACAGTACCACCAACACTGAGGGGGGTGAAGGCTAGCATGTGGACAGGAAGTGCCACAAACACAATCTGCCACAAACATAATGCCACTGACAGTTCAATGCGCTTGACGGAGAATGTTCTCTTCAAATTCTGCCAGACATCGCTGCACGAACAAGGCATAAAGTACAGAAGACAATATAGTTTACATCGAGTGAGCGCAGATGAAGCTGTGAAGACTCCACAGCTTGTTTAGCTGCTACTAAGTGATGAGAAATGACGTAGGAGCGCTGTGTTGTCATAGTTACGGCAGGCCTCTGCTGTTCTTCTTTTCTCAGAATAACACTGTTGGCACCGCTGACACGGAAAAGGGCATCCGAAATCTTTAACAGAGGCGCCAAAGACAGTAAACACCGCAGTGTTTTTCAGAGCAGATCTGCACTTAAGTAAGAGAATGCACTGTGTCACAGATTGCCCACTAACTACTCATAAAAGCTTATCTCAACAGTAAACCAATTATCATGTGATCAGCCATGGTCATTTCTACTAAGAAACGAAGTCATATCGGCTTTTATTGCACTCTGTGGCACTTTTGTTAGATACTGCTTTAAAAAAAAAGGGGAAAAAAAGACTATTCGTGATAAGTAAATCAAGACAGAGACAATTTTACTTCTCCTGGGATCTTTTTCTAAACCACTGTCTTTTATGAATGGCCTTAAATGTCGCTGGCAGGCTGCACTGAGCTTGCGGGGAGAAAGGCTGTGCCACTGCCTGCCAGATCCCTGCTGTAGTATTTCACCACTGGGTGGTCCTCTCTGCCCAGGGGGGAAGACTTCCATTAACAGCTGAATATATGGCTTTAATTGAATCCTCTTCCCGTGTGATCCAATTAGAGCCAGGAGACCATGGCCTTCTTCCTGGGCACTGTGTTCCTGGCTGCCCTCTGCTTCACTTGGTGAATGGGTTAAATGCAGAGAAAGAATTTCACATTGTGATATGCTGTAGTGTGTACACACGGGTCACTTTACTTAAAAAATGCATTACAAGTGTGAGTTTTTTTATTTTTCCCTACTTTTGTCCCCAGTTTCACTCATGTACAATTCTACCCACCAGCTAGTGCTCCCACAATTACACAGTACCACCAACACTGAGGGGGGTGAAGGCTAGCATGTGGACAGGAAGTGCCACAAACACAATCTGCCACAAACATAATGCCACTGACAGTTCAATGCGCTTGACGGAGAATGTTCTCTTCAAATTCTGCCAGACATCGCTGCACGAACAAGGCATAAAGTACAGAAGACAATATAGTTTACATCGAGTGAGCGCAGATGAAGCTGTGAAGACTCCACAGCTTGTTTAGCTGCTACTAAGTGATGAGAAATGACGTAGGAGCGCTGTGTTGTCATAGTTACGGCAGGCCTCTGCTGTTCTTCTTTTCTCAGAATAACACTGTTGGCACCGCTGACACGGAAAAGGGCATCCGAAATCTTTAACAGAGGCGCCAAAGACAGTAAACACCGCAGTGTTTTTCAGAGCAGATCTGCACTTAAGTAAGAGAATGCACTGTGTCACAGATTGCCCACTAACTACTCATAAAAGCTTATCTCAACAGTAAACCAATTATCATGTGATCAGCCATGGTCATTTCTACTAAGAAACGAAGTCATATCGGCTTTTATTGCACTCTGTGGCACTTTTGTTAGATACTGCTTTAAAAAAAAAGGGGAAAAAAAGACTATTCGTGATAAGTAAATCAAGACAGAGACAATTTTACTTCTCCTGGGATCTTTTTCTAAACCACTGTCTTTTATGAATGGCCTTAAATGTCGCTGGCAGGCTGCACTGAGCTTGCGGGGAGAAAGGCTGTGCCACTGCCTGCCAGATCCCTGCTGTAGTATTTCACCACTGGGTGGTCCTCTCTGCCCAGGGGGGAAGACTTCCATTAACAGCTGAATATATGGCTTTAATTGAATCCTCTTCCCGTGTGATCCAATTAGAGCCAGGAGACCATGGCCTTCTTCAATCTAATAAACAGCATGCATCCTCCTCTACCAGCTACACTTCGACCTGATCCGGCAGAGGCCACTGAAAATGCAGAGGCGCACAAAGGCTTCCTTATGTAGCGACTGTGGAGGAATGCTCAACTTACAGCGCCTTCTGTTTTCAGAGCTTGGTCTTATCTGATGCAGCAGGAGCAGGAGAGGCCAGGCACTGGCTATTGTTCTCTTTCTGAAACAAATCTTCTGTATCAACCCTCTTGTACTGCAGTGACAGGTTTGCTCCAACCCTGCAGAGCAGAAGCTTCTCTGCAAAAACGCTTAGGTGGTCACCAAACATCTTTCAGTCTTTCTCTGGTGGGCTAAGAGAGGTTTATCACAATTATTGTCTCTATATAACCTATAATCTATTAGTTTCACCAAACATTGCATCTGAAATATTTGTATTGACTTGCTAAAAGTATTGCTTCTGTTTACCACTATCAGTCATCAGATAAGATTACTGTAACTAATTAGACTAACTCAACATCTGTTTTCTAGCCATGCTAACACTTCAGCCTCAAGGCTCTCAAAGACATTATAGATAAAAATTGCAGGTAACATTTCACTTGAACCCTGCTACATAACATTGACATTATCATGCCATAACCTTTTCATAACAGATGTCATATGCTGTTATGAGTTGTCCTGTAATTTAACGGGGGTTGTTACCATTACTAGTACTCATGACATTAAATTAGTATTTGACATAGGCTAGTTTGACATCATAACATCTGTCATGATAATTACTAGCAACACTGTTATATCAATGGACATAACCTGACATGACAACTAATGACAGCATTGTGACAGCCGCCCTTTGACCAGAAGGTTGTGGGTTTGAATCCCAGAACTGCTAGCAGCACCACAGAGAAAAAAAAAATTGTGCTGTTCACACTGTATTCTGTGGTGTGTTCATGTATTCGTTTTGTTTGCAATGTTTCGATAAATATGTAATTAATGTATACATTTTTACCACATTTTTTTGACCAAGTTCAGTGAGCATGGCAAGCACCCACAACATACTTTCAGACCGCTGTTTTAATGCTCTGCATTTACATTAGCATACACATTGCAGTCATTTTGTTGACATGGCTAAAATTGTGCTGAGTGCTGCCGTCTGATCTTAGTGCTATCGGATCTTCTGGGGTAAAAACGCTCAGGTCAGCAATCCATTAGCAATGAGAGGCTGCAATCAGCAGCTGCTAGACGTTGGATGGAAAGGGAACATGAAGCAAAGGGAGTGCTTACGTAACATCGAAGAGATGTCGCTATTCAGATTGGTACAATACATGTTTTTTGTAGTCTGTGTTGTCTTGATATTGCTTTCTGCCATAGCTGTCATAGCTGGTTGCAGTGTGGCCGTGACCTGGACTTCACTTGCAAACCACATTCTTTGGCCGAGAAGAGTGTTGTGGGTGAGGTGTAACAGCAGAGAGTTCTAATGATTCATCCCAGCCTCGCTCCACATGGGCCCCACCTCAGCAATGACCTCATCAAATAAAAGCCCCCTCCCCCTTCACTCAGCAGAGATGAACAACACAGGCGAGTGGTCAACCCACTCTCTCTCTCTCTCTCTCTCTCTCTCTCTCTAACCCACACACATCACCCGAATGGTAGCTGTATAGAAGGAAAAAACTTTCAGCTACACTTTCTTTGAAGGCTGCCTATGTAGAGACGTACTTTTGTAATCACTGAACAGCATTTATAGAACAAAAATTTTATTGTTAGAAATAACTTTAACCAGTAATTACAAGATGACATAAAATATTTGAAGAAGTGAAACTGAATTGACATTAAAGGCCTTAAACTAGATTGTATTATACTGTTTCCAACACTGCCATCACTACACCTGCAATTGGGTCATCACTATCGATTATATTACAAGACAATTAATCTATCTGTTATTTTGACAATCTGGTATGTCTATAAACACATTTTATAACAGCAAACGTTTGATTTTACTTCATATACCTGATATTTGTAACAAACAGTTTTATGTGTGCGAGGATGATACCCTGGAAGTTGAAAGGCATCAAAATCTTCTGTTTAACTAAAATATGTTTCTTTCACTTAGGCCTTTGTCTAATAATGTGCCTTACGTGGAAAAGATCCTTCATAACCATGTTATAATTGGAATAAATGTCTGTTACTTCAGTTTATGTCTGCTTACAACAGTTCCATGGCCTTTATTCCTTCAAACATCTTATTCTGTCATAAATAGATGTACTATTGCTTTACAAACATGTTATTCAATGCTTTTGCAAGTGAAGTTCCAGTGCTGGTACCCTTCAAAGAAAGTGTTAATAACCTACATGATTTCTCATTTTGGGCCATTTCCGTTGGCCCTTTAATCATGAAATGATTATACAGCAAAAAGGGCAGTATAATAGGCACACACACAGGCATCTCTATTTCTCCATAGATGAAAGCATTTCACCACACATCTGCACTCTTTCAAGAATGATCCAGCTTTCAGGCGCAACCTGAGTTCAAATCTGTGCCCTGGAAAGCAAATCTAATAAAGAGAAACAGAGAATCATCACTCTGATGCCAAATTCAACAGCTCCTCTATGCTCCAGTGACTTGAGTACCCTCGTAAAACTAGTCACCCAAAGGCACGCAGCTACCTCAGTAGAGCCCTAGTGTAAAGAGCTGCCTAATGCGGAGAGACCTGGGTGGAAGGTTGGTCTCCACACTAAGCAAACACTGCACAGCTGTTTCTTCTGTAGTACGAGGGTGTAAGAGGCTGAGTCATTAATTCAGTGGTGTTTTCATTTCTGCGTGAAAGGCTGGAAAGTGGCTGTTTTGGTCAATGGAACATCAATGTGTGTGTGTGTGCACGCGCGCGTGTGTGTGTGTGCGTGTGTGTGTATGTGTCCGCACTATTTGTGTGTGTTCATGTGCTCATGTAGATGGTTTTCCACCAGAGGAACAATGGAGATTAGCAGGGCCTCAGAGCAGAAGAGGCCCATGGGGCCTGCGTACAGAAACACAGCCCACACACACATTCATGCAGGTTTTATTTTGTGTCAGCACATGATGTCATACATGTGTCCCATATTGATTTTTTATATTTTTTACAGGCCAGCAGCGCATTAAATACTGTCAGCATTTTATTTTGTATGGACCAATAGAAATTCTCCAAACTCACATTCATGTATTTCTTAGTTATGTGTTTTTGGAAGAATGTATTTTTACTTAGGGTTTTGGAGATTAAGGTTTTGTCATAAGAGTGATGATATACACCTTAAAACATACTTTTTTAAAGCCTATTTTAAATTTATAGGACCATGTGGACATTAGCACTGCTAAGCTTCATGTAGCATTCTTACTGTATTCTTTTTCTGTTTTTCCAAAAGACTCCAAATCCTTGTTTGATTTATCATAATCATTTTTACTGTTTTCACATAATCATTTTTACTGATGATTTTCAATTAATTTAAATATTTAACTGTTCTTTTATTGTGAAATTCTTCTTTTTTTCTTTGTATTTTGTCTCAAGCTGCTCCTCATTTGTCTCTTTCTTTGTAAATCACTTTGACCTGCATTTTTAGATACAATAAGCTTTATGTAAAAGGTTTTTAGCAATAAATTATCATTATCATTATGCCTTAAGACTTCGTCAAGCATACTATGATGCACGTTACTACAGTTAAGTATGAGGTAATGTCATTCCTCATGGTACAGCAGCCAGAAGACTGAAAACAAAACATTAGCACATACTTTAGCTCACATTCGTTCAGGTTGACAGACTGGTTTCTGATAACAGGCGTGAACTTAGACAGACTCCAGAATCTGGCGGAATTGAAGGCGCTCAAACAAGACAGGGGCTCCATTGAGGCTTTGAGTTAAATGGCGTGCGAAGATGAACGTGAGTTCGGAGCTTTTGGTTTGTTAGGCCTGCAGGTTCTGCAGAGCTGTTTTCTTTGGCAGTTAGAGAAGGGAAGGGGTCGAGCACTGTGATATGAGACCACACTGAAAAATCTGGCTAATGATTAATATGTCCTGCACTGTTTGATGTACCCTCTCTCTCTCTCTTTCTCTCTTTACACCCACACAGACCACAGTAACCTTGATGTATACTGAGCAACGCAAATGTTCATCTTCAGCACAAATTTGCCTGATGGAATTTTCTGAGTTGAGCCAATGAAACGGATTTCAAATGTGTAGTAGATCACATGCATTATGGACAATATATATTCAACAAAAAAGTCATTTTTCATGGTAACCACCGAAAAATTTGGCCATGGCTATTGCTGAAAACTAGAATAGTAGGGACTAGCGAGCAATGTTTACATAATCTTAACTGCCCGATAACATATAAAATTATGGGTGGCATTCTCAGTTAATATAAACAGATCTAATGCTGGATATAATCCATTATCACACTCTTGCCTGCCAGGAAATGATGCACCTTGTATTTACAATGACATAACAGTAAATACTCTAACCTCTACTCAGCCCTTTACTCAATAATTATAGTACGAAATCTTTAAAAAGCTATGAAATCAATCTTTCTGCACTTTTCACCGACAACGACTGAGCTATGTCTGCTTGATCTACAGCTGGTTTGAAGTTCGACAGTAAATGAAGCAAAAGCATAGCTGACAGCTGTAGGCTTGTCAGGAACAGTTTGTATGGTCCCAGGGTGTGTGAAGATGTCAAAAACACATTTAATGTTGTTTCTGGTGGAATTTCCCTCTAATCACCCTGCCCTTTCAGCTGCTCACTCCGATCTTTCCAAACCAGGGAAACAGACTCATGTACTTTTCGCTTTCACCTTCTAAGATCTGCTAAGGAATGCTGGTTAATTTCAAAGTGTGGTTACATAAAAGTACAGTTCTGTGCTCATCCAGAAAGGCCAAATAGCTGTTGAGAGGAAAACATCTGATGAGAGGCCAGAGGACAGGGTTATTGCAAGCCTGAGAATTTATGATGAAGTGGTGGAAAACCTTCGAGACTCTTTCTCCAAGTGCAATCATAGTAGCTGGCTGAAAGTGAGACCAGACTGAGCTACTGTTCGATTCTCATGAGTGTGCCATTATATTATTATGCCATTGTTGCTCTTGCTTTATCCAACTTATTCTTATTGCTGCACATGATGGCTGCCTGATGTTTCGGTATACACTGTATACATAAGGCATCTGAAAACAGAATCCCAGTGAAGCTGAAGTGGACTGGAAACGATTTACTCCCCCCCACCTTCATGAACTGATGTGTTCCTCTTCTGTGCATGAGCCATTTCAGAAATAATGGCTTCAAGTACGCGCTGTGTAAACACGACATGTTATATAACCATGGAAGCATATGGGGGTTTTCTTGCTTTCTGGTAACGTGCTAACGGGTGGTAAAACGTCAGCTGTTTAACTGCTCTCATTTTGGCATGTCACAATGTGCATGCAAGTTCATACAGGAACAGATTCTTTGTGCAAATGCCCTGGTGGGTTAGGTATGTTAAGACCAGGAGAAAATAGAAGAAATTGCTGATAACAATGGCCACAGAAAGGCAAGAACTCATACAGTGCTATAGAACACAAACAGAACTTTTAGATCAGATGAAGCACAATTCAGTATGTTCACTGCCTGGTTTCACAGAAATTCAAATCATCCATGTCCATTCTATTCCTTTCTTTATGAAAATATCTGGGTTTTTTTGCTAAGTATGTCCTAAGTACATTAATATGTACTTTTGATAACTGTTACTATCTTTGGAGTTTATCGGTGGCTCTCAATCTCATTAACTCTGATTTTGTACACCCCTGCATAAAAAAAGCAGAAATGGTCTGTAAACTGTTGCCCCCTGAAGATCAGAAAAAATGATACAGTTTATTCAAGAGGAATCTGATTCAATTTGACAGCAACAGGTGATGCTAGAAAAGTATGTTAAAGTGTGCCAAGAGGCAACACCTTTGAATACAGGGCCAGATGGATCAAAGCCAGGCCAAAGGATTCTTGGGAAGACATTCTGCATTTCTTTGTTCTTGACCTGAAACCAAAAACACATGTCTGGAAATAGACATTTTTTTTCTGTCTGGGACATGTCAGACAGTCTTATCTGAGAAATACTATGAGTTACGTTTTTATTCCGTTTTTGTCAGCTGACTGTAAGTCTGCATTCTTAAAAATAACACTTCCGACCCGGCTCTTGGCTTACATGCACAGTTCTGGGAAACTGGTATGGAACATTAACACTATGCTGTGCTTCTTTAAAGTTCAAAAATATCCTTCAAACTTTGACGCTCATTTTTGAAACAGTTAATTTTTGAAACACATGGAAAAGTATTCTATTCTCCAAAGAAGCCCTTTTGACAACTTGCGTGTGTGTTTCTGAACCAGCTGTCAAAAAATGTGTTTGACCATCTTGCAGTTGAGTGTGAGTTAAGCCGGTCGACAGGACATGGTGCGTCAGTGTTGGTGTTATCTGATCAAGCGGCCCCATGGCGTCTCAAGTCCGGTGGTGCTTGACATGGTGGCAGGGAGGAGGCGGTGGGGTCTATTTCTGCTCCATTAAGACTGCATGCTGAGGGGGCCCTTACAACACAACTATAGTCTGAGGAGCCAGCTCCCCATCTAGGCCTACTGGAGCTTTTCATCTCTGACCATGCAGACCAACACAAACAGCACAAATGCAGAGAGGAACACTTAAGTACACACAAGCCCAGAGCTCAAAATGCAGCTCAGCTCATTAAAAAACCAGCAAAACAAAACAGCTGAGATCAACACTATCGTTTCCAGTTTCACTGGAACAAGACAAAAGGGACGCGGTATCTTTGGGGATAAAGGTGATCCACGCAGCATCGGAGATGGAGACTTTATTTGGTGGGGGAGTTGGGTGCAAAGTTTCAACCGCCTTTTATATTGTGCCAGGATAACTTCTCCTCCATTACTGGTGAACTCCTGTAGTGGTGTTCAAAACATTGCATGTAAACGGAAAGATGAATCATGAACATAAGGGTTTTGTCACAAAAAAACAACAACAAAACAACTAAGTTTGTAAATAAACAAAAGGCAATGTGAGTTATGTTCAAATACAGTCCTCTGGGGAGTGGGGGTGGTGTTCAGAGCCAAAGAGCACACTGGTGTTTTCACAGTGTTGGTTCACTTCAGCTCTAAACACTCCTTGACACCAGGAAACTGCTGATCAGAGCTGTGCCCCTGACACAACAGAGGTCATTACCTCTACATTAATGCCCCCTTTATGGCCGCTACAGACAGTTGCACTTAAATGCTCTGACACTGACACCACTCATTTCCTGCATATGTAAAACACCTCACTAAAGCAGACACTGAGACAGCCTCAGTAAGAACAAAAAAAAAACCCCACTTTACATGCTGCCCCTCAGTCCTTTAACAGGAGCTTTGGTTTGGGTTTAATGTTCAAGGTACCGTACAGGAGAGCGCCATGGGGCTATTTTCGATAAACAGGCTGAATCAATAAAAAGTCTACTCTTATTAAGAGCATGGTGCTCTTGGCAAAGGTCCAACAATTGGCCAATTTACCAAGACATAATGCAACAACACTGCAGACTGTAATTGACTCTCATCTTAAAGTTCTCTGCTGTGTTTAGATGGCTTGGACTTTATTTTCCTTACAAGACACATGCAGGCAGTCTGAGAGTCAGTCATTATTTGAGCAGCTATGTATTCATAGAAAGGGTCCATAATCCTCAGCCAGCAGTATCTAGTTCTTATAATGGCACAAACTATAATGAGCTATAATCATTTTCTTCCATGTCCTCATTTTGCAGTTGTTTGTTCAAGAGGATGCGGTTACTGCCACGGATTTTAAATTGAAAGATGTGGATGTAAACAGAACTCAACCAGAAGGGAGCAGTTTTTCCCTTGTCTCGCTGTTCATCATTCTACACATAAACGATTTGTCCTATACATATATGAAGAGAGCTTAAAACAATAGGCTTACTACGCTGTATACAAATGATGCAGTAAAACATGGCATTCTTTGTCTTTTTTCTGGAAACAAAGTTCAGCTTTGTTTCTGGGGGAGAAACATTTGGTGTATGCTCGTACATTAACTGAAGGCTCTCACCACTGATGATTTAGGACTGTACTTTGGGAGGCTTTCTCTGTAAAAAAAAAAAAAAACCAAAAAAACAGCAGCTCATCAAAACATGAATTATACGGATCTCAACCTTTGTGCTGGAGCTAGAGGCCAGCACAAGCCAACGCATTTAAAATGAAAAGACCTTCTAGTGATTTATGTCAGGTTGGTGTAGGATCACAGGAGGGTGAAAAGAGGACCGTGATCATAAGACTCCATCAGTGAAGTGACAGAGCAGCATGGTGAGATTTGAGTTAACTTGAGTTAGGGCCACGAGCCTGCAAGGCCTCGTTAAAGATCCACGTGAAATGTTTTGTGCTCTGGGCATCCAGAGATGATGCTCTATGTTCGCCGTCACAGGACAATCTTGTGAGGTGTCAGCTATCCATTTATGCTCTTGCAAAAACTGGATCCTATTTGTCTGAAGAGCCTCAGCCCCATCAGCTGATTGTGTTTGTGCAGTGTAATAGATATCCATGCTGTTTAAAAACCATCTAAAAGATGGAGAACTGTTGAAAATGTTGCTGAAGCAGATTGGTGTAGGGCATTTTTGTTCAGATAAATTCATATGCACACACACAGACATATCTGGCACACTTTCCTATGGATATGAGGCCACAAGGAGTAGGCAGTGTGCCAGAAAGTCAGAGAGAGACCCAGAGGAACCCAACAGGCCTCGGTCCCATTTAATGAGAGCCAGACTTGAGCACAAAATGACAGCACACAGACTATAAGACCCTCAGTAAAGTTATAAAGCATGTGTGGACTGCTTATGGGCAACAGTCTCACCAATACTCTCAGATAAACAACGGATGTTAGACAAATCCATGCATTTAATGACTTATTTAATGAAGTGGCCTGCTGGCACATATCTCCTGACAATTATGTTAGCAGCATGGGACAAATGCAAGTATACCAAACAGTTGGGTTCCAAGCGCATCTTAAAAGAGATAGGGTTTCACACTGAGTTTCATCCCAAATTATACGTTACGCGTCCAGAGACAGTGCATGACACACTTCCAAACACTACAAACATAAGTGCAGCACTTTATTTGGGAAAAGTTAATGTGACTTATTCAGCATAAAAATGTTTACTTTGCATTTGGATTTTTTAAACAAACATCCAAAGTGTATTATTATACTGTACTGGTTTCAACACTGGTCACAACGTTGTAAATCTGAAACACAAAACAGGAACTGATTCAACATTGAATGAGCTAAAATAAATAGTATTGTGACTACTAACCAGAAAAAGGGTACTGCTTTTCCTCTGCTTTCTTAGAACTGAGACTTTGTGGCAAAGATAGTATCAAATAAACAAGAATAATAAACATGCCTCAGGAGGCTTGATAATAGTCACTGTGGCAGGTCCTCCCGGGCCATCACTGGTCAAAGTCTTCAGTTCCCTAAGGTTTTTATTACTCTCAGTCTTTTACTCATAGGGTTCTGTCCCATCTCTGCCATATAATAGAACCACTGTTTTTGGTGTATCTAGCCACCTTCTAAATAGTTTTCCTAATTCAACTACTTTAATGTGTATGGAGCAGTGGAATTGTGTTCTCTGGAATGGTTGGGCAACGTTTCTGGAGTAAGTTGGAGTAGTGTTTGTGATCCAGATCTAATCGTCCAACACCACTTCCTAATCTCACTAATGCACTTGTGGTTCACTGCAATTAAATCCTAATAGCAATGTTTACATGTAGTTTACATATACATATATGTATATATTTTATATTTCTAGATTGTGTAGTGTACATTTTATACTGTACTGGTGGTATAATATTGTATTCTATTTTGTTGTTGTTTTTTTTGTTTTTTTGGCTGATCTTACCTTTGTACTGTCCACTTTCTGCCGTAACAAAGCACATTTCCCACATGTGGGACTAATAAAGGTTTATCTTATCTTATCTTATCTTAACATCAGTGGGAAACCCTCAAGGCCTACTATTACTATTTTTCGCTTAATTTACATTTAACAGTGTCATCATGAGAATACTCTCCGCAGGTTCTGTAGTAATTCTGTTATGTCATTGTTAATTTTCTGTTGGAAACAAACATGAATTATTTATAAAAGACTAATATAATTAGGAAGTGACATGAACAAATCATGAAAACAGGACTCGATGCCTAAGATCTTTACTGAAAGCGTCACTGTAAAACTGCTACAAAATAAATACTAAACTGATTGTTATAAACTTCAGATAAATGCATGAATAGCATCAACTGCCTGTATAATAGCAAAAATGTACCAGCATTAACTATGCACCATCAAACTAGTAGAAATTAGCATTGTCAAAAAGATGGAGTTTCTTCTCTTTTTTGTATTACGTGTTTTTTTTAACCAATGATTATCCCATTTTCTCCCAATTTAGTCATGTCCTATTCCCGCCTGCTCGCCATATATAACATGTCAAGCATCATCACATTTGACCAAATTGTCATTAACACAGTTCAGGGCACTTGGAGGAGAAAGCTAACCACTAATTCCGTCACGTCCACTAACAATTTTGATGCTTATGACCTGAAGGTGTAGCTCTAATAACCATAATTTGGCACTGTTTGAAACATATTCTAAAGCCCCCTCTCAAGCGAAAAGGTTGTTGCTGCGGCAAAGAGGGGAGAAGACACTCTATTCATACCCTTCATGTTGAATGAACATTGAGAGAAAGGTTGTCTACAAACTTTTGAACATATAGTGCACTGACAGCACCATTGTATGATGGGCACTCTGTCTTTTTTGTTACACAGATACAAAATTGTCATGATTACCTGGGCCAAACTGTTATCGTAAGGGATTAGCTATCTTGTTTGTTCTGTGAGAGGATCCGCTTGTCTGCAGCTTTTGTTTTCAGTAAATATGAGCTGTCACCATGAGACACCAGCAGCACTACCGGTGAACTGAAATTTGATCACACCTGCTGACATACCAAGAACAGACCTATTTCAGTTAATGGCTCCGTGTGTGCAACAAAGAGGCAGTGAATAAACTTTTCTTCCTGCTACACAGATCCTTTATGTGTTTCAGTATTGCAACATCTTTCTTCATGCTTGTCCCATGCCAATTTAAAAAAGCAACATTTGTGAATTATGAAAGCAGCATTTTTTGTAAAGCTTACTGCATTCCACATGTCCCTGAGGACTATTTTGGCTTAGGGGCTTGTTGCGTCATGAATTAATTAAGGACTAGATCATGAACAGATGCCAGAGTTTCACTCATCTTGGATAGCTGCGCATGTGGCTCTGAACATCTGCTTTCAGGCATTTCATTTGAGCTCTACCCTTTGGCGTCACCCAGGCCACTTAAGGGAGAGTTCTTGTTTCCTCGAGAGCTTTCAAGCTGTTGGGAGGGGGCTTTGTGAGGTCCAGCTGTAGTGCTGGAGGTGTGTGTGTGTGTGTGTGGGGGGGGGGGGTTAGTGGGGGTCAGAGGGAGGGTAGG
>JBBPCX010000147.1:9400244-9424071 GCA_037974365.1 Hydrocynus forskahlii | reverse complement strand
GCTGTAGTGCTGGAGGTGTGTGTGTGTGTGGGGGGGGGGGGGGGGGTTAGTGGGGGTCAGAGGGAGGGTAGGCTGGCACACACTGGACCGTTATGAAACATGTAGACAGGCAGCTGCTTCTGGACGGACTCCTGTCGCTACCCTGTTAATCCCCTTCACAGATCTGCTCATCCAGGCCAGACAGATAACTCATCCAGAAGCGCTAGTACATCTGGTGGAACTGAAATACAGAATAACGTTGGCTTACACGGGTGGAGGGATTCAGTCACGGACCTTCCAGTGTTTTACTGCTGTGAAATCAAGGGGAAGGTGGTGTCATGAGTAGATCAATGCAGGATGAGAGGGTACAAAATCAAATAGACCCCCATATCTAAACAACCCCAGCTGAACCACTGCTCTGGAGAAACCCCACCACACACTGCCTTCTCTCCCACTCCAAACGCTTAAATACGCCAAAAGATGAATTTGTAAAAAAAAAAAAGAGCTATGATCCCATGTTAAGCCTCTGGAGAGATGGCAGGTCTAGTAGAGTAGAGCATCCAAATAATTAAATGTGTAATCATATATAGATTCAAAGACTATTTTTTACAGGAGCTCTACTGTAACCTGCACAGCATTTTGTACACTCACACACACACACACAAACAAAAGCACACACACCACTTTCATTCAGTGATATTTACTGCTTTCCCCTCTCACTCTCTATTTTACGTGCAAATAAAACATATGGGAGCTATTTGCGTCAGATTTCTAAGCCCTTGCTCCCTCCACTCCCCATAAGCTTGTATTTGCATTGGAGAATCTCCACAGACTTGTTTGCTGGATGCACCGTGTTTTCATAGTAGAGCCTGGGCTTTGGCCTGATAATGGATTCCGTAGCCAGACCCGTGTCTGACTTGGAGAGTATAGACTCTCTGCGATATCCACTGGCTATGTCATGGCTGCAAGATGAGCCAACAATCAGCTCCAAAGACCAGAAGACTCATCTCACCCCAACTCTCCATTTCCACAACAATACATTTCAGTTTGCTACTTTCAGCAGAATCAGAGCTTGTGGTATTCATTCACTGAAGCTTAAATCTGTGGATCTATGTCTGTACAAAGTTAGTAAACAGACAGTAAGAAAATCTTCATGGATTTAACATTTTTTTATCACTGTTGTTCTGTCACTGGGCAATCATGCATTACAGAAAGGATAAACACTGAGCTCATCACCTTTTTTACTAGCTTCATTTTGTTTTGTCCAGACACAAAAGGAGTAGGTTGTTGTTGGCACAGATAGCTAGGCAGAATATTACACTGTAGATCTACAACTGTTGAATAAATCAGTGGCCAGATAATGGAAATCCTTGGCCAGATCACATCTGTCATTTATTGGACGTATTTACAGAGAATTGAAAAACCTAACAGGAAACCAGAAACCGGAAAGACAACTGAGAACCTTTTTCTGCTTGAAACACTTAATGATAAATCATTATTCAACCACAGACTAAGGCTCACAGATTGTCCAGCCTCAGCGGAATAGTAATATGAATCTATCTAAATACTTTGCTCAAAAGGAAAGTCTGTCAACAAGTCTATCTGCAATTCACCATCTCTATCTACAATTTCATATTAGAAAAGATGATTACTGATTGTTGTTTGTTGCTGAATATTTAGTGACATTATAAATATTTAAAGAACATTCTTTACCAAATAATTGGAATTTGATGTAAGAATATTTTTTACATTGATTTTAGAGGCATTTCTGTTGACGCATTCATTGTGAAAGCTTCATTCAATGTAAAAGACACCAGATATTTCCCAGTTATGCAAGAAAAAAACAAGAAAAGACAAAAGGGGTGATATTAGGTTTTGTCCTGGCAGTGACAATATGTGTTTTCCTAAATTGTATGTGCACAAAAAGCTTGTGCGAGAGGGTTCATGCGAGTGTATAAACAGCAAGGATAAGCAAAACCAAGAGGTTTTTACCTCATACCATAAAACCGCCTTAAACCCAATAAATTCTTAACTGGATTAGGTGTGAGCGGATTACTGTAGACTCCCATGTCCAGCCCTCATAAAAACTGCAAATGCTGACCAGCTGAAAGCAGCTCTAAATGTTTTATGGGACTTAACCCAGGTACATCCAGAGCTGTGGTAATGATAATGATGATGGTGTAGTGACATGGTGTAGTGAGGCATGCACTGCCCACTGTAGCCTCAGCAGCCTGAGAGTACAATGTACAATGGGGCCACAAATACAGGCTTTTATCAGACAGGAAGAGAAGAGACAGAGGTGGCTCACGACAATGGAAAGGCAGGAATCCCTGCACACTAAAAAAACAGGATGTTATTCATAGCCCAAATTGAACACCTCCCATTTTGAAATGGAAGAAAATTGTCCATTGGAAACCCTCAGGAGGGCAAAAGGAAATATATAGTGTTAGCTATAAAAATACCATTAAAGGGGGTAGCAGAGGTGAATGTTTTTGAAAGGTCTGCCTTACAAGGTTGACTGCAGGTCAGTCCTCTAGGCTTTACATTAGAAGGGAGCCTATAAGTGGGAAGGGAGACCAGTGGACACACACAGTTGCCAACCTTTGTGTGTAACCTAGCTCTTCTGAGCCAAAGATACCCCCAGCCTCTGGATCTTAGTTTGGATACGCGTGCCAGGGAGCTATCAGCCTGGTTTACTTACATAAGGAATGTCTCTTTGCAACCAAGCACTCTCTGCAGCCAAGTCAGATGACGCAGACATGGATCCGTGCCATTGTGTGTATGGAAAAGGGGCCTGCAGTGACATAAGTGTGCACTAAGTTGAGGTGTCTGTTTTACATTTTCGTGTGTGAGTGTATGTGCACGTCTCCAGTGAAATGAATTACACTACCAGTATCATAAGCACAGTTATTATTCTTTTCTAACTCTTACTCTCTTTACTTATTTTTAAATAAATAACATACTCTTTTTGTTTTCAAAAACTCTTTTTGTGGTGTTTTAAAGGAGAGCATTAACCACTATCCACAATGCCATCATGAATAAAGTCATTTTCCAGTCCACTTTTTCCAGGTGGAGCCTCGTTTAAATGAGCCACTAGGGAAACCAATATTTTCCAACAAAAACAGTTATTCCAGATCGTATTGGTACATTGAAAACCATTTCACACCTTTAAAAGATAGTTATGTTCATATTATATTCAGTCTATTGGGCTTTAATTTATGCACAGTGTTCCTCTCTGATTCTTTGTTGACATTTTCTAAGGAAGTAACATTATTTCGGCATTCAATTTTCTAAGGCATGGAGTTAACTATCTATAGTTAGTGTTTATTTTTCGTGGCCACCCCCTAGAAAACAAACACCATGAATCATTGTCCAAATGATGGCTGCCTTCATGACAGGCTGAAATAGGAACACGCACACACACACACACACACACACACACACTCATAAGCAGCCACACACCTGCAGCCTTGGTCTGGCAGACGCCAGCTGTGTCACGAGGGTCCCTGAGGCTCACGCAAACTGGTCTTAGAAAGTGGCAGGTCCCAGCATGGTGTAGATGATGTTCACAATACCATAGGGAGAAGGACAAACAGACGAGGAAACCATGAATCTTGCTCTTTCTATTCAGTTAGGAAATCAGTCACAGTTTACATACATTTAAATAAACCTTTTCATGTATTTAAATATGTAGCCACAAGCACAAGACATACTTCTGTTTGCAGCACTTTTTGTGGATGACGGGTCCACAAGTGCATGGGTGTGGTCACTTTGCATGTGCAATAGTTTTGTCTAGCTGCTTATAGTAGACATAACTGACACTGAGAGTGCTAAATAAAAGCACCTGATGCCAGCCACAATGGAAAAGTTTTATTTTGCACCTTTTCTTTCAGTATCAGATAAACAAGACTAGGCAAGCCTAGTTTTACTAGACTGCCTTCATGGTATGTGTCACACAATTGTCTACGATACAGAATGTAAAATACAATACATTTTGTGACAGCATACATATGTCGCTATTTTCAAAATTATGACTTGTCACCATAAAGCTACAGTTTTTCTAAAATGTAAAGTTAGCAAGTTTGACAGGCTAAAATCCCTGTCTATAGCTAGCATATACACTCACTAGTAGCACTAGCATTATAACTTTCACAGCATTGTAGCATTACCATCAACACGTCCCAATAATAATCCAGTTAACTTTCTGGTGCACTCATGAACTAGTGGCTGGTGACCGTATCCTCACCTGGAAGAGTAAAGACAATTTAAATATGGCTGTTTATACAGCAAGATAAAAGAAAACATGCATAGTTCAAGCTAAAGTGGCACTCCCCACAATTATTGTACCTTTAATTATGTCAACGTTGGTTAAATGATGTGTTAAATGATGACTTATTTCTGCTTTCTTTTATTATTCATCAGCTCTATGTTGATAGCATGGGGAGAATATGACGGTGGCATTTGATGGTGTATAGCACCAGTGATGTTTGCACATTCACATACACATACAACAACTATGAACATTAGTTGGTCAGTAAGACACATCTTCTCTTGCAGGCTGACCCACTGGCCAGTCCACAAAAAACAGCAATGTGTGCCTCTGAACATTAGTGAAACAGGCCCATAGAAAAATATTGTGTTCACTAATAATATCTGAAAACATATGGCAAATGGTTAGATTATACTAATAGAGGGTAGGCTATCAAACACCATTTTTTCTTGCCAAATGTTTAGATTCTTGCCAAATGTTTACATCAGTTTAGATTGTTCCCTCTGTAAAAATATGCAGATCACTGGCCAGTGAAGCCCAGAGGACTGTGAAGTTGTTCTTGTTAGTTGTTCCTGTTTCCTCTTTATCCTATTAGACGTTGATGAAAAGTAGGGAAGAGGCAGGCATGGTCTTACCCCTGACTACACGACATTTGGGTCTAATCTGTCTCACAGCACTAATGGGCTTATTGTGAGATACCAAGTCTAAGAGCTTTAGAAGCATGTGAGGAGTGATTTTCCTTTGTGTGCTGCTGGGTGACAGTGGGCGTTGGTGTCGCTGCAAAGCTTATCATAGATCAGACATTGTTGAAGACAGTGTTTGATGTCTGCCATCCTGCAACATTTGTCGTTTCCTCACTCGGGTGCACAAACACAGTGTTGCAGTCTGTAGTAGCTCATTTCTTTTCACCAAACAGGAAGCCCAGCAGAGAGCCTCAAAAGGCCAGACCCATCTCTGATCTCACCCTCTTAGGAAATACCTTTGCGGAAAGACTTTTGACAATCAAGTGCACTGCTCTTTCAGATCTCAAGGAACATTTCTGGTCAGTTTAGTAATGTGCCTCTAAACCCAGTTGTCTGGTTTGCGCCTTTGCTCAAAGAAGACTCAGTGAGAGTTTGTGCGACGGATTGGTCATGACTTTCCTTGGTTGGGCCATATGGTGCTGTGTGATCTCCTGTTATTAGAGGAAGGTAAAATCAGGCCAGAGCCTCGCTGAACTCTGTTTGCAGTTTCCAGGAATAGAAGTGATCTCAAAGCTTGATTAGGGACAAACAGTGATTTAGTCAACAGACCCCTCCTCCGCACTCTCTCCAAATCTTTCCCTCTCATTTCCATATGATGGTGGGGGGGGAAAAGGCCAAGTGCAGCAATCAGGATGGTACTTCTGCTACATGAACACTCATTAAGAACTACTGAAAAGGGCTAACTGCTCAAATCAGACAGATTTGAGGTTACTTGAGGGGAACACAGCAAGCAAAATCAATTTTGTGGTAATTTTATGGTAACTGGTCTTTTATTGTAACTGCTCAGGTTATTCTCTTTACAGTTACCATGATGTCATCCATTCAGAGATACTGTACAGGGCACAAAATAAGATTAACTGATACAGACACAAAGGATCAACAGAAGGCTTTCGGCTCAGAGTCATAACAACAGTCAGACCCCATGATAAAACCTGCATTTCTGCCTTATTCATGCTCAGTTACAGTGCATATCCAGAGCAGAACAATCCTTATTTCGGCATGCAGGCTTGTTCTCTATAAGGTGTCAAATTCCTGCACAGTGACCCACATATTTACCTCCAAGAAACTAGCTGATGCTTCAGACCATTCATTGTCCAATTTACATCCACTCTCTTAAGCAAGATATAATCATCATGCCTATTCACGGTTAAGTTCTATGTGGCATACTTGTGAGCAGATAAGATCATTTCCCAAAAATGGGATGTCTTAGTTCCCCTTACAGGAAGTATAGGAGAAGCCCTGGAGAGTTGAGGCCTGTTCAGGAGAACTGGAGAAATAAAAAAAGCACATACCTGAAAACACTAGCATTTTCAGACATTTTAAGAGATCCTCACAACACTATCCTCCTATATAAAATAATCTTTGCTGTTTGACCCCAAGTACTTACTTTTTTTAAGCAATATTACTCATTTGAAGCCACTCCTCTGCTTCCAGAGAAGATGATGTAATGGGTGTGTTGTCTTCCTCTCCTCGGTTTTATGGGTGTACTATAATTACTCATCTCTTCACACCTTCTACTATAGCTGCTACGAGTTCGGCCAAATAAACCTGCAGCCACTGCAAACAACAGCAAATCAGTCACTCTCAAAAAAAAAATTGCAGGTTGTTGGCACTTGCCATTTGCTGTGATGTTACACTACTTACTTAGCAGCATTAAATATGTTACAAGGTATGGCATATCAGGATTTTATCCCAACTCACCATACTAATTCTCCATCCCTAAACTGTTCCAACAAAATGCTAGTTTCAATGAATCCTATTTAGGATCCAGATTTGATACAAAGCAGGAACTCACAGCTGCCTCTCTCACATTTCTTCCACTTTAACCCAGGGTGTATAACAGGATTAAGGCTGTCATAGTTACTTGATTAAAATTGATAACTTGATTAGAAGCTTAGTAATTAGTTTACTGTTTGAAAGATAAACAGGCCCAGGTCTATTTTAAGCAGTGTTCAGCAGATTCTCCACAAATAGGGAGATATTTAAAGTAACCCACGCTAGCAGGATCTTGCAAATGCATGTTTAGAGTTACAAATATCATTAAGTAAAATGAAATGTTTTTTAAATAAATTGCATGTGGACAATTACTTGATTAATCAATAAAATAAAAAACAAATTACTTGATTACTAATTTTATTGAGAGTGACAGCCCTAATTAGGACACACGTGGCTTTTGAATGAACACACACAACGTTAAAATGTACAGATTTGCAGCTCAGTCTGGCTCTGACTCAGCACTGACCTACATAATCTTTAAATTACAGATACATGCACTTTTATGTGTCTAGAATGAATGATAGCAGCTTATAGAAAAAAGCACAATAGTGTTTTCAGCACTTGAAGAGTCGTACAGTTACTGGTTACACAGATCTTCACTACAGGCACTCATCAGAACAGTACTGTAACATCACTGTTAAGTTTCATCCTGGATCAGGCAACAGCAGCTGCCATCCAGGAGCAGGTCAAACCTATAACCATGTTTTCCAACACGTTTCCGTTCTCTTCAAGACGCTAAATACTACTGACAGTCTTTGGGGAGACGTTCTGAAGGTGCAGTATCTTGAAAATGATCTCTTTGTGAGACTTCCTTGAGCTTCCAACCTCCCTTATACCGTTCCTGCGCCCTGTAATTACTTGGCAGGATTGCTAGGTAGGGCAGCCGAGCCGGGATTTGAGGAGGCTCAACTTTAAAGTGTGTTTTGTTACACAAAGCCTGTTGTGCCAAAGCCCTTTACACAGACACAAAGGTGTGTTTGAGTCACCCCTATGGGTTCCTTGTGGAAATGAAAGGCAACAGTAATACTTCATGAATTGTGTCACACAGCAACTGTTGACAGACAGAGCACAATTAAAACCGCAGTGATTTTATGATTAATGTTGCAATAACTTGCTGGCTAAATTGTTTATCAGTCATGTTGCCACACACATTCTTAAGAAGGCTATGCTGTCACTGTATGCTGTCATAAACAAATTCAGTCTTCCTTCCCGCTTATTCTGGAGATCAGGATGCTGGTAGAAGTTGGTCAATATGTTGCTTCATGCCAACAGGATGTTCTTTTAAAAAAAAGAAAAGTGTTTGAACGGAGAGTTGAACAGACCACCTGTACAACATAAATATGTTTTCCTATTTGTGCACTATTTTGTTAGCACAACAGATGGTACTGCTTTGGGCTGCAAGAAGGATGGCCCAGCCCCACAGCTTATGAGAATGAAATGGTGGTAGCCATTAGTGGAAAACGCTACTGTGAACAGCAGTCATCATGAAACCACAACCACTGGATAATCACCTCAAGGGAGCCCCACATTGCTGTTGAGTCAAGGCATACTTTATATCAGTCAGAGTTACTTCTTCCTCTATTCCCAACCACACTGAAGCCATTCTTCTCCTTCTAAAGAAGAGAGATATTGTTCCCGGTAAATTGTTGTTACTTCTCTGTAAAGAAGTAACAAAAAATCTATGAGACAGCGAGTCCATTGTGAAATTGTGTTGGACCCACTCTTCGCTACAGTATGCTGAATTAGAACAGTGTGCAAGTAGCGCTGTAGTGTTGTGTAACTTGCAGTACTAGGGCAGTATAGGACTATTGACATGTAAGTATTGGGTTTTTTTTTGTTTTGTTTTTTTAATAAAGCCATGGCCCTGGTCCAAGTAGTACACACACTCTGTGGTAATTATAGGCCTTGCCTGGTTACAAAATGTTGCCCTAGGTCAGGGCTTCAAAATGTGGGTCATAAACAGAGAAGTATTTACAGCTGGTCCCACTTCTGTAATCCTTAATCTTCTTAGAAAACTAAATGCACTCTGTAGCAGGGCCCGTTTCAGTCGCCACAGAAAACACTGGACTCATGTTTGGATTAATCCATCAGCCCAGCATGACTGATTTCATCCTGGAAGACAGAAGTGTGAAGGTCTATTCAAAAATGAAAAATAATTAAACAAATATTTAAAACAGTAAAATAAACGTTCTTGCGCTGTCTTAGGACTGGCTGCAAAAGCTGCAAACGTGAGGTGTGATTAAAAAATCAAGAGTCAAAAATATACATTAGGCTAAAGAGTGAGAAATTCACACGCACTCATCAGATTCTAGCACGCACCCACTCACTTGGTCCCAAGGTAAATCCCCTTACATAATTCTCTATCATAAACAGTATTTCCACAAATACATCCCCTGCTGGACTGCTATTAGCATGAGACCAGATTAAAACCTATGAGTATTTTTTTTTCTTTTCCCAAATGTGAATCGCACATGTGCAGCCACAGGCCTGAGCCTCAGCAGCCATTTGTGTGAGGCTGAGAATTTCAAGGAAAAGCGGAACACTGAGCTCTGAAATGTCACTACTAGCCACTGGCAGCCAGACTGGTCTTAGGTACTACAGAGATCTGTCTGACTTTGTAAACTGCCTTTTTTCCTTTTTTTCAGCGGGGTGTTTTAGTGCATGAAGAGGCCGCCCTGTTCAGCCAGTCTCTCTCTCTCTCTGCCTTCTCTCTCTGTCTCACCCCTCCCTCCGCTCCACTCCTCCAATGACAGAGCTGGAGCCCAGGCGGGCCTCGTCGCCCCGGCTCTGGGGGAGAGGAGAGCAGATCGGTGGGGGAGGGTCACGTGTGTACACACTGTAGAGTTCAGTACCACTCGCTTCGTAGTAAGAGCTCAGCGTCCTCCTCCTCCTCCTCCCCTCTCCAGAACAAGCCACTGTCGGGACCAGAGACGAAACTGCCATATCTGTAACACTGTTTACAGCGGACAGCAGCACTTTAATCGACCTCTTTTGGCTAATCGACCGGCTCTGGTGCGGGGTTGGAGATCGGAGGAGCGCTCCGAGGAGAAATGTCAGTGGAAATACAGCAGAACCCGATGCCTCCGTAGGTCTGACGCGGTGCCAACAGCTCGCTCCTTTGGTGAGAAACTTTAACCCTTTATTATGAACTTGTTTAGACCTCCAAAAAGACCTTTGAAAGTTTTAAAGTTCACATTTCCCCCCAAGGAGCTCGTGTATCTAACGACTGAACAGATGGATCCTCTCGTAAACAGGCTTGTAATTTTGTGACAGTTGAAGTGGAGCAGGGGGCGAATTTCAAATCGATGTAGAAATTCAGAGTAGGAGGGGGTTAGGTAGGTGGGTTTGGGCTGGAGCCTAATGTCCCAGACTATCTGTGTGGCTCCATTTCTAATCTTTCAGATAAGATAAACAGAACTAAACCCCTTTTTTTAATTTACCATTGCTAGGAGGACAGCACAGACCCACATTCACTTTGTAGCTCTCAAAAACACTCACCTGTCTCTAAACTCTGCTCTTCTAAATCTAAACTACTCTTTTGTACATACTTACAGATAATCATATGTATATTTGTCGCCGGTTTTCTCCCTTAATTTTGACCCGAAGCAGTTAGCCGAGGTCTAGAGTGGATTTTCAGACGGTAATCGGGCCTGGACGAGTCTCACCTGACAGGTGGTCGTCCTGTTTGTTTTTCCTCTGTTAAAACCCCTGACACGTTATTTGAGTGGCTCAACATTACATGTAGACTCCTGTCAGGTCCAGGGTGGCGCGGGAGAGGGCCACGTTGGCACGCAGCCAAGATGAATGTCTGTAAACAAATATTTATACTTTTTTCGATTTAATGTTTGTTAGTCCTATTTGTTAAGATCACTTTTTGTCTTATTTATCATTTTGTATTCATTAACTGTTAGGACTATAAAGTTACTCCTGATCTTATTGATCATTTTTGATTCATTATTTGTTAGGACTAGGCTATTTGTTAAGATTGCCCTTGGTCTTTTTGAGATTTTTCTTGGTCTTATTGATAATTTTTTATACATTGTCTGTCAGAACTATTTGTTAAGATCACTGTTGGTCTTATTAAATCCCCTGTCCCCCAATCTATCCTCAAGCACTGTTATTTTATTATTGTGTGGTTACTTTCTATTCAGTATTTACCCACTTTACTTTTTTTCAGTTAAACCGTGTCTTACAAAAAATCCAGATTTCAAAGAACCAATCAATTCATAGTTGGTTTCCTGGTATAGCTTTCAAACTAATAAGAGATAATGTGCTGAGTATTATGATAGTTGTTTTTTATATCAGGCCTAGTCGGTTTCATCTCTTATCACCTTGATTGTTAGACCACCACAAAGTCATAGTATTAAACCATTTGAGACACTTTAGTTGTAATGGTTGCCAAATATTACAGTTGTCATATGCATGCTATACCTATGCTTCATTAATCACATTAGAATTGAGCCTTTTCAGCTGTTACTGTGTTGTTACCAAGACTTTTTTTTACCTTTGAATCCAAAACCCTGTTTTTTTCAGGCCTAGTTAGTTCCATCTCGTATCACCTTGATTGTTCCATCACCTCAAAGTCAAAATATGAAACCATTTGAGACACTTTATTTGTAGTGGTTGCCAAATATTATACACGTCATCCACCTATACTTCATTAATCAGAATAGAATTGAACCATTTTAGTTGTTACAGTGTTGTTAACTAGACTTCTTCTTTTAACCTTTGACTCCAAAATCCACCTCACACTCTGTGGGATGCAGTTTTGTGGACTGTAATGTCCAACTCATCTGTAACGGAACTATTACCATGCACTGCTAGTAAAGGGATGACGAAGCGTGTGCTTGTCAACAGAAATTCATGAGGCGTCATATGAGACAGCTAAGGGCAGCGCTGAGGACTCGGGGGCTTCACTCCAGAGCATGTTCCCAATTCTCCAGCTGAGCTGGACTGCATTATGTAACACATATCCAATTTTCTCTTTGAATTGTAAACATTGCTCTCTGTTGATCTTTTCAGTCAGGAATTTCACACAGACAATTGGGATCATACAATGAGGACAAATACAGTATTTCTTAATACTCAGTCAGTGTTACTTAGTATTTCTTAATAGCCATAGAAAAGACATCAACAGGTCAATGAAAGCTAGCTCTTTTAAAAACATTAAAGGGGACATATAATGCAAAACTCACTTTTTGCATCCTTTTGTATTTCCATTTGGGTCTCTACTGCTCCTATAAACACTCCAAGCGCAAAAAAACATTCCATCCGTTTTCTGTGAGTCAGTTGAAAGATTTTGGTGTCAGGAATCATATGCTTCTACGAGCCGTTTGGACGGCCCCCCTATTCTGACATCAGAATAAGGAAATTTGCGTAGAACCACCCCTCATCTATCGAGCCCCCACCCACTAGATTAGTTGAAGATCCGCCATTTTTGTCTGCTGGTTTTACGAGTATGCATAAGATGCCGAGCGCTATGGCTACAGGCAAAGGCAAGTCACTCATGAAGTGTTGTGTTCATCTTGAGTCCAACTCGGGTTTGAACATATAGGGCTGGATAGCGCCTCTGTTGTACGTGTGGTAAACGCACAGCGTAAGCACGGGATGGGTGGGGCATGGCCAGCAACAGCTTATTAGCATAAAAGTGACAGAGCCCTTAAACGGCTCATTTTGAAAGGGACTGAAACTGTCAAGAATGGAGCTGGTGAGATCTCTTTATGTGAGAGTGATTTTGTGCAAAGAACTTCATGACCATGTTTTGTATAGCCCATAGACCTGTTATAACTTTTTAAAAAAGAAGTATAATATGTCCCCTTTAAGATGATGTCAATAAAGTAGTGCCTGTTGGAGTTGTAAATAGCTGTCATCTATCTCTACAACACTCAAGCGATAGCTTGAAAACAAATGAAATATATATGTATATATGTATATATATATATATATATATATATATTTTTTTTTTATAACAGTGGATGGCATTGAATAAGCCTGGCACAGCCAGGTAGTGTTGTTCTTCCTATTCATTAGTAAATTCACTACGATTGTAAATGTGATCTGAAGATATATAGATTTATACAGTAGTTTTGCACTGGTTAAACAACATCGCTGAATGGTGCACCAGGCCTTATAGCAAATCCTGCAGTAAAACGTTTCAAAGGCTAATGGCTGCTTTTCTCTCTGGCTATGCTGCTCGGATGGAATGAAAAGTAGCGGATTACGACCAGATGAGAGACAGATGCAGGTGGAATAAATCTTGAATGAAATTTGTTCTCATATAATGGAATATAATTGCTTCTGTCTATCAGTATCTCAAGAGCACTCTGTAAAATTGTACACTTTGATAGTGTAATGCCTATTCATGAAGTTGCCGCATCCATTTGATCATGGTGTTTGTGTTTGATGTGTTACCTAACCTCACATTTTTGGTCATCTGGGGACTGCAGCTTGTATTGCAACACCGCGCAGTTAAGTAAAAGTGCATGGTCCTCCCTTTACTTTCCTGCGCTACCTAAATCCTCCTGGCATGCACACTCAAAACGCAGAAAGTGCAATCATGTGACCTCACTCAGCCTGTTTGGGGAAATTTACTGTACATTCCAGCGGGGATCCAGTGAGGGGCGTGATCCTGGCCTTATCGCTCTCATCCCATCGGCGGCCAGCAGTGCAAACTCAGCGTCCCAAAGTGTCAGACCCACTCAGCGTCAGTCCTCCAGCATTCTCTGTGCTGCAGCGCCAAGTTGAGCTTTCCCCTGCAAGGGACGCGTTACTAATGACACAAGGAGATGCGGTAGTAGAAGGGCTGTTGGCTCTGCAGTCATGCTCTCTCATGTGACCCAATGACTCTGGAATACGTGCTTGTAAAGGGGAGATTGACTTCAGTTGAATGGGATTCATCCCCAAAGCGTTCTCAGTGTCCTCAGTGTCCTCAGTGTCTCAGTGCCATTCTGGTTAATGTTCATACATTTGGGAAAAAAATGCTGCAAAGGTGAGATGTTAAAGGCTAGCAGGGATGCGGCTAACTACAATTACCTACATTTGAATAAGCTGTGGACTTAAATGATGAATGGGCTGTTGTAACTGTTATGCCTTTCTTGGTTCCTCTTCCTTTATTCCCACTATTACTCAAAACTCTTTTTGGATCCTGAGCAATTTTTTTATGAAACAGTGACATGACTGACACCATGTTGCTCCCAGCACTTGCGATCTGATGCAATTTGACCATGTGCATTACATGAATTTTATAGTGCATCATAGAATGGTTTCTGTAACTCCTTGAGTCCTGGGTTTGTTATTAACAGGAGTGAGACAAATTATTCATTAACTAAATTTTTGTTATCTACTATATTTACGTCCAAAAGTATCACTCCTTCTGATAAATGTCTTAAAATGTACCCATTATAATTGCGTACACACAGGGAAAAGGGATGCTCTACAGCAGCCACACATGAGCCATACCTAGTTCTAAGTGTCGGCTAGAGGGTTATGACGCCCCCTCAGTGACATAGCGTTTGTCATTTTTAACTAATCATCCAGCACCGGTACCTGACCTCACTAATGCTCTCATGGCTGAATACAATCAGATCCTCATATCAGTGTTCAAGATCTCGAGTAAAGCCCTCCCAGAAGACTATGACTGTTTCTGCAGCAAGGGAGGGGGCACAAGTTTCCTGTTAAAAACCCTTGATTTCTGAAGACTTTGAATGTATTGTCTAAGTTTATATAAAGCCCTTATTATGTAAAAATAGCATTATAATAGAACACGAATAGCAGCTCAAAGTGCTTTAGATACAAATGATAATGTTCAACAGTAACAGCAGAAATTAAACTGAGTATAATATGTGTAGTTACAAGATTCAGGAAAGAGAGGCAAGCATACAGGCCTCTTGGGTTCAATGTGTTGCGTTAACAGCACACCTGCAGTAAAAATGCACATCAGTGTTTCTTGAGAACAGTTTAAATAAATCATTACAGCCCAGCTGAACAACACACAGTCCAGTCTGAAACTTTTCCCACCAGAAAAGTAATTAATGGAAGGAACATTAAGCAGCTGACACCCACCCAGTGAGGCCATTTCAGTTACCTGTTCTGGGAAGAGACTGACTGCAGGTGGGGGTTGAGTTTTGAGCCCATTTAGTGTCTCGTCACTGCAGCCAGATCTGCATATTCCACAGCAACCTTTATGTTCTGTAATGTCTGCCAGTTCCCAAGGCAATCCTACACTCCTCCTCCCTCCCATCCCTCACTCATCATGGTGAGATCAGGATTCCAGAACTGGCAGCGGCTCACTTACACCGTCACAAGAGCAGAAGTAAACTAAGACTTGTATTTTTTTTTTCCCAAGCAGAGAACTTTTTGATGTTTCAAAGTTAAGAGCCCGCATTAAGAAAAACATTAGTTGAAGGACACGTCTTGTTCAGACCACCGTGTGAGTTCTTTTTAAACTGTGCCATCACTGTTGCACCTTGTTTTTGGTTCTACCTGCATGCAAGTATGCTTTAGAGTGCGGCGAATAAAACAACATTGTAGCCGCGTGGGTGGAACTTGTGTTTGAACTATGCAGTGGTGTTTGTCCTGAGGTCAGAACAGCTTTTCAGTAGTCACGTTACGTAAGGCGAAAGAAGAACGTTCACTTCGCTGCTGTACATCTGTTCTGATGTTGTACAGCAGTGCTAGACTGACAAATGTACTGAACGTTCGAGCTCAAGATAAATTATGTAAATGTGATTTTTAGCTGTCCTTTTGTCTTTTTCAGGAGCACATATCTCTTTATCTCTTTGTCCTTTAGAGTTAAACATGTTTTTGTTACCTTTAAAGAGTAACAACACCCCACTAGGTTCAGTTAACCTCACCCTCAATTCAACTTAATTGCTCAAAAAAAGAAAAGGACGCATCAGATCATTTGGGTGGGACAGTGGGTGAAACCGATTACTTGAAAGATCACTGACAGCTCGGTCTTTGTCGGTCATGTTCCCTGTGAAGCAAACAGAGCCCCTTAAATCAATAACAGTGATGCGGAGGAAACCAGCACAGTAATTACTGTCCTGTAGTGTGCTGCTTTCTAAACAGGATGTTTTTGTGGCCAAGTATCCAAATTGGGACCTTTTGGACTGGAAAGTGGACAACACACTGTAAATTAGACAACACATTAATATTTTTAAAGATGAGTAAAATTTGCTTTTATGAGCCTTTTGATGACATATTATCGTAGTTAATTAGTGTTCCATTTTTACTTATCTACTTGCATTAAAAGTTAAGTAAACGCTGAATGTCCTTTTGGTTTTTGTTGTTTTTTTTATTTGCAAGAATGCACATGCCTTCCCGTGTGTTCCCAGAAGCAGTATTAATTAAAGATGATACAAATATGATGTGAGTGTGTAAGTTGTGGCTTGAAAGCCGTATTATGTAACTGTGTTTTAATGAGCAGACTGGAGGCTTGCAGGCTTTGTCAGGGCTGAAGTAGATCTCTGTGTGTGCCCAAGCTGGCTGTGTAACCTCAGCATGAACTCCAACCTCTCAATTCCTCTCCACCCTGACCCTGACGCATCACATTTCACCCCATAAATTCTCCTGACCTTCCGCATGGCTTTGGATAGGGAACTGCGAGTACAAAGCTAAAGCATGCCATTCTTTGGTCAGGGTGCAGTGAGCAACACACCGTGCCAAGTGAAGTCGGTAAGAGTAAAGAGAGGTTAGCGCGACATGGAGCTGGCAGTGCAAGCAGCACTTGCATGTTACTGGCAATGCAGGTTTTTACACTGGCCCTACAGAGGTAAGGAAACAGGGAGTTGCAGAGAGAGATGCTTAAGATGTAAATACAGATCTGGTCTTCCCCTCTTCCTCTGCACTCTGCATTTAGCAAATAGCACTGGATAGTGTTTGCGAATTGGGTCTAGTTTTGCTCAGCCAATGAGATGCAGTGAAGTGGAATTAACAGTGTTACTGTGGACATAATGGCCAGACCGTGTCTGGGCTGTTTATGTGTAAATGGTTCCACTTGCTCTTCTCTTTCAAAGAGTTTGAGACCAAAGAGTATAGACGTTTTGATCAAGGAAACACCTGCAGCTTAATTAACAGAAAGAAGAGGTCTGTGTGGGACTCATTTTTCCAGCAAGATTTCCTCTCTCTCCTACTCGTCACTTAAACGTTTCAGTCCCTTAGAGGCTAATTGACATTACATTTTTTTACATAGTTCAGTTTTAATTTAATTAACATCTCGGTAACATCGCAGTAAGCTGTTTATTCTCAATAAATGTAAAGCAAAAATTAATCATTTTTGGTAGGCTTAACGTAGCTATGGCAACATGAAAAGTCTAGAAAAGCAATTGATAGCTGGTTTTCCATTCACATAAGTCACAACTGAAAATCACTGCTATATGTCAGGCAGGCCTTTAGTATTCTTTATTGTCGTTTATTTGCCTTTCTTTAGAGCACTTTTTAGCATTAGTTTATTCATTTTCATTATTTTATATTATTTTTCCCTGTTTTACATAAATATGCTAATTATTAAGTGATTGTTATTATTTTATTTAGGCTGTTCATGCATGTGCCAAATTTCTGTACATGTATGTGTGTCTTGCTTTCACATGCACGGAAGATTACCCCCACATATGGTGGATCCCATTGGAGTACTGGGGAAATGCATACCACTACCAGAAAGTTCCAAGTTGCAGAATTCAAGATTTTTACTAAATTCAAACTTTAAAAAAAATAATAATCTGCAGTATCAGTACATTTTCATTTAGTCATATAGCTAATGCTCTTATCAAGAATTGACTGAGTAAATTTGTTGCAGTTAACCCCTTAAACTCTACGCCAGGGGCCATCACAGCCAGGGGCCATCACAGAGTCTAACACAGCTTGTCGGTTGAACTTACCGTTGTAGTAAACAGATGAGTAAAACCAGGTGTATTTGAGAAGGGAAAGGACCAAACTGTGCGTGACCTCAGCCCTCCAGGTCAGGTTCACCTAGGCTTTTAATTACATTATACATCTTAAAGTTAATTAGTCAGCAAGCAATGTGATTCAGTAACTACAGTGAAACAACTATGTAAGGTATGAGAGAGAGGTATTCAATTATAGACCTGCCAACACGTCTGTAGAGTTCAAGGTGTTAAGAAGAAGGTTTTTGTGGATCAGAAAGTGAAAAAGCAAAAAACATTTAACATGTTGTTCATGACTTCTTTTGCAGCTGACTCGCTGAGCCAGAGCAGAACAGAGGGACCTTCAGCAATGTGGACCTGCGTGGGTTATAATGAGACAGCAAGCAGCACAAACTTGGGGCTGTGCCAGGACTTGGGTCTCGTCCTGTCCATCCTTTCCCTCTTTTACCTCTTCGTCTGTTTCCCAGTGGGCCTGTGCTACAATGCCCTGCTGGTGGTGGTCAACCTATCCAACAAGGTGTCCATGACAATGCCAGATGTCTACTTTGTTAACATGGCCATCGCCGGCCTGGTCTTGAATCTGGTGGCTCCGGTGGAGCTCCTGGGCCCAGACTTCACGCGCTGGCCAGTGTGGCGGTATGACGACGAGGTCTATATCACGCTCCTCATCCTCTTCAATGTCTCCTCGCTGGTAATCATGTACTCTACCACGCTCCTGAGTCTGGACTACTACATTGAGCGGGCATTGCCGCGCACCTACATGTCCAGTGTCTACAACACAAAGCACGTCTGCGGCTTCATCTGGGGTGGAGCCGTACTCACCAGCTTCTCCTCGCTGCTGTTCTACGTGTGCAACCATGTGTCCACCAAGATCATCGAGTGCTCTGAGATGCAGAATAAGGGTGCGGCTGACGCCATTATGATGTTCATCGGGTATGTGGTGCCAGCCGTGGCCGTGCTCTATGCCTTCACGCTCATCCTACGCATCCGCAAGGAGGCCACCCCACTGGATCAGGACTCAGGCAGGCTGGACCCTTCCATCCACAGGCTGCTGCTGGCCTGTGTGTGCGTGCAGTTCGCGCTCTGGACGCCCTACTACACCACCCTCCTGGTGCTAACTGTGACCGATATGCCGGGCAAATGGTACCGCTCGCGGCAAGTCACCGCCTACATGTTCCTAAGGGGCGTGTCCCAGCTTCTGGCCTTCTCCAGCAGCTTCGCCATGCCGCTCATGTACAGGCAAATGAACAAGAACTTTTCCCACAAGCTCCAGCAGCTGCTTAAGAGGCTAAACTGTGGTGAGCAGTCGTGCCCCCATGAACGCTCCGCTGTACAGCAGGTGATTACGTGAGAGTCCTAATAAAAACTGCATCCTCCCCCCGTTGCCCCCTCACTGGCACTTGCTGCATAACCCACAGACCCCTGGAATGTGTCTGTATGTGAAACCGTGGAACCCTCTGGTGACAGTGTGTATTTTTTTAACCTTTGGCTGGTGTTTAATTTTATTTTGTTTGTCGCTACGATGAACAAGGGTGACCAAGAAGAAAACCACTAAGTGCTGTTTTTGTGTAAGCTATGTTGATTCTTCTCAATACACCTCATTGACAAACAGGAAGTCTCATACACATTTCAACTGTCCATTATCTTGAAGGGAAATGTATAAGTGTTGGTAGCTTATTACAGATATGACACAACCTACTACTGCTTTGTGTCCAACTCGTTTAGCTCAAGGCTGCAGTTTGCCTGATGTTCCTAATATTGCCCTTGTGTCTACTACACCTCCAAATTTTGGAATGTTCTCGTCTAAGTCTTACACTTAACTGACTCACAATGTTGGATTAAGACAGGCTAACGGGCATTACTTGGGATTGTGCAGTCATATGCCAAAGGTCAGATGACCAAAAAAATTGCAGAAAATGTGTGTTCACATAGATATGATATTTGTCTGCGGTTTTAGGGCACAATTTTTATTTATTTGCTGAGTTTCACATATTGGGAAAATACAAAGTGTGCCATTACTTTTGCACATTTTATGTTTTATTTTTTCCCCGTCTGCGGTTTTAGGGCACAATTTTTATTTATTTGCTGAGTTTCACATATTGGGAAAATACAAAGTGTGCCATTACTTTTGCACATTTTATGTTTTATTTTTTCCCCAATGTATCAGATTCAGCCAAGTACATAAATAGTTATTGTGTGTTAAAATGTGCAGAAATATATTTTCTTTAGAGGAAATGTCCTTATTTACATGTCATTTAACCAGGCATGCCCAGACTTTTGCATATGACTGTATGTATGAACACCTCAAAATATCTCAGAGAAACTGATAACAGTGTGAAAGAAAGGTGCGCATGTGTATGCTGCTAAGGCAGTGTGATCTTACATTTGCTCCGCTGCTCAGACTTATCACTGCAGAATAGAGAAGGTTCCTTCATCTCAGTAAGGTTCAACCTTAATATAAAATATAAAAAAGTTTCACAAATTAGTAAAAAGGTATTGGAGAACACAGTCCACTACTAGACATTTTAATTATTGTAGTTTGAATCAGAATAGTTAATGCCGAAACTTGTTTGTACTTAAATTATGAAATCTAATCAGAGCAACAGTAGCCTGATCAGCAGGAGTAGCTGCCCGAGTTACTGTATTCATTCTCCAGGTGTTTGAGGACACTTTTTTTTAGCATTAGCATCAGCATCAGAAAGAGCTACACTGATAAACGTTGCTCAGTGGTCCTCATGTATAATCTCTGTTGACCTATTAATGACTTTTGCCAGGCAAGCAAAAGTCTGCAGGAAGACGTGAAGGCTGCAGGAAATTCCGTACTCAGTTAATAATTATTTAAATGGATCAAAGTCCCATTGATCAGAGTGAAACATTTTTAAAAGCAAATATGAAAGTGTACCTTAAGGTAGACAATTTAGGGCAAAACCCAGGAAAAAAATGACATGAAGCACAGGTTCAAATATCCTGACTTGCTTAACAGGTTGTAAACATTAACTGTGGAATTTAGATGGATGATTCTCAGCCCTCAGAAGAGTCTAAACTTCTACTGTGCATGACATATGAAAAAACAGAAATACACTCTAACCGAGTGAAAGCATAAGCACTTCTTAAGCACCAAGACGCCACTGAAGCAGGGAAAATGACTTGCTTGCATAATGTTTTGCTATGTCTAAAAAAAATCATATTTCGGTGTATTTGGTCACTAGGCAATGAACTTTTACCAAAATAAAATATATTTTTGAAAGTAAGTACTGTATGTGTATTGGGGGAAAATATTATCATTTAAAATCCACTTATGTAAGCAGAGGAAAGAATGTATTTAAGACAGAAAGACAATTAAAAAGGTCATCCTTTAAGCAATGAAACAGCAATCACAAAGCTATGCCTGTTGTTAGAATGTTTACGCCAGTATAAATGTGTAATATGAAATATGTGTATATATTGTATGTCAGATTTACTGGAATAGACTACATGCCATTTCAGAATTACAGTATTATTTTCTCAGAGATTTATTTAGTTACTGTTGTTTCAGCGATCATGTCCCATTTTGAGTCATAGATGTATTCAATAAACTAACATGAATATTACTCTGCTCGTTTGCCATCAGTTTGTTGTTCCCAAACCAGCCAATATGTCTTCACAACATGAGAAATACTGGGCATGTTACAATTTCCATCGACGAGAAACGATAGACGGCTGTGCTCAACCTATCATTCCCAAAAAAAGCCATATAAACATGGTTTATGTAACAGATGCACCAACTTATTTTTCATTCTTCGTGAAAGCCATCAAACAGTGCCAGGTTTTTGGAGCAGAAACCACACTGAAGCATTCTCTGGCAACCTAACTAGGTTTGGCAGCCTGTCTGCAGAGAGAGGGGGAACCACAGACATTAGATGATGTTTGCTCGCTCTTTCATTTTTATACTCAACAATTTGAGCTTGAGGAATGTGAATATGTAGGTCAAATATAGAGATGTGTATTTTTGTTCCAAACAGCTGTTTTTTTTAGACAACAACCACATATTTTGAAGACGGACACAAATCATGCTGAAAGCTTCACTCGGAAATACATCCTGGAACAGAAGGAAAAGGCATGATTTGGGATTCAGGTGGACTTGAATTTATTATCAATTTGATATTATCTATAAAAGTGTGTTTTGCTTCATCTACAAGACTAATGCTGCAAATGTTTAGTGATTCAGGTGGTACTGGTACTGGCAGTGATGTACAGTGAAAATACAGTAGAGTTCCATGTTATTTCCACACAGTTCCTGAGCCTTCAGCATGGCCTATTATTAAATAATTAAGTCAGAGTTAAAACTATATTTTTTTATAGTGGGTCAATCTGGCAAAAATAGCCACGGTATGTCACAATATTTATTGTTCCTGACATCTAATAATTCCAATTGGATTAAAAAGAATTTTAAAAAATCCTGTCAGAACTATGAGAACAATTTCTTTTCATTCAACGTTTCATCGCACGGCACTAAATACAATGATAAAAGTAATTATGCTTTTTTTTTTAACAAACGTGCCGTTTGTCCGTGGTCTTTAGACACTGAGATCACAATACGATCTGTAAAATTTATCTTGAAGCGTAAATATATTGTGTGTGTGTGTGTGTGTGTGTGTGCACCAGCCAGAGTGGCCGTGGGTGGAGCGGTCACAGGCGGGCAACACTGTGGGTACTCACTCTCAAGCGCCTGCGGTGTCCGCAAAACCATGCCACTCCACTTCTGAAAGCAAAGAGCATTCCAGACATTCTAAACATTGTTTTGACTTCCGAACACCTACTGCACAACATTGCTGCTTTTTGGGAAACAAAAAGCAATTCTGTCAGATAACTGGGAACAATGGAGCCTGGGTGGCTGCCGAAATGTCAGAATTTGTACTAAGCAAACGGTGAGGTCCAAAAAGACCATTCTGCATTCTTTTTAAATCCAACACACGTTTTCATCTTTTCATATTGTCAATAAAAGAATTTGAGTGGAATGAAGAATCTTTGAACAGTCATAGTTTTCCCAGTAACCTAGAAATTGTGAAAAACCTAGAAATTCATTTTACTTTCTGTACTTTTCTTACTGTATTTTTAAACTTTGTTTTTATGTTTTAAAAATCCATCATTAGAGAACAGTGACCTGCATTTTCCCTTCAAACAGATATAACAAAGAGAATTAGTCCTGCTTAACTGAATTTAGTTTAGTGAAGTGCATGTGACTCTCCATATTTTTGTGTTATCAGGTAACTTATCAGATATCACATATGTGTGTATATACTGATGGTGGGCAATATTATTGTAAAAATAATTATATACGTATTATACACACACATTATATATATATATACATATTCACTTCAGACAATGCTGTTAGCCACCAGGATCATCACACAAAAAACACACATTTATCATCATCACACACGAAAAATGCAACTGTCCAGACCTAAACCTATTACTAAACGCTCAGATTTAGCAAAACATGGATGTTTTCAGTTCTCAGTCCTGACAGGACTGGTGTTAAACACCACTGACTGTACATCTGGAAATAATGATAATGAAGTGGAATGGACTTGTTGCTATGGATGCAGCTTCCCGCTGATAGCACATGAAGCTTGTGGCTTGGCCTGAGCTGTGGGTGTCTGGGGCTTCTCATAAACTTTGTGAATAAAAACATTACCTTCTCAGACTTTCTCAGTCCATTTTACATATTCTAAATGGTGTGCAATATGTACATAAACTAGACACCAAAAAAGATTTTGAGTGGTTAATTTTAAATCTTAATGGAGTATTTTGAGAATAACAAGAACTTATTCAATGGTAAATATTATACTGTAATATTCTACTTCCAAAACGCGACATATATAAAGTCATTTCAGTTCATTCATTTCATTCTGACTTTTTATTCTGCAGCCTTTTCACTCATTTTAGAATCATCTACAGCTCTGGATAAGAGTGTCTCAGAAACATCTGTGGTCATGTGGTCAGAAACTGGTTGCTGAGGATAGTAGGATTTTTAATTGTTCCACACACGTTATAAAATCGGAAATCAGAATCAGAAAACTTTATTGATCACAGAGGACTTTGCTATAAAGACGTGTATTCATCTCAAAGCATACATACAAGTTAGCTTTTTGTGTGCAACCCAACCTCCGCCCCCCTCCCTCCCCCCCACC
>JBBPCX010000147.1:9373346-9393215 GCA_037974365.1 Hydrocynus forskahlii | reverse complement strand
AAAAGATACCAACAAGAAAAGTGCCTAATCCGAGAAGAATAACAGCCAGTTCTTTTAATAACAGAGAGAGGCTACCATCCACCACTTTCAGGCCTCCATTAAAGCACATCCTGTTTGTGGGGAACAGACAAATCACTCTGGCGATGCAATGCGAGGAAAGCCTTTCTTTTGAATGGCTGCTGATTAAACAGTGCCGGGAGGGTTTTATTCCAGTGACCACAACATCAGTAAAAATCATGTGCTGGTAAATGTCTATCATCATTAACTGCAACTCTTTTGCAAACAAAACATCAGATATCTCAGTTAGCTGTTTTCTTTGGCTCTATTGCCCATGTCACAATGACAGCTGTGATTGAGGAAGCCAGTGGGGTGCCAGACAGCCTGGTTCTATGGAAAAGACAGCTGTAGCAAAACCACCGTCCCGTGATACACCCAACCACACACCAGTGCACATGCATACACCCCACCCTCTGTCAGATGGGCTCTCACAGGTGCAGGGAGGTGTCATCACAGACTGTCAAATCAGTGACCTGTGACCCCAGGCAAACTGACATCACTGACAGGCCTTCCTTAGTAGGCTACTCTCTTGTCTCATGTTGTTTTCTGAAAAAGCCATTTTACTGATGCTGAAGTAGCCCATGGGGTGACTAAATTACAAAACTCCAGTCCCAATATCTGCAACTGTATAAATGCCTTCAGGTACACTGGTAATACCTTCAGAGGCAGCCTAATCTTCATGCTACCAATCACTGATACTTGGGCTCCACCTGGTGGTCTTAGGGGGATGGTGCAAGAGGCCAAGAAGGAAGACAGGCTTTTTGGCATTTCTACAGATACATCAGAGTGCGTCACAGTTTTTTCATCTTTGTGGATTTGTCCCAGTAGCTATTTTGGAACGTTTTATCCCTCTGAATCACCACTTGGCCTTCCTCCCACAGCAGGCCAGCACAGTGCACCTAACCTCTTGACTGGAAGGCTGTTTAGTGATGGGGTCTGCAGGAAGAAGCTTCTGCGGGAAAAAGGAGACAACCAAGAGAGTGCTACGCACACATTCCTGTAAAACACATATCTGGATTCACTCAGTGTCAGCCTGGCTCTAAGAGGGCCATCTTAATTGACATAGCTTTGTTCCAGATAGGTTGTAGAGGGTATGTGGACATTATACCTTCAATCTTTGTGTCAGCAATGCTTCCTGTGTTCACTGTTCTCCACAGTGCTTGTTTCGTCTGGCTGGCTCCTGTCACACTGCTCTGGCTGTGCAGTATCAGGTGGGATTTGAGGTCACAGTAAGGCTTTCATGCCATATTCACCACACATTATCATGAAATTAAAGTGGCCCCTTATAGTCACGCATGAACACACCACAGCACAACACACAGTGTGAACAGAAATTCTTTCTCTGCATTTAACCCATTCACCAAGTAAAGCGGTGGGCAGCCAGCAGTGCAGCACCAGCGGAGCAGTGTGTGGGCACGGTGCCTTGCTCAGTGGTATCTCAGTGGTGCTCCGAGCTGTCCTGGGACTCTTACCCATGGCCTTTTGATTGCAGGGGCAACTCCTGAACCACCAGGCCACTAGAGGATTTTTACAGTGAGAAGACATCCCAGGTTGGAATAATTATACCCCTGAGTCACTGGTATACAGACAAGCCTTATGAATGTCTTATGGTTTTGCATAATAAGCAAGAGTGTCCATCATATAAATAAAGACCATCACCTAAAGGTCAAGTGAGCTTTACTTACAGCTCTGTCTCTCTTAATTAAGTTGCTCTTTAATTATGGATAGTCTGGTAAATTTTCGATCCTACACTGTTTATCAGACACGTGGGCTCACATGTGGGCTGCAAATGGGACACGTGACAAAGGGACAGAGGTCCATGTTGAAAAAAATGAAATGGGAATTTAAAAAAAATGATGTCTTGGGGGGAAATGGAGACAGAGCGACGGGAGACTAGTTGGAGTTTTATTTTTAATCAAATCGTCATTTATGACAGACTGATGTTTTGGCGCGGAATTTGCATTCTAGCGCGCGCTCAGAGAGGTTGCCATGGAGACCGTCATTAAGTGGCCGCGCGGATGGCCTAGCCATCCCTCCAGACGGATTCCCAACCAATCAGCAGCGGGCTACGGCAAACAGTGAGGGGCAAAAGTGGGGGCCGTGCGAAAATTAGTTGTTTACTTGTGCGTCTGTGCTGTTTCTTGATTGGGGTGATATAAAAGTCGCATTCGGTGGGATAAAACAAATCAAACACGCAGCTGGCCGTGTTTTAGCGGAGGCTGTGCCGTTCTTAGAACTCTCCGCGTGTCATTTAGAACGGGCGCGCGAGCTGCTGCCTGGCAACACGCCATTATCTGTTGAGCCTCGTGCTGAACTGAGGCTAAGAAAGGGTCCTTATGCAGACTGGACAAAAGTATTGGGACGCCTGACTATTACCCCAACATAGAATATAATGACATTGCATTCAAATTCATAGACTTTAATATGGAGTTGGAACGCCCTTTGCAGCTAGAACTGCTTCCACTATACTTGGAAGGCGTTCCCAAAGAATTTGGAGACATTCTGTGGGAATCTGAGCCCATTCATTCTGTAAAGCATTTATCAGTTCAGGCACTGATGTTGGATAAGAAAGCCTGGCTTGCAAGTTCATCCCAAAAGTGTTGGATGGGTTTGAGGTCAAGTTCTTCCACACTGAACCCATGCAACCATGTCTTTATGGACCTTGCTATGTACTGGGGCACAGTCATACTGGAACAGAAAATGGGTTTCCCCAAACTGTCCACAAAGTTGGAATCATGGCGTTGTCTAAAATGTCTTGGTCTGGTGAAGCATTAAGATTGCCCTTAACTGGAAGTAAGGGGCCTAACCCAAACCCTGAAAAACAGGTGTGTCTCAATACTTTTGTCCATATAGTGTAATTCCTGACTTGCTGTGGGCATGGTGAGTCAACAGTTCCGTTTAGATTTGTACATTAGTGCCAGTGGCGAGTGGGAAACACAGCAGAGAGACGTTTTTAGAGCGACTGGGAGAGCTGGGGAACAGTATAAAGCATATTTCACAATTCAGTTCAGTTCAATTCAAATAACTTTATTTGCATGTCAGAGAGCATGTACAGTATTGCCAAATCACTGAAATTAAAGGGTAAAATATTTAACAATAAACCAAAAGCACCCATAGTTCAGTGTGACTCTTTAGTGACCTTTATCTCACAAAATTAAATAGGCTGGTTTTGTTACTGTGCCTTTACAATTTATGTAAATGCTCTCTATTCTGATTGGTTGACCGGAATAGCGCTTTGTTCACAACTTCGCCTTGGCTCAAACTGTCCTTATTAGTTTAATGTGAATAGGCGGGATTAAATGGCTGTAGGCTTATTAGGTGGATGTAAGCATGTTTCTTTTCATGATGAAAAAGGCCCATTTTCAGCATAGTTTGTATCTAAAAGGAATGTTACATAAATTGTTTCTTATATAAAAAGTACATTTTTTGTTTTACATGATATGGGCCTCTTAATGGAACACTTGCTTGCTGAAGCATTGGCGTGCAGGCAAAAGTTAAAATTTATTGAATTTTAACCCAGTGGTGCACTGACCTTCAGACCTGCAACCAACTAGAGGTCCCGTATTGCATTGTATAACCATCACAGAAATTGAGAGAATAAGTAAGAGTTTAATGAGGTTATCCTTTATATGATATTAAGAATGAGCCTTCAAAATTTCTATTTCACACAAGCACGTATTGGCTGCTGAAATTTGATTAGCTATTGCTGGGTGAACCAAAGAGAACAGGGCTTGTTTGTAAATTGTGATGTGTTTCCAAAGAATGTGGTAGTGATGCAATTTTTTGTGACTCTTGAATCCTTTTTCCTCTAGACATTGGCTAGTGAAGTTCCTTATTTTTCTATTGACATTATTCTCTAGGTGACGCCTTTAGACAAATGAGTTGTTATTAGCTAGGGTCTTGCGCCTCCTACAGGCCAACATACCATACAAATTTTGTCATTTTTGACAAAATGGTTATTGAAATATTTGCCTGAGTGTAAAGGCAACACCCACCTAGGGACACAGACCTCGAGGTCAGCTGGTGGCCTAATAGTTAGGGAGTTGCCCCTGGGATCAGAAGGTTCTGGGTTCGAATCCCAGGACTGCTAGTGGTACCACTGAGGCACCCTTGAGAAAGGCACCATGGTCTTTTGGTGGTCTCTCCCCAGGGATGGACAGGGTAGAGAGTGGCTGACATACTATGCTGGGATGTAGATGGGTTGGGTTACAGTCAGCAAAGTACACCTGTATGGTAGGTGTACCTGATACAATTGTTAAATGAGTATATTTCCAAGGTTTGTGGACTAGTTCTGTTTGACTGAAAGACATCCTCCATATGTTCACTAGATAGTGGACTAAGGCACGTAGAACAAACAGGAAAAAGATCCATGAGAGCTAATGACTATGCTTAAGGGGGCCCCAAGCCATACAGTCCAGATATAAAAACAAAGTGGCAAGAACAGCCTGTTTTCATTCGTGTTGATTTGTGATTTCACAAAAAACAGTATATACACATATATCCACCTATTTTCAGCTATAGATAAATAAATAGAATTTTATTGACCATGTAATTGCATCATTACAGTAGCAGGAGCATAAAACATCAGCAACATTAAATACAATTAAAAACATTACATCACTGCAGCACCATTAGGTCGTTTTTAATGTGGAGTAGTAGTGGTTAAACATTGCTCAATAAAACTGGAAGCATGTTTCTTGAGTATAGTAGCATGTAATATTTTCAGGGAATCACAAATAGTACAAAGTAATCATGACTAATGTCAGTGAACCTATTCATTTATCAGAGTAGCTGCTTGGGTTCTGTTCTGTCCCAGCTGTAAGGCTCATTGAAGAGCTTAATAGTGGGTAGAAATGATCTTGCCACAGTGGACCTCAGAGGAAAAATTAAATACAAGGTTAGTGAACCCTTTAAAGTTTCAAAAAACTGGCAGAAGAAATCTGGTGGAGACATGTTAAATATGAAAGCATAAAAAGGTTTTACAAGTCGTGTTATTAGTATCCCCTCTAGGACAAACTTGAGTATGTTCCCACGCAATAGAACAAACACGGTTGGACTGTTCTGACCTCCACAATGGGTTTAAAGAAGATCATCGTGTACAAATAAAACTGTGAAAGACTTTTGCATTATTGCCTCTTCCTTGAAACTGAGACCCAGACACCCCTTCCGGATGTACAGTCTGTGTGAGATGTAAGACTCTGAGAGGGGAAATTGGTGAGATATAGGAAAGCAGCAGCCAGCAGATGGCTGTCTGTAAACACCAGCACCTCTGCACTCTGTCAGTGCTGAGATTTACCTCATCTTCCGCACTGAAAAACCCATTACTAACAGTCAAAGAGTGGAAAATACCCTTTTTAAAAATGTTAGTTAAATAATTGTTATTTAGAGTGACTTTTGGATTTAAAAGGGAATTATCATCGTAGTCTCTTATCATTCCTGTAAAATGATGTTCCTACACCACTTTTGTTCTGATCAATATGACATCTGGAAATCTGTTTCCCAGTGTACTCACTGTCATTCTGCTGTGGCTAAAATGACACAGTACAGACGCAGTGAGCTCCTACTGAGCGCCATATTCAGTGTAAAGCGTTCTGGAAATGTGGTTAGAGGTGCATGAAAAAGGCCCTGGAGCTTTTCTTCAGATGCTTGGTGCAGAGAGGTGCAGTGAGGTGAACAGAAGCCATTTCTATCCAGAAAACTGAATTACTCATGTAATAGCATTTGACTTGTAATCTCAATGTCAAAGAAGAAGAAAAGGTACTTTGCTGTCCATCATCTTGAGAATTAAAGGAACAAGTACTCCAGAAAGGCCTTGTACTACAGTAAGGATTTTATTAAGAGACCTGTATTACCTGAAATTTTTGTCACATCGATTTATTGCATCTATGCTCTTCCATCACTGTTAGATCCTAAGGTAGCGCCACTTCACAAGTGGGTGGTCTAAATATTCCAGCTGCTCTTGAGGTTGAATATTACACCGCTAATGTGGATTTGTTTATTTAACTCAGTCACGGTCAAAGGCTCCTTTTTGTAGCCTGTTAAACTGTCTGCAAAGTGGTCTTGTAAAAGACCTCAGTGACGTTTATTCCAGTCTCATTTGGTAGTCCTTTTTCCCCGCACTCACTGTTCAAAAGCAGCAATTCACCAAATGTTTGTAAAAGCTACTTATGCGGAAATTAAATTTGATAAGAAACACTGTACTTGTATTAAGCTTGAGCTGGGAAGCTAAATTTGTATTATTACTCTTTATGGATTTCTCTTTGTTGAGAATGCTTAAATGTGTCTTGTATTTTTTGTGTCTTGTAAGTTTCTTAGCCGCCCTATGTACAGCTTACAGACTGAAACCAAATCTGTAGGCCAGAATGTGTGCATGTACCATGTTGTTCATTTAAGTTAACATGATTTAAAGAATTACCATGAGTCCATTTTGCCAAATGTGTCAGATGAAATGGTCACTTGAGGCGCGTCGTGATGTATCTACAAATTCTGACAATTTCTAACAAACTATATAGTGAATCAACAGATTCTTAAATGTTCTTATTAGAATTAGTTATAGGTGTTGAGTTGCTTTCTTAAAAGTAAAGGTGACAAAAACCCTGGTCCTGGAGAACCGGTGTCCAGGACCAGAACAGTGCATTCCTGCCACTGAAGACCTTGTTGTTTGTAACCATGTAACACAACCCTGTCCATGTAATGTTAGGGTTCTCCCTAACATTAATGCCAGGGTTCTCCTAAGGCATCATTCCAAAGAATCTAGTTGTCTGTGGTCTTGCACTTTAATAAATAAGGTAATCTTAACACTACGATGATCTTAGGAATGTGGGCCTCAAGCTCCTGATCTGAGGTTTCTCAGAAAGACTCGAGTCAGTCAGCAGACGTGACTTTTAAGAGTAAATGGACAGGACCTTCCCTGAAAACACGCCTCAAGCCATCAGGAGCACGGACGCATACCTGAGAGCGCCATGAAAATCAGGAGGTGTGTCTGCAGTCACCTGTTCAAAGTCACTCGGGTCAGTGAGTTCTTCTTGAGACTGATGCTGCCGATTGCACACAGGGTGGGGGTGGAGGACTGGGGGGAGTCAAACCCAGAGCCTAGGAAGGAGGAGAAATTGGAGGAGGTGGTGGAGCAGAGAGAGAGAGAGAGAGAGAACTTGAAAATTGAACCAAGCATCACCAGGGAGCGGGGATGGTAGAAGGCTGCTGTGATCCTCTACGAAGTGGCCTCTTGTTCTCCCCTCATCCAAAGGCAGGAGCTTAACTGCAGGGGGCGCAGGGAGTGGAGCTGACTTGGCATGTGGGATTACAAATCTCTGCCACCTCTCTGACTTGTGCAACGGAGCGCTGCAAGCTGTATGACAGCCACACGTCTGCAAAGTAAGTGCATCTCTTTTCAGGCTGTGGGAGTGGGCTGTGAGAGTCAGCTCATGTGTAGGGATATTCAGTGAAAGAATAGGAGCTGATGAAGAAAAAATAGGAAACTATATGAAATTAATTCAGCTTCAACTTTGCTTGACCACTACAGTGAGTTGCTTTGAAAATTAAAACTTTATAATTATCAATGACTAGAAGTGAATGTAAATGAATTATAACTGTACACTTCTGTTGTGTTTTTGGCAATTATTTTTGGAAATAACTTGGTAGGAATAATACATAATAAGAAATGTGATGTACATACATGCAGAGTGTATATGGTTTGTATAGACTATCTGTCATTGGAGCATCATTACCAGTAATACTGAAAACTGTAAAATGTAGGCATTTTAATGTAATGTTTTCTGTCATCACACCCTGCATCCTGCCCCTGTGAGAAAATGGTGTCGAAGCCTAAGAAAGAATTTTCTACTCTAAATATTTATGTATGTCCCAAAAGATAGGGTCTTTTTTGCTGTAGCGCCATCACTTTGACTTACTAAGATATTAGGAACAATAAATATAAAGTCATTTTTTAACAGGATGCTTTATAAGTCTGACATATAAACTTCTCCTGAGCTACACTCCTACTTTCTACATGCATTGTTTAAACTAATGAGGCGAAGCTCATATAGTCCCTTAATTTGATTGCTCAGTTTCTTTATGAGATATTTATTGTCAAAGAGAAACAGTGCTTGTTAGAGTTTAGGGTATCAGTACCAAGCAGATTAATCAAGCAGGCGATTTTCCTTGCCGTCATTCTTTGAAACTCTGGCAAGCCATCTGTGTATGAAAACAAAGCGACCTAATTTTGGCAAGCTGGCCGTACTTCTTTGCCTATTCCGCCTCTTGACAACCAATTTCACTGGGAACATGATCCCTACGCAGAGGGCTCTACTGTGAAAGGTCATAATATTTACAACCGTGCCAGGTGTGTTACTATAGAATATGTCTAACTCTATTTCAATTTGTACATTTACATTTTTTCATTGAAATCCGTGCAGCCTTTTGTCTGATTCGGTATGTCCACACAGGGCCAGTGAGTTATAGCTGTCAGAGTGTGTTTTATGGGAAGGGCATTAATATTTCACACGTTGCCTCAGTGGGGAAGGAGCAAACTGAGGGGCTCTGGTCGCCCACTAAAGGTCAAGGTTCTCTCAGCCACACCAGTTCATTTTCAGTAGGACAATAGTTCTGCACATTTGATGATATTAGTCAAATGCAAAGGAAAGCAAAATGGTCTGGGATTTCCCCCTCACATGTTATAACTGATAGACGTTACAAGAACTGTCACAAAGTGACTGTGGCTAACCTTTACTTTGGGTTGTGCCGTGACTGCTGTTTACCTCTTTACTTTGGGTAAACTGAAATGCTCTCTGCATCTTTGCATCTGTCACTTATCATTACAAAACAGAAAATAAATCATCTATAAATTATTTGTCAAATGTGTCTTTAAAAGAAAAAGCCTGGTTAGATGCATTTAACTGTTTGGTGATAATAGCTCTTTGTGGATTGGGCTAGGATTGTCTCTGGATCTCAAAGCAGCTCTTCAATGCATCTGTTTAAGTTCTTTCTTTGCATTTTAATTCTCTGCAAGCAACCTGTTTCTTCAATGAATGCTTTGCAGACAGGTTGGTAATTTGGACACGGAGAGTAAGAATCCTCCCCATGATTTTGTTCCAGCTAACTTGGTTTACTCAAATCAGCAGCAGAGGTATCCAGGCAGCTAGAACAAAATCTTAGGGATTTTCACCTCTGAACCTGAACTACCCACCATTGCTTGCAGGTGACCAAAGCAAAAATGGTGTTTTACCATAAAAGGCAAAAGCATAATGTCATAATTATTGTGTACAGTTACTGTTGTGGTGTAGGGAAGCCAATGCACAGATAACATAATATATGTTTTATTAACAAGGCGTACTGTAGAAAGTATCAAAAATAAGAGGTTTTGGTCAAAAAAAAGAGATGCCATGCAAGCACAGGAGCTGGGTGCCATGTATTTTTCTTTACTTGTAATTACTTTTTCTTTGCTCCCCCTCCCACCCCCACCCCATCTTTCTCACTAGATTAGGTGTCACAGTAATAGCGTCATCAGCTGGTACTTGGTGAATAATCATGCCCATGGACTGGAGGAGGCAAGGCAGCGCTGGAATTAAAATGTGTGAAGAACAAAGCGTGCAAAAGACAGAGCAAGGAAAGCATAGCCCCTAGAGAGACCCCTCGCGTTTGGAGCCATGGATTACACAAGTCCAGGCAGCCTCCATGGATGAGAGGACTGCACGCAAAATGGATTTGTTTATTGGCCACTTTTCCCACCTTTGTGCCATCTCGAGAAGCGAATCCCTTAGAACACTGTTATGTAATCCTGAGCCATCTGCATTGTAAGATTTCACTGCTAAGAATGACAAGTGTGGCCTAAATGAGTGGTCCTCCCAACCCTGTGAGCTGGCCGAACACTCAAAGACAGTATGTAGCACGGGCAACGCATGTGACTTATGATTTGGAGTGTTCAGTACTGAGACTCTGTCAGTATGGAAGAGCAGACAACGACTTTGATTCAGATTTATGGGAACAGCACTGAGCACTTAAATACATCATTTGACTACAACTCCACAGATCTGAAGGAGAACTCAGATACCTACAAGTTTTACATCATTGGCCTTTTCCTCTCCTGCCTTTATACGATCTTACTCTTCCCAATCGGCTTTATAGGGAATATCCTCATACTGGTGGTCAACCTTAACCACAGGGAGAAGATGACCATCCCTGACCTCTACTTCATCAACCTGGCAGTGGCAGATCTTATTTTAGTGGCTGACTCGCTCATTGAAGTCTTCAACCTCAATGAGAAGTACTATGACTATGCCATCCTGTGTACTTTTATGTCTCTTTTCCTGCAGGTCAACATGTACAGCAGCATCTTCTTCCTGACCTGGATGAGTTTTGACCGGTATATAGCCCTGGCCAATTCCATGAGCAGCAGACCCCTGCGCACCATGCAGCATGCCAAGCTCAGCTGCAGTCTCATCTGGATGGCCTCCATCCTGGCCACACTCCTCCCTTTCACTATAGTGCAGACACAACATACGGGCGAGGTGCACTTCTGTTTTGCTAATGTCTTTGAGATCCAGTGGCTGGAGGTAACTATCGGTTTCCTGGTGCCCTTCTCCATTATTGGCCTGTGCTACTCCCTGATCGTACGCATCCTTATGCGTGCTCAGAAGCACAGGGGCCTGTGGCCACGGCGGCAGAAGGCTTTGCGGATGATCGTGGTGGTGGTGCTGGTGTTCTTCATCTGCTGGCTGCCTGAAAACGTATTTATCAGCATCCAGCTGCTCCAGGGGACAGCTGACCCTTCTCAGCGCAGCGCTGCCACCCTGTGGCATGACTATCCTTTGACTGGTCATATCGTAAACTTGGCTGCCTTCTCTAACAGCTGCTTAAACCCCATCATCTACAGTTTCCTGGGAGAGACCTTTCGGGACAAGCTGCGGCTCTTTGTGAAGCAGAAGGCCAGCTGGTCTGTGGTCTATCGCCTCTGCCACCACACTCTGGACCTCAACATCCCTGTCAGAAGTGAGTCTGAGGTGTAGGGCTCAGCCGAGTTATGGGCACAAAAGAAAATGAGTTTCTCAAATGAGTTTCTTTTGAGTTGTCGAGAAGAACCTTGGAGAAGTTCTTCAGCCGGGACTCATTCTCAGAACGAAGTCACTGAAACTGCATATGCAACAGCAGTGAGGTGGAGACATGTGCCCACCAACTGACTTAGAGGTGCACAGCTCAGCTTACAAAAGCAAGAGCTGAAGAAGCACCATGTTTGGTTTATATCCAGCAGAGTGTAATCAATACTCAGTGGAATAAAATGAAACGATTATTCAGGGTAATTCTTTGCGAAGATGTTGTTATAATGGATTAAATAGCAAAGAAACAATAACCTGTTTTTTTTTTCTCAAAGTAAACTATAGATATTGAAAACATATAATGTATCAAAGGTACATCTTTTATACTCCAAGATGCTCAGTGAGCTCAAGGTAAGGGAACAAATAAAAAGACATCAAAGCATATGTGATCCTTTTCTCCTGTGCTTCGCTGCGGTATATAGTCTTATCTTCAGGTAATTGCTGCACAATGCTCATTGTCACTATATATAATTCAAATGTATTGTAAAATCGCTTTTGGTTAAAAATATATACTGCGTAAGGGAAGTGGGGCGAAACTGTGAATATGAGAACTGGCCATGTTCAACAAAATGTGTCATGTTCACACTCCAACCCTTTCTTGTTCTTTGACTTTGCAGTACTTTCCCACACTCTCAGAGTAAACACAAGGAGCAAAAAAGTTTGAACCACCCAAGTTCGTTTGGAGTTCACTGCCCACCTTAGTTTGACACGAACAATGCCTCCAAGTAAATTTGGGTTAAGCAAACCACATTAGGAGGATTACGGCTCAGAGGAGTTATCGATTCTAACCGCAGGTGTTGGCTCCTGTTTACCAGGGGTAGGGACAGGGGGCAGGTGGTTTGCGGAAGACATAAAGCAGTGTAAACACATTATTCGCGACTTCAGTAACCCATCTAGCAGTACTCCATCAGAGGTGTTTATTCAGTCCGGTGCTCTCAGTCACGTCTCTTTTCACCTCCCTGTGTCATTCCCCCAAGCTCTGACATCAGTCGTTACAATGCTCATCACTATACAGTCATATTCAAAAGTTTGGTCAAATTATGTTTGGCTGACTTTTCAAGTCAAAAGAAGTGCATATGCTCTACAGAGAACACACCTTCATATTTTAATGTACAGTTACAGTTTATTTGCTACATTCATTCCATAAAATATATAAATATAAATTATAATTATTGTTATAATTATACTTTGTAATATTATATATTGCAAAGTTATGGCAACTTTTATTTTTATTTATTTATTTATTTATTTATTTTTGCAGAATTAGCAGAGAATGCCACAGTTAAATGTATGTGAAAATCAACAAAACATTATAACTAGTTAGGACTGATAATCATAGATTAAAGATCCACCTGTTACTATTACAAACACGATGAAGCTTGACAGTTTGCTTGCCTGTGTTTGTATGTTACTAGAAATATAAAGCCCACACCTGGCCATATTGTCTATCAAAGCTGCAAGAGCTGTGGTCATAATTAAGCACAGCTGGTCCAGAAGCCCAGACTGAGGTTGGTGTTAATCTCTGAAGGCCAGTATATCTCCAGAACAAGTGGGTAGGGCATCTAAATTAAATTCATTTAAACATTTTCTCTAGATGATGATATCAATCTTCCTGCTTCAACAAAGTGGATTAAGCCTATGTACCTCCTCACATACCTACCTGCACAGAAGTCGGGGGTTCAGTCCTATCGCACTTTTCCCTTGCAGTTTTAACCAGGTGACTCTGTCCTGTTTCAGTCTGGTTAGATTGTGGTGTGTGCTGAAACCGCTAAGATATTTCCTGACCATTGGAATGGAGATACATTGTACAAAATATATATACACACATTGAGATGACCATCTAACCTGATGCCATACATAGCAGAAATGTACAGAGCGTTCTTTCCCATGAAAACCAGACTGAGAAAACAAATACGAATGTTAAAAGTCATGAATAAGCCTGGAGGGGGGTCATCTTATTTGTTTTTAATGATGATACCCATTCAGCTCTTACAAGTCACAGTAGCAATCTTTATTTCCCACCCAAATAATCAAGTACTACTATATGCATGAAAGATTCTGGGAGCTAGCACTGTTTAGATATAAGAAGCTTTTATATAGCTTATAACGTTGACTAAAAAACATTTTTAATCACCACTGAAAACGTGTGTGGTCGAATTCCTATTTGCTTAACCATGAACACAAATAAATGGTTACTGCGATCACATCCCCAGACTACAGTAGAGAACCATTGAGAAAACTGCAATACCACCTAGAGCAACACTGTCTGACCCTGCTGTGTCTTTAAAAGTGAAAAAATTGATCTTGAATTGCATGAATTTCTTTCTATTTTTAGTTTGGCCTCTAAAACCATGAGGTATAGTTATCCATGGCCATTAGAAATGTGACAAGCTTTTTTGTACTTCCTGTAACTTCATAATTTCTCATGATAATGACTTTTACAGTTAATTGAGGATATAATCCGATCTGTGTCTGGCAGTGGCGATGTGTTGTGTCGCCAGTGTACAGGGAGTGGGTTAGAGAACAGGCTGGGAAAACACGACATACAAACCAAAAACAAAACACTGGCAAAGCATCAATTGTTTTTCCAGCTGTGATAATGGGAAGTGGTCTGGGAAATGTGAGCCAACCACTTATTGGTGATTTGGAAAGGAAGATATCATGTAAAAGTATTGCTTAGATAAGTAACATAAGGACAATTAAAAAAAAAAATAAATAGCCCACCCCTTACACGGAGCTGGTATGGGATTTTTGTGAACAGGCCTTGGTTGTGTCAGAGGTTCGGTGTCAGTCAGGAAAAGCTGGGAACTGCCTAGAGATGTTGTAGGTCAGTGACATGGGGCTCAAGACAGGAAGATTTGTAAAAGATAATCTAATGAAGAGCTGGACAGCTGATTAGAATATAAAAATAAGTGGCGCCATACCAGATGCAACACCCCTCCACTCAAACACATGGTTTATCCCAAGAGAAACAGCAAGTGGGACATATTCAGTGTGTATGCAGGAAATAAATAGGCAGGATAACACAATGAGACAAAGAGCAAAAGGGGACAGAGAGAGGATGAGGCATAGACTGTGAGAAGTCTGTGACAGTAGGTCTGGACACGCAGCTGAGACTGCAGAAAGGTTCAGAGTTGAAGGTCTCTGACGTCACTGCTACTGGCACATACATTTTTTCTACAAAGCTTCTCCTCTGATGTGGTTAAATCAAAAGCTCTATCAAACTGCTGTTGGATAAAATTCACAGGCACATGTGCAGTTCTCTCAGGTGGGCAAAGTGCTGCATCCTAATTTTCACATTTAAAAGTCTTTCTCCACACTGGTCCCGAGCTAGCAGTCTTCGCACATTTATTCTGAGCATGAAGTGTTGAGAGAACCACAAGCTGTTAGCTGACAAACATTACCTTTCCTTAATTTTTCTGTCATTTGTACAGCAGTGATTCTGGTCAGAAGCTGAAATAATGACTTCTGAAATGGATCTGCAAACCTGACAAACAGGCCCCAGCTTTCAAATACATTAACGCACTAACCGAGGACATGGGCGCCCAACACCAATGAGAAAGTGCTGCCATGTCAAGGCTAATTAATGGAGTGTGAGTTAATGCATAATCGTGGAGCTGCGCATTCAGGGGGAACTCAAGCCTGAATAATGGCTGTGACCTACAATTACATTTGCATATTAAAATCTCTACTGGAAAAAGAAAAGAGGAAGAAATTGGATTGGGTTTCATCAAGTCAAGGGAAAAAGGACCAAAATGCACTATACTCCCAACACTTCTAGTGACCAGGGAAGAAACAGCCCTGGTGTTTGATTTGGTTTCATGAAACACACAAGAGCAGATGAATGGTAAGTAGCTAATTTTGCAATTTCATTAATAATAGTGTATGACATTAAATAAGTCTATGAAACGAACCCAGAGTAGCAAGTGACATTTATTCTAACAAGACAGATTTACACCCATGCACGTTAGTGATAGAATTCTGACCTCTAGTGGCTAAACTGGAGTAGGCAAGCGTGTTTCCACAAACCCAAACACTGGCTAAAACATTGGCCAACAAGTCAGGGATAATCTTTTCACAAAGGGCCTGCGTGGCTAAAGGACCGATTCTGCTAGTTTTATGACCTGCAGCCACACTGGCCTTTTGTGGACAAGAATGAACACCTTTGCTCCGTGTTATGTCAAACTATCCAAAAAGGTGTAATTCCCTGCTACTTGCAACCAAAGCAGGCAAATGACCAGTCTACATTGCCTGGTTCTTGTCAGACTGCAATTGGTTTCATATTGATCAATAAGCACTAGTTTGAATTTAGGAAGGGAAAACCAATTTTCAGAAATGTACAATCCAATTGTTCAGATGCAAACCTTAAATGACACAAATGGACACATGCAGGGCATCCCAAGTAGGGGGACATTCTACCATTAAAAAAAGGAAAAGTACCATCAACATTAAAGTTTAAGAGACACAAAGGTTCTCTGGGCATTTTAGACAGCAAACAGCTACATAGCAAACCCCCGGATCCCAATAAGAATAAAAAAAACAAACAAAAGCATCAACATAACTGACTTGGGTCATCTTGAAAAACTGCATTCCCCCTCTTAAACCAGAATTCCCAACCAAGCAGTAGGACTCTGCATACCAAATGCCCATTTTTTTGCATCTGACATTACAATATTCACTGGAAAAGCCAGTGCTCTGTTCAATTCAGAACAAATGTGGTTTTAGAAGCAAAAATGTTCCATTAACCAAAGCAGTCCAAGTAGACAAACTGAGGTAGTGAATTTTATTAACAACCCAATAATCAATGTAAAAAGATAAATATTTCAGCATGCAACTAATGCTACTCTACAATGAGCACTCCTAACTCTAAATACACATTTTTCCACCTGAACCTGAGTCTGTAGGGAATGTACTATAAAATTATGCCATCAGTTTTAAAATCCATTGCTTAAGAGTGTTTGGTTAACAAAAAAGTTTAACACAATGAAAGCTGTGAATTATGCACGCTCCCCTCGGATTCGCCTTGCAAGCTGGATGTCCTTGGGCATAATTGTGACCCTCTTGGCATGGATGGCACACAGGTTAGTGTCCTCAAACAGACCAACAAGATAGGCCTCACTCGCTTCCTGTTTAAAATAATCAAAAGTCAGCTGAAAGCTACTGACTAGCACATACTTGCAAAGATTTTACAAATAAATTCCAAATAAAAAACACAAAGTAAATGGTAATGCAAATCTTTAAACTTGCCTGGAGAGCACCGATGGCTGCACTCTGAAACCTCAGGTCAGTCTTGAAATCCTGCGCAATTTCTCTGACAAGCCGCTGGAAGGGCAGCTTGCGGATGAGCAACTCCGTTGATTTCTGATAACGACGGATCTCTCTCAGAGCAACAGTTCCAGGCCTATGGAGAACAAAGAATGTCAGAATGCTTGACAGCAACGTTCACTGCAGCCTTCAAGAGGATGATGGAAATGCAGAGACGCCGCAGACTTCATTTCTCACCTGTATCTGTGAGGCTTCTTGACCCCTCCAGTAGAGGGCGCACTTTTCCTAGCAGCCTTTGTGGCCAGCTGTTTCCTCGGAGCTTTCCCTCCAGTTGACTTACGCGCGGTCTGTTTGGTACGAGCCATGATTCCTCAGATGCTGGAAAACTGAGATCAGTACAAGCAATTAGATGTCAAGCGAAAACCAAGCATCGTTTTAGCCTCAAGTAGTTCAACAATTACCCCAACCCCACATAAAACCCACCCCAATTTAGCCAAGGACACCATTTGGCGGGCAAACTGCACATTACTTGCTAGCCAAGAACTTGATCGGCCCTGGACCAGTGTAAGGTTGCACTAAAATCTTTACCATGCTCAGAGAAGCAGTAGTAGCAGTTTGTTTAATGCCATTTGAACAATTACTTAATGGAAAAATAATTTAACAATGTAGATTTGAAAACAAGACAAACATTAAAGATTTAAATCAATGTTTGGCAATTCCAAAAACGGGGGTACTTTATTAAAAACACTTCAACAGCAATCATTTGGCATTAAAATAATTGCCTTGTGTTAGACCAAAACAAAGTAAAATGTTTCATATTACAAAACTGACAAGGGTTGAAAGGGGTTCTTCGGCTTTAAGCCTAGAATGAACACAGCATGTCTAGTTTTGAAAAGAAAACCATTGTATCTTATTAGCAGCATGGCTAATCTCATGCTATTTGTTAATATACATCCCATTCAGGATACCAGCGCAGGTCTGAGATCCGATTTTGGCCACTAGGAGTCCAACAGTTACACCAACCCGCACAGACAAACCACTATTAGACTAACGACACAATATTGGCGGGCAAACTGTATATTACTTGCTAGGTAATGACTCGTCCAGCCCTAGAGCAGTGTAAGGACGCACTAAAATCGTCACCATTCTGTCAGATGAGCAGACAAACACAGCTCCGACTGAGGAGAAGCTCGAACAAATGTTTGAGGAGGAGACAAAATGGCGGCACGGCTACGATTCTATGGCTTCCTGTCGATGCCAGCCCACCCGGCTCCCAGTCTGAGGGGCTTCTCCTGAATAAATAACTCAACAGCTCGGATTTAGTAACTCTAGTAAATATGAACCATTTTGTATTACAGGAGTGATGGTTACACAAGTTAGCCGAGAAAAACGACATAGTCTGGTCTGTTTAAAGTTATCAAGGGAGCCATCAAACAAACATTCGAAAGTCTACAACGGTCAAATTTACACTCGGCCGAGTCCCCAATGCCACTAATGTTAAACATGTCTCTAAATGTTTCAAATTAAAACCATTAAACAAGCCACAGATGTTTCACAAGATTTTGAAGCTCCAAGGCTAGGTTTTCAGTTTAAGCGCCCTAAACGTTACTCATTGTCCAAAATGGCGGGCAAAGAAAAAGCACCAAGTCTTTCAGGGGGACAGACAGACCAGCACTTAAACTCCCCTAAATACCCAAACTGCTCTTCAAACACTCAACGTCCACAGAACAGCTCTTCAAACTCCCCCAAAGCCACAACGACCACAGCCTCCTGGCCACTTCGGTAAAGTCAGACTTCTTTCGATCCACAAACCGAGACTACTTAGATAATAATTCCTCTGTCAGCCCAGCAACAGCAACGAAGCTGATGTTTATTTTTAAATAAAGACACAACATTTTCTTTCACTGGTGCTAAAACAAGCGCTACTACAGTTAGTTCACTCAAAACTAATGTTCGTAACATCTACTTTACTGACTTAAATTACAAATACGTTACCTAAAACGTTCCGCTCTGGACCTCCAAATGTGTTTGAAATTACTGGGCTGGTGTTTCGAGTATTTATAGCTTTCTGGGGCTGCCGCCACACACCAGCACCACGTGACCCGAGAGGCTCCTCCTTTGCATTTGCTGTTTCTTTACAGCAGATTGTTTCGTCCAGTGTTTGTCTCCAAACTTGTTGAGGGGCCTCGCTGTTTTTGGTCACTATTTATCGCTTTCTGCAGGCTATGACAAAACTTGAGCCATTTTATACTGTTTTATACGTGCCAGTCAGTTTGTTTAGCTCTAGTTTGTTGGTTATGACAAAGCAGTTTCTTTATTCGGCCAAAATAGCTCTTAGCAAGTTAATTTTGAGATGATCTGACCTAAAAGACCAAATAAACGTCTTCTGCTGTGTTTGTTTTGGAGTCAGGCAGGTGGTTGATACCAGAGTGAAATGCTAGGGTCTGTGTTTTGGATGCCTGGTTCCTGGAGCTGGTTTTCTCCTCCTCTTGCAGGTAAAGTGGCCCTTATAGTGAACACACCACATCAAAGCGCACAGTATGAACAAATTCTTTCTCTTTATTAAACCCATTCACCAAGTGAAGCAGTGGGCAGCCATCAACAGGGGGAGCAGTGTGTGGGGACAGTACCTTGCTCAAGTGAGCCTCTGGTGCCATCAGTAGTCCTAGGATTCAAACCCACAACCTTCTAATCGCAGGGGCAACTCCCTAACCACCAGGCCACCAGCTGCTCCAGACATCTAAAGCAGACTTCATCACTGGCCACTGAAAATGTTTAGATCACTGTGTTTAAAAATGAAAAATAGTAACTATACAGCGGATTGTTTTGTTCAGTGTTTGTGTCTCCAAACTTGTTGAAAAGCTTTGCTGTTTTTGGTCACTATCAATCGCTTTCTGCAGGCTCTGACAAAATCTGACTCAATTTTTCATTTTGTTTAAAAAAGAAACAAATAAAAGACAAAGTAGATTTTTATTGCATTAATGACAAACCTCTTTCTGTGCAAGTGATTTGCTGGTACAGTGCACAAATACTTTACACACAGCAATGTCAGTGTTAAACTGATATTTGTTACACTAATGTTTGTGTCGTGTTGCACTATTGGATCTACAACTGAAACAAAGAAGAGTCGTAATCAGAAATTTAAGCCAGCATGATCTTTTCAATTCTTTTGGCAGTTCAATAAATAAAATAGTGCAGTACACCAGAGTGATATATTGTATTTAGATTGGTGTGCACTATTCATTCCCATACACTGTACAATAAGGTCATAATCGTAATCACCAGTGTACTTTCCCCGGAATAGATATGCGGGAACAACAATAAGAGACTAAGATAAGATAGAACTTTATTTATCCAGAGGGAAATTCTTGTGTCATTAGCATGCTCAGTGCAACAAGAAAGAATAAAAGATTATAAGATAATCGAAATAAGAAAAAGACTGTCAATAAACAACTAT
>JBBPCX010000147.1:9323535-9373246 GCA_037974365.1 Hydrocynus forskahlii | reverse complement strand
AGGATATATATATATATATATATATATATATATATATATATATATATGTATATGTATGTGCATGTGTGTGTGTATAAATAAATGTGTGTGTATATCTATCTATCTATCTATCTATATATATATATATATATAAGTATTCCTGTGTTCTGCAGTATTCTCAGTTCAGCAGTGTTGGTTATGCAGTGTGTTCAGCAGAATTTTGGTGTGTTGTGCAGTGTGTTCAGCAGTGTTGATGTGTAGTGTGTTCGGCAGAATGTTGGTGTGTGGTGCAGTGTGTTTAGCAGGGTTTTGGTGTGTTGTGCAGTGTGTTCAGCAGAGTGTGTATTAATTTATTTCTGCAGTGTGTTCAGCAGTGTGTTGGTATGTTGATGTGTTGTGCAGTGTGTCGATGTGTTGTGCAGTGTGTTCAGCAGTGTTATGTGGTGTGTTGATGTGTTGTGCAGTGTGTTCAGCAGTGTGTTGATGTGTTGTGCAGTGTGTTCAGCAGTGTTGTGTGGTGTGTTGATATGTTGTGCAGTGTGTTCAGCAGTGTTATGTGGTGTGTTGATGTGTTGTGCTGTGTAGTGTGTTCAGTTGTGTTGTTGGTGTGTAGTGTGTTCAGTTCAGTGGTGTAGTATAGTGTATTCAGTTCAGTGTTATTGTGTAGTGTAGTTTGTTCAGTAGTGTTGTTTTGTCTCTGCAGTTTCTAGTTTTGTCCTGGCGGTGGCGCCCGAGAGCGCGAGGAGAAGAGCGGCCCCACGCATGCGCGCTGATTGTTTTGACTGAAAATGCCGTCGGTTTCGAAAACGGCGGCGAACGCTTCTCCTCAAACCGAGAAACCAACCCACTATACGTGAGTAAAGTCCGCACTAAATGCACGAAAACGGGATTTTATAGCAATCCGGTGCCTTTTTGGTATCCCGGAGGTTGCTTGCTGCTTGCTATACTTGGTATTTCCAGATCCTTCTTGCGTTTTAAATATGGTGCTTTTCCCCTTTTGTAAATTCTTCCGAATGCACGTAGCACGCCAGTTTTGATTTAAGGGGAAAATATTGTTTCCAGTCTCGGTTAAATAACAGTCTCTTGTTGTTTTTAATATCGTCACCGTCGGTATGTGTTGGCACCTATGTTAAGCCTAAAAGACTCCAAAGTTAAAGACGAAAACCTGGCTGCAGGCTGGACGGACAGGGTTCAGCCAGGGAGAGCAGTTCTCTAGATGTAGCTGCTTCGTTCTCTCCTTCCTCCGCCTCGGCCTGAATAGCTGCCACTACGCTACTTGCTTTACGTACGGTCCCGCTGGATGACTGGAGTGGGCGTCGAAGATTGTGCGTAAGTTTTTTTGATAATCGCGAGATGCTTAGCGCGAGCTTTATAGTTGCTCGGGAGCCCATGTTAAATATCCAGACTGAGACACGCGTTACTCGGTGTTTGTGCCACCAAACTTGTTGAACGGCCTCGCTGTTTGTGTTTTTGATAAACTACCAGTTGATTTGTGTTCGCTCTGACATAATCTGACCCATTTTATCAGTGCCAAACAGTTTGTTTGGCTCCAGTTTGTTAGTTGTTGTGGCACGCTGAGTTTAAAGGAGGTTCGTTATTTCTCTCAACGCAGAAGTTTGTTTTGAGATGATCAGACCTAAAAGACGAAACAAAAGTCTACTGCTGTGTTTGTTTTGGAGTCAGTCAGGTGGTTGGCGCCAAAGTGAGGTACACACTGGCTGTGTGTTTATCATGTCTGGTTCCTATAGCTGGTTTTCTCTTCTTCACTCAGGTATCTAAAGGAGTTCAGGACCGAGCAGTGCCCGTTGTTCCTGCAGCACAAGTGCACACAGCACAGACCCTTTACATGTTTCCACTGGCATTTTCTAAACCAGCGAAGACGGAGGCCGATCAGGAGACGGGACGGGACTTTTAACTACAGCCCAGACGTGTATTGCACCAAGTACGACGAGACGACTGGCATATGTCCCGATGGAGACGAGTAAGTGGCTGTTCGGTTGTGTTTACTATAGCGTGCACTTATTTACTGTGTGTGGAGGAGTGGTGTCATATGTGCAGACAGACACCAGCTCTCTCTCATGCGTGTTGTATAGCTTTAATTCTATTGGTTATGCTGCTTACTTTCTTTTGTTCTGTCCACGTTGTTACTCTAACAAGGCAAATTTCACACTTGTGGGACTAATAAAGGGTGATCTTATATGGTCTTAGTGAGTGTGCTCGTTCCTGCTGGTCGTGTTAATCAGACAGTGTGAGCTGAGAGCTACATGTTTTTGGTTCCCTGTCCCTAGAAAACATAAGATAAACACAGGTGTTTTGAAAGGAGCAGTATTTTCGGTGAATGAAGGATCCACGCTGTTTTGGAGCATGTGGTGTTTCTGCTGTGTTCTGCTGGAGCAGCAGGGCTACTGGAGGGTTTGCACGCGTTACTGTTGTTGACTTGTCTTTTGTTCTGAGGAGCTTCAGCACACGCCCCTTCCATGAAGTGAGGAGGAAGCACAGCACTGCAGCATGTTCACTCTTCAAAGCATAAACGATCCGAAACTGCTGCGATTATCACTTTTTCCCCCTTTTCGTATATTTTTAATAGCCACGTGGTTATTTTCGTCGGTCGTCACATGTTTGCATCCAGCCTGCAGACACCTGTTTACACGTAGAGTACTGTTAGGCGTGCTGATCGAGACTAACCCTGCCTCTGTAAGTGAAGGCCAGTTGTACGGCGTTGGCCATGTCGGATCAGCGAAATCGTTTCTTCCAGTCCGAGTGAGAATGGCCGCCTGCCTCCTTCCCCCTTCCACCCCTTTCAGGAAAAAGTGGAGAACACGCCCTCTGTTTTCTGGCCTCTGATAGGCTCCCTCCTGCACGTAGGCTCCTCTCATTGGCTCGCAGCGGACGTGTTTACTACTTGGTGTGTTTTCAGACGTACGGTTGAGTGCACTGCAACTGAAGTCGTTTCTCTTTTGAGTGCTTACTCACCTTTTAAGAAATTAAAGTAGATAAATTGCTTTTCAGAAACTGCATATTTTAACATCACTGCTTGTCTCAATATTACTTGTACTACTGATCTCTACTCTAACAACAAACTCTTACACAATCTATCACTGGTAATTCACTTAAGTGTATTTATACTAAGCATTTGTGTATATAGCATAGTTTTTTTTTTCTACAGATTTATTTAGGGATTTATTATTTAGGGATTTATTTTGCATTTATTTAGACATTTTATATTATTCTTGTCTCTGTGTCTTTGCAAGTCATAAATTAAGCAACTTCCTCTGGGATCAATAAGTTTCTCTGATTCTGAATTCAGTAAAAGGTGACTAAGTTATGTTCTGTTAATATCATTCTACCTCTGTTAATGAGATTGTATTATCTTTTGAATTAGAAGAAGCTCACAGTAAGATCTACAAATTGAAATTCTGTTTGTGCAGGTGTAAGCACTGTCAGTAGTGGTGTGCTTTTAGTATTAGCTCCTGCCCCTTATTTCTGTGACACAGCAGGTGTGGGTGATGAGTGAACTATAGAGGGTAAATAAATAGGTAAGCAGTATTTTTGCATCCACTGAAACAAAAAAATTGCTTTCTATTTCTCTTGTAGTTTATGTAGTTTATCAGTTGTCTAACAATCTCTTGGCATATCTCTTGACTGTTAAGTTTACTGTCTTGTGTATGAGTAGCAGTCAGAGGGTTCTGCTGCTATTAAATTTTATGAAACGTTACTCATGTCAGTTGTTAAGAAGTAATTACTCTTAAGTACGTAGAATCATTATTTCACTTATAGTTGGAAAATGATGACCAAAGACATTATATTGGTTTTATGATGAAGAGTCTGTGAATGCTGCACTCCTGGCTTCACACTAGATTGTGCTTTCATTCATCTAGTAGAAGCGGACCTGTCATGACATCACAGCTGTTACCATAGAAACTGTTTCTGCCTGAACAAAATGCAGTTGCTATATTGGAGATAAGTATTGGACATTTAGGATGTTCAATATCAAACTGTGACCTGCCAGTGTGTGATTATTGCTTAGGCCCATTACTTAACATTTAATTATTTGTTCTACATTTTTTTATTTGTCTCTTAGTATACATTTTTATTTTAGGTGGCTTCATGTCATGACCTCTTGTTTTGTGTATGTAAAGGAGGCGTGTTTGTGTTTGTGACAAGTGTGTGTATGAGATCATTTTTATTTTATTTTATTAATTTCACCTATGTGCTACGTTGACTTGTAGTCTTAGGCTTCAGTCAGATATTTAATTCCAGAAGATTGAGAGACCATACAATAGTTCAGTCCACCAGTTGGTGGTCTTTTGAAAATGCATGGTGTATGGCCGTCCTAAGTGTGTCTACAGTAGCTATGGACTGTGTCCATGGCTTCAAGTTTTCTTAAGACCTCCTGGTGCAGACTGTGGTGCTTTCAGAGTATTAGGCAGGGTTCCCACGGGTCAGGGAATTTCTGGAATATCAGGGAATTTAAGTAAAGGCATTTGGGTGCCAGGGAATTTTGTTAATAGCATATAGTGCAGTAGCCAAAACCTGATGTGTATTTACGCGTCTTCGTTCCCAGTGAGTGTTTTTGTTTTGCTCAAAACCTCTCCCGCTCTAAAAATGTGCAACATTCTAGAACACAACAGCTTTGCGAAGTCTGTTTTGACATATGTTCTTACACTTGCTAACTTACCAAACATGCCAGGCAAGTGTAAATTTCAAGATATTTGGTTGAAAATGAAGAATTTAAGGACTGGCTCACCCAAAGTGATGATGACAGAAGAGCAAAATGCAATGCGCTTCTCCAGTCGTCCACATCAAGCAGCTTATATAGAGCTCATATAGAGCTGCTTTGTTCGGAATGGCCCATTTTACCGCAGCCATTTCTAGATAAAACATGCCTGTAGAGGATGTCAGAGATGAGGTTTTGGTGTGGTCCATTCAACACGCCAAGCTGCTTATATTCAACAACAATGACGTAAATGCAGTTTTGAATTCTATAACCCCTTTAAATGCTCTTTTCTGCTCAGCATCCAAACGTTATATTAGACATTTCTTTATACGGGAGGTCATGGAAATCCTGCTTTTTGGTCAGGGAAAGTCATGGAAAAGTCAGGGAATTTTAAGTCTGACCCTGATTACGCTTCTTTACTCTACAGTTTTTGCAGTCAAGAAGCCAAGCTATATTCCCCTGCAGCTTTTTAAAAAATTGCCACTTCATCTGTATAAGAATGTTGGCAAAATGCACAACTGTAAATTTGGCATGTGAGCTAACCAGCTGACAAACATATTTCTAAACATAATTGTTTTAGAAAGCATTAAAAGAACAACATGAAAAAATGACTTAATGTTGTATCTCTAGTAATGGATGAAATCTGATAGTCTGGTATTCATTACCCATGTCCAGAAAAAGAAAGTAGTTTATTAAGGACCCTAAAACTGTAGATACAGGCATTTCAAGCCACTAGAAATAGCTTTTTAACAACATTTCGCAAATGTTTCACATTTCTTGTTTTGATAGCCGCCCAACGCTGTGTGTTATGATCTTTGCAATAGCAGTGTTTTTTTTTCTCTGCTTTCTGTGCCAAATAGAAAGCAGAGCCTGAGGCAAAAAGGGGAAAAAACATGATTTGGAAATGCTCAACTGGTTCCCTGCATTACATATGTAACTGTTTTTATCTTGATGGATTGTTCATGGACACTGTGATATTGTTCTTTCAGAGCAGATGATTTTTTGCTAGATATTGTATCATACTGAGATGTTAATGATTGTTGGTCTGCTTGCAAAGTAACTTTTGGATGCATTGTCTATTTTTCTTCCTGGATAAATGGTCTGTGGTAATGCAGTTCTAGTAAAATAATTAAATGAGTTTTTTTTTATTTGATTTGCGTCCCATATTAGTGCTGTATGAAAACACTCACTGACCAAAATGACCAATCTATAAAAAGAAATGATGACTGATGCTAGAATTTTTATAAGATCACCTATACCTCAGTGTTGCATGCAAGCCATCATTTACTTGTGGTATTTCACACTTCTCTGCCCCCGAGGGACTAAAAATTAACGCATGCATGCTTTGACACACTGAGCATGGACTGCTCTTCTGTCAAGAATGTTTTTGTTATCTGTAGCCATGTATTAGTTTGACCTTGCAAACTGCTCAATAACTTGAGAGTTTAGAAGCTTTGACAGTTCAGTGACTGTTTTCCTATTGTATTTTATTACATTTCACAATAGTGCTGCATAATATATGCTTTACAGAATTAATCATTATCACTCTGTTGGCCTTTGACATGCTTTTCTGCTTTTAGCTGCCCTTACTTGCACCGGACCACTGGTGATACAGAGCGCAAGTATCACTTGCGCTACTATAAGACTGGCACCTGCATCCATGAGACAGATGCCCGGGGGCACTGCGTGAAAAACGGCCTCCACTGCGCCTTCGCTCATGGCCCCCATGACCTCCGGCCGCCAGTCTACGACATTAGGTAAGGGCAGTGACTGCTTGTTCAGAATTTCAGCAGATTCTGTAAACCTGAGTGTGTTTTAGAAGTAGACTGCTAATCAGTGGCGGCAAGAACGAGTATGAAGCTTTCACTTTGCAGAATTGAAACGGTGAAATTCCTGTTTCTGAGGAAGTAGGGGATTTCTGCTGCTGGTTCTTCCATCATGTGACCTGTAATTTAAATGCTCTGAAGGTGGAGTGGACATGTGCATTGTTTTGCTATGGCATTTGCAGCTTTTTTGTAAACCCCTCCAGGCCTGAGGAAAAAAGTTTTGCTCTCTGTTAGCACTTAGGTTGTGCTTTGGTCTGATGTGCAACTGTGACAAACCACAGATTGCAAATTTGACCATGCTTTTCATTTCTTGGTTTCCATTTCAAACTATTACCCCACACTTTAACCCATTTGTAAATTTGAAGCTGTCAATGAACTAACTGTAATTGTGCATATAGACTGACAGGCAACATTCTGTAGAAAGCTCAAATTTACAGAGAATGCTTCTCAGTGCTTGAGTAACAGAACATATGAAGACATAGATATGCACTCTCAGCAGTTGCCTAGCAACCAGTTTGTGGAAATCACTGCTGCATCCTTGTTTGAGGTTTCGCATCTAGAGCTCAGAGTTGCTGGTTCTCAGTGCTCCCAAAGCTGGTCTGACTTGCGTAAGCCTCTTCACAGAGAGATCCAGGCACAGGAGGCTTTGCAGAATGGGCAATTAGGCTCTGGAGAGGGGATCCCGGACCTGCAGCCAGGAGTTCTGGCCAGCCAGGCCATGATCGAGAAGACCCTTATTGAGGACCCACGCTGGCAGGGTGAGCCTCAGTAACCCTTCAGCTCCTACATGTACTCTGACAAAACACTTATAAACCTAAGGTGTGTGAACAGTGGAATATGAATCCTGGGCATGTATTTGCAAAGCATGTTTTTGTAATTGGAGACTTTTGTTTACCCCCTTTTTTTCCAGACACCAATTTTGTTTTGGCTAACTACAAAACGGAACAATGCACCAAGCCCCCACGTCTATGCAGACAAGGCTATGCCTGTCCCCATTACCATAACAGTCGAGATAGAAGAAGAAATCCCCGCAAGTTCAAATACAGGTAGGCACAGGATGCTCTCATGAAGAAAACTGTAGTGCTGGATGGTACTGAGATGATATTTAAATTTGCATTCATTGATTAAATGACTGACTCCCTGAGTACTATCACACTATTCTAAAATAAAGCCTTACAAACCAGAGGTATAGACAGATCCATAATTATTGGTACTGTTGATAAAGGTAGATGGGTAAAATATAAAAACAGTCTCGTGGTAAATCAGCTCAATGTCACACTAGCTCGGTCTCACAGCAAAGTCGAAGTAAATGAAGTGTAAGAAGACACCTTACCATTTTTTTAGACAAACCCCATGTCATAGTTGACTAGAAACTAGGAACTGACTAGAACTTGTTTTAATCTGATTTTTGTTATATGCTCTTAAAATTACACCAGTCGCTTGTCTTGTAAACATTAGCCAAGCAGAAACCACATTTCCTGAAAAGGCACCATATCTGTTTGGTTTTTATGTATTTTGAAAAACAATCTGAATAGGACAGAACATGACATACATTATAGTTAACGGTCATCTCATGAATACAATGTGTATAAGAACACTGCTGTTTTATGGGATTGGATCTTCTCATAGATAATAGTGATTGTCATCTATCAAAACAGCTAAAACACAATGTGACAATCATTACTAGTATTCCATTCTATATGCTGTATTACCCAGCACCAGAAAGTCAAGTGCCCAAATGAAAAGGAAAAAAAAATTGATGTATATGAAGTTGTCTAAGGTTTTGTGATACATAACAGATCAACTCCATGCCCAAGTGTAAAACATGGTGATGAATGGGGAGAGCCATCAAAGTGCGAGAGCGGGGATAGCTGTCAGTACTGCCACTCACGCACTGAGCAGCAGTTTCACCCTGAGGTGAGGTGGAAAAATGTCTTTGTAAGATTTTATTAGAATTGTTAAATGATTGAATGAGAATTTTCTCAACCTGCTATATTACAGAGGTCTATGTTTATTTGCAGATATACAAGTCTACAAAATGCAATGACATGAGGCAAACTGGATACTGTCCAAGGGGGCCATTCTGTGCTTTTGCACACGTAGAAAGTAAGTGCTTTAGAAAGGCATAATGGTGGACTATCTAAAAGCATTTTAGGCTAAAGGGATATTTTTCATTTTGCATTTGTGCATTTGTAGAAAACTGTTGATTACCATAGATCATTTCCTCGTGTTTCCCTGTACTTGGTAAGAGCAGAAAACCTGTCGATGCAAAGCCTCTAAAGGCAATGAGCATGTCAAAATTAATGTTCATGGTCAGTACACATTCTGCAGATGAAGATTAGTCTGAAAAATGCAAGAGTACTCCCTTCATGTAAAAGTTACTGTATACTGTAATTTCTCTAAATGGGAGCTATTCAAATGTTTGTGTGTTATTTAGGAATTCCTTCTACAGAAGAGACCATGAGCACTCTGCTCACAGCAATGCAGTCAGGCTCTCAGGCCAAGCTAGGCTCCCAGCAATATCCTGAGTGTCCTGTCAGCGAGTGGAGTGGTACCACAAATTCCATCACCAGCAGTGCGAGCAACAATGGCCAAGTAGTAAATGTATGTGTTCGCCAGCCTGTGATTACCTGCTGCACTAAAAGAAAGGGGCTGTGTTTCAACACCATTTCACTGCATAGCCAATACACTGAATTCAATAATAGGTTAACTCAGTGGTAACTAACCACGGTCCTGTATATTTTGGTGTTTTCCTACTAGAACATACCTGATCCAGCTAGCCATTTATTTAACTAGCCCTTCCTAAATAGAGCAGGATATCACTCAGATTGTGAAGGGCAGGGATACTCCACGACTATGGTTGGGAGCCACTGGGTTAAATGATGAAACTGAGTTACTACAAAAGCTCTGTTATCATTATTTTACTAGTGGTTGGTTCTATCAAATTACATTTCTGTTGTTTTTATTTGCAAGTCATTTTGTTTGTTGCAGTCTGTGTTTGAAACGGGAGAGTTGCTTAAGCTCAAATTGGAGCATTCAAATTTCATTTGGAATGAGAAGAAAAGAGACGTTTCTTGACAGATTTTGCTCCCAAAGCAGTCATCACTGACTTCAGCAAGTGAAGAAAGACAAAGCCTATAGACCTTGGCTATTTAGCCACTTTCTGAAGCCCTCCATTAAGCTCCTTTGTGCTTCTCTCCTTCAGGTGTCATGCTCTAATAGTCCAACTGTAACGCCAAGCTCAGGAAGCACCAGTTCATTGTCCCCAATTGGACCCATCGGCAGGCCCAAAAGCTTTACTAATGGTAGCTTATGTTCAGAGTCCACCACGTCCAGTGTTTCCTCTCCAACGTCTAACTATCCCAAAGCTCCGGGCTTTGAACGTGAGGATCAGGTATTCCACGACTCTTTCCGCTCTCTAAAATTGGCCTTTCTTCTAGGACTGCAGGCGTGCCTGCATAGGGCGTGACACATGCTGCAAGCTGCTCTGTTTGAGTTCTGGTTTCTTCAGTTATTTATTGTCAGTTCATTTATTCATTCACTTTGTTTTTCATTCATTTGTGTGGTGCCAAAAACAATGCTTTAGTTCTTTAGTTTTATGTTGATGTATGACCATTGCTGAAAATTATACTTATTTTTTGTCAAACAAATACACTGACTGAGAAGTGCATTCATACACAATAAATGTAATATAATAATGTGATACAACATATGTAATTTTTTAAATAGTGATGACTATTTTGATATTATAATATATGATGTCATGTTTCATCATATTTCTATAAAATCATCTGAAACCTGGAATTACCTGGAACAACAGTTAATGCTGTTCAGACTGTGGGATGGTTTTTTTATTTTATTTTTTCTCATTTATATTAATGTTCCTCAATGAAAACTGGGAGTAGTTTGCAGAATGGGTGCCTTAATGATGAGGTCATACGATGTGCTATGTGATTGTAGGCAAAGAATCAGAAAAGCCAGTGTGGAGAAAATAATCAAAAGTTAATGGACCAAGACAAACAGGTAAATAGCCAAGGTTTTAAGTTTTAAAAGAATTATTCAGTAAAAATCTTAATTTACCTAATTTTGCTTAGCCCAGATGTAGTTGATGGGGCAAACTCATTTGCGTCTCATTTTTTTGCCTTTTTAGTTTAGATCTGGAGCTGTGAGGATAATGTTGCAAGCAAACAGTTACATTGCCATAAAAACTGATTCTGGCTCAGCACTCCTACTCTTGAGGTAGTTGTGCAAACAAAAAAGGCTACCCTAAGAGTTCACCTTTATTTTAAAGATTAAAATACTGTTATACTTCACAGTAAATCTCAAAACACACCAACAATTCTATACCACCTTAATAAAGTTTGGGACACCTCTAGTGTTAGCATTGTTTTAAAATATTGAAGCAAAAAGTGGACATTTATTTGCCGACTAGCTTAATCTGGGCTAAGTGGAGAATGGTGAAAATGTAAATTATATCCAAAGCATTCCAGGCAGTGCTTGTTATCAGTGTTTGTGAGGTCTACAGTTTTGCTTTAATGCAGAGGCATATACTTGTTCTAAATGTTTCCTGATGTATTTCCATTGTGGAAGTGTGACTCTACTTGTCTCTCTGCAGAGCCACAGTGGTGTGTTCTCTGTGGTGAATCCACTTGCGTCTAGCATAACATCGAGCATCACATCCAGCCTGGCCTCCAGCATCGGATCTGACAGTTCCTCACCTACCACCTTATCAACCATGAATGCAAAAGCCACCCCTTTCTATCCGGGGAGCAATACTGTTGAGTCTGTAATAGGTACGTGATGATCCCACTTATTACTGCATCACCTCCATCCTCATTGATTCATTCCCTCAACTCAGGGTATGAATCTCTGATTTTCAGCTAAGACATGGGAAGCATGGTGAAGTAGTGACGCTAGGCTGAGATGAAGGCAGTGGGGCAGTGCTTCTGGTTCATGTTCATGGTGTCAGTCTCCGTGTGTGTTAGTTTGACTAAGACTTTAGCAGTACATCAGCAGCCACTGAGTGCTCAGATGCTGTAGAAGAGTTATGGCAGACAGTGAGTCAGCACTGGGCCTGGGGTAGGTACACAGATGCTTTTTCCTTTTAGCTGTCAGTCACTATGAGCATTTTTAAGCTTTATGTTGAAGTGGTTTTGAAAGGATGAGTATTAGTGCTGCTGTCTGTTTTGAAAGGCTAACTGGTTATTAGTTTTTGTTGTTTTGTTCAGCTGTACAGCTGATTTTATTTATTTTTGCTTCTCCGTCTTTAGGGTCTGCACTTGACCTAAATTTCAGTGACATTAACGTTGCATCCCTTGACAAAGAGCTAGAGGACCAAGACAATAATGGCCTTGGTTTAACAAGTAAGCACTCGTTGTTGGAGAACTTGTCATGGTTAGGAGTAAGTTGTAAACTCTGTATTTTCTTGAAATACATTTTCATTCAAATTGAAACTTTTTTCCACAGGTCAAAGGTTGTTAGGAGGCTCAGCTCCTGTCAACATTCCTGGCTCGCTGGCACGGTCATCCTCTCTGCATTCCTCCTCCTCTCTGTCCGCCTCCCCTCTCAGCTCTCTGTCTCAGTCCCTGTCCCAGTCCCTGCTCACTGGAATGGCCTCTCAGCAGAACCAGCCACAGACAGTCAAAACTGAGCATGGCCTTCTTGGGACACCTACATCTACTCAAAACTCTTTAGGTAGGACATTTTGACTGTGGTAGGGGTCCTCTTCTTATTGAAGATGACTGTATTTACTGTATGTATTGATTTGTCTGTTTTATGTGATGTGGATTGCATACAATTCATATTTTGTATAACAGGTTTGAATGGTGGAGCTGGAAGCATTTGGGACTTTGTGAGCGGCAGCCTCTCCCCTAGCCCATCTCCCGTGTTCAGCAGCCTTAGTTCCAGCATGGTCAGCTCCAGCAGTGCTGACCTGGGCCGCCTGCTTCGTGAACTGGATGAAGCTAAGCGGAAGATCAAGCAGTGGGAAGATGCCTGGCACCAGGTCAAACAGGTCAGAATTAGAGCCTGAAAAGTTTGCCATAATTCCAAACATTAGCTGATTTAGATATGAATGTTCTGATTAGCCTGTTTCTTCCCTAATAATATTTAATGTGACAACAAGGCAGCGAGATTAAATGTGGTCCACATTAACACATTTATGTAAAGTTTTCTGAGGCCACGTTTTAGATGCTTGAAGACATTATTTAAAGAGTATGTTTACACTTTGAATAGCTGATAATTATGGTGTCCATTGTTTTACTTTTCAATGCGAATTATTGCTGCCATTATTCCACACCATTACTAGGAAAGTTTGGAAGTTCAAGATGCATGTTGTAAGCTACATCTCAGTGACCCATCAATTTATTGTCCTTTTACTTTTTGATGCAAGCTAGACCCACAAGAAGCTTCTTTTTTAAAAATGCTAATCAACTTGATATGTCTTGACTGTCTGTTGAAGGCATGTGAGGCATGGCAGAAAGATGCCCAAGAGGCCAAAGAGCAGGCCAAGTCAGCTGAGGCAGAGCGGCAGCTGGCTGAGCAGAAACGTGAGGACACGGAGCGCAAGCTCAAGGAGCTGCAGGGTGATTTTGACGTGCTTTGCCGCTCCCCCAATATGCCTCTCCTGCGCAGCTATGGGGATCTGGACCAGCTTCCTCTGTCAAAGCTCCACTCCATTCAGAGCCAGCTGCGCTCTGACCTAGACCTCATAGATGGGGTAAGAAGGGCCCTGTCCCAGCCATCACATTTACCATGTCACATATACACACACTGCAGTTAGACTGGAGCTGTTCATCTTTACGTACAGCCAGGGCTACAAAACAGCATGTACTTTTACCTCCATTTCTGTCAGCAGTGCATGTCACTGAATGGTACTGACTGCTCTAACATGACTGATATGAATTCTTCTTTTTCTCAACACAGGTAATATATCAGCTTCAGTCAAAGAAATGTATAGTTTGCCAAAAGCATGATCGTTGCATTGTCCTGCAGCCTTGCCAACATTATGTACTTTGTGATAACTGTGCACCTAGTAAAACGGAATGTCCTTACTGTAAGACAAAAATATTGAAGTGGTGATGTACAGCTAATCAAGGTACTATTTAAAGATATAGCCCTTTGAAGAACTACTAATACATATAATGCTTACAGTTTCTACATAGCATTTTTGTGTTTCAGTATTTCATATAGTGATTAAAATTGATATAGTTTTATTAGAATCTAATAAATGGTGTTTGACTGATATATAAAGTACTTAAATGCAATACATGTTTTGTACTAGCTAGATAGTTCATTTTCATTAAGCATTAAAATTTCCCCTGGAAGAAATGTATTGGCATTCATAATCCGATGGCCCTGATTTGACTGTTAAGATTTGAAGCATCAGTCAGACATCATTGTTGCTACTAGCTGTGTGAAGAGAATTGATTTCTTGTTAAAAGCACTTTGTTGACCTGGAAATTTGTCAAAGGGTATTTTAGAAAATATGCTTTAAGCTGCTTTTGTTTTTTGTTTTTTGTTTTTTTTTCCTCCCAGATACGCTAATGTATGAAGCTTTTGTGTGTACTGTGAAACATAGTAGAATATTTCATATTTCTTACTGTTAAAATCATGATATAGTATATTGTTAGTTTTTGTATTAAATAGTACTAAATGGTAGTTACTACTTTTCATTGTTACTTTCATTTTTCAATCAAATAAGTGCAAACTTTGAATGCATTTTAGGCATAACCAGCAGCTGTAATATCAGTAAGGCACATACTGTATGCTAAGGCATTTAGTAAGTTCTCTGTCTTTTAGTGATTTATCGAGTTATACATTATGTAGTTGTTAAAGGAGCACATGTGTTCTGAAGTCCTCAGAGAGACATTTGACTTTTGTAGGATTTCTAGCCTTTCAGATACATTTGTTAAATTGTATCTGATTCTTGGCCACTCGCTCTCAAGTGCCTTGCCTAATAGAATATTTTCAGCATCTATGAGGAGCTTAGGATTGTAGTGCAAACACCAACAGGTAGTCAGTGCTTGTGCAAAAGTTCTGCAAAGTATGTATTTCTCATTACTCTTTCTCGTGTTGTGAGCTATTTGAGCGCATACCGGCCCGAATCTACACTCAAGTGTTTTCTCAATATTGAAACCTTGTCAGTGCTTGTGCTCTGACACTAAGCTTAAGTCTTCTGTCCCCCATTCCTCACGTCTCCATGAGCAATGGTGCTTTTTGGGTGCAGCTTCAATATCCTTAGAAATGTTGAATCATCTTTTGAGTTAAACATTTAGGAATATACAAATCAGGACATAAATGTGTGCATTTCTTTGATTTAAAAAATTAAAACTGGCTCTTTTTACATTTGTTTCGTAATGTTTAGAATTGTAGTGCTCTGTAGAGTTTACAGATAAAAAAAAATCCATGGTGTTTAACTTTTGTTTAGAATTTTGTTTTCTTTCCAAATTTGACAGTGTAATGTGCTTAGGTTAATCTAATTGAAATGACCTACTACTGTGTTATCTGAACTAGTTTTCTTTTTTCTTTTTTGGGGTCCTTTAATATTACAGCAATGAGTTTGTGCGTTAAACAGTCAGGTACACACACATGCAAGTTTCTTTTGACTTTGGGATAAATGGTTTACTATTAAAGGGATAGAGATTCAGGATCTATAAAGGCCCAGACCTAAGTAGTTTATTTCAGATCTCTGAATAGCAGGATGTGTATATATAATTTCTCTTCATCTTGCTATTTTTTTCCCTTGATTCTATCTCCTATGTTGGTAGTAAATCAACGAGGTCTGTATGTAACTCATGATGGTAACATTTGGCTCAGTTTCGCCATAGAAAAACAATCATTGCATGTCTCAGTGTAAGTTGAGTTAACCAGCTAAAAGTCTAGACCACACTGCCAGATGTGTTTGTGTTGAGCTGTTGAGGCATTGCAGCCAACAGCACTGAGGTATTTTTACAGTACTTTACAATACTTTGAAAGCTTTGAACTGTGTGAAGATCCTTTTTTTTTTTTTTTTTTTGATATCGGAATAGAGGGGAAGGATTTTGCTGGTTGTTTTGTGTGGGTATGTCCAGAGTTATTGTGGATCACACTGTAGTATTGTAACGTTTCATACACGCTGGTGTTCAAGAATTATTATTTTTTTTAGGTATTTAGTTTTAAGGTCGGTTGACAGTTTTGTCTTTTTCAAATGTTTCAGATTGTTTAGGGATTATATCCTTTTGTGAGGTTCCTGGACCACAGTGTAGGAATTAGTTTAAGAAAATGATGCGATTGCCGCGTCTGGAATGTGGCAGGTAATTTACAGAAACAAGAAGTGTTGTCAAATCAAAAATAGACTTGACTCAAATAAACCAAAGTGTTACTGTAGTTTCTTCTTGTTTTCGCTTTCAATGTTAAAATTATAAATGATTTAGAATTAATGAGTTTTTCTATGTTTAATTTGACAGGAAACTATGCCAACTTCTTTTGCTGACAATATTAATGGATTTCAAGCTTGTTTTGTAGTTTTACCAAAGACCTTTACTGCTTTTTTTGGTTTGTTTGTTTTTGTTTCCCCCCTTTTGTATTATTTTTATAACTATTTCATTTTAGCACTCAAGTGAATTGGTTAGAATCTGATTTAAAAATGACCAAAACTAGTACCTTATATACACTGATCTGTGCATTTAAAATAACTAATGGAAGTCCTCATTTCGTAGTTTTCTTTCTTTAGTTATTCAGTGACAATTATAGTAACCTACTAGTATTGAATTGGCTGTTATCTGTAGTGAAGGAATGTCATGGATATGAATGAAATTTGTGTTAATATTCTTAAGTGGCCATATGAATTAGTGCTTATTTGAAGTATATCATTTCTTTTTTATGCTAATAGTACTTTATAGTAAAATTCTTAAATCAGTTTTGAAATATTAGTGGTTGTGCACTACTTGTATGCTGTCAGGAATTTTAAGAGTGTACTTGGACTGTAAGGTGCTTTCTTTAGTTTCCAGTTGACTAGTGTTCGACACTCAAAAAGTTTCGTTTTCATTCAAAAACTAATACATGGAAAGCAATGTGTGTTACTAGAACTACTTTTTTGGGTCAAAACTTGGTTTTGTTAAATGGTGATCATAAAAAGGATATTACAAAATATCCTTTTATGGTTTTATTTTATTTTTTTTTTTTATCGTTGTCAAGTGAGCACTTGTATAGCTCATAATGGCTGATGCAGACGGTGGGTTGCGATGATCAAAAAAGCATTAAAATCAGACTTTGGCCACGCATTGCACTTAAATTGGCCTAAGAGTTTTTGCATGTAATATTACTGAATCAAAAAGCTGTGTGATTATTCATGTGTATGTGCTTATCTATTTTAGACAACTTATTGTTGATGTCTTGCAGGAATGATATTTGTGTAAGAAACAAGATATCTTCTGAACAAATTTGTGCCTTTGTGTAAAAACTTGTTTGTAGTATTCGTTGATTGATCAAGTGGCTATCTCAGTCTTCAAAAATGAGCCAAATTTTGGTGCCTTGGGACATTTTATTCCTGTAATCCTTAATGTGCAGGTGTCCTACTGTGGATTTCTACATATTTTTATTCTATTTAAGACTACTTTCATGCCTTCATCTGTTGGGAAGGTTCAAATTTAAGCTTTCCTTACAAGCTAATATTGGCATGTTTTTTGACAGTACAAGATTTATGGCAGAAAATTACTGGCAAAATTGGATAATTTCAAGAATGATGTTTCAGATTACCTGAATATGGATCGTGGTCATTTTCTATGTTTATACAATTTTGTTCTGACTGTGTATGGCCTGATTTGTGAACAAAACTGTAACTGTAGGTGTTAATGGTGAGAGACAAAGCATTTCAAAACACAAAACCTCAACCACAGCATGAACGAGATCATTCCATTATTTCATATTTGTGGTCCCCTCACCTAAATTACCCCTATGTCTGTGTCAGCCATCACACCTCCCCATCTCTCAATTGCTCAAACCACCGTTTGTGTTAATTTTGACAATAATAATTATATATGAAAGGCCAGGCAACTGTTATTAAAGAAAAGCACCAAGTAGAAAAGTTTGTTCTTTAGCAATGTGTAAATTAACTGTAATAGAGATGTACCATAATGCTCTGCAGTGGAATAATCTTTTTTTGTGAATTGTTTTCTTTTTATTTGTTTGTTTATTTTATTTCTATCAATATTGTGATTCTTGAACCTGAAGATTTATGCAATCTTGTACATACATATGTATGAACCTGGTTAAATTTAGCAGGCTAGCTTGGGAAAAAAGTAATAGTTATTACAACTGTAAAAATTTGTAGAAAAATGTCAAAAAAGATGCCACAATTGGAACCACTGTTCCCTATAAGTAATGTTCTCCTTAATCTAACATGGAAACCCTGAACATTGAATGTACCGCTCAAAATGAATATAAAATGGGTCACTGGAAAGTAACATAAACATGGAGAGCAGTTGATCTATGATGTAGCACTAGTTTTGTGAATTGCGATAAATGACAAATAAATTTATAAGTTAAACACAAATGCAGTTTTCAAGTTTGTGTATTTATCATTGTAACAATTAGATGAGAATAAGATGTATTTTCTCAGGGTTTTACAGGATAACTAGAATAAAGAGATGTCCAATTTTCAGAGGAAGCTGCAGCTCAGATTTATTTGCTTAAAAGGTCAATATGAGTGACCTTTCTAATGAAGAAACATATCCCTTATTTTGGTACAATATGCATTGATATATAGAACAGCTTATATTCTAATTAGTGTTTTAACTATACAAATGGCTGTCAGTATAATACTTTGTGTATGTGATGTCTACACAAGACCATAAAAGATTTATTGGGAGTTCTCTTTAATTTATGGAGGCTTCGTAATGGAACAGTAGAGTGCTTTGATGGATTATAAGACCTGAATGAATTTTCATCACTAAAAATTAAGATGGTATTATTTATAATGCATAATCTTTTATTCATAGTGTATCATTTAAATTGTTAACACTTGTGTACACTACAGCAGTTATGCAATGGTTTACAGAATTCATGGAATTATTTTTATCATATTGGGAATTAAATAATTTTTGATCTTTAACCTGGTGCAAGTGTGTTCTTTTTTCAGTTTCTTTAGCTTGTGTTCAGTTTCTTTAGCTTGTTATTTGACCAGAATGAAATACAGAAACTTTGTCTCTGGAATGAGACCTCACATTAGCCTTACATTTGACATTCCTTTTCAACACATGGGCAAATCTTGCATCTTCTTATACTATGTCAAATATTATAACAATCACACTTTAGTTATTAAATACACATCTGATGCTGTAGTGAGGTCCTCAAGATTGCTGTGGCACAATAATGTGGTGGCTGTCAGGAGAGAGGCCATCGAACAGGTAGCACAGCAATTTCACTGCCTGAAGTGCAAAAAGGTAGATATTACATTTTAAAGAGGAAGTACTGAGCACTGCACTTTTGTTGTATTTCTTACCTCGTTTTCTGAGCTGGGGTAAAGGAGCATCTTTGCCACTCTCTCAAAATCTGGTCTACCTCTGCAGATGCTGTAATGCAGTGAGCCATGTCTATTGTTCAGCCACATAAATGTGTCCACATTTAGCTTCTTTAGAGCAAAGGCTAGTGTTGCTAACAAACACCATGTTGTTTACGTAAATACGTCCCTAAAACGGCTTCTCTCGATGATTTATGACTACACTATGTGAGATGCAGACCAACAGAATGAGTTTTGGCATATATTAAATGTCATCTAGTGTTTGTAGCAACATCAGATTCATAACTAAAAATACTTAAAATTCAGGTGTGATGATAAATGTCTAACAACCAAAACTGTACCTTTCAAGAATTAAGTCAAAGCAAGTCACAGCATTGTCCTTTTGCAGAGCTAGAATGAGACACGGGCCCCCAGACAGAAATGATTCCTGGGTAAAGCAAAAAGGTTTCATATAAAGAGAATAATACAAAAAAAAATACACAATGATTCCTTTCAATATAAACCTGCATACAACCACACTAAATAGTAAGTAAAAAAACAGCAGACAGCTATTAAAAATGCATTGAATAACGATGGTATGCAAAGTACAGAAGTGTGTGGTTTAGGCCACAGCTATAGTTCTTATGGTTTGAGGAGGGAGCCCTCTCACATTAATTGTTTCACCACCAGGGGGCCTTAGTAGTTCAAATATGTGTCTCCTCTGGACCTTGTCTGGTGTACAGAGCCTCCCAGCCACCAGGAGGCAGCCTGCCCTAAGAAGTTGCTCTAGGAGGTCTAAGTGAAGGGGAGGTCTACTCAGCTGGAGCAGACTGGAGGGCATGAGGAGGCAGGTGGTCTGGCAGAGTGCACTGCGGACTAAGCACCCTGCTGGCACCAAAATACAAACAAACAACTCAGATGTCCTGTTCTTTACAAAGTTCAAATTCGGCTGATAAAACATCAACAAGAACAAAAAACATAATGGCATTCAATCATGGCATTCTGGCTCATGTGTTGTAACAGCTAAGAAATGACTTGCCTCTTGTCAATCCTGACACCTCAAAGAAAGACTCAGAAAACTTGTTCTTGGTAATGGATGCAATGGTATGAGACCGCTGCCGTTCCAGACTAGCCACAGGGTCTGAACTTAAACACAGTATCTGAAAAACATAGATTATGTTCAATTTTGACCTGCAGCAGTCATATCTACTGGTAAATAACTGGTAACTTTGTTACTAATGGACCTCAAGATTAAGATCACACATACACACAAAAGCCTTATGTACCTGGTTGTGCTTCATGACTGACGTTTCAGCACAGCACAGACCATCTGAGAACATCAATTTTATATCCTGCACAGATTTCTGATAAAACAATGATCCTGAAACAGAAAACAATGTATTGTATTACTAGCCAGTAGTGTCAGTAAGTGCACTACCAATATTTAGACTACTTTTCCTGAGGACATATCGTTACCAGCATAGTGCTGTGAGCAGTTTTTAGTTCTTGTATAAGTAAAGTGCTTTTTTGTCTGTTTCAATTGATCAAACCTCAAAAAACACCCAAGGCTGATTCTGCTGGGCAGGGGCAAATAATGGTAATTTTTTTAGTGCAGGTAAATTTCTTATGACTGTGGATCGATGGAAGTTATATATGTGGATATTCGTTATGTCTGGATATACATTTGTCTGCTGTTTTTGCAAAATGACAAACAATAGGTGCATCCTTTTACTGTTTTTTAGAACAGGATCATACCTTTATTACTATTATGTTTCTCTGGTTGGCTGTGATGAGAAAAGATCACTGCATGTGCAGCCTTTCCTCGCGTGCAAATCTACAAGCAAGGCACTTTTTTACAAACAAGGCACCTTTTTAATCATGTAGTATGACACAACAATCTCTGTGCAAGTGCTCACACTACTTTCCGTCTCCTTTCCCGCTAATACCATAATTGGAGGACAAGGAAAGAGTAATCTGGACTGCTCCTTAGCTCAAAAACAGCTTTCACATTTGGTCAAATGTCCTAAACTATTGTGGCAAACAACCCAAGGTTATGAAAAATGGTCTAAATAATATGATACATACTGTGTATTATGAAAATGTCAGAGCGTTATGGTGATACATTTTTCCTATATGGCCTAACTATCGCTGCAACTACCATAGATGCCGTTATGCAGTCTGTCAGAACCATAGATGGCCCTCCACAATAGCTGGTTTTCTGCACCAGCTTGGGCCGGGTCCTCAGGGCCGAGCAGTTCCAAAAGCATCTTAACTGCATTCACTCTCTGTAGACACAGAGCCAGTGCAGGGCCAGATTTCAAGTACTCCAACTCTGACTCCCTCTCAGAGTGGCCCTAAAGCAATATCACGCACATATATTAATAAAATGGCTACACTACAACTTGTAACGATAATATGATTGAACGCTTTGTTTACTGTGTTCAAATGGAACACTAAAAGAGACAATGACCTGGTGTGCTGGTGCATTCATCATTGTATGTGCCATTTTTGAGTCAAGCACAAGCATTCGCAAGCCCACCAAAGTGAAGCCATTCTGCTGGATCCTGCTGAGGATTTTGCCTAAGCAGTGCCTCCAGACACCGGGCTTGAAGAGTGCCAGAGTGAGAAGAGGCTGTGGGCCTGCAGAATGTAGCAGTGCATGTTAGAAAGACAGCTTTGAAAGATGCTCTTTGTCCGAATAAGATATCACTTACCCTCTGTCATGTAGCTGTAGAAGGACTGACTTTGGAAGCCTGAAATTAGACAGACATTATCAGTGCACTGCTGGTACAAAGTACTTCATGGAATGGCATTTGCAATTTCTTCTGCACATAACAGACATACCCATGCCTAGTGGTGGAAGGAACTTCAGCATTGTACGACTGCTGTGATCTAGAAGCAAGGGCGCATGTAGTTATTTGAAAATAATTAGTTATAAATATTGTACTCACTTCTGTCTAAATGGATGGGAAAAGAAATGTAAAATTTTGATTTAAAAAAATACCCAATCCACTAAAGGTGTGTACGGTTATTCGTAAGGCTTATTACCATCAGTACCTACTATAAATGACCTACTATGCAGCTATAGTGGCAGCCAAAAATAATTGTTCATATATGCATGTTAAACACTGATGCATAGCAGCTGTTTTGATTTGCTTATCCTGTCAATTGAGCCAAAAAATGAAAACCACAAAAATTATGGATATTCCAAAATTATGGATATTGCAAGATCCCACAGACTACTGAGTGAAATTCAGCCATGACATAACACCTATTGAGATTTGGGGTATAAGATTTGCTTTTTTTGTCAGTGATTATTTAAAAAAAAAGTTGACAGTAACTGTCAGCAGTTTACAGCACCTATAGTCTTGAAGACAGCCCCACACTGCTGTGTCATATTTTCCTAAAAGAGATTTAAAGGAACTGCGTCACATGTATTCTTCTACAATAATTTCCAAGGTAGCTCTACAAAATGGATTTGAGGCGCACCTGGAGTTCACTGTGTGAATAGATAGGATCAACGGTTTTTAGAGTTTAAGTGGTGTGAATGGCCATTTGACATTAATGCTCAGAGAACATTGATAATAACATGTTTGACATGTCTGGATAACCTTCACCTGGGATCAACTCATCTTCTGTGAAGAAAAGTGTGGCTTGTCTGAAGGCCATTTCAGGGGTACACGACATTAGCACACTCAGGTTTCCTGGATAGTCTTGTGGTAAAAGCCTCTGCAGTGTGCCAAATGCCTGCAGCCTCCTAAGGACACAGACCAGTGCTGGGGATGATGCCAGGCTCAACACACTGCTCTGCCACAAACGGTCACCGACCTCATAGGGACTCAGCTCCTGAGCCTGCCTCTGGGACAGCGTAGGCAGCCATTTGAGTGCCAGGAGCTCAAACTTCTCCTCCCCCGCTCCTCCTGGGCAAACAGCACAAAGCAAAAACCAAATTTGTAGAGTGAAAACTGTTAGAAATGTACCTCCTGTGGGGCAATATATATACAACTGTTAAAAAATTGAATAATTTGTTGTGGTGATGTTTTGTGTTTGTAATGTGTTGTTTTACATACACAGCTTTCTAGATTTAAATAATTTTTAGATCTTGTTTTAAGCGCCACATTTAAAATATGAGTTTTCTCAGTTTATAATCAGCTACAATACTGCTCATCATTCTGACTCTGACTCAGTACAGATTTAAACAATGATTCTAAACATTTTGAAATTGAAAAAACACCAAATGTCAGCCTTCTCAGCCTTGCGCCCACTGGCCCTAGGATAAGCTCCGGGTACCTGCGACCCTGATAAGGATTAAGCGGTTACAGAAAATGAATGAATGAAAAACACTAGATGTAGAACTGGGGTAGGATCATTATTAGGTGTAGTAAGAAACTACAAGTAATCTGTGCACCTGCTGCATTTCCTGTGAGGACCCTGTGAAGCAGATTTATGCCCTCCTCCATAATGTTGCGACCCGTCAGAGTAAGAATTACAATCTGCTCCATCTTGCTGCAGGTAGGATACCTGTGTTTGGACAGGATCACACGGCTGAAGTCTGGCAATTTCCACATGAGTCCACCTGCAGTAATTAAATATATATTCTCCATCAGCTCTCACACAGAAAACACATAAGTACACAAATTATACTGATGCTTGCCCACTTGTGTACCGAGGAAGTTGAAGAGATTCTCCTTATAAGGCACAGCATGGAAGCACAGGTCTGGAAGGAGAAGATCCCCTGCTAGTCTGGTATGGAGTATTCCAACCAAGCCTTGCACTGTAAGCTCATACATCAGACCTTCAAAAAAAGGAAAATAAATACTTTTTTTACGTTCTGTCCACAGTATTTCAAGGAAGATAATGAGTTCTGTGTAATGTATTATTAGTGCTTGCTAATAATTTATACAGTGTTTATGACTTAATAGATAACCAATATGAACCATCATGTTATTTTATTGTTTTACTGTTGACTTAACAAAAGTAATACTTACCAACAGAAAAACAAAACACATGATCTCTCATTATGATACCCAACACAGAAGGACAGGTCTACACCTGTACTAAAACTACCAAGTCCTACATAAGAGTTTTGTGTTGCTACCTCTACTGTTTGAGTTATACTTGGGCAATTAATAGTTTAGAACTTGAGAAGAATTTAAATTGATGACCTCTCATTGTAACACAAGGTTTGGACGATGAGGGCTGCACCTGTAGATGGGCTGGCATTCTTTTTGTGATGGTAATGTTGGCATATAATTTAGCCTTGGCTAAGTAATAGTATTGAACCGAACTTTGGAGGAAACTACAATACATGGCCTGCCATTATGACACTGAAAACAAGGACAGCACCTGTAGACAGGCTGGCACAGTGGTGCAGTGCATTCTCTTTCCTCAGCAGCAGCACAAGGCATTTAGAATAGAGCTCAAGCTGCTCTCCATCCAGAAACACAGTAGGTGCGTGACAGAATGCTGACATCTAAAACAACCAGATGAGAGGTTCAAGACAAACACAATCTCTATCACTGTCTCAGCCTGACTCTCACAGGCAGATCTATGTAGTTAAGCATTCATGAGAAGAGTTTGTGGCAGGTGCTTTAAATTGATTACCTGCTTTGAGGTAAGGCCTAGAGATGAGGCTCGCTTGTGGGAGATTTGTACTCTCTGCAGCCCAATGAGCTGGAAGCCCTTCTTTGCACATGCAGACAGCACATAGCTGTAACAGCATGGTGCAACCACTGGAGACACAATCAGGAACACATCGCCTAAGGGAAGAAGAAGGTTAAATAGTTTTATTTATATCTACGACACTGTGTCCCAATCATGGTCCTGGAGTTCCCCACTCTCCATTATACAAATGATCAGTGCCAAACCACTCACATAAACCATAAACATTGCCAAACCACTCACATGTGAAGAGAATAACATTTATTATTGTGTTAGGATGGCACGAGTCAGGCGGTGGGATATATTAGGCACCAAGTGAGTATCTGGGTTTTGATGTGTTGGAAGCAGCAAAAATGTGCATATATATAAGAATCTGTGTGATTCTGACAAGGGCCAAATTGATCGCTAGACTATGTCCAAACATCACCAAAGTGGCAGGTCTTGTCGGGTGTTCCTCGTACGCAGTAGTTTGTACCTACCCAATCTGGTCTAAAGAAAGGTGACTGGTGGACCTGTGACAAAGACATAGGCGCCCAAGGATTCACTGAGCATGTGTGGGTTGGACAAGGTAGTCCGACCCCACCATGCAACCCCACCCAGCACACCTCCAGAGGTCTTGTGGAGTCTATGCCTCAACAAGTCCGAGTTGTTCTGGTGTCATGTGGGGGGCCTACACTATCTTTAGGCAGGTGTTTTTAGTGTCATGGCTGATCAGTGTATAGTTTAGTGGTTTCCCTTTCCTAAAACACAGTTAATGTGTATGTGTTAGAGCAAAGATACAAGACTATACAAAGGAGAGGTACCACTGGATGTGAAACATGCTCTAAGAGAAGAATACACTAAGTCAGCTTGCACATACACTCGAAATTGGCTATTTCATCTTGTACCTACCATACAGGTAGCTACTATAAACCATTTTGAATGCAGCACATGTTGGCTGACAAAATGTGCATAGCAACAGCTGAGCTACATTACAGTACAGTCTTAAAAACGTTCTAAGCAGCCAAGACATTTGCTTCAACCTTCAACCTTTTAGTCTTGGCTGAAAGTGTGTTTTTGTTAAACATAACATTAGAATAACTACAATTACACATGAATTCAGTAAAATGTACCAATTTTGGTTTGGTTCCATTGTATGTGTTAAATTCCATCCAGCATTCGAATTATATAGGGCCTCCTCAAGGAGAAATTACACACTCACATGCGTCAAATAACAACACATTATTTATTTTTAGGCATTCTAATGCTAGTATTTTTATCAGTTTTAGCAGTTGCTACATTTGCTTTGCATGTGGTGTTATAGGACAAAGCACTCTTTCTTCTACCTTTCACGGTGGCACAGAGAGTTGAAGGTGAAGAGGTTTCAGTGTAAAAGGCACCATCTTCTTTATCCTTAAACTTCTGTATACTGTGGTTTACAATAGGCACATCACAGTTATTACATAATTGCCAGATCACAACTATCTGGGCCAATCTCAATTATTTAAACATTTAATTGTTAACTGCAGTTATTTATATCTGTTTGAATATAAAATATCTCTTTAGGAGAGAAAGCTTTTCTGAGCTACTGTACTGTAAAGGGACTTACTTCTCAGTTACCATAAGGCTTTTTCTTGGCAGTCTCCCACCAAACCACACACACATACTCAAGTGCACTCGACTGGCCAGACGTGGACAGAGGAACAGTGGCTGATATTGGCTGCGGCAGTACAGGGCATTGATAGAGGTTGGGTCAGTCTTCTGGGCCACCTGGGGGTCTGAGGGCCCAATTATCTCCTGCCACACAGAGCTGGCGTAAGGTCCACGGATAGTCAGGGCGAGCACTGGCTGATGAACATACTCCAAATTGTGCTCACCTGTTAGACACACTGAGATAAAAATGGTATTTCACCACATATCACTGCTATCTCACTGCTAGCTAATCCCAGAAACATTTCCTGGTTCACTAATCATAACCTCATTTTCCCTCTGTACTTCATCCCGCTTTTCAGATAGATGTCCAAAAAATAAAACCAAGTATACTTGTGATTGTCACACTATCATGAAAACCTGTAGATAAATTAGTTTTAAGTGTTGGTCTGCTAACCACCTGAGGTATAGAGGATGAGATATTACTGGAGAAATTATCCACGCTTTTAAGCATAAATGGTTTTAAAACAATGTGTCTAGCTATTTACCTGCACTATGTGCTAAGAGCTCTTTAGAAGGGTAAATTAATCGAAGGCCACACACATCCAGACCTGCACTCAGGAGAAGATGAAGGGTATAGTGTGTTGCTAAAGGGTCAAGAAACAGCAGTCGACTTCCCAAAGCAACCACTACCTGAGACCAAGAGGGACATTCACTGGCAATGCAAGGAACAATAAAGAGCATTTTTGAGCTGTAAAATCTACTGAGACTGTTGCAAATGACTAAGTCCTTCTCACCTCAGTGTGAGACGGAGAAGTCAAGGCCTCTGCCCTTCGGCATATTTGTTCTTTTGTCTCAAGAGTCTGCCAGTAGAACGCAGGGCTTATTCCAAAGGCCTTCACAACAGCCTGCAGCAAAGTACCAAGTCAGTGCAAACCAACAAAAGACTAGACTACTTACCTCTTTTGAGTAAAACATTAGTTCAGATAAGGCAAATGAAAACTGTTAATTTATTTGGTCACCTCTTTGTCAGGGTTGATGGAAATGAAGCAGTCAAGACATGAAGATGGCAAAGAGAATAGTGCAGGATAAGCATGTTGTTGTAGTATGAGGTTAAGCTGTGGCAACCATGACACTACTGTCCTCAGCTGGGTCTGAGACAAAAACTTGGACACTCTCTGATAGAACAGAGTCTGTCCCTTTTCCTCATTCCTACTCTGTACATAAAATAAATAAAGACACAATGAACATTGAGGCATGCCTCAAAAATAACTAAAATTTTAGGTATGTCTGTTTTACCTTAGATTTTATGTTAAGGGGCTGACGTTCTTCAGGAGATACAGCACAGACATAAAGCACCAAGCCATCTCTCCAAAACTGCTGTAGCCCAGCCACCAAAAATGGGGAATTTCCAGCATTTCTCACTGTTTCCTTCTTGCTACAGCTGTTGGGCTTAGCCTAGAATTCACATGACAATAGCAAAAGAGTACTAAACATATTATTGAGTCAAAGACAATATGAACTTGAAGGGGTGTAAAAATTGATCTGAGGGTGGTTACTAAACTGCACTGATTTTGTAATTACAATACAGAAGGACAACTGACGATAGTAGTTGTCTTCTGCTGACTGGCTAATCAAAAGTGTCCCTGACACCTACTTTAGAAATGTGCATGCTGAAGACAAACGGGAGATAGCACTATATATATATATATATATACAGTAAAGCCCCGAAATTTGCGGGGGACACGTTCCAAGAGCACCTGCAAATTGTGAAAAAAAAAACAAAAACATGAATTTGTGATGTGGTAAAAAAAATGCCTGAAAATGCCTATTTTTATATTGTATACCCTAAAAATGCTCCCAAATATGTTCCCAAAACACATTTCATTTTAAACTTAATACATTAACCTTAAAACATACAAAGTTAAACCCATATCCATACTGTACAGTTTACACTGAAATGCTGTCTCCCGCAGTGCTAGAATGTAAAATTACGATGTTACCCCTGTATACACTGTACTTTATTTCATGCAACTGCGTTTTATTTGGTATGCACTGTCATTTTCTTTGGTATAATCAGGTAAATACAGTAATTTAATTTACTTTACAGTAATAAAATACAGGGCTTTAAGGCGAACAAAACAAAAAACACCAGAACACTCGAGAGCTCCACGCGTGAAACTGTTATGATGCAGGAATACTGGACTGCATCTGCCAGAGATGCATCACAGGGCAGCAGCCAATCAGCAGCAAGGAGAAACACTTTCAAACCTCCCACCTCTCAGTACAGGGGTATTTCACTATTCCAAGATGTGCTTTCTTTGTGTTCTCACGACAGTACTAAAAATGTATGAAGTTATATTTTATATGGAAATGTGGCTGAATTTACATTAATATTTATGTTACTGTCATGACTGGTGTGTACCCGTCCATGAAGGAGGTGCAACTGCGGATTTCCATTGTCCAGAATGGCTTCATTTTCAGAAAGCAAACACAAAAAGGCATGCGGGCCAAAACACTTTCCTAAATACCAAACCAAAGAACAGGTACCCACCAGGGGGAAGGTGAGGGGAATATGAGGGTGGACTGACCAACATAACCTGAACACAGGAACTCTCTATACACTACATGCACAGCCCAACTCATCAACTCATAATCACAATCATTATTTAATCCCCGGCCGGCTGGGAACCCCTTCTGAATAAGATGACCAGGGAAACACCTACACACCCATGTCAAAATCAAAGTCCCCATTGTTCATGTGGTGGCGGCCTCTAGCGGCTGCTCACCAGGGCCGTCACAGTTACAAAGTATATTTTTCTTAATAATTAAGCACTAAAATGCACAAAAAAGTATATAGTGCCACGAAAAAAGCAAAACAAATGCGGAGGATATTTCTGGTTTCCACAAATAATTACAACAGGTCAAAATCATCAGAGATAAGTTTATGTGGGTTTTGTCGTGTTTCTCATGCTGATTTCAAATCTGTGTTTAGTTTTCCCCTAGCACGTACAGTTTTTGTGATGAAGCTAGTTGTATATTACACGATAGTGGTATAATTAGCATATAATAATCATATTATAAGTGTTTTTGAAGAAACAGTGGTAGCTGACTGAGACTGATCATTATATCCATGCCACAGTGTGCTCCTATCTGACTTCGCACTTAAAATATTGAAACAGTTACTTGATTGATGCCTGCGGTTTAATAAAAAACGCATGCAAGTCCATTGAAAAAACTAAAATTCAAAAAGTTGATGTGACTGAAAAAAATAAAAGAAAGCAGATCTGAAATCAGCATGAAAAACTGGTTTAGAAAAGTGTATTGTGGTTTCTGATGATTACAAAAATTTTTTTTTGTTGACCTGTGTTATTAGTTAGGTTCTAAGAAAAAATCAGCGAACAACTGAAGCTGCGAACTCTGAACCGCGAATTCACAAGGGTTTACTGTATATAGTCACATTTGGGTATTTTAAATATAATTCTGAGCTATACCAAAACACCAAATCATTTAAAATTTAAGATATCGTGATGCACTGTTGTAAGGTCAGAGATTTATACCCCATGAACAATATTCTACACTGGATTATAGTTACTCATACCAAGGACATGAACCAAGCTATCAGTGAGTTGTAAACATGAGATTTGACTGAAGTCGACTCCACCGTCTGTGCCTTTCCCTGTGCCCTTCCTGCTACCACACCTGGGCTGGACAGGGTAACCGTCAAGAGCAGGCATTCACTACTTTGAAGGTTTGAAGCCAGAGTACTAACTGAGGGAAGATGAGACCCATCCTGTTAAAGAAGCATAAAAAATATTAAGCTTGCCTATAGTAGTAAAAAAAACTGAATGGTTCTATAAAGGTTTAATAGAAACTGCTCACAGTATCATAAAGAACATCGGTCATCTCAGCAGCGCTCTGTTTATCATTTGTTGACCACTGAGGTTTGAGGGTCAATAGATGCTTCAGATACTGTTGCCACTGGGCTTTGTTTCTTTGGTCCTCCTTCTGTACTTTGTCACTAGTAAGGACAACTCATCAGACACTATGAGCACTCTTTAAAAAATTCATATCTCTTAAAAATATACTATTAATTATGTCATCAATTTATCCAACATCTGCTAACATTCCTCTGAAGAAATTTCAAATTGAGAACATTGTTTTATTTCTCATAAAACCCATTCAAGGGTTTTCAAACAGGCAGAGCAAGACATCACATGTACAGTAAGTTACAGTTTTATATTACAGTAATATTATTTTTATACTGTTTTTTCCTAGAGTTAATTCATGAAGTCTCTGTACCTCTCTTCCTTTTGTGGTTCAACTGCAGTCTTCTTGAAAGATGACAGTGTTTTATCACATGCAGTTGTAAGAAAGGATGTTTTACCCTGACATTTAATAAGAAGTGGATTCCCACAGCTGTTCTGATCTTTCCTTATTCCTAAACTTTCCATTTGAGGCTTAGCAGAATCTTCAGTGATACTCTTTGACTCTCTTATTTTTTGAAGTAATACACTCTTCCCAGAAGGCATCCTGCAAACACACAAATACGTGAATTAAGTCTGAATGAGTCTTCCATAATGTTATCAAATTGTGTACAGACATTTTATCAGTCTAATGTTCTTAAAAAGTTTCAAACAGTATCAAAATTTATCACTGTTAGTCCAGGAATAGACTAAGTAAGTACATTTATTAAATTGACTATTTTTGAAAAAAAATCATACCCATTTCTTCTGGCTGCTTCCAGCTGTGTGTTTCTCACTCTTTCTGTGGACAGGCTTTGGTCAGGAGATGAGAGTGTATTACAAATAACTGCTGGTTTTGTCTGATGATCGGTGTTGCGCAAATCAATATGTATGGTGGGAGAATTATAATTTTTCAGGTGCAGTTTGTCTGCGATACCACTAAAATCACTTGCCCATTTATCAGTATTTCTGTGGAACAATGATTTTATAATACATTTTAGTCATACTACAATAAAATATATAACATTAAACATTATCATATTGGTGTCATCCAACTGGTATAATAAGGAAAACCTTATATAAATATTAATCTAATTAAAAATAACAGCTGAATTGCAACTAATGTCGCCATCCTGTTAAGAGTACCTTCTGGTTGCAGTATTCTTCATGTATGATCTCTGACGTTTACTATGGTTTACTGCAGACAAATTAATCGTTTTGGTGTCCATCTTTGCAGATGACTGCTTCATACAGAAAGTAGTCAATTGATCCATTATATTAATCTCCTGTCTTTCATTGCCATAATCTGTAACCCAGTAGAAATATTATTCTTTATTATCATGACAGTACATGGTTAATCAGAACATAGGAACCGGATATACAGTGAATTGGGAAGCTGACAGAGTGTCACAAGACATAAGTAAAGTCTGACATCAAACCTGTACATCTGATGGGTTGAAATTTCATCATCTCTCCTTCTTCACTGGCATCTTTGCTCTGGCCAGTACGTTGCTTTAGAAATTGAAGAAGTTGATCCAGATCCCAGTGCTCTAAGGGCTGTTGAGAGAAACTGTTGTTTTCAGAATATGCCAGGACTGCAAAAGATGTAAATGTTTCTTTTATTACTGTGATGAGCAAAGTATACAATTAAACTCACTTTCAATGACAAAATAGGATATGGCTGTGTATGCATCTTTCCATCCTTTTCTAAAAACTGTGATCCACAAACGTTTTTGAGTCTTTCAGTTTTGAGTTTTGCAAAATCGTGGCTTTCTACTTCAGTCGAGGTGATAAAGTGCTTATCAGACTCATGTCCAATTTGGGTCAAGTGGTAATCATGCTCTGCAGCAAGCAGAGGAGTAAGGTCATCTTTTTGGTCACTTAAGTCATCATCAACCTTGTTGCTGAAAGGCTCTGTCACTGATTTGAGGAGGTCCTGTTTCATGAGGAAGAAGGCATGACAACCAAGACAACTAAGAAATTATCATTTAAATTCACTCAATTTCTTGCTCACACTTCATAAACACAGACACACACCTCAACTCCAAGTTCCTCTGATGACAGGTAATCACGGACAACTTTTGCCCCTTGAGGGAATCTCAAGAGTGATGGTCGCTGATAAACAGATATCTCCTCTTCATTGTCTGACTGCGGAATACTTTAGCTGGTTATACAGTTATATGTCCTATATGTCCTTAACAAGATTTTTCAACTGTAAAATAGTATGGAGTTTATGGAAGTGCCATCCAAATAATGTTATGCTGTCTACACAAAGTAATTTACAAAATTACTTTTTGGCAAGTAGCTGATTAAAATAAACCACAGTAAATAAACAGTTTGAACAGTTTGTAGGCAAAAAAAACAAAGCACTTGTTAGGGCTAGATGAACTGGTTAGCAGGGATCCTGATCCCAAAGCCAGCTAACAGCGCTAAAGAACGTATAATATACTTACTGTGGAAGATAAGTCTGAGTCAAGTGATGGTATTTGGGATTTGATGCTGTCAAAAAAAGAAATATTCTGCATTTTCGTAGGCAAGACACACAGCTAGCTAACTTGCGGATGCCAGCCAAGTTTGTTGGAAGACGTTCAGGTTGAGTGGTTACCATGGCAACAGGACGCGTGTATACTAACACGCACACACACACGCACGCACCCATGGACGCGCGCGCACACATATTTGAATACTTTCTTTGAACCCACCAATTACATTTCTCTAGATATGATTCAGATATTTTTCAGAGGTAAATTACAGCTCTGACAGGTACAAAAACCATCGTCTGCACCACACTATTACCGCTGATACAGAACAGAACTTTGCCAGCTGTTTGGAATTTTCTTTAGTCAGCCCTGCCAGTCGTAACCCACTAATAGTTTGTGAAAATGTCCCAAACTGCCAAATATTAATGCTATCAACCTGCAAGAGTAGCCTAGATTACTAATCTTTGCAATTAAGGGCTGGTACTTGGTCATCTTATTATGGAAGGCCATGTCCATATACACATCAGAGACATACCCTATCTCGAGGACCATCACCTGCTTTCTGTCGTCAGGGGTGTTAAGGATGTTACAAAACACATCATCAGAGCTGTTGAACCAGTCTGGCACTATGCGTGAGTGTTTGTACATAGAAACATTGTTTGGAAAGAGTCCTTTAACAGTACTGGCAATAAGATTAACAACACGGTCATGATGTGCAGTGTAGAGTCCTTTGTACATGCTACAGCCATTTATAATATATGCAACAGATTCCAGGTGCAGATAATGTTCAGAATGCATTACTCAGTGTGGGTGATGTTTTTCAGGGTATCATAATGCCAGGTTGTATTTGATCGGTAACACCTGTAATCTGGCCTTGACCGTGAAGCAAAGAATGTCATCCACACACACAGCAGGTGGGTTCCTGTCTGTCTGGACCACACCTTGTCTGTCCGGGGTCAGAGAAGCAAGCTTGATGTTGAAATGTTTCCCTTTTTCCACTTTTTTCACCATTTTAAGTCTTCCTTTGTTGATTTTTACCTGCTTTGAAATTTATGTCATTCAAATTCCATAAAGGTCAACAGTTAACCACTTAACTGTATTTCTTGTGAGAAAAGAAACCTGACAGTTTTTGGATATGTAGGCCACATTGTTCATACTCATCTCAGTGTGTGTGTCTATCTGTGTGTGCGTATGTGTGTGTCTGACTGACAGGGACATTTTTAGTCCATGGCTTTTTTCCAAGAGTGTGGTAAATTGTAAAATGGTAAATTGTAGAGAAACTTTACAGTGGTGGTGATTGGGGATTTTTCTTGTTTATCACACAAATATATATATCTTTTTTTATTCATACTTATTGCAATTAAATGTGCCTTCTGGGTTTTGAGATGTAATCTTGATCATGGTAAATTAGTTGTAAATCTGAAAAAAAAGTTTTACGTGGGTACTTAATTGCCATACAATGCTTCATCAACCTATTCACCATGAATATGTTTTTAAAACACCTTTTAGGCTCAAACCTCAAACAATGTTTCATGCATTAAGCAAGACATTCATAAACATTTTAAGAAACAACTTTCTGTGAGGTTGCTTTTAGAGACTGTACCCTCTTAAACTATGATTCTTATCACCACCACTGAGACATATTCTGACAATGCAATGAATTATTTCTCATAAATCCATTTTTATTTGATCTGGAATCAAAACTTTATTTTAATGTAACCACTTTGGCTGACATGTACATTAAGTTAATGTACATTTATTTTCATGCATTTGGACTAAAATACAGAGATAGATACTGGTTAGGTGAGGCTGACATTTGTCAAGCCCAGCATGCACATTGTTCTCTCTCTCTCTCTCTCTCTCTCTCTCTCTCTCTCTCTCTCTCTCTCTTTCTCTCTAGCCCTCTCTAATATTTATTTAGAGAAGGAAACCAAACACAATCTGTTTATTCTGAAAGATACAGCTGATGTTGGGTGAACAGTTACCCTGCAGAACAGTTTATTTGAAATGGCTTTGTAAATTCATTTATTCAAGTCATTAAGCCTAAAATAATTTATCCTGAACATCTCACCCGTACCCTAGCACACCTGATGAAGAATAAGTTCAGTCAAAACACTCTTTAAATGTAAACCTTTGACAGGTAGCCCATTATAGGCTGTGTCCTCTATCGCTGATAATGATTAAGCAAGAGGGAAGCAAGTGTTGTGATAAGGACCCACAGGGCACAAAAAAATGGCACGTAGGATCCATGATGAGACTTGTCACTGTTAACTGTCTAACAGTGACATTTATTTGAATCACACTGATTCCACAGACTTGGCCTTTATTTACATTAACATAAATGGTAGTTAGTTACATGTCATTTGATTCCAGGAGTTATTACAGACTGACCAGTATGTTTTGTAGGAGCAAAATTGGGTTTTTCATAAACAAATCTGGAGTACACGAAAAGATAGTACAATTAAAAGACAGAAAATTTTAACTTTCACAACTGATCATAGTAATCACTTGGCTTGCTTTAAAGCTTGCATTAACTACACTTCTCTTCAAAAGACTTAGCAGTCTTTAAAGTGTGTGCTGCCGACATCCCGCAGGTCTATTCCAGCAAGGTTGGGTGGACTGGTACATGTGATGTTATTATAGATTGTGATAAGTATGTGAGGCTCCTCCCCCTCTGCCAAGGTCTCCACCTGCCGTGGAACCACATGTGGCTTCTTCAAGCTAAAATCTCTAAAAGGTCCAGCACTGCAATCACATTTCCAGTTGTTACCCGATAGCCAAAGCTGGTCTAAGCCATCGGGAATGGAAGATGGAAGGGTGCTCAGTGCATTGTCCCTCAGGTTAAGGTAGCGCAGTCGTGGCAGCATGTACAGTGTTGAATTAAGAAGAACCTCCAACTTATTTCCTGAGAGGTCTAGCCAGGATAGGTGCTGCAGTGGTAAAAAGACTTCTGAAGGAAGATGAGAAAGGAGATTGTTGGACAGAAGGAGGTATTCAAGACTCTTTAAGCCATGGAAGGTGTTGGAGGAGAGGGAAGCCAATTTATTGGATCGTAGATCAAGCTGTTGCAACCCTTGGAGCTCCACAAAACTCTGACGCTCCACCACAGAGATATTGTTGTGTTGTAAGAAAAGTCTACGTAAGCCTGTCAGACCAACAAAACCTTGGGTGGACACTTTGGTCAGGCAACCTTTGTCAAGATGAATGCTGTGGAGTTTTGAAAGGCCTTTAAAAACATGGTCTGGCAGAGTGCGGAAACAGCTACCAGTCAGTTTAATCACTGCCAGGTGACTAAGACCCATGAAGGAGCCCATCCTGGCCTCCTGTAACCTGTTGTGTTCTAAGCTAAGCACCTCCAAATGGCCTAATCCTTCAAAAACTCTCTCCCCTAAGATTCGAATCTGGTTGTGGCACAGTCCAAGTTCCTCAAGATACTGCAGGTCACGGAAGGTACCTGGTCTTAGGCTGTTTATTGAGTTGTTTGACAGTCGGAGTACATGTAGGCTATGTAGACCAAGGAACGTCTCATCATGGAGCACAGAAAGTCGATTTTTGCTCAGATCCAGCCACCTCAGTGATTTCATGCCAATAAATGCTCTAGGTGCCACTGTCATAATCTGATTTTGGGCAAGATAAAGCTTTTGCAGCTTTGGAAGTTTCAGAAACACATTTGCTTTGATGACTCTTAGCTGGTTTCCAGTGAGATCCAGCTCTTTTAGTTCTGTAAGACCCTGAAATAGCTGAGGCTGAATGTAAGCCAAACGATTCCCAGCAAGCACCAACTCTCGTAAGCCATGTAGTTCCTGAAACCCAGCTTCTGGAAGAACTGAAAGAGAGTTCCATCCCAGGTTCAGTAACCACATATGAGAGAGTCCAGCAAACAACCTCTCATCGATGCGTGACAACTGATTATTGTGGAGGTTGAGGGATGCGAGGTTGGGGGTGCTTTGGAAGATGGTGGCAGGCAATGAACGGAGACTGTTCCGCTCCAGGTGTAGGTGAGCAAGTGTGTGCAGTCCTTTAAACACCTGGGAGTCAAGGCTTGTCACCTGGCCACTCTGCAGATTTAAGAAGTCCAGATTGCTCAGATTTTTGAACGCAACTGCTGGCAGAGTGGTAAACAGGTTTCCATCCAGCCATACAGATCGTGCAGATGCAGGGATGTCAGAAGGAACATATGTCAGGTTCCGTGAACTGCAGTAGACGCTGAGCTCTGAAGTATAGTCCTCAATGAGACAGGTACAGCTCTTTGAGCAGGGAATGGACTCCTCTGTGGGCTTTGCTTCCTCTGCCCTCACCAATGATGTTCCCAGTGCCCATAACAACACCAGTGTAGACAACTGCATCCCTTTTAGGGGAAAAATGGTTGTTACGCCCAGTAAGATACTAGTACTGAAAGCTCACGACCATATTAAATGATTTGAATGTTTACATTTTTAATACATTCTAACCTTGTTCTCGCTACAAAGATTCTTCTACTGGCTTTACTGATATGTAAAATCTTTTTCATTCGTTTGTCTGCTTACTTACTTTTGCAGTTAAAAAGTTCAAAATATGCATAAAATGTCTTTTCTATCCTTTAGCTACTTTCAAAAAGAACATTTTTTTTATTTGAAGCAGATTGTAATTGATTTTTACCTGTTCTTTCTGTAGTTTCAGACAATCCAGCAGGCTTTCAATGTAAGGGTGGCATGTGCGTGTGAAAGGACTAGACTGCCTCTGGCCTTATTTCACTCCAGAGGAAACCAGACCCACAGAGCGCAAGCACAAAATTAACCTCTTCATGTCCTGACTGAAATAAATGGCTGTGCTTTGGTTATGTTTTTTTTATTTTTTTTATCAATTGTAATCCAGCCTTTCCTATGTAGCATATTGTAGTTTTCATTTAGAATATTTAACATAAATGAATTTACAGAATTCACTTAATATTTTATTAAAGAAACTTATTTTAAAAATCCATTTAAACAGTTCTGTGCCATTTAAACATTCTTTTTGTAAGTTTTAGTGGTGTGTGAGCTGTAATGTGAGATGGATCTTTGTGAACAATTTTGATCAATTCAATAAAAGTCTGACAGGCTAAATTTGACTTAAGCTGCACCTGGGGTGTCAGCAAGAGTCTTGTCTAAAAATTGGGACTGTGTTTATAGTAAATAAGAAGAAAAGGGCAATTTTCTTCATTGGTTTTTGAGTCATATTTGAAGTTTAAAAATTGACAAATTTGATTGTGAAGTTTAATTTACATCAGCAAAAGACAAATGTCCTTCTTAATGTAACATTCCCCAGCCTGGTAAATGATGTGGTCAGACTTTCACTTTGCTCTTTTTCTTTGTATCTGGCTTCCAATAATCCACACACTTGGACATGTTCCAAGAGATAGCAACATTTGGACAAGGGCAGCCTACATTTAAAGCAGGTGGACATGAACTTTGGAACACCGTTGAGAGACAGACATGGTATTCCATTTATTTTGTTTTAATGGGCCACTTTGTAAATACAGCTACTGACTGAGTGTAATTAAATGTTTGAAAAAAAGATACATACACACACATATATATATATACACACACACACACACACACACACGCACATATATATATATATATATATGTATAGGTGTGTGTGTGTGTGTGTGTGTGTGTGTGTGGGTGTATATACACACACACACACACACACACACACACACACACACACACACATATATATATTTACATATCACTCATTTAATGTTGGAATGCTAACATAAGCTAATTGTGGAATGCTACAATAAGTAATTGTAATGAAAAATTACTTAAAACTGGAAGATGCATTAACATAACATAACCACTAGAGGGCAGCGTAGACTTTTACACCCAGTGGTTAGAAATGTTGGCGTGTGTTCAAGTATCATTGGCTATGACATGTACAGAGAATTCATAAAAATACTTCTTGTGTTGTTCTATAGTGCAATATATAATATACTGAATATTTCACAAAAAGACAGCTGTGTGTCTAACTGAATGTTTAAAAAAGATCATGTCATAAGGATGCTCCATGCTGCACATAGATACATGTTGCTTATACTTTTAAAATGTCAGATTACTTTTAAAATGCAGATGTATTCACAACAGAACAACACAACAGAAATAACACATCTCTGTACTTTGACTAATTTTCAAGCGAAACAGGGTATCAGGGAGGTTCTCCGAGCTTACTGAGAATTTCCGATTGATGATGAGTAGGGGTAGTGAGAGTAGGAAGCAAAACATATTATTTGTTAATATTATAATTAATATACCCCCCGGAGCACAGTGATATATTTAAAAAATGAAAAAAGATATTCTCGAGGTGGCAATAGTCACAACATTTTGACAATATTAAACAATTTGCCAAGAAGGATCATTCTCAATGTGACGAAGAACATGAACTAACAAGGTAAAAAATGTAAATTGTGATTGAAAATTGACTTTAAGAAAATACCTTACCCCTAGATTGGGAGGAATGATCATGTGATTATGTAGGAAAAGTGCGATGTTCATTTATTAATAATGAAAATGAAAATAAATAAACTGAACAAATGAATACATTTCTTTTGGAATTTCAAATGTAATCAGTGATTAATTCGCTTTACTTAAGCCACTATAGTGCATTGCTCTTTTTTAGTAGATATTGCATTACCTCCCTTAGGAGAGCTATTTGATGCCTTTCCTATTTGGCACTGCAATTATGTTGCTACATGTTGTGATGCTGATATGCTTTGCAATAAAACATGACGTATTTAAAGACTGGCCTGTATTGATAAGACCAAAATTATTTCCTTTAAGTTAGAGGGCAGCCATATCAGTATATAGCAGTCTTATTTAGTATCTATAATAACAGACTCAGGAGCATATGCTAGTACTGATGCTGAGAGGATCATTATATCATTGCAATTTATTTTGCGTAGCATTGTTTGCATCCTGTGAATGAGTTTGTGTGCCCACTTTGCTCACTTTGCACAGTGTACAGCAGTTTATGCAGTTGTAACGCCGTCATAACTTTCTACCACTTAGTTGTCACCACACTTTCTACTGCACACTATACCAGCTTCCACACGAGCCAACTCACTTACAGCTTGTGCATCATCAGATGCTCTGCTGGCTTGATTATGTATTTCTGACACATTCTGTGAACTAATATATACTGTACTCCACATGGGAGCCATGTTGGACTGAGTGACCAGCAGATTTGGCATCAAACCCCATTTCTCTAAAAGAGAATCCACAAGGGACAACACACCTCAAGAGAAGTCTGTTATGTGGGCTTGTTCAGAAATAATGCTTTATAATATCGGGGCTGCATTATAGCTTAGCTAGATATAGTCATGGTTTTAGACTTTCTAGACTGAAGCAAGTCAGAATATCAATTCACTCTGTGTGGAGTTACACTGATCAGCCATTATATTAAAACCACCTACCTAATACTGTGTATATCCCCTTTGGGTCTCCTTTGTGCAACCAAAACAGCTCAAGGCATGAACTCCACAAAACCCCTGAAGGTGTAGTGATACACATGATACCAGATCCTGTAAGATGTCCTGTAATACTGCAACATATGAGGTGGAGCCTTTGTGGATCAGACTATTTTATACATCATGTCCCACAGATGCTCAAACAGATTGGGATCTGGGGAATTCTGGGGAAGGCCTTGAACACTTGGTCATGTTCTTCAACAAACATTACAGTTGTTATTATTTGTATTGCTATGCAGCAGGTTGAATTATTCTGTTGAACAAGACCACTGCAATTAGATAACACCACAGCAATAAAGGGGTCTATCTTTTCTGCAACAATGTTTAGGTAAGTGGTATGTGTCAGAGTAACATCCAGATGAATGGAGGACCCAAAGTTTCCCAGCAGAACATTGTCCAGAGCATTATACTGCCTCCGCCAGCTTGCCTTCTTCCCACTGTTCATCCTGGTGCCAGTTCTTCCCCTGGAAAAAGACATAGGCCTTACTTGGAAGTCTTTGATTCAGATGGCAGATTTGCTGGGTATTAGCATTCAGGGTGGTGGTGATTAAAACTCTGTTGCTGTGCCTGTGTGAAATTATTCTTTTTTTAAATCCCCTTTATTAAAAAGTCAGTAGAAATGGGCTGACTGGGTACATACAAAGTATACATTATGCAGTATACTTTGTACGTACCTCCTCAGTCCATTTCTACTGACTGGGTAAGTACAAAGTATACATAATGCAGTATAGCACAAATCGTACTGCATGTTGTTTGTAGGACATTTAGGCTCTGATGCTGGATACATACATAGTTAGATGCTTTCCTTGTGCTGCAACCACTTAACTTTACATCTTGATAAATTTATTTTTTTTACCTTCTTCTGTTTTTTTTTCTATGATGTGACAGGGTCATGGTGCATGTAGACTACTGTCCTATACAATTAAACAATATACAATTATACTCTCATATGCTAATGCTACAATTATAGTATTCATAGTCAACAATGAATGACCATGGTGCCAGAATAGTGATCAGTTTCATATTAGGCTAATCTGTGTTGTGTAAAATGGCAAAATATTACTGTGGAAACACACCTTGCTCAATATCTTCACAATATCTTGCCTTGGTACACATATCTTAAAAACACTAATGCAGTTTTTCATTATGGTCAACAGAGAGAAGAAATTGAGTAAGGGAATACTGAAAATAATTACTATTTAGAAAAATAATGTTCCCTTGAAAAAGAATCTGCTGATGTATTTAGAAGGCAAGAGGATGAACGAGTATGAAAATAAAAACCGTAAACTTGTAATTTGAGAGTAAGACTGTATTGTCTTACACAGTGCAATACCACTAAGAATACTTACTGCCACCATCAGATGTGCTGATGATACTCCAATAACTGCATTCATAAGCAACAATAAATATACATACACTCAAAATAAAGCAGGGCTTGGAACTGGGTTAATTTTTTTGTGATATTTTGAACAAAATTGGAATGAAGGAACATGATGACTGTAAAAGATATGAAGTAGAAGTAGAAAAGGGATGAAGTAGCACAGCACCTGAGGACCATGTTGGGACCCTCAGGTGCTGTGCTGCCCAGCTGTGAGGAGTTCTACATCACATCTCTAATATGAGTCTGAAATTGCAGAGTGTCCCAATGCGCACAATGTTCTTATCGGGTATAAAACATTATCATCGGCAATATCTCGTGTGCAGTTTTCTTACCACATATAATAGCATGTGACATTTTCTAAATGGGTGTGGAATCATTTCATTGTGTGCATATTACATGCAATAGTCTTTATGTGCAATATCACTACTTATGTCAATATTACTTAATATTACTTAATATTACTACTGGATTCTCTACTAAGTGCAATAATGTACTCCAAACTACCCTTTGTGTCGGTTGGTTTCACTCAGCTGTTTTATTCAACAGTATTTATATCCAGCATGTCTGTTTATAGCATAGTGTATTTTCATATTGAGTTTTTTTTTTCTACAGATTTTATTTAGACCCTATGTTTTATATTGTCCATGTCTCCTTATCTCTGTATCTTGCAGTCATTACATGAGCACTTTCCTCCAGGATCAATAAAGTTTTCTGATTCTGATTCTAATCAACCACAATAATTTCTACCTGTGGCAAAAAGACTCTGTAACTCCTTTCCACTCTGTAGGTGATCTTTCTAAGTTTATATGCCATTCTGTTCAGAATCGGACTTGTGCAATATAACTCAACTGTTTCATCTGTGAACTGTTACAAAATATTAATCTCATCCTCTCATCATCAGCTGCTATTTTATTGCATTTATTTTTATTCTTATTGCATTAACACAAAGTCACTTTCAGAGCCATTTTGCACTACTGATCTGCTGGTACAGCACACTAAATCCTCACACACAGCAATGTCAGTGTTACACTTTATTTTGGTACATAATGTTCTGTAATTGTCTTACACTATTGTTTATTGTCTATTTTTTTTTTAATTCTCTATAGTCTTATTTAATTCTTCTGTTGCCCTGAGAATGCTAATGATGCAAAAAATGTCCCTTGGGATAAATGAATTTCTTTCTTATCTTCTTATGTTATCTTATCAGTGCTGCTGCATATTAAAAGAGACTAGAGCAGGGAGTCTGGAGGATATGAACATGTCAAAATAGTCATTCTCCACACTGCCACATGTATGCATTGTGAAACCACAGTGTTTCTATGCACTGCTTCAGGGCAGTCAGGACATAGCAGCATTTACATTTATCAGTCTTAAAAGCACAGAAACAAAAACGTTACATTTAAAACATATGAATTTTAAAGTGTGCTGGCATCAGAATAATTTTTATTAAAATTGGGCTATAGCTTCACGATGACAGGGCTGTGTTATGTGAGAAGGTGAAGTGTAACAGATGTAACACACAAGCAGGCTTTCTTTTAAGCCTCTGAGGTGGGAGGATCCAAAAATTGATCCTTTTCAGTTTTCCAAAACAATCATCTAAAGCTCTGTGAGTTTTTGTCCCAGAAACATATAACATTAGAAAGCTTGAACCCTCTACTTTTCAAATATGCACGTTTTAAAATAAAATATATCGATGGCGCTTTGTAAATAGGATAAAAAGGAAGCATGCGATTTTCTGTCTCGCTGCTCACCACAGCCATGCCCCTCAGCTATTCAGATGTAAAACAGCAATCTTATCATGCATCACGCTTTCTCAGTTAGCTTATAAGGAGAATGAAGCTTACACTTATATATTTATACTGTTTTTTTTTTACTTACACTATTTTTGTGATGTTGATACTTATTTCTTCCATTTTTACCGTGTGTAGCAGAGTCTATGTTGTAGCAGCAATAACTGCATGTGACAAATAAAAGTCTTGAACTTGAGTATTTGTAAAAGATTTAGAAGATTTAGTTACCACAAAAGCTTTGGGAGCAGGGCCAGCCAATGACAAGCCTTTGACACCTGGCCATTGACAGGGGGAGAGGGGAGTTACAGGTGTGAAACAACCTTCTACTGAATATGCATGTGAAAGAGCAGAGAAAAAGTACCTAGTCTTATTCTTTTACAAATTCCATTGAAACTACATAACATTTCTTAATGCTTTCCTTACCTTTTTGTAGCCAAGACATATGTTCACAAGGTTCAAACTTCAAAAGTCTTGGTGTTACGTCCCGGGACTGGCTCAAGCTGAATATTAAATGTGGTGTGCACCTCCACATGCTGGATGTAGACTATATACAAAGGTTTATGTACAGATATATACACAAATATACATATACAAATACAATATTTACACAACGCAGTGACACAGGTTGGTTCTGCTGACGACACCAAAGAAATGTAAGGAACAAAACGTCCCTATACCTATCTGCTCTCGCTCTCAAAAGAAAATACTTGATACTAACCAAAACCCTGCCTAATTACACAACCAAAACTTACAGGGGTGGTGTCCGCCTCTAACTTAGTGTGTCTAAACAAACATACAATTACCTACGTGTGGTGCTATGTAAATGTATGAAGCACAACCAGATAAACGAGAGAGGGGAAAACAGTATTTACACAGAGGAGAACTTTGAAGCGGAGGACCTAATGGAATATGAATGTATTTACAAACCAGAATGAGTGAACTAACCTGACCCAACCTGTCGGGAACAAACAAGACGACCCAAAAACACATTCGAACACACAGACACACAGTCTCTCACAATTTCACAACACAGCGTTCTCTCTCTCTTCTCTTTGCCGCGCTCGAGCTTCATAGGTCCGGAGGCGGGATCCAAAGCTCCGGTCCAACAATGGGGCGCATCCCAGGCCATCAGCCAATCCCAGTCGGGAATCCCAAGGGACCGTCCACAAACTACACGTGCAAAACAAATAAAAAAAAAAACCCCACAGACACTATGCAACGTGCCACGGCACGTAACACTCCCCCCTTAAAATCATAACCTGTAACAGAAAAACACAAACAATATTAAACAGAAGGAATTGAGACTGGTGCTGGTCCGAAGCAGTTTGGGTTTTACACACACACTTTGCCAAAGACTCTTCGGCATGCTGAGCCTCCACTAGCTGCTGACAGGTAAAAATACATTTATCGTCTTCCCCATCATTAAAAACATTGGGTAGCTTAGAGGTATGTAACGGCTGGGAATGAGCTCCATCCGTAGACTTATTGATGAATGATAGAAATGTGTCATCCAGACCCACCACATCAGAAAATTTTTGGGGCTGTGCCCGTATTATCGCACAGGCAGGGAACAACTTGGACATTTCCTTTTCAGCAACGTCATTTACCTGCGGAACACTAGTGACTTCCAGAAGCGGCATTATTTCCCCCCCAGCCAGATCATTACCCAAAATCATAGACACGCCCTTAACAGGTAAGCAATCACACCCACCCACACATACATCACCAGTCACAAGTTTTGTGTGTAAAGTAACACTGTGTAATGGAATTCTCATTATTCCCATCTCTATGCCCTGTGCCAAAACGAACACCTGACAAGAAGTTTCATCAGACAAGAGCAACACGTTAGACAATAAAGACTGTGTAGCACCCGTGTCTCTCAGGATTTTAATGGCTTTCCCCGGTAGCCCGGGAAGAGACACGGTGCCCGTAAAAATAAAGGGCTGAAAAGCAGGCTCAGCCTCACCATGTTCATCCGAAGGAGACGAGAAGGACATGCAATTTATCAAACCAACCCCGGCAGTAGCAGATTGGGTGGCATGTTGAAGGTCATTCTTTGCTTTTAGCGCGATACAATCGGCTATTAAGTGACCAACCTTATGACAATAAAAACAGGCACGGCCACTCCGAGGCGGCAACCCCTGTCTGCGCCCGGCCGATACAGATGCCGGTGTGCGTCCACTTGAGGACATACGGCCGCCTGAGGATGCCTCACGTGGAACAGGAGATGCAAACGTGGACCTATGTGTTAACGTGAACTCCTCAGCTATCACAGCTGCTGTAGTGAGAGAAACAACTTTCTGCTCATTAAGATATGTCACCACACGCTCCGGTAAGCATCGTTTAAATTCTTCCAACAATACTAGGTCACAGAGAGAACTAAAATCAGTAACTTTGCAAGCGGTAACCCATTTATCAAAAAGCACCTTTTTTCCCTAGTAAAGTCTACATAAGACTGTGATGGGCTTTTCCTGTAATCCCTAAAACGCTGACGATACGCTTCAGGAACCAATTCATAAGCTTGCAAAATTGCCCCTTTTACCACCTCATAATCGAGACCATCTCCAACCGACAACGCAGCACACACCTTCTGAGCCTTACTGGTGAGTTTACATTGCAGCATTAAAGACTACAGATCTTTTGGCCAACCCAGCGACATTGCAATTCTCTCAAATGCTGTAAAATAAACATCCACTTCAGATTCACGAAATTGAGGCAACACTGGAATTGCTTTAGCTATGTTAAACCCAGTTTTAGGCAAAGGAGGAGTGGAAGGCACATTACCATCACCTGAATCTCTGGTAGGGTCTGTTTCCCTCAGCAGGAGCCCTGCTGACTTCGCAGCCTCCAGCTCCAGCTGACGAAGACGGATCTCCTTATCCACCTCCAGTCGCTTCACTGCTAAGCAAAATTCGTGTTCGCGTAGCTGCTCCTTTTCCTGGGACTCCGCCTCTATGCAAGCCGAGCGGACCCTTAACCGAGCATTTCCCAAATCGGAGGAGCGCATGCTTTCTGGGCTACCGGGCACACTCAGGGGCGAAAATGGGTGAAAAGGAGGAAGAAGTTGTGCAGCGGGCGGGACCTCGGTCTCGCCCTCTGCAGTCATGCTCTGTTCCACACCCGACACCCCGTCACTAGTGTGCTCCAACCCAACAGCGGGCTCAGCCGAACCAGCCATTCCAGAGTCAGGTAACTCCACATGCTTCAAAACCTCCACTGACACAAGTTTCTCATATACTGCAAATTTAATCTCTTGTTTCTTTTTAGTTCTCGAAACCATGACCCCAAAGTGCTCTGCCAGCAACAAAAGATCATCCTTCCTGCACTTATCCAACGCGGCCACTGAGGGATTTTCCAAAAACCCTTTCATTGTAAACTGTACCATTTTTTTTCCTGTTTTTTTTCTGTTTTATCTCTTTTTTCTGGTTTTTAAGTTTATATAAATCAAAACAGTTTGTTTCCACCCCAGACCGTATGTAGATGCACAAAAAATGAACTGTAATAAAGGGTCGATTTTGTCTTTCAGTTACTGAATTTGATTAAGTATTAATTAATAAAATATCCCGGACGAGCCCCCAATTGTTACGTCCCGGGACTGGCTCAAGCTGAATATTAAATATAGTGTGCACCAAAACACGGACAGGAGAAGAACAAAACCTCCACACACCGGATGTAGACTATATACAAAGGTTTATGTACAGATATATACACAAATATACATATACAAATACAATATTTACACAACGCAGTGACACGGGTTGGGTCTGCTGACGACACCAAAGAAATGTAAAGAACAAAACAAAACATCCCTATACCTATCTGCTCCCTTGATACTAACCAAAACCCTGCCTAACTACAAAACCAAAACTTACAGGGGTGGTGTCCGCCTCTAACCTAGTGTGTCTAGACAAACAATTACCTACGTGTGGTGCTATGTAAATGTATGAAACACAACCAGATAAACGACAGATGGGAAAACAGTATTTACACAGAGGAGAACTTTGAAGCGGAAGTCCTAATGGAATATGAATGTATTTACAAACCAGAATGAGTGAACTAACCTGACCCAGCCTGTCGGGAACAAACAAGATGGCCCAAAAACACATTCGAACACACAGACACACAGTCTCTCACAATTTCACAATACAGCGTTCTCTCTCTCTTCTCTTTGCCACGCTCGAGCTTCATAGGTCCGGGGGCGGAATCCAAAGCTCCGGTCCACCAATGGGGCGCATCCCAGGCCATCAGCCAATCCCAGTCGGGAATCCCAAGGGACTGTCCACAAACTACACGCGCAAAACAAAAAAAAAAAACCCACAGACACTATGCAACGTGCCACGTAACACTTGGTCAGACATATTTAGGGTGTGTTTTTTTACTTTGTTTGAAGACCTCTGAAAATAGTTTTTTGTCATGTCATTTTTACACAATATTAAAAAAAATCATTACATTCACTTTACTCACATATTGTTGCTGAGGTTTTCAAGAATATAACAATATTTGTAACTTTGGCATAGATGTTTTAGTTAGATGAAATACTTAAAAATGTACATGAGAGGTGCCACCCCGGTCACATTGTGAATAAGGAATGCTTTTGCTGACATTGAGCTGGTAGCAGTGGGGCTATGCCCATGCTATGTGCCCAGAGAATTCACACACATGATCGCCATTGTTGTATATGTCATCCAGTCTGTGACCGCAAGACTACAGACGAGACACATGGATGCTTTCATTCTCATCAGCAGAGAACCAACCTTTCTGAACAAGACGCTGACCACCTTCACACAATATATGGGCTGTCCCACCAGGGAGAATAAGATACTGGACTTGGTGTATGCTAATATCAAAGAGGCATACAGTTGTATGGCCATCCCACCTCTGGGCAGATCTGACCAAAACTCGGTGCACCTACTACCCTTTTACTTACCACTGGTGAAGAGGCAGTCAGCCACTGTCAGGACTGTGAGAGAGTGGTCAAAGGAGGTCTGTGTAGCCCTGCAGGACTGTCTGGAGACTACAGACTCTCTCCTTCTCCCACCATCACACCTGCAAGAGCCTTCTTTCCCACGGACCATCACCATCACTGAGGACCAAGTGAGGAGAGAACTATGCGGATCCCATCATGCCAAGGCCCTGGGGTGAGGTGGCATAACCCTGTATACATCTGACTTCAAGTACAACACAGGGTTGCCATGTGCAGTTATTCTCACATGACTCAACAGTTGGATGTATCAGGCATAGGGAATATAAGATGGCAGTGGACAATGTTATTGACTGGTGTGAGCTGAATCAGGTGGTCAGCCTGAGAAGATCATGGTCTCCTGTCACTCCCCTGTCTGTTGTAAGTTGAGATTGTTCAGTACTATAAGTACCTTGTTGTACACATAGACAAAAAGCTATACTGGAAAACCGACTCGTTCCCGTCGATCCATCCCATGGCTGGGTCCAGCTCGCCTCACTTGGGGAGCACTCTACCTTTCCTCCACAGGCCCGTAGCCCAGTCTGCTGCATCTTGTTATGTGGTCTGTCGATCTGTCAAAGGGGGTTGTGTCCTGTCTAATGAGGCACAGACGCAGACTTCCATTTTTACTATGAGTCTTTATTAAACACAAACCAAAACAAAACCAAACAAAACCAAGGCATGAGGGCTGATACTCTTTCCAAAACACAAAACAGAGGACAGGCACACAACAAAGTAACGGGATGGTCGACAGACAACCAAAACATGACATAAAGGATACTTAAGTCCCAAACCCCACACAGAACTCAACCAATGAAACTAAAACATCACTTTCTCTGAGCACACCTGTCAGCTAAAACTAATAATAACCAAAAAATAACCCAAAACCAGTGTGCTCAGAACATGTCAAAATACAAGACCGTATGGAACAAAAAAAGGGTGGCTGCTAGCAGCCGCCAACTGTGACAGAAACCTTAAAATAGCTTTTAAAATGACCTTTAGTGTCAGCTCTAGTGTACGACTGCATAGATGTTCTTGAATGCACCTACACTGTTGACATACTCTTGCCTTTGTGAATCTAAAATCATCTTCAGGTGATGGTATATTTTCAAGATAATTATTTTTGTAGTTTAGGTACCTTTCAAGCCATCTCAAATGAAAAAAACAAAACTATTTGCCATTGTAAATAGAGAAACAGAGATTCTCAAAACTTTTTAGCAAAATTTAGGATTACTTCAGAGCAGTGCTCTCATGACAAGTGCAGGAAATACACTTGTGTAAGTGTAGCCCGCTACAGGATAGAATAAGGTAGGTTAGAGTAAAATGGATAGAATGGGCCAATAGCTAGATTCGTAGGAG
>JBBPCX010000147.1:9300050-9323435 GCA_037974365.1 Hydrocynus forskahlii | reverse complement strand
TACCAAGGAAAATTTTAAATACAGAAAGCGTGACTAAACAGGTGTGTTTTCAGCCTGGATTTAAAAACTGAGACTGTATATATATATATTTTACTTCTATTATAATATCCTATTTGAATGAATATGAAAGATCACTTTTCAAAATGGCAACTGAGTAGTATAGCAAATCAAACTTGGGAAGTGCTAATTTTTCATTTGTTTGTGTATGTATGATATGTTGAGGCATGTACTTTTTATTCCTAAAGCATACATTATGCAAGTGTATGATTTACAGATTAAGAAGGCTAGGTGAGTTAGATCCTCTTGGGTCAGACACTTCTAGAAAAGCTTTGGGAAAAATGGCCTATTACTTTCAATCCATCATTTCCATTCTTTTACTTTTTTATGAATCACAATTTTATTTGGGAAATTTAAGAATTTAATCTCAGTTGCACACAATCAGCCACTGTCAGCCTGAGATTTTCTGCTCTGTGTCACTGAATGGCAACCAAACATTAAATCACACAAAAATGATTTAATAGAAAGATTCTACAATACATTATATAGCTTTTGAAATTTGAGACTGCTTCTACATACATCATATAAATGAATAAATAAATAAACAAATTTTAGGTAAGAACAGAACAGTTTGCAATTTCCACTCGATCAAAGGCCTGAGGAAAGGTGTAAGAGGTAAAAAGGCACAAAAGCATGCAACTGTGAGGAAACTGAAAAGCACAGCAAAAACATCAGACAGATCAGAAATGAAGAGACAGATGTTCTCGGTGGACTGAGCAATTATCAGCTGAAACTGAGCTGTCATCAACAACTGATGCATCTCTTTTCGTCTTTTCATCTTTTTCATCTCCCAGCTTTTTGAAGTAGTGTCTCTTTAGAGCCTCCAGGGCTTTTGCGATTAAACCATTTGCATGTCAAAGTCACATCTGAATCTCTATGGTTGCATTGTGTTACATCTGGACTGGTAGTGTGTCTACAATAAATGGACTTTTCCATTGCTTAGAAGGTCAGTTTGGTGCTCCTTTTACCAGGTGATCCATTTTTGTGCTCTGGCTTTGGATCCTGGCAGCTACAGAACAGCAGATCTGCCATTACAAGTTCTTTTGAATAATTGGGAATAAAGTCTTTGTTAGTGAAAATTGGTAACCAGTACCTCCATTTTAACACAGCTTAAAAGTACCAGTTGCCCTTTACATTGTGTAAACATATGATGAATTAACCAATAGAAATGGTTCAAGATAACCTGTAATAAAATAACCTGTAATAAAATAGTGTAAATTATTATTTTTTAATGACATTACATGGGTAGGAACTTGTGTCACAATAAATTCAATTTTCCATTTTTTTCTTGTTTTTTCTAAACCAATAGTGTATACAGCTTCACATGTGCCAATATCTAATATACTCTGACTACCTTCATCATTGGTTATAACATGTCTAATTTAATAGCCATACTTCTTTCATTTTCTTTACACTGGAAGGGGACCCTGGCTAAAACAAATCAAGAACTAGAGAAACAAACGTAAATATGACATTTTCCTACAAGTGCTTGTGCCCTATTGAAGTGATGTGAGTTTAACAGATTGAGAGAAAAACATAAATATGTTAACAGTAATTGTGTATTAAATGTGCAGAAGTGTGTTCCCTATAGAGGATATGCACTTGTTTTCAAAACCATTTTTATGTGTATGACCAGGGTCAAACTGATCATCTGGTGTATCGGGCATTTTCCCAGTGGGCAGATGTGCTATTTGGGCCGACACCATGTATGTATGTATCTATGTATGCATTTTTTCTTTTTTTGGTCTGACCGACCCATAACACTTGTAGACCGATATCCACACCTTTTAAAATCTCTGTCTTTCTCTCTGTCACACATGCACACATACAGTGAAGGAAATAATTATTTGACCCCCTGCTGAATTTGTTAGTTTACAAAAAATCGGACAGTCTCTAATTTATGAGGTAGCTTCATTTTTATGGAGAGAGACAGAATATCAACCAAAAATCAAGAAAAAACAGTCACAGCCAGTCTGTGGGAGCCAGAAGTCTGGCTGGGTTGTAGGGGATCAAATACTTATTTCACTCGGTGATATGCAAATCAGTTTATTCTTGATTTTTTGTTGATATTCTGTCTCTCTTCATAAAAATGAAACTACTTTTTTTGTGTCAGCAAACTTACAAATTCAGTAGGGGATCAAATAATTATTTCCCCCACTGTACAGAATGTCCTCTTTTTTTCCCAGATATTCACTAAAATATTTAGCTGCATCATTTTTGACTGGGTGAGTTCACAATTTATTGAATATTTGTTGAATATTACTTTGTTGATATACACCTTCATGGGAGCGTAAAGATGGCTGGTGTGCGTAATTGTATGTGGTGGGCCGTTCTACCCCATAATGCCAGGGCTGTTTTTTGTCTCAGTCCGCCCCTGTGTATTACTGTATGTATGTCTTTCAGTGAGTCCTTCATCAGTAGTCAAAACGAAACGAAACACAGCAATGCTTCAGCAACTACCATATTCATGCACGCAGCACAAACACACTAATATGTCACTGGCATGTTAAGAATGGTCCACCAAAATAATGCTCAAAAATGCCCTTTGGTCACAGACTGACCAGTGAAGCATGGGGTAGAGGGTGGTTGAGAATTTAGGCATAGCTACAGATTGGCTGGATTGTGTGGCTCTATTCAGTAAGTTGACAGAGTGGAGTCTCACAGCGCTAAAAACAGTATGGCTATACTCCTTCCCCAGAGCCCCTAAGTCTATCTAGAGGGCTATTTATAAAATATTTCCAGTGCATATTTGATATGTTTGAAATAGACAACAGAGACTGAAATGTTGGAGAAATTGATGCTTGTTAATAAAACTAGACAGAAAACTGTCAGAGAAACAATAGTACATGCTGGGTGCACTGTGCTGAGGCTGTTATTAATGGAACAATATATGGAGCAGAGAATTTGCTGACAATAGGGGCAAAAATATAGGTGTCAAATATGCACTGTCGTCAGTGAAGAGAGATGTGTGAGAAATAAATAGAAATGGTAGTGGAAAAAATCTTCAGAAGCAGTTGCTTCTGCCTTAAAAGACTAAAACCATTGTTTTTTAGTCAGTCATGAAGATTTGTTAGTATGTAACCTTAAATTAAAACAAAGGAGCAATTTAGTCTTAACTGTTTTTCAGTGCTCCCTTCACCAAAGGGCTTATTTGTACCATGTTAAAAGCTCTACAAGATTACTGAAAGTTCTATGCTTTGCTGACATAAACATTATAAAAATTCCTGTGAAAAGGACTTTATCAATCTTGCTTTGTTCTGTAGCATTGCTAATGTTACACAACCTTCTGAGACATCAAAACTAAGAAATAGAACAAAAAAACATACATGTAATCATGCAGGAGCAGAAACAACGCTTCATGGGCGTAAAATAAAACAAGTATGTGATGAACAAATTAAAACTAGGCGAGTGCTGAACACACCCTTCTGTGGAGTTACCAGTCATTCATAGCAGGTTTGTTTGAGGCCGATGCAAGTACAGTGCATCTCAGTAAAAAATTTTGCCTGACTTGTATTGTCCCTAGTTTGCAGAGCCAAGGTATAGTTTGTGGTTATTGTTTTCATATATGAAATTCTGATTTGAAAGGGCAAATCAGCATTCACTCAGGGCTCGCAAACTGGCTCTCGAGCAGTATGTTTGAAATGTTCAAAGATGCCTTCTCAGAGCCTCACAGATGCCAGACACGTATCTAGCACCCTAAATTTTTGGACATGTTGGTGGGTGTAAATCCTGTTTCCTAAAAAGTTGCCAGTGAGTGTGACGACAACCTACAGCCAGTGAGAGTGCAAAATACATGGTGAGGAAACACCTGGGAGAGGAGTTTGTGCTCCTTATTTTTAATATTTTTCAATGCAAAACTTCAAGATTCCCTATTACAAGAAAGCAAGTTGTGTAGTATGAATAGTATATTCTTTTGCACTACTCTCTACTTAAAGATTTAGATTTTTAAAGAATTTCTGCTGGTTCTCATACTGTCCTGAAACCTGAGTGTTTCCTTGTATTGTAAGTTGCTTTGGATAAAAGAGTCTGCCATATGAATGTAATGTAAAGTACAACAAACTGGATCTGAAAGAAATTTGTTATTTTGTTTTTGAAAATATTGTGGCGAGTATGAGAAAGGGACAATGAAGCCACACTGATCTTCAAGGACAGTCCCCTTATTTTCAGCTTTGCACCTGCCAACATACATATACAGGCTGTACTGCACCCCCAGTTGGTGTATTCCTAGTTCATCCCCCATCTCCAACAACACCTTTCCCTTCTCGTCTCCCACTACCCTCCAGTCCACAACAATCCAGAGGATGGTGACAGACCAGAGGGGCTCAACACACACAAAATACACACATTAACACACATAACACACATAATCCCCCTCAAAATGTCCCACAAACACATTAAACAGCCAACTGGCCACTTGTGCTGGCCCGCAAAGGCTCATGGGAGCCAGTGTGACTGCCGGCTCTTCACAATATTTTCATTTATAGATAACTTTTCTATCTTTAATGTTTATTTTGTTTTAGCAAAACATTTAAATAATGTATTAATTTATTAATAAGTTTTACATCCAAATGTCTTCTATCAGACATGTCTAAACTTGTGACTGTTCCTGTACGACACATTTATGATGACACAAGCAGGTGAAGCTTACATGTATTTTTGTGATGATGATTTAAAAATAAATAATAATGAAACAATTTTCAGATTGGAATAAGCTTTGCAAGCCCCCTCAGCAGCATCAGCAGCATTCAAAAGTTATCTGATTGAAGAGGATGATGTCAGTCTTAGACTGTGCAGATTGTTGGGCTAGCACTGTGGAGGGGATTTTCACACTTGCACTGCTGAGACGGCACAGAGGAACAGAGCAGAGAGACAGTGCTGGCAGCCTGCGCCTCAGAAAAAAAAAAATTGTTTCCATTACTGAGACACTGCTAAGCTCTCTTGCACTCCAAAAAATCTGATTCAGTTACTGCACTTTGTGTTTTTCTTCCAGGGCTGGTACTGTAAGCCTAAACAACAGAGGGCCAATAAGCGAGTAAAGAAGCATAAGCAGAAATATTCAATTTTTTAAACTATTTGTTTATTTAGTTATTTCCCATTGTCTTAATTTGCAGAGCTTGTTTGGCCTAACTCAAGCTAACACAAAACACGTACTGGAGAAAAACTCATTATTATTGTTAATATTTTTATTAGTAGTAGGTGGTGCAGCAATGCTATACTGTATATAAATTTTGTTTTAAGATGCATTTAAAGTAAATCAAGTGTGTTTCCAGTGCGTTGCAGGTTTTCATTCCAATTAAGCAAGAGCATAAGAGCTAAGTTAAGTATAGCCTTTAAGAGACAAGGTTAAGAAGATCTTTCTTACTTGATAATACCTGTAGCGTAACCCTCATAAGAATTTATTTTTGTGTGGTATTGCATTTAATAAAACAAAAATTCTGTTATGCACATAAAGTGTGATGATACTTCAAGCGGCATTCTGCAGGTGCAGAACAAATCATATTTCACAGGTCATATTTGGATAACCCTATATAAATAAAGAACAGCAAATATCTTTGGGGCAGACAGCTTTCAGACAAAATGTGGGTCACAACTATGTTCACTTCAAGACCCTTTGCCAACTGTTTTGGAGTAGACCAGAGACGACTTTTCTGGATTTCACGCAGGCTTTAAAAGAGATCTTTCAGGCTTGACAGAAGAAATTGGCAGGTAGCCCCAGGATAAACTGTGAAATAGTCCTTAGACTTTTAAAAAGCCTACAGCAGTGGACATGCTTCCAATTTGGGTCATGTTTTCAAGAAACTCATGTACCCTAAAGACAAATAGGGTTGAACTTAGCTGCACATATCGTGGAGCATGATTGTTAAAACTCACTTTAAAAGTGAAATGAAAAGAGAAAACACACTTAACTTGCATAGTTCAATGTGAGTAAAATATTATGACATGTCAAAATTATTTGGTTTTAATTTTTTTCTGATCAGTGTGAGCCACAAAAAACAATTATGTACCAAACAGTTTATGTTTCAGTTCTGATTGAAAAGTCTGATGGCCTGAGGAGAGAAACCGTTTCCCATTCAGGCAGTGGAGGTTTGCATGTGCCAAACCTTTTGTTGCACAGGAAGAGGGAGAAGAGGGCGTGTAAGGGGTGTGTGGGATCATCCACAATGCTAGTGGCTTTGCAGATGCAGTGTGTGATATGAATGTTTGTGACATCACCCTGATGATTTTCTCAGCTGTCCTCACTATCCTTTATAGGGTCTTGCACAATTCCTATACTAGCATTGGTGCAGCTACAAAGAATACTTTCTGCAGAACACACAATTGGGCATTCTCAGTGATGGCGCTGGGGCTTATTGTTCAGGTAAGATTCTCTGTGATGGGAATACCAAGGAACTTGGTGGTTCTCCACTGTGGAGCTGTTGTTGTCTCAACTTCCCTTTCAAATGCTGAGGAATGATGTTGTTGTAGGCTGAATTTAAGTCTATGAATAGCATTCTCAATGAGTGTGCTTTTTTCTCTTGGAGGGTGAGCACCTGGTGTAGGGTGGTGGTGATGACTTTATCTGTAGAGTTGTTGGGACGATATGCAAGCTGCCCCAGTGAGGAGGCAGCTGTGATTCTATGTGCCTCATGACAAGCCACTCAAAGCCATTTGTGATGAGTATGAGTATGATGGGATCATAGTCATCGAGACAGGACACTGACAACTTCTTTGTCATGGAGATGATGGTGGTGGCTTTGAAGCATGTTGAAATGATTGTGGTGTTCAGAGAGAAATTGAAGATGTCTGCCTCATGTCAGGCCTAGTCAGACAAAACACCTTGTTGTTGGAAGGCAGGATGGTCTTCCTCTCTGCCATATCATTTTGTACTTCAAAACATGTGCAGAAGTAATTCAGTGCATCAGGAAGGGAGCTTTCACCATCACAGGCAAGTGGAGATGCCCTTTAATTGGTGATGGCCTGAACGCGCTGCCATATGTACCATGGGTCACCAGTGCCCTGGAAGTGGATTTTCTGACAATTGTTGCATTTCTCTGCTCTGATGGCCCCAGACAGGTTGGCCTTTGCTGTTCTCAGGGCAGCCTCATCACCAGAACCAACGATGCTGTCTCAGGTTATGGAGAGCATTCTCTGTAGTTGCATCCTGGCATGGTACAGAATTTATGCCACATCAGATGGTAGGATCCTACCACGGATAGTAAGGACTGCGGAGAAGATCAAAGGGGTCTCTTTCCCCTCTGCTGCACACATTTACACCACACGCTGCATTCGCAAAGCTACCAGCATTATGGATGACCCCACACTTTCCTCCCACACCCTCTTCTCCCTCCTTCTGTCTGGTTACAGCTTCTGGGTCTTCATTACCAAGGTGGGGAACAGTTTCTTCCCACAGGTCATCAGACTCCTAAATCAAAACTAAACATTATAAAACTGTACATCATACACACACACACACTCTCTCTCTCTTTCTCTCTCTCTCTCTCTCTCTCTCTCTCTCTCTCTGCCTGCTTCCTTTCTCACTGCATTCACAATAAACAGTTCTGACACAAATAAAGAAAACTTACTCCCTAAGTGACACTCCAAGATACCTGCAGTCCACAACCACCTTGATTTCAGTCCCACTAATGGTGACAGGGTGGGAGGAGCAGCCACCTTCCCAAAGTCTACTATCAGCTCCTTTGTCTTTGTGATGTTCAGCTGTAAATGGTTTACATTTAGAGCATTTATCAGATGCGTGTATCCAAAGTGACTACCAGCTATAGGGGACAGTCTCCGTGGAGCAACTCGGGGTTAAGGGTCTCGTGTTGGTATGAGTCATCAAAAAGAGAACGGGTGATAAGACAGTTCTTTGTAGGTACGTAGATGAATTCTGCTTCGTCTATCCATGAACAAATATCAGTAAGACAGTTGAAGATTGCATGTGAGACATAGGTGGTCAATGGAATGGAGAAGTATAGCTGCGTGTCGTAGGTAAATTAGTGATGAGAGAAGCCAGGTCTGGTCCAACAACTTGATGTGCAGGAAGAACAGAAGTGGACCAATAAACCCTGACTTCCTGTTCAAAGGTTTTGGGGAAGAGTCTGATTTAAAGATGGCAGGAACCTGCCCAGATGTTAGCAAGGAATTAATCATTAAAGCTAGAAACAGATCAAGGTCGAGGTAATTAGAAAATAATTTGGAGGCCACATTAGCTTGTTTTGCTAGATAAATTAAGAGTTTTTCTTAGGACTACAAGACCTCCTTTACTCTGACAAGGCTAATCAGCACAAATTCAGTCACTTAGCTATGCTTGACCAGACTATAATAATAACAGGCAGCTGTCAGTTTTGCAGAAAAAAACTGCTCTTAATTGTTGTTTGTTAAACTTTGAGTGGCCTGCATCCGCCCCTGAGAGTCCCAGCATGCATTCTACTCTTGCGCTGTCATCTGCATAAAAGTGGTAGGAAAAACCATGTGAGGCTATTACATTCCCAAGAGAACCGATGTTGTTACCAGCACTGAACCACAATAAGTGTACTGTAGATTGTAGCTTTTCAAGTCAAATAACAGGACTGCCTGTTGTGGCAGTGAAGAGTAAAATAAGGTATAGTGTCCGGCCAGGTTGCTCTGGATAAAAGCATCTGCTAAATACTCTAAATGTAAACGTAAACCTGTCCAGAGAGTGATATGAGAGGTATACAAAGTATTAAGTGAGGTAGTACACTGGAATATACTTGACTAGCAGGGACTAGACATTTATGTGCGCTATAAGTTCTGGTATAACTGTTACACAGTCTTGCAGAACCAGAGCAGAAACTTCGATACCATTTGCCAGATAGTAGAAGAGAGCAGAGTCCATATGATGGGTGTGAATAGTTCTTTACAATGTTACTATCTCTGTTATAGCAGCAGATTTGGTAATGGCGCACCTATTACCTTCTTTCACTGCAGATGTTCTGCTGTAGAATATGGTGAGGATTAGTGGGGGAGGTTCACTCTCTTCAGTCTCCAAAAAAGTGCAGATGCTGCAGAGCCCTCCTAGCTATGGAAGTGGAGTTAAGGGACCAAGAGAGTTCATCTGTGATGTGGACGCCCAGGAACTTTTGTTTTTAACCCTCTCAACTGCAATGCTGTTGATTGTGAGAGATGGGTCAGCAGTACTGAATTTTCTGAAGTCTATTATCATCTGTTTTGTCAAAATTAAGTGAGATTGTTGCTCTTACACCAGGTAGCCAGTCTTGTCACCTCCTCTGTGTAAGCGGAAACATCATTGTTCCTGATGAGATCCACCATTTGTTTTGAGCTGGATTCTGCTGAGCTGTCAGGTGTGATTAGCTCAATGTAATGGTGCTGTAGGTGTTGGTGCTGATGCAGACTGACTGAGGCCTTTTCGACAGGAAGTCCAAATTCCAGTTCACAAGAGGGTGTTGAGCCCCAGCCCACTCAGCTGTGGAATGATGGCGTAGAATGCTCAGCTGAAGTTGACGAACAGCACACATGAGAGTTTCTCTTGTCCAGGTGGGTCAGTGACAGGTGTAGTGCACCTTTGTGGGTCATGACTAGTCTCTTGAAGCACTTCATTATGACTGGAGTGCTTCCAGATGGTAGTCATTCAGGCAGAACACAGGTGATTTCTTTGGAACTGGGATGACTGTGGTGGTCTTGAAACACGCTGGAACAACAGCTTGACTCAGAAAGGTTTTAAACACATCAGTGAGGATGTTGGCCAGTGGGTCTGCACACTCCTTAAGCACCCATCCAGGAAAGTTATCATGACCAGAAGCTTTGTGTGGCTTTAATCTGGTTAGAGTATTTCTCACTGCAGCTGTGGTCAAACAGATTACCTGCTTATCTGGAAGGGTAGTGGATTTCTTTGTTGGCCCTCTGCTGAGTGCATCAAACTGCCAATAGAAGGCATTCAAAGTGTCTGAGTAAGAAGGTGTCATAGACAGAAGGTGACGGTTTGTAGTCTTGGATGGCCTGGATGGCCCTGCTCTTTCTCTGAATGGCTCTAGTGTTCTGGAAGTGCCCTTGAATTTTTTGGGTACATGTATACTTTACCTTCTTGATTGTCCTTGACAGTTTAGCTCAAGCAGTTTTGAGGACAGTTTCAGGATCTGAAGGTAGCATCATTAGCTTTCAGTTCCCTCTGGACCTCTGCAGATTTCCAGGGTTTCTGGTTTGCTCTTGTACTCATCTTCATGAAGACAGTAACACCATCAGTGCATTTATTGATGTTGCCTGTCACAGCTGCTGTTTACTCCTCCACATTGATGCAGCCCTCATGAGTAGCAGCCTAACTAAAGCCAAAGTCAAAATCTTCCACCCTTCCTGGCTCAGGATATACTCTCTTACTCTGTAAAGTATCTCAAACAGTTTATTTTTTACCTGCTCTGCTGTCACAAGGGTGTCTCATAAACTGCAAAAATGACAATCTGCTTACGGTATTGGCATTGCCATAGTCTCTTCCATTCTTGTACATTATTGCATACTCATACACTCAGTGTGACTGCCCATCTCAGTGTGACTGCCTATCTTTGAATGCAAAGAGATGCCATTTGAGGCATAGCCACTGAGTCACCTCAAAACTGTCCTCACAGAACCCTGTCTTTGACTGATTACTTTGGCTGGCTGACTTTTTCAGAACAAATCTACTTCTGCCTTCTGTATACCATATCTCTCAATATTTGTATCAAGGCTTCACCATACAATAGCTGCAATGTAGAGCCAATTTCCTCAATTCTGCTACACAGCCTAACACATTTTCTCTATTTCTGTGAACCTTTGACACCACTTAATAGAAAGGCTTTCTTTTTTATCATTATCAGCAATATAATTTGCCAGAAAAAAAAGGTCCAATATTCCTCTCATGACTGGGAAATGGTATCAATAGGAGTCACTGACACTACTGTACTCATATTTTGTTATCTAGGTCCACTGATAGGTCTGAGGGAAGGTCTTTTCTTTGGCTCCAGTGACTGGCTCATCACACTGCCTCATGATATGGCTCTTTTCACTTCCACGCTGCTGCTTATACACAACCAATCCAGTCGGACTCTGATGGTCTGGTGGGAATTTGTTGTTGATTATCCAGTAGAAGCAGAGCAGGTGGCTCAAGTGCAGCAACACTCCAAAAACTGAGAAACTATCACTCGAAAATATAGAGCAAAGTACATCGTCACATCATTTTATATATAAAGGCTCTAATTTATTTCAGCACTCATTTGCAAGTAGTCAGATGACTACTCTGTATGCTGAAGCCTGGTGTATTATCAAGCGTCTGTTGTGCAAACGTCTTGCACCACATTGTAATGTACAGTGCCATTTCAGCTTGTTCACGATGAAATGTGACAGCTGTCCTAATACGACCCATCACATGATAGAAGCATTACAAAACTTAAAAAGTTCAAAACAACAGATAGACAAAGGTCTGACTTGTTAAGAATATGTACTTTTTATTTTATAAGGCAAGGTTGACATGTTAAATTAGTTATAAAATGTACAATCCTACCTCTTTCATTAGATTTCATCATGCTTTACAATGCAGGATAAACAAAAGTTTAACATTTTAGACTGTTGCTGCTACATGCTGTTTTTGCACAATTATGCATTGCTATCTACTGCTATCTAATAATGCTGTATGAGCATAAGTGGTCCTTGTATGAAGCACATTTCCATAACTCATAACAGTGCCATAACAAACTAAACCTAAACACTACATACAAAAAATTTACTACATTTTTTTACACATCAAGCTCTCCTTGTAACATTGCAGCATTATCAGTATTTTCCAGCTGTGCTGATGTCAACCACTCTCAAAATGTTTAACCACAATGTCCAGTCAAATTACTGTTCTTCAGGGACAGTACGATTACCAAGCAGATTAGCATTTAATTGACATTTACCCAGTTGGGAAAGGCTAAGGCTATTTTTCCTTTGTGGATCAATAATTGTATACGGTATTGAGCATGGTAGAATATGATGTAGTGGATAATTGTTTTTATCCAGCATTTTACAAATTTTGATTCATTATTCGCAAGAGATCCATGGTAAATTGTTTTTGTATTGGAATAGTTCAAGGTTCAAGGTTACTTTATTGTCATCAGCAGCCTTGCATGTACATAGTGAGATAAAAGACGTTTCTCCACGGACCATTGTGCAACATAAAGCAACATACAACATTCAACAGTCAACCGAATACAAGTTACAACAGACAGACAATAGACAAACAATAAATAGACAAAACTACACTATGTAAACCTTTTGGAGTTATGAGTACTGAACCATAAGTATGATTATTGCACAGGAGGCAGTTAGCAACACTGAGCAAAGTACAGGGGACAGAACAGTATAATAAATACACAATACAGCAGCATAACTAATGTGAGAGGGATGTGAATCTTAGACAGTCCAAAATGAAAATACTGCACCATATATACATATATTATACTTGCAAATGAGCATATGATATTGCACTGGAAAGTGACAGGTCAAAGTGAAAGTGACCATTCTGTCATACATAAACACACCACAGCACACAGTGTGAACAGCACGAAATTCTTCCTCTGCATTTAACCCACTCACCAAGTGAAGCAGCAGGCAGCCAGGAACACAGCACTCAGGGAGCAGTGTGTGTGTACAGTACCTTGCTTAGGGGTACCTCAGAGGTGCTTAGCAGTCTTGGGAATCAAACCCACGACTTCTTGATCCAAATACCTTAACCACTAGGCTACCAGCTGCAATAAGGTCCCTGTATTGGTAGTGAACAGAGTCACAGTAAAGTACAGGTGCTAATTGAAAGTCCAGATTGTAGTATAAGGAGTATAAACAGTATAAATTGAGGTAGTTCACTAATATGTGCTTGGTAACCAAGAACTAGACATGTTTGTGCGTTCACAGTCCTGATGGCCTGTGGTAAACATTTGCCATGGTAGAAGGGAGAAAGGGTTGTGTATTGGGTGAGAACAGTCTTTCACAATGTTACAGGCTCTGTTAAAGCAGCGGGTTTGGTAAATTTCCTTTGCGGGGGTAGAGGCACACTGACCACCTTCTCAGCTGCTCTCACTATCCACTGCAGTGTGTTACAGTCTTTAACATTACAGTTCCCACACCAGACAGTGATGCAACTGGAGAGAAGACTTTTAATGGTACCTCTATAGAATGCGGTGAAGACTGGTGGGGGATGCTCACTGTCTTCAGTCTCCATAGAAATTGCAGGCGCTGCCACGCCCTCTTGGCTGTGGAGGTGGAGTTGAGGGTCCAAGAGAGGTCCTCCGTGATGTGGATGCCCAGGAACTTGGTGTTTTTAACCTTCTCTACAGGAGTACCATTGATGGTAAGAGGTGGGTGAGCAAGGATTGATTTCCTGAAGTCAATTATCATCTCTTGTCTTATTGATATTGAGAGAGAGATTATTTTCCTTACATTAGGCACCCAGTCTTGTCACTTCTGTGTAGGCAGAGACAGTGTTGTTCCTGATGAGACCCACCACCATCATGCCATCTGCAAATTTGATTATGTGACTGAAGCTAGACTCTGGTGAGTCACGAGTGTGAAGAGCAGAGGGCTGAGGTTGTGTTATGGTGCTGGAGATCTTGGTGCCGATCCGGACTGACTGAGGCCTCCCAGTCAGAAAGTCGAAAATTCAGTTCACCGCGGGGCTGTTGAGGCCCAGCCAACTCAGCTTAGTGGAAAGTCTCTGTGGGATGACCGTGTTGAATGCCGAGCTGAAATCCATGAACAGCATCCTTAAGTGGGTGTTTCTCATGTCCAGGTGGTTGAGTGACAGGTGTAGTGCAATGGATATGGCATCGTCTGTGGACCGGTTGGGGCGGTAAGCTAACTGAAGAGGGTCCAGTGAGCTGGGAAGGGCAGCTTTGATGTGGTTCATGACTAGTCTCTCGAAGCTCTTCATCATGACTGATGTGAGTGCTACAGGACGGTAGTCATTCAGGCAGGTCACAGATGATTTCTTGGGAATGGAGATGATTGTGGTGGGCTTGCAGGAACAACAGCATGACTTAAACACATAAGTGAGGACATTGGAGCTGTGGTCAGGTTGATATCCTGTTCACCTGGGAGAGGAGGGGATTTCCATGCGGGCTCACTGTTGAGTGCATTGAACCATGTGTAGAAGGTAGTCAGCACATCAGGGAGAGAGACATCGCTGTCACAAAGAGAAGGTGGTGGTTTGTAGTTGGTGATGACTACCTTCTACACACGGTGGTCAGCACATCAGGGAGAGAGACATTGCTGTCACAAAGAGAAGGCGGTGGTTTGTAGTTGGTGATGGCTTGGATGCCCCTGCATGGGCATATGTATTCTTGATTGCTCTGTCCAGGTTAGCACGTGCAGTTCTGAGGACAACCTTGTCTCCAGATATGAAGGCAGCATCACAGGCTTTCAGCTCCCTCCAGACCTCTGTAGACATCCAGGGTTTCTGGTTGGCCCAACATTCTTGGAGACAGTAACATCCTCAGTGCACTGGCTGATGTCACCGCTGCTGTGTACTCCTACATGTTGATGTAGCCCTTATGAGTAGCAGCCTCTCTAAACACTGACCAGTCTGTGTACTCGAAACAGTCCTGAAGTGTTGAGATGGCCCCTTGGGCCACACTCTGATATCTCTCTGGACTGATGCAGTAAGTTAGAAAAGAGTGCTGTATTTTGGACCAAGATGTGGTTGGAATTCCCAAAGTGGGTGCAGGGCTCGGCTCAGAACCCGTCCTTGATGGTGGTGTAAACGTGGTCTAGGCAGTTATCACCCCTGGTTGCAAACTTCACAAATTAGTAGAATCTGGGCAGGACAGATTTCAGGTTTGCATAGTTGAAGTCTCCAGCAATGATTACAGTTCCATCTGGGTGGGCAGTCTGCAGGTCGTTCAACAGCTCCGCTACCACCTGGTTCACATTAGCACATGTATACAGCATACAGAACAACCGAGCTGAACTCCTGCAGCAGGTAGAAAGCCCAACAGATCACAGTTCACCAAATACTCCACCATAGCGGAACCGTGTCTGTAGACTACTGTGACATTTGTGCATCACTCATTTGTGTAAATGCACACACCACCTCTCTGCTTCTTACCACTCTTTGCACTGTCTCTATCCATGCGGAACTAGGAGTGGCCGAGTCCACTGCACTGCCGAGTTTGGAATGCCTTCATGTAACCATGTCTTGGTGAAAATTAAAGCACAGCAGTCCTTCATGTCCTTCCATGTAGAGTGTCTGAGCCTTAAGTAGTCCATCTTATTGTCCAGGGAATGCGTGCTTGGCAGCAGGAGAGATGGGAGAGCAGGTCCATAGTGTGGAGGCCTGCTCACTTGCCGTATTTCTGTGTGCAGTCACACCACTTTTGGGTGATCTCCTGCCGGCCAGCAGCTACATGCTGCGCTGAGTTCTCTCAGCCTGCTCCGCATAGCAGGTGAAAAAATGAGGTGCAAGTGTACTGTATAGTGACATTTTATTCAGACAATATTAACACCAAATGTAAACAAACCAAGTCTGCCTAAAATGCAACATTCAGACAATATCTTTTAAAGTGCTCCAAAAAGAACGGAACTAAAAGTAAACAAACCATGTGGTTTTCCCCATCTAAACACAGATTTCTTAAAAAAATAGACTAAAATGTTTAAACAAAGTGTCTTCTGCGCAGGCGTCTGACCGTACTAGCTTGTAATCAGCAAACGTAACATGAGCTGCATTCAGTCTCGTGAGAGTGAACGTCACTCACATTCACGTTCATAATTTGTGAATTGATTCATTCAGTTCAGCGTTCACAAAAAATACGAACGTGTTCAATGAACGCCGTTCATTGAATGCGTTCGTGCACAACACTGGATCCCATCACATAGAATGTAGTCTGCAGTTTGCAGGATGGAAAAAAGTTGGTATCAGCACCGACTACTTGATAGTTGGACATATTTAAAAACAATACCTTATCTGGAGATATATGTTCCACAAACATCTGTCCGTCTAATTTATAGTATTATTATTACATACTAATTTATAGTATGTATTTATAGTATGTAATTTATAGGGAGATGGAGATTTTAGAAGAGACAAAAAGGTAGCAAACAGCTTGCGAGGGTTGGATGCTGGTTCTGTAGAAGGAAGACTTTGCAGAAGTTATATCAGTGGTAAATTTGGATAAGAGCAATAAGCATTTTCCTCCATCTTCTTTCAGCTGCTCTCAGTTCCCTTTTGTTACTCTGCAGGACTTCAGATAGCCATGGAGCCAGGAAGAGACGCACTTTGGTCTGGAAGACAAGGGGCAGAGTAGATTAAATGAGCAGTGGAGTGATGAGAGGTGGTCATTGGTAGCTGATTCAATTGAAGATGGACAGGTGTTAGTGGAGTTAGGGAGAGATACAGAAGATAGAATAGCAGTGGAGAAAGGTAGTATGGAGCTTAGTTGGATGTGTCATAGTAACAGAATGGAACTCAAAGGATGGGATGTTGGGAAAGACATAAGACGCCATCTACGTGAAGCAAACCTGCACCCCCTCCTCTGCCTGTAGTGTGAGGAGAGTGAGAGAAGGATATGGCAGAAGATAGAGCAGCCGGAGTAGCAGAGTTCTCCAGTGTGATCCGGGTCTCTGTGAGGGCCAGGAAGTGGAAAGAGTGGAGAGACACCAGTCCAGAGATTAAGTTAGCTTTCTTGATGCAGGATTGGCAATTCCACAGACCACCATGAACCACTGTAGAAGGCTGTGGAGAAAAAAAGCAGCTGAGAGAGTTTACTGTGGTTTCTCCCACGCCGATGGGAATGTATCTTCTTGGCCCGTAGGATATGTAAACAGGTATAGGTGTGAAGCACATTTTCTGTAGTAGTAAATAAATAAAACAAGAATTAAAAATAAGAAAGGATACTTAGCTGAATGTAGAAGTGTAATGTATGAGGATCCTTTCCCCAACAGTGCAGCTAACACAGACAGTCTGTCTATGGCAGTGTGTATCTCCTTTATACTTGTGGGTGAGTATAAGCCATGCCCAATAATTACACCAGGTGAAAATTATCTAGCTGATTGCAATGAAGCTAACAAAGCTAATAAAGCTAACCCCACCAGGGGGCATTCCATGAAACAGGATTAAGGGAAAGTGTGGCTTATTTCAAGGGAAAGTAAGGGAAAGTAAGCCAGACTTTCCCTTAATCCTGTTTCATGGAACAGGACCCAGGGACAAAGGCAGCCAACAATCAAACAAAGCACACAACAAACAAAGCAATCTAGAACAAAGGTAGTCAAAGTGAACAGCAAAATAGCAGCACAACAGTTAAGCAACAGAAGAAACTCAAGCTAGCTTACTAGATAATGATACAGCCAAGTAGACACCACAAGCACAGACTTCACCATTTCACTGTCCTCCCTCTCAGTCACACACAGGTATTCTGTCTTAGTTCTACTGACCGTAATTCCTCTCCTTTCCAGAGCATATCTTCATCTCTCCAGGGTCTCCTCAACCTACTTTTACGCTCAGTACAGATCACAATGTCATCTGCAAACATCATAGTCCACAGGGACCCTTGTCTGATCTGTCCACCTGTCGGTTAACCTGTCCATCATCATAACAAACAAGAAATTGCTCAGAGCTGATCCTTAGTGTAAATGCACCTCCACTTTGAACGCATCAATCACTCCTACATCAGACCTCACTGCTGTCACACTGCCCTCGTACATATCCTGTACCACTTTCACATGCTTCTCTGCCACTCCTGACTTCTGCCACTCCTGATCCCATAGCAAAAAGTAGTATACATAAAGTTCATTTTATTAAGTGTACTTGCTTATAAGTGTAAGTATAGCAAGTATACGGACAATGTACTTGTAGTGTATTAGAAAGTATACTAATTTAATACTTCTTCGGACTAAATTGGAATATTTTTAAGTTTATAAAAGTATACTTTACATATACTTTATAAGGTCATTTTAAGTTTACAAAAGTATACTTTATAGACTTTCTTTAGTCAAGTATTGTTCACTACACTATTCTTAAGTACATGAAATATAGTATATAAAAAGTAAACTTCACATATACTGCCTCAGTTTTAGTATAATATAAGTATACTCTTAGTACACTTGAATAAACTACTTTTTGCTAAAGGATTGCTTCAACTGATTCTTCATACCAGCTCTTTGAAATGGTCATGATCTGAGTACCGAACTGACATTTGAACAATGTTTAAATGGTAGTCCTTTTGAGACAATTTAGCCATAGTAAAAGAGGAAAAAAGGTCACTGACTGGCATTCATCCCTCTAGCCACCATTTGCTATTCTCTGTTGGTGTAACTGTGAGCACTGTAAATGGAGCCCATATTTCTAATAGGTCAAGGGTCAGTCATTTAACCTCCCTTCCCCTTAAAGGATTTTCTGCAAACTTTAGGGCCTTTTATTCCTAAAAAGACATTTGATCACACCTTACAATCTATTGACATGGTCATCTCAGCCTCATGCTCATGAGAAATCACCAGCACAGCCAAATGGCCCCCCTACCTCTCACTATTCCAGCCACCTAATGACACTCAAATGTCAAATTGGTATATTCCTAATCTCTCTGCAGCTTATGTGTGGGTCAGATCATTTGCGCGTTCTGTCTATGGACCTATTGTACAGAGCATTAGCATTTTCTGCCTGTGGATCTATTGCACAGAGCATTGGCACTTTCTGCTTGTGAATATATCACACTCCAGATCCTACATCCAGTGCAGTTCATAAGCTAAATTGTTGTTGCTGCTGTTTCTGGCTGTCTGTTCAGTCATCAGTGCCTTTAGTAAGTAAAATGTGTGCTCTGGGGAATTTAAGTTAAAGAAATTGATTTGATCAGTCAATCCCATTCTATCTACTGGTCCCACAGTTGCTTTAGTTAAGCTTCAGATACTGCTGCACAGAGAAGAGTGCTGACACAAAAAGTGTATATTTCTGCTTTTTAATCTGCTCTCTCTTTTAAATAACAATTTAAATATTTTATGTATTTTTTATGTGAAAAACAAAATAGTTTAAAAAATCTGTTACTTCTATTTTGAGCTACAAGTTAATAAATGCATCAGAAAATAAATAAATTACCCTTTGGGCAACTTTTTTATTACTCTGGTGAAACATCAGTAATAAGTCTTTAGCAATCCGCTTCTGTTGTGAACATGTACACATGCTCACTCAGAAACTATTGCAGTGCATCCCCAATAAAAAATACACACACTTACTAAAAAGTTACATTTCTTTAGTGACAGCAATGGTTACTTATAGAACCATGATAACTTAAATAACCCATCTATGTTTGAGTTTGTGTCATATAATAGCCTTGACCAGGCAGGGAGGACTGAAAGGAGGCACGGGCCAGAGTGACATGGGGCAGGAAGGTTTAATGGTAAACAGAAACAGTATGGAACAGAAAACTGGCACGGGGGCCAAGCGCGAGAAGGGGAAAAGGCAAGGCAAGAGAAGTGAGGGGGTGAGCGTATGCTCCCATGACAAGAACTCAGGGTAAACCAACATAAATAGTAGAGGGGAGCAAACGGGGAACCAATGAACAGACATATCTGATAAACCAACACACAGAACAGATGAGGGACTAATAAACAGTGATGAACTAAAAGATAGCAAACAGGTGGGATAGAGTTCAGGGTGAGAGGCTGCGACAGGGTGAGTTCAGGGTGAGAGGCTGGAGCGGGCCGGACTGAAGCTGGAGCGGGCCGGACTGAAGCTGGAGCGGGCTGGACTGAAGCTGGAACGGGCCGGACTGAGGCTGGAGCTGGAGCGGGCCGGACTGAAGCTGGAGCTAGAGCTGGAGCTGGAACTGCCCAGACTGAAGCTGGAGCTGGAGCTGGAACGGGCCGGACTGAAGCTGGAGCTGGAGCTGGAACTGGAATGGGCCGGACTGAAGCTGGAGCTGGAACTGGAACGGGCCAGACTGAAGCTGGAGCTGGAACTGGAACGGGCCGGACTGAAGCTGGAGCTGGAACTGGAACGGGCCGGACTGAAGCTAGAGCTGGAACTGGAACGGGCCGGACTGAAGCTGGGGCTGAAGCTGGAACGGGCCAGTCTGGAGCTGGAGCTGGAACTGGAACAGGCCGGACTGAAACTGGAGCTGGAGCTGGAACTGGAACGGGCTGGACTGAAGCTGGAGCTGTAACGGGCCGGACTGAAGCTGGAGCTGGAACTGGAACTGGAAAGATGGGCTCTGAGGCCTGAGTGATCGGTGAAGAGACAGGCTCTAGGACCTGGGTGGCTGGGATAGAGACCGGCTCTCGGGGAGCTGAGACCGGCCTGGAAGCCGGCTGTTAGGGAGTAGAGGCCGACGTGGAGGCCGGCTGTTGGGGAGTCGAGGCCGGCGTGGAGGCTGGCTGTTGAGGCGCCAGGGCTGGCGTGGAAGCCGGCAGTGAGCAGCACACTGGGACCACCGGGGGTCGTGGAAGCCGTCGTGGAGCAGGAACAGGAGCTGTCCGGTCCTCCTCCGGATTCCGAGCTACGTGACCCTGGGCGGTAGCAGCTCAGCCCTGCGACTCTGCGGCGGTGCAACTCTGCGGTTCCGCGGCCTGGTCTGGGACGACCGGTCTGTGCAGCTCGGTGGCCACAGATTTGGTTGGAGGGTCCGCTATGCTGACTGGGGTGGCTGCGGAAGCATTCAGGTTGGCTGGGGCCGCAGAAACAGTTGAGAGGCTTGACAGGAGAGGCTGGGGAGGCGATCGCACTGCCGGGAGAGGCCGGGGAGGCGATCGTGCTGCCGGGAGAGGTGGAGGAGACGGCTGGAAGTCCAGCAAGGTTGGTCTGACGGTAGCCGGCAAGGGAGCCGCCATCTTGGATTTGGCCCGGGCTTTCCTCCGCCTCCGAGATCTCCTCGCCGTCTTGGAGACGGGAACATAGGGAAGCAGAGTCCGTGGGTCCAGGACTACCGGCGGTTCCTCCGGCTGCCTGCTCCAACCGTACAGGAGCTCATCTTCCTCCGAGCTAGCGCACCTTGTGAGGGGGAGGCTGGCGAGGAAGCCTCGCAGGTCGAAGGGCCCAACTCGCTCCTCCTCCTGGTCGCTCCAGCCATCGACGAGGTCATCGTCGGAGCTGCCATAGTCGAGGTACCAGGACCGCTCTCCGCTCGGCTGCTCTCGCCGTGGACCTCGCTGGGTATGGGAGCATTCTGTCATATAATAGCCTTGACCAGGCACGGAGGTCTGAAAGGAGGCACGGGCCAGAGTGACATGGGGCAGGAAGGTTTAATGGTAAACAGAAACAGTACGGAACAGAAAACTGGCACGGGGGCCAAGCGCGAGAAGGGGAAAAGATAGCAAAAAGGTGGGATAGAGTTCAGGGTGAGAGGCTGCGACATCCCATAGTCGTAGACAGGGGTGACATCGGAAGACCCAACCATGGTCTTGCAACGACCCCTGGTGGTTGCAGACCAGAACCGTGACAGTTTGTAACTGTAATATAAAGCTTGATAGTAATTTGCATACACAATACCCAAAATAGACCTACTTGGCCAAAACAAATAATGTAGAGAATTGTATTGAATATTAATTTAAATGATAAATGCTCATTCATAATACTAACTAAGTATTATTATTTACTCAATTTATATTTTATTATTTATATTTACCCAAATGGCAGGCTCTATATGACAAAAAATAACATCCAGCTGCTGTTTGGACACAGAAACACTAAACTGCACACAATTTAAATATTATGTTTTAATCTATGCATCTGTTTGTGTTGTGTGTACACATTTGCCCCAAACAAGTGTCTGCTTAGTCTTCATACCAGAAATGTGTTGTTTATGACAAAAATGGAGCTTGTAATGTGAATGTACTGCTTAGTGGGCCGTTAGGTTCCATGAATTCTCATTTAACATCAATGTCAACAGTATTTAGTATTTAAAACATTTTGCTGTCTCTACTGACTGTAGAGCAATACAAGTTTTTGGTTGCTACTGCAGCCTTGAGGACAACTTCAATTACATTTTTTGGCTGCTGTCATTTCCAGCGGGTTATCGCCACTCTTAAAGCGAACTAATCTTCATGTAAATCTTGAATTACAGATCCTTCAAATCACCAAGGCAATCATGAAGCATATCTTGAAGGAAACTAACCCTGTCATGGGTTCAGATTGTCTGAAGTGGGCCTATGCTATAAAAAAACAACTTATGACTAACAGCATTTTGACTTTCACTTGTACAAATGATACAGAACAATACATAAAATATACCAAATGAGTTATGGTTGAATATACTGCACTTGTTTTCTCAAGAACAATGTCAGTAAACATATGTGAACAAAAACACTTGCTGTTTTTATCCCTCTTACTTTTTTCCAGTTTTTACTTCCAAGCTCATCCTTTATTTAGAGAACCAGTCAGGAGCCATTTACCCTAGCACTGTCCATTTTTTTGCCTGAAACAGGTGTTGAGACATTTCTCAACAGATTTTTACACTGAAAAGTGAGTCACCTACAAAGCAAAATGCACCATGACCGAAATAGCCCTTTGCTAATGACACAAAACTGACTATCTAGGTCACATTTGGCGGAGCAGAAAATTCTCCAAAAATGTGCCTTTCTAATGTGGATGCAATACAGAGCATTTAACTGCTGAAATGCTTGACTCTGCACTAAGCTGCCTGCCTTCTGCTCACTTATTAACACTGATGTGGGTAACAAATATCTAATTTTAACATCAGAACAAGAAATTAAGTGCCCGTTTCTTTCGATCAAGGTAGAAAGCATTTTCCCAGCTCATAGGGTAGTCTAGTTTCAGCCTTTATGTTATTTCTAGTACTGTTATTAACAAGATCAGGTGGTCTGGTGGTTAGGGAGTTGCCCCTGCAGTTGGAAGGTTGTGGGTTTGAATCCCAGGACTGCCAGTGGCACCACTGAGGTGTCCTTGAGCAAAGAACCATCCCCACACACTAATCCCTGGGCTCTGCATCACCAACTGATTTACTTGGGTGAATGGGTTAAATGCAATAAAGAATTTCACACTGCATGCTGTGCTGTGGTGAATTCATGTGTGACTATAAGTGCCTCTTTCCTCTTCTTTTACTAGTGGCAATTGACTGACACTGACGACTGAAATCCACACTGACAACAAGATTTTGTGTTAATGCAGCAACTCATTAACAAAGTTATTAACATAGCTGTATAGTGATCTTTATTGTCGGTTAAAGTCAGATGGAACCCAGTAAACATTAGATGTCTTATGGACGTGCGGATCATGTCTATATTGTGTCCGTCGGTCCAAGACCAATTCTGGACTTCTACACAATGTGCAAATTATGTCCGCTATTTGGACGTCTAACTACAACCCCACTTGGATGTCAATATGCAGTTAAACATTTGAACCTCGGTCATTGGGACGTCTAACAAAGGTGC
>JBBPCX010000147.1:9282489-9299950 GCA_037974365.1 Hydrocynus forskahlii | reverse complement strand
TTATTTATGATGAATATCAACATTGTTGTTAATATTAGTTAATGAACATGAATATATATTATTTGTGACAAAACATAATATATTACTAATTATTTATTTGAGTACATATTTTGTTATTTATTTAATGAATCAAACAATTTTGGTATTTATTTATGCATGTATTTATTTATTTGGAAATGCAATTTGTGAAAAAAAATTAAGGTAGGCCTTCTTATGATTTCAATCAGTAAACACCACTCTGATTGGCTGAGGCAGCACGTCGTCATAACCCAATCAGTAAACACCACTCTGATTGGCCTCGGCAATGCGCCAAGCATTTGGCGCGAACCAGAATTTTTCTTTCTTCGCTCGGCTGTGCTCAGCATACTCGTCTGCCACTAAGTGGAAGGTACTTTCAGCCAGGTCAGTTAATTTTATGTTCATTTATGTAAGTGTTAGCTGTATTAGCTTTGTGGGATCTGTTTCAGAAAGCGGGTTTAGTGAAAACCCAGAGTAAGTATACCCTGAGTTAACGAAAACTCTGGGTTATCGTTTCACAAAGCGAGTTTAGATTAATTCTGAGTGAGTTATGACAACACACTCCATGAAGCTAACCTGCCCTCCAGCAGGTTTACTTCAACTAACCCTGACTTTCTCCGCCTCTTTGTCGGAAACCTGACTGTAGGAAGTGTCAGACATGGCGTGCCCCTTCCTTGAAGAGCCAGTAGACATTGAAGCCCGAATTCTCCGCAGAGCTTTCCACCAGGAGAGAGTGATTAGAGCGCGTTTGGACATTTTATCATTCCCTGATGATTTACTCTATGAACAGTAATGTTTTTCTGCACAATCTATAATTTGTTTGAATAACATCCTCAGCCCTTTCGCTCATGTGACACATCATGGACATTCTCCCAGTTCCGTACAGATAATTTGTGCCCTTCGTACTTTGCAAACAGGAGCTTTCTATATAATGTGGCGAGCATGAGAAAGAGCATGCGAAGACATGCTTATCTTCAAGCAAAGTCTTGTTTATTGTCAGCTTTACAGCCTCCAATACAGAGTCCTCACAGAGTATACTGCACCCCCAACTGACATACATCCAGCACATCACCAAAGTCTGACACAAACCCCACCCTTCTCGCCCCTCACTACCCTCTGGCTAATAACACTCCGGAGGATGGTGACGGATGAGAAGGGCTCAACCCACACAAAATAACACACAATAAACACATGATAACACAACATAACACACAGAACACACTTGTTGGGGAGGTTGCTCGACCCTCTTCCTCTTCATTTCCATCATCACTCTGTTAGAGATATAGAAAGTCCTTGGTTTTATTATAGTACCACATTATATTCAACTGTTATATTTTCCATTGTAAGATGTAAACCTCAATAAGTGTCCCTCTTGCTTCCTCCTCTGTAACAGCAGACAAGGTTTCTTCATTATTTTCCTGTAATAAAGAAATTAACAAAGTTGCTGTTCTACTGTAAACCCATTATGAATAATCTGTGGCGTATTAAGAGTTCTCACAACTGCATGTTGGACTGGCTCGACAGGAGGCTGCACCAGATGCAGTATACCATCACCATCGACTGGTAGAATATGAGGTTTATGCAGGTCAGTTATAACTTACAAGAGTCCAAATGGCAATTACCAAATATATTCCAGTCACCTTACCCTTCATTGTCATTATGCTCTCAAAGACAACCAAGACTGAGAGCAGGCAAAATCTTCAGGAAAATAACTTCACTACAAAATTATTCATTATGGTAAAGAGTTTATCAAATGTAAGTGCTTACAGTAATAAAATAAATAATGTAGCCTCTAAATGTAATTGGTTTACTTAGGACAAACAGACCAAGCACTATGGCTTATTATACAATTACACCTTACCTGTTTGGAGTATATTTTTATATTTCATTTTGACTTGCTGCCACGTACATTTGGGGCCTGTTGGGTTGCACCTGCATGCACACACATATTATATTATATTATATTAATGTGTAAATGGGTGGAAACCCCTAGATCAATGTTTAAATTAACACTCACGCATTGACTCTGTCGGCTATTTTTTGCCATGCAAGTTCCCTTTCTATTGCAGCTGAGGCTGTATTACTTTTTTTGTGCCAAATGTGTATGTAATTGGCATATGCAGCCATTACAATTGTAAAATATACTGAACGCTTCTTCTTTCCCTCCGTCTCCATGGTGAATCACATAATCTGTGCTCCACTAATCAGGGCTTTATGTATCCTGGTGCGTGCGCTTAACTTGGGGTTAAAGCAACTCCGCATTAACTGAACTAATTGTTATCAGCCTTTCTGAAACCGAATATTCCAAGTTGAAAGCTCGGGGTTACTCAACTCTGTGTATCGGTTTTAACTCTGAGATTTTTAAACCTGCTTTCGGAAACAGAGTCACGGTCTTAAACCACCTGAATCTGCTGTGGCTATTTGCATTGCCTCTCTTCCCATCAGCTAACATTAGCTAAACATTGGCCATAGTTAAAATGGAATTGGAATTACTGAAAATGATCATAGTGCCTAAAAATATTCACATTAACCGACGCTTTGACGTGAACAAGCATTGTTCGGTCACGAAGTCACTGCGCTAACCAGGGCTAGGCTGATAGTCAACCTAAGCTGAATCAAACGTAGTTCATCAACTGTCTCCGCCTAAATTCGCTAAGCTAGCAGCACTCAAGTACTCTGATTGGCCAAGCCATCACGTCATCATAACCCAACCAGTAAACGCCATTCTGATGGGCCGGGGAATTTTTTTAAGGTGTCTAACCCATTTTTTCCTTAACCCTCAGGTGCTGTGAGGTGTCTCTTCTGTGATGTAAATTGTGAACGTATTCATCTTTCCTTGGATGTGGTAATCGGCCAGTCTTCTGTTTTGTAAATGAATAGCCAATCTCCAAGCTCGTAATGCGTGGTTTCCTTGTAGATAGTTATCTGTTTCACAACTATAGTCCGCAGTCTGGTAAAATAAACTAACTTAGACTCACATCTGTTTTTACAGATGGCTCTGAGAATGAGAGAATGACAAAAATGCCAAAAAGAACTCAATCTACTTCTACATTATACTGACAGTGATGATGAACATCGGGGCATTGGAAATAACAGCGACAGTGTGCCTGGTACTCTGAGTAGTTGTAGCAGTGACAATGTGCCTGGTACCCCACAGTACCCCACCCCCACAGTGACAGTGTCCCTGTGACATCAGATAGTTCTGACTTGGACACTGATGTGGACTATTGGTCTACTGACTCAGAAAAGGAACCAAACGATGAAGCTGAGGTGACCAGCAGCTTTGAAGATGACCTGAGACAGTGGGCCTTGGAGCAGAAATTGACACACAGAGCGTTTGATGGTTTATTGCCCATATTAAGGAAGCAAGGTCACCTATTGCCTTTGGATTGCCAGGCACTCCTTGCTACGTCACAATATAATACAACAGAGCCTAAATGTGGCAGGCAGTATGTGTACTATGACTTAGAAAAAGGGATCTGTCGTTATTTAAGTCAGATGGAGAGTAATGATGTGCACCTCAGTGTAAACATTGATGGCATACCACTTTTCAAAAGTAGTGGTGTCCAACTCTGGCCAATACTGGTTAAGTGTAGCCATTTTGGTCCATTTATTCTAGCAATGTGTACTGGACAAAAGAAGCCAAGTCCAATTGAGGAGTATCTTAAGGACTTTGTGACCGAGTACAAACATCAAGACAATGGTATAGTTTATGAAGGCCAGACTTACTGCCAATATTGATGCTCTGATCTGTGACGCGCCAGCAAGAGCATATCTAAAATGTATTAACGGTCATACTTCCTATGAGAGTTGTAAAAGATGTTTAATCAGAGATGCTCGTGTTGAGGGAAGAATAGTTTTCAGTGAACAGGAATGCACTTCTCGAACAGATGACAGTTTTTCCAGAGTGGAGTACAAGAACCACCAAATTGATGTCAGTCCCTTCATTGCTGCAGGAATTCCTTGCGTTAGGTCATTTATCTTTGATTTTATGCATTTGGTCTGCTTGGGAGTAGTTAGATGCCTGTTAGTTTACTTGACATGTGGCCCAAAAATCTGTCGTTTATCTGTGAGGCAAAAGGATGCAATTTCTCAAAACCTAATTGCACTGAGAGGGAAGATGCCGAGTGAATTTGTTAGGCAGCTGCAGGCTTTACATGAAATAAGATAGGTGTAAAGCAACTGAACTAAGGCAGTTTTTACTATCCACATGACTTGTGGTATTGAAAACTGTTGTCCCCTGAAAGATACATTTCTTGCCCTTGACAGTGGCCATGTTGATAATGCTGGAGTCAGATGATAGGATTCACAAGGCCTATCTGTATGGCAAGACCTTTCCTGTATACAATGTACATGGACTAGTTCATCTCCATGAAGATGCCAGCCACTTCAACTGTTCCTTCAATGACATTTCCTGTTTTCCCTTTGAAAACTACCTGCAACAAATTAAAAAAGCATGTGAGGAGTGGGGGAAGTCCTCTGGAACAAGTCACCAGGCGTTTGTCAGATATTGAACATTCAGGTGTGAACGTAAGCAAAATGCACCCTGAAGTCCTTGCTTCTGTTAAAGACAGGGACTGTTGTTTTTTTCTTGAGAGATGACAGATTTGCTTTTGTTCGACAGAAAAATGTAGACGGCACCTTTGCTTGTGAAATCCTGCACCAGCGTTACACTTCACCATTATTTCACCAACCATGTAGCTCTGAACTTCTGAATATAGTGTGCATAGGAAATGGTCAGGTCAGGATGAAAAATTGACTACTGCGTGAAAGGGATCTGTTCTGCCTCCCACAAGAAACTGGTGGTTCTGTCCTCATACCGCTTTGCCATGGTGTGGAACACTAATATTAAAGGTTGAACTTTTAGCCATATCACAGCAGGGGTCATCATAGCCGATCACCTGTTTGTTTTCTGCATCTTCCTCTGTGATTGCCTCCTTTCTCACCACAATCATAAACCTCTCTCCCTTCCTCTTACCTCTTACCACAACATTCACCCCTCTCCTGCACATGTCCAAACCCTTTCAACCTGACCTCGCTTGCTTTATCCACTAACTTAACCCAGGCTGACCCTCTAATTTAGTCATTAGTGGTCTTATCACTCCTAATGAGAATCATGGCATATTCCTTTCTGAGTTGTGTCTTCTAACATTACATTTGGTGATTTCTTGAATAGGTTTTGTGTCCTTTTCTGTGCCATTACACCTATAATTTGCTTTATCTGCTACAGTGGTTCTCAAAATGGGTTCAAGGGACACTCTGAATTCCTTAATTGGGTTCTCAATTGGACGCTTATAGGTCTATACAAATGGAATGTAATGGAACTGTAAGGGTCCATTTGGTTCCAGTGGTACATTCAGAGTCATGAGAGTCTTTGAAATTAAAAGTTTGAGAACCACTGGTCTACTCAATGTATAAGCTAAATTAAAATGTTAAAAACTTCAAGTAACATGCATATGCTGTCCTTTCAAGGTCATGTACACAAGGGCTGTTTGGAAGGAGGGTGAACAAGAGGAGGAGGGTGTAGTTCCCGAAAACTGTATTGACAGGGACAAGAGAACTGTTAGATGACCACGTAGTTTGAGCGCCACAAAAACAGAAAGTGCTTTAAGGTCAAAATTAACCCACAGGATGACTGGATGACTCTCCCATTAATCAAAATAAAAATCACTTCATGCAAGTTTTTTTTGATGAAGTCAAAATATGTTAATTATTATTATTTTTTTTTATGTTGAATTGTAGCAGATCATCAGAACCACACTAAAAAAGGAACTCCAGAGGGCTTTGTGAGAAATGGTATGTTTCTCATTCTCAGGTAACAAGATACGTACCCATTTTGAGGTCAGTGAGACGAACGGTTTGAGAGTTATGCATGGAACACACACACGGGCACTCACACACAGACAGATGTTCCTTGCATGTATCGATAGATGATGACATTTGTAATCTGTTGACACATTGGGCCTCAAATTTTAGACTTGTTTATAAACATTTTTTGCAGAATTGACAGATTCAGATGAGGAGAGCATCAGGGGTAATGGTTTTCTATAATTATAATTCTAGTTTCAGAATAATAAGATTATGCCATTTTTTGGAGATAAATATGCTTATTTTCACTTTATTACCTCTGTCAAGCTGCCCAACTACCCTACTGCACCAAAAAAAACTGCCATCCATTCAGGACACCAACAAGAATCTCAATGCTTGTGAGTACTGATGACAGCTTATGAAGCATGGTAATATTTTGTGGATACACAATATGATGGTTATAAGGTGATTCATGTGTTTCAGCCTCTGAAGATGAAGCCAAGTCTCCCCTCACATCAACCATCCCATTGAACAAAGTTAAAAGTCCTCTCACTGCTTGTGAATTAAGCACAGTAATGTTGAGTATTCACAACATCTTAGTTATAAGCTGTTTCATGTGTTTTAGACTCTGGAAATCAGATCTCAGGACAGGGCGAGGACTACTCCACATGAGAATTCATTTCCAGTTGCACCAGTCATCCCACTGCGCAAACTTAAAGCAACTCTTACCCTTCTGGCATGTCACACACTACTTTGAACATTAACAACTACACCTTACGTGCATTGAATGCTTTGAGAATTCTCGTTCCCCTTCGTTTTGAGGGAGGTTGTGGAAATTATTCATTTGAAGGGCCAGGCAGCTTTCCCTTAGCCCTAGCTCTTGCACCCAAAGAGAACTGGGTCACCCCTTCACCTCATGAACATGCCAAAAACAAGAGGAAGGGCTAAAAAGGGGGCTAAGGGGTTGAAATCGGATTCAGCCTAAGTGTCCATCACAACTAAAGGTCACCTTTTTGTTTCATTTCAATAATTTTGCATCTTTGAAAACTCTTTGAGATTTTCAGGCCCTCCAGTACAGGTCACGGCACAATGATGGTTCGAGGCACACAGTCAGGTCCGGGTCCTGGCACAGTGATGGTTCGAGGCACATCGTACATGTTTTCATTTGCGTTTTTTCTTGCTTAACCCTTGTGCACGAACTTTTTTTGACATTTTTTGCACCATTGACTCCCATAATAACATCCATTTCTGATCCTTCCCACTTGTTGGCATAAAACAATGTCTGATGAAAATTAAATGAAATTACAAGTTCAATACAAGGTAAGCCCATATTTCATGTTGGCTAAGGCAAGAAAATTAGCCCTTGCCAATCTAAATAACAACTTGATAACTTGACTTGATTAATAACTTGAATAACTTGATTTCCTCTCCTGTTGACATTAAAAATACAGCACCAAATGTCTACCATGGCTATCTTTAACATTTGCTGAGATGGTTTTGTATTAATCAGTATTGGTAGTGGATGCATAAGCAACCTATTTTTGCTTACAAATATAGGGACTTCAAATATTTGCCTTCATATTTTTATTCACTTTTCTTTTTCTACTCGGGCAGATGGACTCATGAAATTTGATGAGTCAGCCACAGAGGACTTTATCAGGACGTGTGCTTCAGAGCACTTATAGCATGCACCACAAAGATGTGGAGGACACACAGCTGTCTCTCAGGACTGAAACTTTTCACTGTTTTTTTTTTTATTCAATATTTGTGGGGATGGAATTAATAAAAATGAAAATGGAAAGAAATGAGTGGGAATTGAATTGTGATTTTTTAATTTTAGTTTTGTTGTTTGTAAAGCATGTTGTGTATAACTGTGTATAGTTGTTGTTACAGAAGGTGGAGGGCCTGTTAACTGTACCAGTTCATTTTCCTGTAGCTTCGTTTGGCTCAGCAGCAGATTTGAACTGGAAATGCTTTACACCCTTTCATGTATTTCCAGTTATCTGCTGCTGAGACAATCAAATGAAACTGTAGGAAGATGAACTGGAACAGTATGCCACCTTCTGAAATGGCAGTTATGCACAGAGCCTAGAAACAGTAGACCAGTACAAATGGTCTAAAATGACTCTAAATTTTACGTAGAAAAGACATTCACAGCAACCTAATATAGACTAGAATTAGCCCTTATCCGGAGGTCCTGGGGATGTCAATACTGGACGTTCGGAAGACGTTGAAAAAAGATGTCATCTGGCCTCACAGTCTGACCCACACACCTCTTATTTGATTCCACAATTGCTGTTAGACATTTTTCTTTGTAAATTATTGGTACTGACAACACAATCTACATCAGTGACATAAAAAAATACTTAAAAAGCACAAAAGTACCCAGCCCCAACTATGCAAATAAAGGATAAATCATAGTGCTTCTAAAGCATTTTTACAGTGAATAAACAGATAAAATGCCAGCAGAGAATGAGAATGATGAAAGTGTGTGCCGTCTTACTTAATAGCCTGGGGCTGAGACGGAGAACTAGAGAGAATGCAGGCGGGGGATGAATGTAGGGAGAAGTCTGGGTTAATAACAAAGTAAAGTTTTACCTCAGGGACGAATGGAAGACTTTGTTAATGTTGTTTATTTATTTTCTCCTCAGTCCTACACAGAAGGGAGTTGGTATTTTTTTATTTGAGGTAGAATTACACAGTGCAATTTTACAAGGTTCAAGTCTCGAGCCTTTCACACATGATGTGTTTTCCTGCATTACCTGGCAGTCTGTGAAAATCCACTGGTCTTAAAAGAAAAATGCCAGGAAACACTTTTTCTTTTTTTCTGGTAGCCTGTAATGGGAATACGGCAAATCTTACTGCTTCGATTTTTTTGTCTTTTTAAGGGTGTTTTTAAATGATCACCTCCTTGGCATAGCAGCTCTGTGGAGCAGCTGAGAGAATTCTACATAATAGCATATTTTGCTTTGACAAAACACAAAAGCGCTCTCCTTCAGGGCAAGGCCACATTGCACACATTTGAAGTGATGGAAGACTGCAGCTAATTGCCAACTGACAAAGGCTGCATACCTTCTCAGAATATACCTCAACAAGTCAAATTCATGTTCTGGCTATTGTTCATGGGGCATCACTTAAAGGTCTAGTCCGGTTAAAAATCAGACTGATATGTTTTTCCCCCAGATGCAGTCCATCAGTCAAAAGGTTTTTTTTATCTCCTGGGATTGAACACTATTTTATTACTGTGCATTTAAGACTAATATGTAGCCGAGATAAATGTTGATTAATTCTGTTCTGATTGGCTACCCTGTATAAGGACCATAACCCAAAAGGGGACAAGAGGGCCTGTGTTCTTGGCTCAGAATGTCCCGGGCTGGGACCTGAAATCGCTCCTCTGGGCCACAATCCTTTCACTCTAACAGATATTGAAGTCAGCCCTGTTGCTACATGGAATCCAGGAGCCATCGGAAGCAATAGGCCAGGGCTCCTCTAATATCCTCAACCACAACTTCAATTTAACTGACACACGATTAACAAGGGATTCAGTAACAAAATGACTAGTGTATCAGGGCGTGAGTTTGCTGCAGGGTAGATTGTGATGCAAATCCCAAGTCGACAACCACAGTCTGCAACCTGGTTGGTATGACAGCATCTCACCTCCTCTGGTCTGGCTGCTCAACTGACATTTATGACATCCGCTTCACAGCCCGGGATCCAGGCATGCACCCTAGGCACATTTGTGGGTGCCTAGTCCCAGCGGCAGTTCTGTTTGCAGTTTAGTGCCATCTCTGAAGTTGATGGAAAAATTGAAAACGGATTGGCACTCTGGTGTAGATGGAGTAGCCAGTCCCTGCTGGACAGCCCCTGGGCCACATTGTCAAAGACTGTCCAGAAGTGGTGAGACTTGGGGAAGTTCTCAGTGACTGAGTGGCCTCCTTTCCAGATGGCCACGGCCCAATCCTGTGCTCTTCTGGTGCATCTCCGCATACAGATGGAGATTTTCCTCATGTCGGACAGCTCAGGAAAATTTACAGCTCAAAACTGAGCAGCCTGAGGGATCTCCAGCGTAGCCCTCCATCAGTGAGATGTGGGCATGTTCAGTCTTGGTGTGATGGAAGCTGTAAGTAGAGGAGCTGCATGCACTGGTGGCTGTGGGGAAGGAGAGGGACAAAAGAGGTTTACCAGTTCAGTCATGACTTCTGTGAGCTCATCATTCTGGATGGCTTGTTCTTGGAGTTGGTTTCAGAGGATGGAGGTATGCTTCAGAGAGAAGAGTTACCACTGCTGCATCAATGAATCAACTGACAAAGGCTTGATTCATCTAAGATCCAGTGCATGAGCAAGGTAGGTTTTCAGATGCTGACTTTTGGCTAAACATCTAAAACACAAACACAAAAAGAACACACTAAGACAGCCAGCTGGTAGACAAAAGGATTTAATGGCCAACTCTATTCGGGTCCACCTGGGCTTGAATAAGAAACTGAAATGAGACACAGGTGAATATAACCACGAACAGAGAAATACCAAACACATGAACAGGAGGGGAGAATCTCAGGCTCAGTAATCCAGTGATTTAGATGGATTAAGGCATGGTACTTGTGAGCCGGCCATGACATCAAACTTTGTTCTCTGAGTTACCCTTGCTGAGCGTTGGGGGTGGTCACTTCCTGCTTTGGCAAAGGTGTGGCTGAAGGCTGAGGAAACTTGAGGCCTGTGTATTAGTCAATCCATGTGCCACGAAGCCCCTTTTAGTGTTCCTTGGTTTGGCCAAGCTGCTATATGTGTCCCTCTTTCACTGTCAAATGTCTTTGTTTTGAGCCAAGTTTGCCTTGGTTGGCCTTTTTTATAGGGCTAGTTATTATCAGTTTAGATCTTTGTAAACCTTTGACATTTTTTGGGATAATAAAACACTGTCCTTTGAAACAAAATGTTCACTGTTCGGTCCCTTACACAGACCCATGCTAGAACAGAATATCCCTCAAAACTAAGCATCAGAGCAAGATGTCTACTGGTGAGAGAAGCTACCAAAATCCAAACATCACTCTCAGAAGTCTATAGTGCTCTTTGGCTGAAACTGGGGTGAAGGAGCAGTGGTCCACAATGTCAAGAGCTCTCCATAACATAGCCCACAAAGGGAATGTAGCAAGAAAGAGGCTATTCCTTAAGAAGGTCCACACAAAAGCATGAAAAAGAAGAATTAAGATGTGGCAGAACTGTCAGATGAGACCAAAATAGAATTTTTTGGCCAGACCTCAATGAGGTACATTCAGGTCCATAAATATTGGGACATCGACACAATTCTAAACTTTTTGGCTCTGTACACCACCACAATGGATTTGAAATGAAACTAACAAGATGTGCTTTAACTGCCGACTTTCAGCTTTAATTTGAGGGTATTTACACACAAATCAGGTGAACGGTGTAGGAATTACAACAGTTTGTATATGTGCCCCTCACTTTTTAAGGGACCAAAAGTAATTGGCTGCTCAGCTGTTCCATGGTGTCACACACACCAGAGCACGTGATGTCAATCGGTCTCGGAAATGACTCACGTCTAGAGTAAATAAACAGGAAATCAGAGTTCCTCCACACACAGACATTGGAGTCCATGCCCCAACAAACATATCACCTAATCCTCTGGTACCGTGAGTACTACGACTCGCTCGAGTCACCCTCTCTCTCTCTTACCTCTCTGTGTGTCGGTCGAGAACGCAGGTTCCTTTGGTGGGAATCTTTACTCCTTTCCGGAGCGTTCTCACAACAACACGTGATCAACCGGCTCTCTGGTGCTATCCGCGAATGGGTTTTTCTGTCACGCCACATTTGGGCAGCCTGAAACTATGTACTTCCGTCTTCGCTGTGACAGAATGTCTGTGTCTTCTGGAAGCCCAGCAGATCTCGCTTGTGTTTGGGAGGTTGTTAATGAGCAGGCGGTCGAAATGGTTAATCTGAAACAGGAAGTGGTAAATCTCCGAGCCGAGGTTGCCACCCTGCGACAGATTCTCCAGGCTTGTGCTGCTGAACATACCTCCCAACCGGTGGTCCAACCTCCTCCTCCTTCTCCGGCTCCTCCACCAACATATTCAAAAATCGCACTCCCTGATAAATGGGATGGGACGGGAGGTGCGATGTTTTTCTCACCAACCTGTCTACGTTATTTGAGTTTCAGCAACAGCGCTACCCAACGGATCGGAGCCGCATCGCACTCCTCTTGTCCCTACTCACGGGGCAGGCAGCAGAGTGGGCTACCGTGGTCTTGAGATCCGGCGGGGACGTTGCCTACTCCTACTCGGAATTCACCAAACAACTCAAGGTCGCGTTCCAGCATCCTGAGTGCGAGGTGGTGGTGGATTCCAAATTATACCATCTGCACCAAGGTGAGCATCCCATCTCCAAGTACACAGCGGAGTTTAGGACCCTCGCGGTGTAGACCACTTGGAGCGATGCAACCCTCCGCACCGCATATTATGAAGGACTCTCCAACCGAATGAAAACAGAATTAGCAGGACGAGAGCTGCCAGTCACTTATGAGGGGATGATTGAGCTGTTTCTGTGAACTGACCTTCGTCTTGCATCTGTACCTCGAACACGACTGTACGAATCTGCACCGCCCGTCCTCGCCGCGGGACGCTCAGCTCCACCACCACCCACTGCCTCAGAGGCCCACTCCGGAGCCGGGATGGAACCCATGCAGATAGGACACACCTCCCTGAACATGGCGGAGAGAGAACGTCACTACCGTGAAGGCCTGTGCGCCTACTGCGCCTCCCCGGACCATCATCGCGCCATCTGCCCTCTCCGCCCAGGAAACGGTCAGACCAGGTGAAGAGAGGGAGGCATTTGCCTGGTCCTAAGGTAACTACATCCTGCCTTCCAACCATCTCCCAACTCACCATTCAGGTAAGTCTCCAACTGAGCCACCAACAGATCGTGGCCACTGCCTTCGTTGACTCAGGAGCGGCTGGTAATTTTATCGATCAGGCTTTTGCTGCTCAGCTGGGGATTAAACCAGAGGTGTTATCTCAGCCCATTAACATCACCGCCCTTGACGGTCATCCCCTAGCCAACAGCCCCATTACTCAACGCACTGAACCCATCACTCTATCTCATGAAGGGCACTCTGAAGTCATTAAATTTCTCATTTCTAACCTCTCCTCTCCTCCCATCATCCTAGGTTATCCATGGCTTCTTCAACACGACCCGCTCATATCCTGGACCCGCCACAAAATTCTCCAGTGGGGACAGACCTGTCAGTTGTGTGTCTGGGCGAGGGCTGAGACATGCTTAGGGGAGTCCGAGGCCCTCGACGTCGACCTGGAGTCTATCCCCGTCCCGTACCGTGACCTGGCCTGAGTGTTCAGCAGAAACAAAGCCACCCAACTTCCTCCTCATCGACCATACAACCTCGCCATCAACCTCCAACCAGGCACGGTACCACCCCGCGGCTGTCTTTATTCACTTTCTGCTGGGGAGCAAAAGGCCATGGACGAATACATCTCGGAGGGTCTACGCCAGGGTACCATCCGACCCTCGAGCTCCCCAGCCCCCAGTCGACTAGCGTGGGTTCAACAACATCACTATCAAGAATCGACACCCGCTTCCACTGACCAACACCGCCCTGGACACCCTCTCTGGTGCTACTATTTTCACGAAGTTGTACCTCCAGAGCGCCTACAACTTGGTCCGTATCAGGGAGGGTGATGAGTGGAAGACGGCGTTTATTACCCCCACCAGCCATTACGAAACCTTGGTAATGCCCTTTGGACTGTGCAACAGTCCGACCGTGTTCCAAAACTTCATTAATGATGTCCTCCGGAACTTTTTGGGGAAATGGTGCTTCGCTTATCTGGATGACATACTCATTAACTCCCGTACCACAGAAGACCACATCCAGCATGTCAGAGCAGTCCTGAAGAGGTTGCTGGCCCACCAGTTGTTCTGTTAGTTGGAGAAATGTGCCTTTCACCAGCACACCACCACATTCCTTGGTTTTGTTTTATCCTCTCAGGGTGTGGCCATGGATCCCCAGATCCAATAATTCAATTAAGTAACTAATTCCCTCTCTTATCAAAGCAAAGCTCTCTTTTAACAGGACAATTAAGGAGAACTTTACAGAGGCTACTTACTGTTTTCTGGTGTGAATCACCTCGGTGGACGAGAGGTTCAAGATGGAAATATTTGATAAGAGCCCTGCTTTGATATGAAACCCCTAATTAATAAATAAATAATCAATTAATAATTGACTATTTATTAATCAGTTGATAAATATAAGGGTGATTCAGCCTAAACTAATTCTGGTGGAGAATGTCTAAATAAAACCTAAATTTTAATTTTTAAATCCCCTACAACAGTCTAAAATAAAAGGTGTTGTCATGTCTGGTTCCCCTCGTTTATGCCCCCTCCCCTGAGTACTAGGTCACAGCCCTGGACACGTCATAGTATGTGTGTGTGTGTGTGTGTGTCGTCAGGTGCCTAGTCAGCTCAGAGACACGCCTGAGCTTAGTTATCTGATTAGCTAGGTACCTGATGACAAGTCCAGGTACCTGATGACAAGTCCACCTGTCTCCTTTGTGAGACTTTGAAGTTCGGGCGTTTGAGGCTGGGAAGGAAGCTCTGGACTCATGCTCCTTCCAAGTAAAAGGTGCATGTGAGTAAAACAAGAGAGTAACAATTGTGTTCCAGTCTGTGCTACGAGGGGAACAGGACCCCAGAGACTGTATGCTTCTTACCAGCCTGCTACAAGGATTGAGAGTCTTCACTGCCTACAGAAAACAGCGTGAATCTCCAGCCCTGATCTCCATCCGGAGAAAAGACTGTGTGCCTCAATCTCTCTCCCTTTGTGTGTGTGTGTGTCACAGGCGCGAGTGAGGAAATTCCCACAGGAGTCATCTCCACTGAGCAGGAGTACAAGTGGACTTTGGAACTATCGCTAGAACTTCAGTTAGCACTGCAAAGGGGTTCCCAGCCTCCCAGCCAGATGAATCATACAGTTCAAGACTAAAGTTAAAAGTCCTTGTAAGTCAGTTTCTACAGTTTGTGATTTTCTGTTTGGAAGAACTGAACTTTGGTGAACTTTCGTGACGTTTGTTCATTAAGGAAACCTTATCTATTTAAGTGGGAATCCTGCACGTGTGTCTGCACTCACACTACCCGGTGTCCGGTGTCAGAAAGGGTTTGTTTTAGCGGCATCCTTTAAAGGATCATTTTTAGCTTACCTTATGTAAACTATAACAGTTTTCAAATTTATCCACTGTGGGACCCGTTTTCAAATCTTGCCATTTACAGATGCGTTTCCACCCGGATGAGAGGTGTTTTAGGACAAATATTTGTGCGGATAAGCCCGTTTATGGCTTCGTGTGGACGGGGCCTAAGTTTGTTTTGTCTGTAGTTTAACTGAACTGCTATCTTGTGCACTTAGACTGTGTTTTGTACTGATACTGTGAGGTGGTAGGATAGTTTCACTGCAACTAGTATACTGGTATTAGTGAGGCCTGAAGGTAATTAGGTGTCAAGTGGTAGGAGTGTGCAGCAAACCTATTCCTGTTCTTATATCTTCTGGTCCAAGAAGGTACTTCCCCCGGCATCGCAGCAGAAATCTCAGTAACCTCTCACAGCTTCTTTTTTCCCCACAGCCTTCTACATTGCTTCATGGTGGTCTGTGGAACTGCCAATCCTGCGTCAGGAAGGCAGACTTCATCTCTGGACTGGCGTCCCTCCACTCATTCCACTTTCTGGCCCTCACCGAGACCTGGATCACACCTGAGGACACGACAGCTCCAACAGCCCTCTCCTCTGCCTTCTCCTTCTCCCACACCCCTCGCACCACAGGCAGAGTAGGGGGCGCAGGTTTGCTTCTCTCAAATACATGGCGTTTCATATGTCCTAGTCTTTCCCAACTTAGCATTTCATGCTTTGAATTCCACTCTGTTACTGTAACACACCCATCTAAACTTCATATCATTGTGCTTTATCGTCCTCCTGGTCCTCTAGGTAACTCTAGGATGTCCTTCTGAGTTCATTTCCGGACGACAGCTCACCACTCATCCTTCTTGGTGACTTCAATCTCCCAAGCAACAAGATGCAGACCTGCGGACTCGAGATGTTCCTGTCATCCTTCAGTCTGACCCTCGCTGAATCTCCTCCGACTCACAAAGCAGGCAACACTTTTGATTTAGTATCCACCAGATCACTTCCTATGTTCAACATACTGTCTACTTCTCTGCATGTTTCTGATCGTCATCTATCTTTCAAATTCCCTCTTCAGGCCTCCCCATTCCCTCCCCCGCGTACAGCACCTTCGTACACCGGCAGAAATCTCTCTTCTTTCTCTCTCCTCTCTCTCCTCATCCGTCCTCCTTATCGCTATCTAACTCTCCTAATCCCTGTCCATCCTCTGTAGAATCCACTACCCATGATCTTCTTTCTTCTCTTCACAGATCATTTAACCAACTCTGTCCCTTGTCTTCCAGACCAAAGCACATCTCTCCACTGGCTCCGTGCCTACTCAAATCTCCTTCTCTCCCTGTTTCTCCAGATCTCTCACCAGAAGACTTTGCAAAGTTCTTTGAGGAGAAGATCAACGACATTAGAAGATCCTTTCGACCAGCCACCACGCTGCCTTCCGCACAGAGACATGACCATACAGCCATGTTCGATGCCTTCGCACCGCTTTCTCCTGAGGAAGTGTTACAACTCCTGACATCCAGCAAACCTACCACGTCTCCGCTCGACCCTCTCCTGTCGAGCATGCTCCAGATAATATCGTCAGATCTCATCCCGCACATCACCTACATAATCAACGGCTCCTTGGTGACTGGCCATGTTCCATCCGCCTTCAAGTCTGCTGTGGTCACACTGATCCTGAAGAAACCTTCACTGGACTCTTCAGACATCAACAACTACAGACCGGTATCCCTTCTTTCTTTCCTTTCCAAAGTCTTAGAACGTGCCGTCTATAACCAAATCAACTTGTTTCTCTCTCAAATCAGGCTCCTGGACCCCCACCAGTCTGGGTTTAAGACAGCCCACTCCACTGAAACTGCTCTACTTGCAGTTTCAGAAGAACTTCACGCAGCGATATCAGCCAACCTGTCTTCAGCTCTGATCCTGCTCAACCTCTCTGCAGCCTTCGACACAGTCAACCACCAGATCCTCCTTGCCACTCTTTCCAACCTTGGGATCTCAGGCACTGCTTGGCAATGCTTTGCTTCCTACCTCGATGACCGGAGGTACCAGGTAGTATGGCAAGGCACCCAGTCGGCTCCACGAAGACTATCCACTGGTGTTCCATAGGGTTCGGTCCTAGGACAACTTCTCTTTTCTCAGTATACTGGTTCTCTTGGGGAGGTAATTGTATCACATGGCTTTTCCTACCACTTTTATGCTGATGACACACAACTCATTCTCTCTTTTCCTTCCAGTGACAACCAGGTCCCTACCCGCATCTCAGACTGTCAGGCCCTTTCTCACCACAAAAGCTACACAGATTCTCATACAGTCTCTGGTCATCTCCAAGCTGGACTACTGCAACTCTCTACTGGCTGGACATCCACAGAAGATAACTAAACCACTTCAGCTGATTCAGAATGCAGCGGCAAGGTTAGTCTTCAACGTTCCTAAGTTCACTCACACCACA
>JBBPCX010000147.1:9270725-9282389 GCA_037974365.1 Hydrocynus forskahlii | reverse complement strand
CAAAAGAAGAGGGAGACATGCGTCAAGACTCTTCTCAGTCTTGGCCCCACAGTGGTGGAATGAACTCCCTCTTCTGAGCAGATCTGTGGAGTCCCTCATGGTCTTCAAGCGTCGCCTGAAGACCCACCTCTTCAAGGAGCACCTTGGTGACTAACAATGTCTCCCATTTCTCTCACTTCACTTGCATACCAATACTACAATAATAAAAAAAAAAAACAACTAACTCGACTTTCTTTGACAGGTGTTGTTGTAGGTATTTTTGACAGGTGTTGTTCAGGTGTACTGAGCATGCAGTATCTTGGTTGAATTGTGGATGATTGACTTAAGCTTAGCTTTATAGGTCTAAGATACAGATGTGGACTACTCGAGCACTGATGTACGTCGCTCTGGATAAGAGCGTCAGCTAAATGCCGTAAATGAAGTGTCAGGTCTGGGGTCTGTGACAGTGAGTGGTCACTAGATACCACCCTTGTTTAAGTTTCTATTTTGGGAGGATTAGTATGGGGACTTTATTATGAATTGGTGATAGGGTTTTGTTTGTTGCATCAGTCACAGCTGGGTGTTATTAGAGTAAAGTGTTTGAGTTTGGTTACTGGTGGTTGGGTTTAGTGTTCAAGTATTTAAGGGTGTGTGTTTTAGTTTTCAGGTATCGGTCAACCCTCACAGTAGTGTGGTTTCCTCCTGCTTTAGTTAGGCTCTCATGTCTGTTTTGTTTTGGTTCAAATTAAAGACATGAAGCACTTCAACTATGCTTGGTGTCAGTCTGCCTGCCTTTCGTGCCTGGAGAAGGAGTTGACAGATTGAATGACTTTACAAACGAGGGTAGTGAACCAACTGTGAGGGAGCCGGCCCGAAGGAACTCATCCTTGGGGCCTGGACTCTTGCCCTACTGCAAGAGTGCGAAAAGGTGTTGGCCTGGAGTGAGGCGGACCGGATCCAGTTCAGGAGTGAGCTGTTGAGGAAGAGCCAGTTTTCAACGGCCGAGCTGTTGTGTGGTGGGGAGTTGGAGGACGAGGAAGCGGACCTGGGCTTCTGGTGGGATGGGTGGATTGATGGATCCCCGATCATCGACCCGGAGCGTATCGTGGACCCCTTCATCCTTGACTCGACTGCGGAGGAGCTCCCACTTTGGCTCGCCGAAAGGCAAGGTGGGAGATCTGCGGGGAAGAGATGTAGGGGACGTGGGGTTCTGCATCGCTCACGTCGACCACCCGATCACCAGGTGCCCTTGAAGCCAGAGGATTCCTCAGGTGCTCCACCCCTCCAGCTCATGTCTGGCTCGCCTCGTATGGCTGAGCCATTAAAAGCCCTAGTAGGGCCTTCAGCCTCAGTTGAGGGGACTTTAGCCTCAGTTGAGGGGCCATTAGAGGGGCAAGTAGCAGCAGTAGAAGGTCTTAAGAGGGCTTTAGTGGCTAGTGAGGGGCCTATAGAGGCTAGAGAGGGGATCTTTGAGGGGCTTGTAGCCAAAGCAGAGGGGCCTGTAACCGGCTGGGAGGGGCCTTTAGCAGGCCAAGAGGGGCCAGAAACCCCACCAGGGGAGGGGGGCCTCCCCCTGAAGTTTTTTGGGGAGGGTACTGGGGTCTTAGAGAGTCCTGACGGGCTCCCCGGAGAGGGCCTTTGTCACAAGGACAAGGATGGGCTCCCAGCTGAGGGACTCCCTGGAGGGGGCTCCGTCCCAGAGGACAGTGAGAGGCTCCCAGCTGAGGGGCTTAGTGCTGGAGGACACGGCGGGGTGGCCTGTAGGGGGCTCAGTGTGGGAAGACACAGCAGGGCTCCCATAGGGGCCTCCGCTCTCGAGGACTGTGATGAGCTCCCTGCAAAGGAGCTCCCTGGAGGGACCTCGGCCCATGAGGACAGTGGTGGGCTTCCCGAAGAGGGGCTCCTGGTAAGGGGCTCCACCCCTGAGGACAGTAAGGGGCTCCTGGTAGGGGGCTCCACCCCTGAGGACAGTAAGGGGCTCCCGGTAGGGGGCTCCACCCCTGAGGACAGTAAGGGGCTCCCGGTAGTGGGTTCCACCCCTGCGGACAGTAAGGGGCTCCTGGTAGGGGGTCCAGAGAGTGTGGACTGGGACTCTCAAAGGGGAGAGTCCCATGGGATACACCCAGGCCGCCCTGGCCGTGCGGAGTATGGGGACTTCAATTATGAAGTGGGTGATGGGATTTTGTGTTTTGTATCAGTCACAGCTGGGTGTTATTAGAGTAAAATGTTTGAGTTTGGTTATTGGTGGTTGGGTTTTGTGTTCAAGTATTTAAGGATGTGTGTTAGTTTTCAGGTGTCGGTCAACCCTCACCATAGTATGGTTTCCTCCTGTCTGCTTTAGTTAGGCTCTCATGTTTGTTTTGGTTTTGGTTCAACATAAAGACATGAAGTATTTCAACTACCCTTGGTGTCAGTGTGCCCGCCTTTCATGCCTGGAGAAGGATGGGACAAGACGTGGCAGAAAGACATTTTTAAAAAGCCAAAGTGAAATTTAGCTAGCATAAGACTACATGTATTACATCATTAGCTCTTAATTGTTTTGTCTTTAGCATGGAGTCATTGCTTATATGTTCCACATGAAAACAGGGTGTGTACTCCTTCAACATTACGAACATACACATACAAACAACTACAGCACAGTACTGGGGGATTAGATTTTTCCTCTGTGCCTGTGGGGTTAATAAGGTTGGTGGCAGCATGGCCTCAACTGCAGCCTGTGAAATGGACTTGTTAGGAGCAATGAGAGGAAGACTGGAAGGTAATTCAATCTCACAGAGTTTAAAGGGAGCCCTATTACATCAGAAGTAGCTGCTGGCACTGGCTAAATGAGTCCTCCCAACCTGCTCCTGCTCTTGCTTGCTCAGTTGTTGAGATATGTAAACACAGTCCTTTTCAAATAATAAAGGCTGCCAATTAGGGTCCTTTTGGTACAGAAGATTGTGTCCACTGCATGTGACTCCTTTGAAAGTCATGTGTTGCACCAAATGTATGTAAATGTAAGTTACCATAAGACTGCCGCTAATCAGATATTATTGGGCTCGTGAACCATTGTCAGCACAGCAGTGACAACAACATGGTGGTGGCATGGCAGTGTGTGTTGGTATGATAATAGCAGTACTGTACTTTTTACACACATTATTTCTGACAATAGCCTGCCAATCCATTATATAAAACCAACAGCGGTTCAGATTTCCGGGCTGGAGGATGACTGTCACAGCCTGTGTATAAAAAAATTAGCTACAGTCTCTAACTGGATATCAAAATGTTCCAACAAGGCCGATCTATGTGTCTATGTGAAAAGCAGAAACATAAACCAAGCATTTTATGGAACGAGAAGCTGCACTGAGAAATCACACTTTTTCTGGTACTTTCAAATATATAGAAAGTAGTATGTAGGCTACGGAGATGCATAGGCATGTGCCTAAACCATGCAAGTTCAGTGGCATGACCATTCCTGGCAAACTGATACATATGAAAAGATGAAAATGAAAATATTGGCCTACTGTGTTGAAATCATGATGGACATGCAAAAAGTGAGTAACATTCTCCAGCTCACCAACTTTCCCCTGACATTGCCTAGCAGACAGTAAAGAGCCCAAGTGGGTTTGACTTGGAGCACTCTCAATACAATAGATATGGCAAATAAAAAGCTGCCCATTTTCTCAGTGGTAGTGCAAAATAATATTATCTGCTCTGCAGTACATAGATTTAGATTATAGACATTATTCATAGACTTAATCAAAACAGTTTTACTTATAAAGAAGAGTATTATGATATTATGATACTATACCAAAAATAAATGATTTTTTTCCCTCTTCTTCTTACATCAACATTTTTGTGGCTTCTGATATGTTTAAACCTGAATAAAGAAATTAACAGTAGTTGGTTCAATCTCTCCATTTCTTCTCTCTCTCCAGCTTTTTTAACCATCTCTTTTGATCTCTCTCTTGTAATACAAAATAAGTTGTAAGAAATCTTAATCTAATCTGAAATGTAAATAATCATTTTACCTGAGCTTTCAGCTATCCAAACCCCACAGTGTCAGAGTAGTCAGATATAAACTAAACATTTGAGTTCAACATTTTTGATTTTCACTGAGTTCTCTTTTTATTTTAAATGAAATTTACAAATGAGACCATCTGAAAATGTGATATGAAGACAAATGTTTGGTTACGTACTGGATCTATATATCAGTATGTATCGAGAAGTCTTTTAGCTCTGAAAAATTAATTGCTAGTTGTATAAATTCTTCTCATGTTAAAACCACATCACAGAAATGGATTTTACAAACAGATTGTACTCAGGACTTGGAGTATATAGAACTGCATGTTGGAAGACCTCTACAGTACAGGGGGAAAATTGTTGAAAACAAAATAATTATTTGGAAAACATGGATGTAATTGAGATAAGGATTTTTGCAGGGGCTCTCTGGGAGCCAAATGGCCTTTTAAAACTAGAGGGAAGTGAAACTTTTCAAATATTCATCACCTTGACTTTAATTATTAAGCCCAATTCTTACCAGAATAGAATATGTTGCTCTTTTGACAAATTAACTTTCTTGACATGTACAATATATATTTCAAGGTGACTTTCATTCAGACCTTGACCAGTGGTGGTTTCATCAAGACTGAATTTCAAGCTGCATGTCTTAAAATTTCACAAATTTACCACAACTTGCCTGTGAACTTACCTGAAATAGTTTCAAGAGACCCCATTGATATACAGTGTACTTTTTCGACTAGCAGTTTGGATGAATGTATGCACTGGTGTGTCATATCCACTCCCTGACATCATGTTTCACTTTCCCCATGGATGTGAGAACCCTGCTAGGAACAGTGCTCTCTGAAATGACATATCCTGTCAGTACTGATCAGCGCTGAAGCAGCATGTCATGTGCAGGCAGTAGCCAGATGTCTTCAAAAATGCCACTGTCTGTATTCTCACTTGGAGTGAGGAATGGCAGTTTACTCTTTGTTAGGAGACTAATGGGCTGAAATGAATAATATTAAGAAGTAAAAATATGACTCTAGCAGCAGGGGTAGAAAATCAAATGTTGAACCCAAAATTATAGCTCAGCTTCAACTTAGGCCTTATGTTGAATTATTATCTACACTCGTTCTACAATGTTTATGAAATCACTACAATTCTCAGAAAAAATGTGATCAGACCTTCATGTAAGTTACAAAAATATTCAAGTCACAATGCATTTATTTATATAGCACTTTTTACAACTGACATTGTCACAAAGCAGCTTTACAGAATCCGGGTCCAAGCCCCTAGTAAACAGGCCAAGGGCAATATTATGCTAAAATATTAGGAATATTATGGAACTATAAAATTAAGTTTGGTTCAGAGAGCAAACATGTGTGGGCCATAAAATGAAAAGCAGATAAAATGTTCACAAACATGTGCCACAAATATCATGTAGCACAGTAACTATGTTCACTACAACGTGAAGACGCTCTACAAACACGTAAACAAGTGAAACTAACAAGGAGTGAAACTAACAAGGAGTGTCCATGGATTAACAACAGTTTGTAAAAATAATCTTACATCTGATTATCATTCAATTAAATGATTCCCCTGACCCTAGTTAACCACTAATCATCATTCTAGAGGTCCACATCCTTTTGCCAAAACATTCATTTTATGGTGGATTAAATTATTTGTTATGTATGTGAGTTGGTTCTCTTTACTTGTTATGATTTAGATTGTATCACATTTTGGGTGAGATTTATTTAGAAATGTAGAGAATATTCTACTCTATGGAGAAAGGACTCCATAGAATCAAATATTATTGGGGAGGAGAATTTTTCTAGTGCCATTTTATAAAAATGAACAGTCAATGTCAGAGTCTGCATAGGCAGGTCTGTTTAAAACTGATTAACTACATGTTAGCCACATTAGACTTGTAACAATTTTAAAAAGCAAACCTTGGACACCGAAAACACCGTATGAAAAAGAGAAATGTTTCAGTTTTAGAATGGTTGCTGCAAACTTCAGACACCAAACATATCTTGGCAAGTCATCGTCAAATACTGCTGAGTGCACTGAACATGAGAAAATGTGAAAAAATGTATTTAGCAGGCTTGCACAGGCAGGGATGCGTAAGTCCCTCTGGCAATGTAAAACTGTGCTGTGACATACACTTATTAAAATTAAAAATAAATGCCACATTTTTTGTACTCGGACAATAGTTTATTGGGTTATTTATAGCCATAGCCAGTCACAAAATGAACCACTCCAGTTACAGTAGAGGGTGGGTCATGATTCGCTTTTTTGTGTTGCATGCGCTTGCGCTTACGCTTACAGATAGCATTTCACGCTCATCAGAAGGGAGAGATGGATGAATTATTAAGCAGGCCAGCAGCATTGAAGCTTCAGGAGAAACTCATCACGGCCCTTCAGCAGGAGCCTGGAGTTCCCTGCACATCAAACAGCAGGCCTCTGCAATACTGCAAGGGAGTAAGAATCTCTTCCACTGGTTTCTGACTCTTCTTTAAAAAAGGGCTGTCAGAAACACCAGTTTTTCCACTGGGACTTTAATGAGAGGTCTGGAATGATTGCAACAGTGAAAAACACACGCCTGGCTATGCTAACAGCTGCAAAAGCAACAATCTGTTTTGAGTTTCCTGTTTTTTAAGGTGCCAAAAGGCAATCAGAAACAATTTCAACCACAGCTTTGAAATAATAATAATAAAAAGATTTGTAGAGCAGGGTTTGTAAAGTACCAGTCCTCATAAAATTCCCCAATATTATGTGATAGTGCTGAGGGCTGTGTGATGCAAAAAAAAAAAAACATGCAGAAAAACATTAGAACTGAAGAGCATGCATCATCATTATTATTCCCAGATCATTCCAGCATGAATTTTGATTGTTGAGGCTAAGAGTATAGTTTGGTCATAATTAAACAAAGTTTATGTGTAATGTGTAGGTGTAGGATTCTGAAATCAAAGGCATTAATATGGAGTCTGTGCCCACTTTGCTGCAGTAACAACCTCCACTGCTCTGAGAGGGCTTTAGCTAGACGCTGGAAATTTGCTGTGATTTGATTACACTGTGCCACAAATGCATTTGTGAGATCAGCCAAACGTCACTCCAGCTCATACCAACGATGTCGAATGGAGATCTCTTACTCCAGAGAACAGAGTTCTGCTTATTTACAACCAAAGGTGCATTTTCGACACTTGGCCCTGACATGGTGACCTTAGGTACTTGTTTGGCTGCTCCAGAGCATCTCATTCAATTTTCTGTGTTTCTATTGTCACTGTGGCTGACACAATATATGAAGTTGTTTCTTGTGTACTGTGTTGTTTACAGTTGTTTTACAGTATTGTACTATTGTACTGTAGCTGTTCCTGGCTTTGGGAGATTGACAGTAGCAATAAAATGCCTTCCATGGTTTGGAGTTCAAGAGAGCAAATTTGGCCACACTCTCTCTGGGTGGGTAGGGTGGCTCTTCCTCTCTCCCGATCACCCAGAGAAAACCCAGAAAGATGCAGGGACTAGCCTTACATGACAGAGGAAGCACGTGCTAGCCTTCAACCTCCCAGTACTATGGGTATCATGTTTCTGGGGAAGTCCTAACTGGTGGGTGGAATTGAACACGACTAATACTGTAAAGGAAACTGACAGAAAAAGTAGTAAAAGTATTTATTTGGGCAGCAAGCTCATTTTTGTTTGTAAGGACATTATTTAAATTTAGAATAATGCCACAGTGATGCAACCAAAAAAGCTTCATAAAAAGTGATCAATATCTTGTGAGATTGCTAGAAGAAAAGGCTCCTTAGTCACTGCATGGATTTTGTTCTATTACTTTAATGATGTATAATTTATTGAAGCATCAATTAGCCAAATTACATACTGGATGGTTACTGTGAACATTGGATTTCCTTCAGGATTGGAAATGTGTCACATCTCATTCCCTTCTCCATGCCATGGCAGGCGCACACACACCACTCAAAGTCCACGTGCTGCATTTTCTTTCTTAATTCTTTTCCAAGAGTCAAACAAAACAAAAACTGACATGAGGGTCAGACATAGGACTGGTTTAAATCAAAAGAGCTGTAAAGGAACAACATAAATGCAATGGTTGACCCACACCTGAACACCCAACACAAACCCCAACCACCAATCATCCCATACAAACACTAAACCTAAACTAAACACAGCTGTGACTCATTTCCCTTTTTTAAATCAACCAATCCTCTTCAAAATAAAAGCAAACAAAACTCAAAACAAAGCCGGCCTTTATTGGCCGCCCTCAGGCCCTGACAGTAACCCCCCAAAGTGCAGCATCCCGTGAGCCCCACACGACCGCATATCCCTGGATGCCCTCCTGGCCGGCGCTCCGCATGGCCAGGGCGGCCCTGGTGGGTCTCATGGGACGCTCCCCTTTGAGAGTCCCAGTCCTCACTCTTTGAGCTCCCTACTGGGAACCCCTCACTTGTCTTGGGGATGGAGCCCCTTCCCGGGAGCCCTCACTGTCCTTGGGGGCGGAGCCCCCTCTGGGGAGCCCCTCACTGTCCTTGGAGGCAGAGCCCCCTCCAGGGAGCCTCTCATTGTCTTTGGGGGTGGAGCCACCTCCGGGGAGCCCCTCCGCGGGGAGCACATCTCTGTCCTTGGGGGCGGAGCCCGCCCCCAGGAGCCCCTCACTAATCCCAGGCACAGGGCCCTCTCCCAGGGGCCCCTCACTGTCCTCAGGGCTGAAGCCCCCTCCTGAGAGCCCTTCAGCGGGTAACCCCTCGCTGTCCTTGGAGCTGGGGCCACTTACCTGGAGCCCCTCGCTGTCTACTGGAGTGGAGCCCTCTCTGTGAACTCCACGGGAGCCCTTGGGAGCTCCTCTGTGGGCGAGTCAAGGACGAGGGGGTCCACAATGCACTTCGGGTCTATAATTGGGGATCCGTTGATCCAGCCATCCCACCAGAAGCCCAGGTCCTCTTCCTCATCCCCCAACTCCAGCTCGTCCTCGCCAGCTCACACCTGATCCAGCCAGCCTCACTCCTGTCCAACTCTTCTTCACTTTCCTGCAGCAGGGCAGTCCAGGCCCCAAGGACGAGTTCCTTCGGGGCCAGCTTCCTCCCAGCTTCCTCCCAGCCCTTGTTTGTATGGTGGGTCAATCTGTCACGTCTCGTTCCCTTCTCCATGCACGAATGGCAGGCGCATACACACACCACTCAAAGTCCACGTGCTGCATTTTCTTTCTTTATTCTTTTCCAAGTGTCAAACAAAACAAAAACTGACATGAGGGTCAGACATAGGATTGGTTTAAATCAAAAGGCCTTCATGTACAAACATACTCACTGTAAAACAAATTAGCCATCTACGGCTAACTTCGTTAATAGAGGAAGATTTTGTTGGAAGAGTAGCTAAGAGTCCACAACAACAGGAACAACAATCTCCACCAGAGCTTTAAACAGCAGTTGCCCTTGGATGGGAGAAGGGTATGTGGGGAGCTGAAAGCTGTTGAACCAATTGTGGACATTTTGGCACAGGGCCCCAGTGATTAGATACCCGGGAAGGTGGTGACCTGGGGCCCCAGTGGTGATCAGTCAGGCTACACAAATATGCAGATGTTCTCCTCAGAAAAAAACAGAGAACATAATTAGATTTGCTTAAGTTTACAGGATATAATTTTAAAATTGCAATTTGGCAAAGCTTGCTATAGCAGCCTGGCTAGACAGGGCACAGTCAAGAGGCAACCCCCCACTCCACCGTCAACAAACCTTAGCGAATGTGAGGAGTGATGGGGCAACAGCACCAGCATCCCAGTTTACTTGAATTCCTTGTGTCCACCACCTCCCAGCTCTACACTCTTCAACTGACAGGTAAAATTAATTACAGAAAGCCTGACTAAACAAGTAGGCTTTCAGCCTGGACTTATAAACTTAGACTGTGTGTGAGTCTAGAAGGCTATTCGTAAGGGCATTCCAAAGCTGGGGGCTTTATATAAACAAAATGGCACTATAGCAAACCTACAAGAGAGGGTCGTCCACCAAAATTCACAGATCGGGAAAGGAGATGCTAAGGAACCAGCAAGATAAATCCAAGATGGCGGTGCGAGCGTTTGCAGTGGCCTGGTGCTCCTCAGAATATGGCAGATTTTCTTTTATTTTGCGCTCTTTATTTTCACTTTTTTCTTAACGTAGAGACAGTCGCACACATACGGTACAGCAGGTCTGAACTGTTCACTGTTTTGGACCACAACAACCACCAAATTTTTAACGACAGCTGGAGGCTGAAATCGAGCTACCTGGCTATGCTAACTTCAGGGCGGACAGGACTCACGAGTCCAGTAAGGAACGCGGAGGAGGCTTGTGTGTGTACATAAATAACTGGTGTACTAATGCCATAGTTAAAGGCATCCACTGCTGTCCGGACATCGAATATCTAGTGATACAGTACAGACCTTTTTACCTGCCTCATCCCGGACTCTCCGATCATCTCTCTCTGTCCCTGATCCCAGCTTACAAACCTCTGATCTATAGACAAAGGCCTGCAGTAAAAACAGTCCTGGTGGGGTCTGAGGAAGCCACCGCAGCCCTACAGGACTGCCTTGATAATACAGACTGGGAGGTATTTGCAAAGAGGACAAACCTGGAGGGCCACACATCTGCTGTACTGTCCTACTTCAACTTATGCACAGACTGTGTTACCACTACAAAGTCTATCAAAGTGTTCCCGAACCAGAAACCGTGGCTCAACAGTGAGGTGCGGACCCTGCTCAGTCAGTCCCTGATGAAACGCATCAAAAAGGCAAAGCGCAAGTACAAGCAGTGCATTGAGGAGCACTTCAACAGCAACAACTCCAGGAACATGTGGCAGGGGATCAAGACACTCACCGGAACCAGTTCTTTGCCCATTTCGACCATCACAACAGTGAGGTGCACAAATACCCTGCTCTTCCAGAGTCAATGCCACCGTCCAGCTGCTGCAGCATTAGGTCAGAACCACTCTGTGCAGAGTCTATGTCAGGAAAGCAGTTGGCCCTGATGGTGTCACAGGAAGCGTGCTTAAGGCATGCATAGACCAGCTAGTGGAGGTTTTCACCATCATCTTCAACCTCTCACTACTGCAGTCTACTGTCCCCACCTGCCTTAAGTCAGCTACCATCATTCCCGTGCCCAAGAAAAACACAGTGAACTGCCTGAACGATTATTGCTCAATGGCTCTAACTCCCATCATCACCAAATGTTTTGAAAGACTCATCCCTCACATATTGAGACTGCCGTCCCTGTAGACCTTGATCCACACCAGTTCGCATATAGGGAAAACAAGTCTACCAAGGACACAATAAAAACAGCTGTCCACACAGCACACACACACCTAGACAACAGTAACACCTATGTGAGGATGCTGTTTGTGGATTTCAGCTCCGCTTCTAATACTGTAAGACCCCATAAACTGACCTCACCTGGTCCACAAACATCACTTACCAGGTGGGGAAGGCACAACAAAGGCTGTACTTCCTCAAGAAGTTGCGTCAGGCCCACCTCCCCCAAATCCTGCAGACTTACTTCTACTGCTCCACCATCGAGAGTCTCCTGACCTACTGCTGTACAGTGTGGTACAGCTGCTGCACAGTGGAGCACAGGAAGAACCTGCAACGGGTGATGAGAAAGGCAGAGCGGGTGATTGAGACCACACTACCCACCCAACACCCCCCTTCACCCCCGCCCCGCCACC
>JBBPCX010000147.1:9244011-9260719 GCA_037974365.1 Hydrocynus forskahlii | reverse complement strand
TTGATTGTGCGATGATCGCGATGAAGTGTCTTGGCAATGTTGATTGTTGTCATGCCTTGACCTAAACACTGAACAATTTGTTGCTTCTCAGCAGCCTTTTTGCATAATAATTTGGAACGCAGTGTATAAATGTGGTTTTCAGTGGAAAATTATACAAAATTACATTATGCCTTTGAAATCACTGACAATAACTTCAAAGGATTTTATAGCTTATCAAAGTATTTAAAATTATTTTGGAATTTACTTATGTACCCATAAAAATTATAATGTAGGCCTGACACCACCATGAAATTTATACAGGCTTCAAACAGCTGGAAGAAGTGTATTAACTTGACCTTCTTCAGTTTCCTCTGAGGCAGGACACATACTCCCAAGTGCATGAATAGCTCTAGGTCAGTACAGTACAGAGCTGCATGTCACTGTTACACTTTAATCAGCACTTAATCGACATGGACATGTTGACAAATATCCAGACGTCACATTGGTTACTGGTGTCTTGCTGTAAAATAGCAGTCTCTGCCATCAATCTACTGCAATCTGTGACAATGGCTGTCAAAATAAGCACACTGTTTTCATCCTACCGTTCCGACACTCAGAGTATTAATAGTTTGCATCTCTTTTAGTGGGCCAGGCTCAAGTCAAGGGCTGAAGTGCTATATAGGTCAATGTCTGCTACGACTTTGATGCTGGGTGTGTGTGTGTCCTAGTTTTGTGCAATGGATGTTGAATGGCGCCTGCTGTTTATAGAGCAGCAAGTCAGGTCTGGGACTCAAGGTGATGGAGAATCTGGCAGTGTGCAGCCATGGCCATGTTATATATTGCATAACAAATACCTACCTTTTCACTTGAGAACTCGCCAAAGTGTCTAGTTTGCACAAGCAAATGATTGATCGACTTGTTTATCTATTATTTTCCTGGTAAAAAGGCTTATTTCTGCATTGTAACCTTAATCGTTCTAACGCAGTCTGTTCAGCTCATCTGCTGAAACAATCTTTGACTGGGCCTCAAGGCCTTTCTTGGCAAAGCTCGGATTATGTTTGTAAGTGTGTGAGAACTTGTTTCTCCAAGATAAATGTGTTGGCGAAAGTGATAATACTTCTAAATCTTGCACTCAGTGCACATACAAGGCAGCGGCTGCTGAATGGAGCAGCAGACACTGCTGTCCAAATACAAATAATCTTGTTTCTCTGACAAAAATCCCCAGTATGCAAGAGAGACCAATTTAGAAAGGATCTCAAAGGAGGTTTTTTCTCTCCTTGTGGTTTCCATCAAATCCCTGATCACAGATGACATTTTTGTATGGAGGGACAATTTCTCAGTTGTGTGTTTTTAAGGAATAATGAACATGTTGTTCAACTAAAAAATGCATCTGCACAAGATTAATAGAAATTGATCACTGTTCCACTAAAGTGGAATAAATAAAAAAAACGCTGCCACAGTTTTTGCCCTGCCATGGATTATTTCAGTAATCTATGTTTATTCCACTCATCTGTGTCTATAATGGCCCCAACTATGATTCATTTCTTTGTGTTTCTCTCAGATTGATTTAGATTGATTTGGAGAAGGTGACAGGTGTAATGACAAGTAAGTTGGCCTTGATGAACATGCATACCTGAAATTGCCCGACACACTAGCCATCAGATGTGGTAATTATAGTTTAATCGATTTACACACACAGTGGTGGCGTTATCAAACAACGACATGGGGACCTGGATGTTAAGAGGACCCCCAGCTGGCCAGGTGGATCACTGAATAAGCACATGACAATTTTCGCAACATGTATTTTGACTAGACAGTATATTGTGATAGCTTCACAAAAACTCGTTAGACCGGGCTCATCTAGATACAGTTGGGGTGCGTTTTGTCTTTCTTCCCTGTAAACAGAGAAGGATTTTCCTAAAAGTCTTGAACTGTACTATATTTTGTTTGAAGAAGCTGACAGAACTATCAGCCTCATTGTCATAATGACCAGTTCTCCCAGCTATCATTAGAGCTGGGTCAGGCTTTGATAATGACTGTAATATTCTTCCATTCTGCCCTTTTATTACTCTGATATTGCCCTCACTGGGCTTTTTGCTCAAAGCTGGTTGTGTGCCATTGTCCACAGTGCCTTCTGTCTATTGATTATCTTTATGGAAGATGTTCCAGTCTGCAGAGTATTGCTCAAACATCTGCCCTACATTATTTAAACTTGGAGCAGAACTAGTTAACCTAGTCTCAGACAGTTACATGGAAAATTACATAGTCCCTAGTGTGTCCACCCTTGGATTTTATTACACCAATTGTTCTTTTCAGAAGACTTGCTTTCAGTCTTAGAAATTAGCTCAATTTTCTGCTTCTCACAATCCAGTAATACCAGTTACAAATGTACTCATTTGGCTGGTCATAATATTGGATGGGAACTAAACTAAAAGCTAAACAAACCTGTCAGTACCTCACACACTGCAGCACCAAATTTGAGAGTCCCCTCGAACTGATAGAGCAAGACAGTTACCAACTTTTGTGTTTTAAACATTGCCATGTTCTGACATATTCATTTGGAACACTACTAATTTGGCAGTATATGATTCAGTGCAAATTTGTACAACATTTACATTTGTACCATGTTTTTACAGTGGCTTTGAGAAACCAGTCAGCAGTATACGTTGACTGTGTTCAAATAGAGAACAAAGCCAGGGGGTGTTTTCCCACATGTAATAAGCCATAACATGATCACAGACTGGCTATGTAAATCTACAGTTTGGGCTACTATAAACCAGGCCAGGCTATTCTTATTTTGAATAACATGCTTAAAGGCTGTTTTGACTAGAAATTAAATAAATCAAAGGGTTGTCTATGACTTTTGCACAGTACCACTGTACCACCTCAATGCAGATTCCTACAGTGTGGATTGCCGTGAGAAGTTCTTTCCACATGATTAGATGTTTCCTAATAAAGTTACTCTCCTGCTATTTCCTACATGGCAAAAGTGAATTCTGGCCTGAGTTTATAACATGCCCGCAGATCCCCGAGGAGTCTCAGCTCTCCCACCCTCTCTCTTCCTTTGTGTGTGTGTGCATGTAGGAGAGAAAGAAAGAGGGAGAGGAAGCTGCCTCCCGTTTTAGAGTCCCTATATGCCACTCGGAGCCTCTAAAGAGCAGAATGACTGAGACCTGCTGGGCAGAAGTAATGGAAGTGGCCAGACACTCTGTAATTGGAAACTTAATCACGTAAAGGCAGTCAGGGTTGATGGGGGAAAATGAGGCCCTGTAGGAAAACGGATAGCAAGAAATGAAAACGGGCACAATCAACAGATGCCCTCAATGCTGTTTGCAAGCAGTGTTGTGAGTCACATTGTCCCCAGCAGCCACATAAATATTAAAAGGCTCCTCATGCAATGAAATGGCATATTAAACCTATACTGCAGCTTCTGCATCTATGTTCTAAAGTTTCATTTCTAGCTTACAGTAGATGAGGATGTTCCTTTGATGCACCATTTGACATTTAGGACAGAAAGCAGAAGGACATGGCTCTTGCTAAGAAGCTTCTTCTTTGTAGTGGGTTTGCTTTGGCACTCAGGTGCTCTGAAGTAGGCAACCTGCTTTCTCCAGCTCCTGCTCTCAGGGGTGGAATCACAAAATCGGAATCATTTCAGAGAGAGATGCAAGTGATGGAGGGTTCTGCAAGGAAGAGACTCCTATTCTTTCAAGGGTACTCATGGAGGAGCAGCACCAAAATAACTTGATCCAGATTAACAGCATTTAGAAGCCAGGATACATCTACAGCAAGCCAAAGCATTCACACAGACAGGCTGCACCTGCTGGTGTGAGCTGTCCACACACTGTCATGCTCAGCAGAGTGACCCAAAAAGAGCGATTTTGCCTCTTGGCATGTTTGCAGATTTTTTCATAGAGAGAGTGAGAGAAAGGAAGAGAGAGAGGGGTGTGTGTATATGTGCTCACACACTTGTGCAACTGGCATACTTTGTACCTGCTCATCTCAGTCAGGTAGATTAATTGTCATTTCAGCCATATACACAGTACATAGTGAAAGGAAACAACATTCCACCATGGACATGGTGCAACACAAGAACAAAAACAAAACATCACATGGCTACACAAGTGCAGACAGGACAAAATACAGTACAAAGAGAGCAAGAGACAGAGCAAGAAAGAGCAACAATACAACAGGGCAATATATAATTTAGTGTGGTCAACAAAAGCAGCTACAGTACAAATTTTGGAAGAATACAGTATGATGACAGATATTGTATTTGAGTCATTAAGTGGGCAGAAAATGCAAATAGAGAGGTAGACCGCAAAAAATAATAATTGTGCAAATAATAGCAGCAGAGTATAATAGAGGAGTATTTACAGTGGCAGTTGGGGTGTGAAGTTTAAGGCGGTTCAGCATGTGTATGCCCTGTGTTAGGAGAAGGAAGTTCAGTTCAGAGGTGTGTTGTTGTTGTTGTTGTTGTTGTTGTTGTTGTGTGTGTGTGTATGTGTGTGTGTGTGTGTGTGTGTGTGTGTGTGTGTGTGTGTGTGTGTGTGTATGTGTGTACAGTTGATGATTCAGTTCTGAATGTGGAGACCTGTGTGCTACAGAACCTTTTGCTAGATGGGAGGAGGGAAAAGAGGGCATGTGAGGGGTGTGTGGGGTCATCCACAATGCTGGTTGTTTTACAGATAAAGTGTCTGGTGTAACTGAAGACAAATAAAGGGCAAGACTGAAGCATGTTTTCAAAAGACCATATCGCATTGGTGACCAATCAGAAGCCTTGGAGGGGGGTTGTTGTTACCAGAGACAGTGTCTGTATTGAATATAATAGCACCCAAAGCTGACTCTGACGTCTATGTCCTTTATACTGGATAGACAGTAACTCCGCACATGAGTATAAACATGCCAAAACTTCTAACAAGGTTTAGAGCAGTGGCACTTTGTATATGTCAGGCATCGTAGATGAAAACCTAATGTAAACATAGTGCGTACTGTGACATATGAGTGGCACACAGAGTGACGCAAAACAGTCAGTTTTTCAAAACCTTAGTTTTTCTTTTCAAAAATCATCACTTTGGCCGTAACTTTCAATAACCTCTGTTTTCACTGATCCAAAACGCCATTTACGTGTGGACGCATAGAAAAACCTCTGTTTTCAGAAATACCCGTGTACATGTGGACATGGCCTAAATGTAAGGTTTTTCTACCGGTTTACACCTCCCAGAGACCTTTGAACTTAATTTAAAGGCAGGGGATCTTTAAAGGGGAATGTAAAACATAATACATTAATGCATATTAAAATAAGGTCACAAACATCAAAGCTAGTGAGGAGCCATCGCTTCATTTAATGTAGTTCACTATTTATTTTCAGCTGAAATTTATTTAGTAAATGCACAGTTTGAAGTGTATCAAATGGTAAAATTTACAGCTGGAGTCAGATCAGTTTTTGAAAGGGAGATAATAAGCATTATGGATAGGTAAAAGTGGGAATGGTGAAGTGCTAAAAAATATAAAGTAGATTGGCAATCACATTCAGAAGTGTGATACATGGACAGCACTATAAGTTTGATCATTCTAGCTCTACAGAGGTCCCTTGATGTTAGTGACATTATATTTACTAAATTAACATAGTTTACACATCCCCAACTCTTTTGAGCTTAATTCAAAAACAGGGGGTCTTTAAAAAATGTAAACTGTTAGATCAATTGATAATTTTCCATTGGTTTTGAAGTCACTTTATTTTGATTTAGTTTATATTCCCCCTTAATACTCACCCCTCCACCTTTTGAATAACATTGCAAAATACTATGCCATCGATATGCTACTTAACACTACACTTCCTCATGCTCTTATGTCTCAATGTGAAATAACATTAGGTTCATGTTTAATTGCTTACATGTGTAAACGTGTAATCTGTGTATTTGCTGGCTAGTGCAAATAGGCTAGTATGCTTTGGCTAGCAATGTTACCAATAGCCACCAAAAAATTCTGGGGACTTTCTTTTTACAAGCATAGTGCACTTCAAAATATTAATTTACATCCTATGTTGTCACATAAATTCTCTCATTTAAACCATAGCTATGCCATAGCTATGTTAGCCTGTGTGTATCACATACCCACTTCATAACGTGAAGCTTTGAGTTGTGTTGTGTCTTATGCAGAGATAAAGATAGTATGCCATTAAGTCTACAGGCAAGCTACAGCTGTGCTGAGGTCAGTGAATTGTGTCACTGCTGATTGTTTTGAATTTTTGCACCCTCTGCTACCCCATCTGTGTTTCCACATTTCATAAGTGAGGATACATAAAAAACCTCCTGAAACCTCTGTTACCATAGGTAATTAAGTCCATGGGATGGATGTGTGCTCTGCTCAGTGGGTCTGACATGGTTGGCTAATGTGTAACATTCTTGCCATCAGATTCAAGCTAAGGTTTTATGACAAAATTTCAAATTTGATTCAAGGACAAGTGGTATGTGACATCTCTTGGTGAGTTGGGCTGAAGAATAGGCATCCGGTAGCTGTTGTAATTGTCACAGCAGGCAAAACAATCTGAAATATGTATCTTCAAGCGCATAAGTTCTGTCTTCATGATTTCAGCGGCAGAGGTTTGCAATATACTCAGTATTGATTACTTGCCTTTGGTAGTCAAAGTGTCTTAGGCATTCAGAAGGACCATCACTGCTACTCTAAGCATTAGAACCACACCACTATTCTTGCCCAAGGCCTCTTTGATTCTGGAGGCTTTTGTGTGCATTGTTTGATTGAACTGCCTCTGTACTGTAGTAATCCCTCTGGTTTTTGTAGAGAACTGAGCTGGGGTTTCTGCTTTCCCTGTTGTTCCCCTTCATCCATTGGTCTGTGTCTCAGCCCTCCTGCTGGGGATTTGTCACACTGGCTGCCTTGGCGGCCACTCTCAGCCCTGCCTCTGTCTGTTTACATAATGCTGACTGCCCTCTCTTCCATAGTCTGCTTTGAACAGTCGTTCCCATGACTGACTGCTGCTGGTTCCTGTGATCCCCTCTCTATTTGATGCGCTTCAGCTACTCTGCCGCACTCTTTGGAGCATGGGAGCATACGCATATCACATTTCATTAGCATGACAAATATGGCACAAACTGACTTGCTGACACGTGAAGTGTAGTTGAATGAATGAGGAAGGCAAACCAGTTGTTCACAGAACTGGGTGGAATACAATTTTGGTGGAAGATGCTATCAGATGCTTGATAATGAAAAACTAAAAGGCTTCATTGATGAAGAACAATGGTGAGCATGATCACAGACTGAATAAGGTGGCAAAGGGGATCTTTGTGCTCTTCCCTTTTAGCATATTTTCCAATTAGGGCAAATAATATTACAGAAGCTCTGGCGTAGAAAATCATATTTACTTTTTTATTTATAGTTCTCTCTTTCTGCTTTTAATAGACCGTCACCATCTTCTGAAGCTATTTCAAAGAATGGTCCTGATGCTGCCGTTGCTACGGCAACCTAAAATCTATAAACTCCCCTACTCAGTTTCCTAGCAGAGCAGTGTGATTTCTTTCACCACCCCATCTCCTCATAGCTTCTCTCTAGCACTTGTGCTTGCTAGATGCTTCATGCATTTCTTTTATGGCTTATAATGGATTTTTTTTTACTATATGTAAGTGTGATGTATGTGGATTATGCTCTGTGCACTAATGGTTTTCAGTGTGGATTTGTGAATGCAGGTGTAAATAAACCTTGTCATAGGCACTAATTCAGGAAAAGGACTGACATTTTGTGACAGCTTTTGCTTTTTGGGGTATTACCATCTAAGCCTCATTCTATCAGTATTAAAGCTAGCCTTTATAGATTTCAAGTCCATGAATACAGCACGTGGAGACATGTGAACTATATTTTAGATCTCATTAAATAGCAGTGCATGCTTTTCAACAATTAATAGATATAAATTATGTTGTGAACTACTTATGGTGAGCTAAACATAATCTTAAGGCTATTGATATTTATATCATTTTAATCTAATTGCAGTTTTATCATTTTAAAGCCTAGACCATGCATTATTTTGTTCAACAAAATAGTTACATTCAGTAACTATTAATAAATGCATTATGTGGCTGCTCCCTATCTTCTTGCCATCAGAAAACAATAAACTGATATTTATTTTATTTAAATCCAAAGTTTTTATAACACATACAATACTGTGCAAACACCTTAGGGAGCAAAGAATATTTTAAAGCTATTTTTCTCAGCTAAAAAAAGTATAAACACTATGTAAAAATCAGACATAAAGCATCAATATTGTAAACAAATAACAAACTGCATCCACTATCCTCCAAACCAACTCATTCTAGCCTTCCTCACCCATGGCTGACAGAGACCATTTGATGGCTGCACACTAAAAATGGCATGAGTCCAGCGTCAAACAGGTTTATGTCTCTATTCAAAAAGCCCTCCCTTAACCCTGCTCAAGTTGAGAATCATTGAATGCTGCCTTCGAGAGCTCATTCCTGGTTCAAATTTTACCTGTTTGGTTATACATTTAAGGTATCATGGTTGGGTCAAACATCTCCAGCCCATCAGTCCCCCAAGGCTCAGTACCGAAGCCCCTACTCTTTTCAAATTTAAACCATCGCTTTGGGCTTGGTTGTTCGTTCTCACAGCTATACCTGTCCTTCGCACCAGATAGAACCCTGGGTGTCATGATTGATTACCAGCCATCTTTCTCGCTCATGTCGCTTTGCCTTATACACATCAGGACAATCAGGCCATACCTGACTCAGCATGCCACCCAACTCCTGGTACAAGCCATGGTTTTCTCTCGCCTCGATTACTGCCCTCCCATTGGGTCTTCCAGCTTGTGTGGTAAGGCCCTTACAGCTGGTTCAGAACACAGCAGCTCAGCTGGTCTTCAACCAACCCAAAAGTTTGCATGTCACTCTATTGCGGTTTGACCCAAACTGGCCATGGCTGCCCGAATTAAGTTCAAGTCGCTTACTCTTGCCTACAGAGTGACATCTGGGTCTGCACCCATCTACCTCAAGCCTATCATTCAGCCTTATGTTCCAACTAACTCCCTTCCCTCCTCCAAGGAACATTGTCTGGCTCTGCCATCCCTACGCACAAGGCAAACCCAGTCTAGACTCTTCTCTTTTGTAGTTTCCTGCTGGTGACATGCGCTGCCTAAGCCAAAAAGAGCAGCAGAACCCCTCTCTAGCTTCAGAAACCTCAGAAGACTCATCTTCTTACACAACTCTTACATAAAGATTTTAACACTCTCCTCTGGTCCTCACACTGTCCTCAAACTTGAATGTTTCTTCATATTGTAAGTCACTTTGGATAAAAGTGTCTAACAATTGAATGTAAAGTGATGAAATGCATGTATATAACTCATAATGAGAGCTAGCCAGGCTAAAATGCAGTCTTTACACCAGGGTTTGGAGGGCCAGGGACAGTTTGGTGATTTCCCTGCTCAAATATGCCTGTATCATCTCAGCTGTTAATACCCTGGTTTAAAGAGTATGCTTGAGGGGGACAGGGGGACAGCCTTTTAATAATATTTTATAATTATATTTATTTTTATTTTGTTTGATATTTATGTTGTGGTTTGTCAGGTTCAAACAACATGAAACTTGAATTAATATAGTTTATATTTTTTAGTGAGGATTACTACCTGTCCTATGGAAAATTGAGCAATATTTGCACTTATTCTACTTTCCACTGAATCAGTCAGAATCACTATAAGCAGAAATGTATGTGTGTTTTAAATAAAAACCCAAATTATTAAGCAATTAGTATTATAAGCAAATTATTAAGCAATTAGTATGATATTATCTTTACCTACTGTACAGACATGCAATGTTCTACATTCTTAGCATAAGTGCTAAACCTATTTTTTTCTGATAATACTGCTGAAGTTTCAGTTGTCCAGGACACAGTATAGAGGCTTGAAATACAACACCACATGTGTTGTGTTGGGTGGTGGTGGCCTAGTGGGGCAGCTGGATGTCCTGGTGGTTAGGGCATTGGCCCAGCAATCAGAGGTTAGAATCCCAGCTGCTAGTGTCACTGCTGAGGTACCCCTGAGCAAGGTACCGCCCACTGCTTCACTTGGTGAGAAAGAATTTTCACTCTGTGTTGTACTTATATGACTATGCATGAGACAAATAAAGAATCTTATCTGGTGGGTAGGTTACTTGCCTCTGGACCAAGAGATTCTGGGTTTGAATCCTACATTCAGCATACCACCACTGCGTTCCTGAGTAAGACCCTTAATCCTAAATTGCTTCAGGGAGACGGTCCCCAGTAGTTAGGGGATGTGTCACGTCCCCTGTCAGAGGCAGCCAATGCATAGACAATGGGGACTTTGAGCTCTTCACGCATATGTGGGTGTTTCCCTGGTTGGCTCATTAGTAAGGGTCCCCAGCCAGCCGGGGATTAAGTAATAATGGTGTTGGTGTGTGATTGGGTCCACCTGATGTATAAGAATGCTTGTGTTCAGTTTGTCTTTGTCTGTCGTCCCTCATGCTTCACTTTCGGTGTACCAGTTGTTTGTGTTTGCCACCAGTAGAGTTTTGGCCCTTGAGCCTTTTGTGTTTGAATAAAAACTCATCTTAAGAAATGGAAATCCACACCTGTGCCTCCTTTCCAGACTGGTGCTACCCGTATGTGACAGAATGGAAGTTGCTTTGGATAAAAGCTTCTGATAAATACTGTATATGTGTTCCTGTAGGAAATTCAGCCTTGGCATTACTGTGAAAATTAACCCTCTACAGCTGGCACATTTCAAATTGAAAACTATTTTTTTGATAAAACTTCAACCATTATATCTCAGCTGTTGATTCAGCCATTGATTTTAAATCTGAAAATGGATGCGTGAAGCTGAAACCCTGAGCTATAGCTTGGTATCATTGATGATAAAATGATGAATGATAACAAAATGGTAAAAAAAAGTCTTACTCACCAGAGGAAAGAGCTGAAAGAACTGAGGAAAAAGCTTTCCTTTTTATTATGATGTCTGGTTCATTTTTTTACGTGGATGATCTATTGTAAATGATTACATATGATTACAAATGATTGTCATGAATCCCCCCTTGTCCCCAACTAAGGCAGGCGTGTGCGCAGGCTTCCATGTTAGTAACTTTTCTTTATTAACACGAATCAAAACAAAAGGCTCGAAGGCCAAAATAACAACCCAGGAGGAATGCTTTTTTGAACTAATGACCAGCAACACAAACAAAACAGAAACACCCTTAAATACTCAAAACCAAATCCCAAAACCCAATAAAAACATTAACTACAAACATAAGACAGCTGGAACTCAAAATAAACACATTCCCAGAACCCTTTCAACATAAAAGTCCTCAAAACAAACTTGGAACACAAAACTTCAATTTAAACTTAGACATGGGTGGCCTCTAGCGGCCACCCACCAACAGTCCTCAGCCCTAACAGATTATAATTGTGTTGACCGATTATATCAATAAACACAATTGACTGATGATCATTTTTTTATCATTTCCTCAGTATCAGGCTAAAAAAAATACAAAGCTAGATTTTTATCAGATAACACTGATCAGATTCAGTCCTGTTCAAACTTCTTAGCTAAGTACAGTGGGGGAAATAATTATTTGATCCCCTGCTGAATTTGTAAGTTTGCTGACTTACAAAAAATGAACAGTCTCTAATTTATGATAGTTTCATTTTATAGAGAAAGACAGAATATCAGCTCAAATTATTTATAATATTTATATAAAATCATTATAATATTTTTACTTAATTTAAAGAATGGATTGTCCTAGTTAAAATGTGTATTTTTGTCACATCCCTTGTCAGTTGGTTTAGTTTTGTATATAGGACTTTTATTATGAAAAGAGTGTGTTTGTGTCTAGCGTCACATTTTGTCATCTGTTTGGTGTTTTTAGTTAGGTATTTGTCTTAGATGATTGGTTTCTTTCCCCGTCTGTTATGTATTTAAGTTCCAAGAGTTTTGTATTCAGTTGTCGGTCAACCATCACAATCCCTCATGGATACCCTCACTCTACCTGTTCCTCGTGTGTCTCCTGTTTAAGTGTGCTTTGTGTTTTGGCCCTCATGCCTCTTTGTGTTTTGTATGTTGGAGTTTGTGTTTTGAAATAAAAATCCATCAAAGGGAACCTGCGCTGCACCACCCCGAGAACCCCCTAGACGTGACAATTTGTTGTATTTGCTATGCATCATATTCATGCAGTAAGTTTTTTTTTTGCGTCAGTACACAAAAAACTGAATATTCTGATCAGGTGGAAAATGGCATAGTCTATCAAGGCTTCCACTCTAGTACCCTTAAGAAACAAATCTTTGTTCGTTCTAAGATTCTCCATAGTTACTTACATATAGTATTTGGCACACGTTCTCAATTTTTTTTCAGCCAGAAATTTCTTCCTGTAATATTCTCCAGTTTCTTGGCTTTTTGTAATATTCTTTTGTCTTTTTAAAATGATTTTGTCTGTCATTATTTACATTGTCATTATTTACTGTTTTGCTCATGTTTTGTTAAGCTTGTTTGTATTCCTTTAGTATATACCATGCTCATGTCTTTGTTATATTGGTTAATATTTGATCATGTTTTTGTGTAACCCTCGACCTCTTGCTTATGTTTGTGTTTCTTGTTTTTTGTATTCAGTATTTATGCATCTCACAATTTAATCCTGTCTGCCTCGACCCTCATTCATTACATTTCTATTGTGAAAAAACTTACATGGACCCCCACACTCCAGTTCTTCAAATGTTAGGCAGATCAGGCAAATATGTGATGCTTTAAATAGTTTTCTGTGATTAGAATTTGTAGATTCAGTATTTAAGTATTTATGTGGGCAATAAAGTAATATTCCATCATTATCATGAAAAACCATGTGGAGCATATAAATATTGTCTACACTTAAATATTGTCTACACTTAAAGAACACTGTTCAACTGCAGGTTTTATTACAAAGAAAGCATAATTAATCCTGTTTAACTTGATTTAGTATCAGTTTATCAAACTTAAGAAAACAACATACTGTGACATACTGTTATATGTTGCCGAAAATGCTTCAGGAATTATACTATATTTCTTCCATATTGCCCATCCTTATTATCTCAGATGTTAACCAATGAATGTAAACTATTTGCTTATGTCAAAGTGTACAGACTATTGGTCCAAATACAAATTAATGTGGAAGTAACTGACTATATTCATCATGCATACAATCATTATGAATATAACCTTTAACTCCCTATATAGAAAATAGAGTATATCATAATTATTTTAGAACTGTTTTAAAAAAAAAGACTTTTTAATACTTGATCCTTATTTTAGCATCCCAGGCAAATTTTCAGCAAAAGATGTTTTTTTACTCATAAGTAATTGGAATGGCATTTGTTGTGTCAGAAGAACTCTGATCAATGCAACAATGAGGCTCAGCTCATTTCCAGTGTGGTTCAGATTTCTGGAAGACTTTTTCTGATGCTCATGTGGTGTGACATGGTCAACAATATTTTTTTGCATGTCCTGTGTGTTGTGAACATAGAGAGAAAATAAATTGCTGTAAAGATGATCATATGAAAGTGTTCCAGGTAAAAAGTGTGAAGCTCCACCCATTTTTCTCCATTTTCATGTGTAACGTGACACTACCATGGCAGTTCATCCAGGATTTTTCAGATAATAAAGTTACCTACACCTTAACTGAAAAGTAATACATTTTTCATCCTGACTTGATATCATGCGGTGATACCAGTTATAGCTTTTCTGTTGTCAGTGTTCTCTTGGCATACATCTTCCTGCAGCCAAGAACACTATTCAAGAGGCAAAAAGGGTTTTCGTGTTTAAATGATTATTTCTAGGACCTCATAACCCTATTGAGGATGCTCTATTGTAGGAATATGGGATGGCAAGACTTCCATCTGACTTCAGTTGCCATGTCCTCTCATGAGATTATTCTTTTCCTACATGTCTTGGCCTGGCCTGTGTCACTTAGTTTGCCCTCTTCTTTGACACTTACACCGGAAAGCCATCAGTCTTGCTTTGCTGCAGTGATCCTGAAAGTTTAACACTGGAAGTAATTGTTAAGGGCCCCTCTCCTTCTCTGAAAGGTGTCAGAAGGATTCTCACCTCATATCCAGGTGACCCTCTTCTGGGATGGCATGAACAAAAGATAAAAGGATTTATATACATTTTAGGGAAAGCCATGACATTAAGTGTGGAATGTGCTGTGCAAAGAGTATTGCTTTTCTTCTGAGAGGGTTGCTCAGTTTTACGGACGAGCCGCAGTGCGTGAGAATAATCCTGTGGCTTGTCAGGATAATTACAACCATTAAATGTTTCAGAGCTACAACTGCAATTAGTGTTACAGGTACCTGAATCCTTCCATCAGGTGATCTGAGCTTCCCTGCACTCTAATGTGGCTCATCTTACAGCATCAAAGATTTGTTTCACTGTCTGATTGAACATGTCCTCACTATCATCTGGTGCTGCACACTTTATGTCATCATCTAGTCCTCCATCAGTGGTCCGTTTCTGGACATGGACACTGTTTGCTTGATTTTTTGGTTGGTGGTCTATTCCCAGTCCAGCAGTCTGAAAATGCCAGTGGCATTGTGATCCATTCAGTTCATCACACACGCACACACACACACACACACACTCTAACAATGCCACTACCATACCAGTGTCACTGTTGTTCTGAGAATGATCCACCACTCAAATAATACCTGCTCACTAGTTATTCTGTGGAGGTCCTCACCATTGATGGGCAGGGTAAAGGTTAGCAAATGTTGCAAAGAAACAGACTATAGCCTGTAACTGTAAACTACAGAGCATCTCTATGTGGTATGTGGAGCTGTGTACAAAGAGTGTAGATACAAGGTAGGTTTATCTAATAAAGTGGCTAATCAGTGTATAGATAAAATTCTGAGATATATGGGCAATAAATCAGCCATAAGCCCCCCCAAAAAGCTGTGATGTGGGATTTTCTTACTTATACCACTGTACATGCTTGCTTTCCTGCTTTTATCAGGAAGTACTTTGCCCTGATCCGTTGTTTGTTTGTAAAAAATTGCAAACTTTTAAGATAACTGTGAAGCCTAGTAACCAGCTGGTCTCCCTCAAGCAAACACTCATACACATTTATGATCACACCTTTCGGTCTGTCTGCCTGGCATTGGTTGAAAGTGAGTAAGCTAAAACGGAATGGTAGATGCCACAGGAATGCCAATTACATGGGCTGGGCCCTTCAGCATATGTGTTAAATGGAGCAGAACGTTCATCTCGAGCTGTATCAGGCATTGGGCCTGCTTGACTGCTCAGTGGGCAGCAACAGAGATGAGCCATGGACAAATTGGAGAGAGTCACCAAGGACCCATTCGGAACACCCTACATCACCACCAAAACACCTGTGTGTGCACGTGTGCCCTCGAGTCTTGTCCAAATCTTCTCCACAATGTTTGACAGAAAACCTATTTTTCATACAAATAATTAAATAAACAGAAGCCTTCTGTATTTTTGAAGGCGCAAATGATTGCAGTTCAGATTTAGTCACATAAACAAGCTTGTGTATTTTTTCTCTCTCTCTGTGACATCTGCTCACCAGAACATTTCTTCTGAAGGTCCCAGCTGTATTCATGTCTAGGGTTTATGTTGTTTTTTAGTATGTATGCATATCTGTGTGTGCACTGTACTTTTTCAGTTTCTTTCTGCTGTTGAGAGCCTGCACAGTTGTAGGACTGCTGACCATCCTGAAATAGTGTTGCTCATTAAGTACACTTGCAGTTTTGGGGAGTGAGAACCTGAAAACTTTTCTATTCTTTTCATTTCCCTCATTCATGTGCACATTAATTTATTGTGAATCCAGGATCTGACCACCGAAGGACACCTTTGCTTTGCCAAGTGGGGCTTTAACAGTATATACCTAAACTTTTTATTTATTAATTCATTCATTTGATATAAAATTAAGCCAAGTCAGACAGGGATAGAGAAAATGGAGAAAGAGATACAAGTTGAAGAAGTTGAAGATCCAAATGAAAACTGCTGCCACTGTGTAATCGCTCCAAATGCTGCATCTGAAAAGCAAGAACCAGCCACACAAACACAGAACAAAATACAAAGCAACGGTAACACTGTAGCAGCACAGAAACAACATACACTCCTACTGTCAATGCAATATGGTTCTGGGTAGTTTTTTGACTATGTATATGCCTATAACTGTGTGCACGTGTGTATGTGTGTGTATGCATGGGCGTGCCCGTGTGAGTGGATGTGTGTATGAATGTGTGCATGTGTGCCTCTGATTGTCATATGTATGCCTATGTATATACATGGGTGTGTGTGTGAGTGTATGTGTGTGTATGTGTATATGTGTGTTTGTGTATGTGTGTGAGTATGCACGTGTGTGTGTATAAGTGTATGCATATAAGAGTCTGCTTATAAGAATGTGCATATAAGAATGTGCATTTACGCGTATAAGTGTGTGCCTGTGCCTATATGTATGCATATGTGTACGCATGAGTGAGTGAGTGTGTGTGTGTGTGTACACGTGTGTGTATATGTGTGTGCATGTGCCTATATGTATGTACAGTGGCTTGCAAAAGTATTCGGCCCCCTTGAACTTTTCCACATTTTGTCACATTACAGCCACAAATATGAATCTATTTTATTGGAATTCCATGTGAAAGACCAATACAAAGTGGTGTACACGTGAGAAGTGGAACGAAAATCATACATGATTCCAAACATTTTTTACAA
>JBBPCX010000147.1:9207882-9218218 GCA_037974365.1 Hydrocynus forskahlii | reverse complement strand
CACATGACATTTGAGCATTAATTTATATATATATATATATATATATATATATAAATTCCATTACAGCATATAATGGTTATCCATTGTCTGGGAAAATTTAAGTGTAATACATTTTGACACTCTAAAGCTCAAAAACAAACCTACGTATGTAACAATTCAGTTGCAATGAAGTCTCCCAAGTCTTATCAAATCTGATGTCAAATCACTACATTCTTCACTGACTGTAAAGCCATTGCCACTTTACTCTCAAAAACACAAATGCCCCGAATATTTGAAAAAGAACATAAGAACACACACACATCATGTGTCATTTCTTTTCTGGGAATCCTACACTCTATTTTCTTAAGAGCTTGCTGGTACAAAAATAGACGACAAACACATCAGAAGCCAGTGAGCTACAGTAATGGAGAGTGAAAAAAAACCAAATGTGATTCAAAGCACTAGGCATCAACATCTTCTACTGAAATGTGACAGCAGTAAACAACAGGTGAGCATGTATTTTATTAATCGTTGTTCTTGAGGAAACACTTTGTGTTCTTTTTTTAAGCACAAAGCTCTTAGATGCCAGGTTTCATGGAAAGGCACAAGCCCAGAGTTTTGTCAGATTAGAATACGCCATATCGCTACATAAAGGTTTTGGTGCACATTGTCAGGAGACTATCTATATCGAAATGAACTACGCTGTTCAAAACCCAGCCTCATAGTTGTCTAAAATCACTCATTTGGTGTTCTCTGTCCTGTTTTCACATTTTAGCATGAGGTTTGAGACCACATGCTTCAGGAATGCAGAGCTTATAGCATTTATTTACTCTACTTCAGTAAGAAAACAATTTGCAAGTTGCGGTAAGAAAACAACTGGCACCATCTCACTTTGCTGATGAGTCTAATTGCACTGAAGGTAGATGTTAACACTTGTTCTCTGCTGGACAGCCTCTACTACGCTCATTTGTGTCATAAGCTCATTACTATAGGTCATATTGTTAAGTTGCATTATAATGCCGAGATTACAGTAATGGACACAGAGATAGTATCGATAAAACAACATAATGGTTCCCCCCCTGAATGAAGCAGGAGTCCTGTGCCATCCTCTTCCTTGCACAACTGTTCATGGACAAAAGGAAAGAAAAGCACACAGACCCTACACGCACAAGGCCATGCAGATGGCTGGATGCACCTCTACCAATGCAGGGTTTTGACACATCTCTTCATTTTTGCTCCTCTTTGTTCTCAAATCCCTCTCCCTCTCTTCTAAATCCTCTACGCTGGCTAGGGGTCCGCTTTCTGTATAAGGGCCCCTCACACGGTCACCTCCGTCTTGCTATTGGTGACATAGTAGGGGTGCGGGGGCAGATAGTGCTGGCTGTGGGCGGAGGCTAATTCGTTGACCTGCTCCACAAATGCACTGTGCCTCTTGGGGGCATACGTGTGGCGACGGCCCAACGTCTCTGTTGCCTCCCAGCCCTTCAGCATGCCTGTTGTGGCGATGGTGTTGGAACTGTAGGGCAGTGGGTGCGAGCTATGCACCTTAGTGCTCTTGGCTCTGTGTCCGTTCTGCTTTTGGCATGGCATCTCAGGGCTGTATGGGTTGGGCGGCTCCGGCTCCAGCCGCACCGGCTGCAAAGGAAGTGTGCCTTTGGCAGTCAGCTCTGCCATGTGCCTTCGGTTTGCGTAGAAGTTCTCATTTGCTTTCTCCGCTGCGGTTTAAAAAAAAACAAGACAGAGTTAAATAAGAGTAAAACAGCAACATGATTAATTATTTCTTTATTACTTTCTTTATTTCTTCTGTACAATGCTGCTTATAAATCAAAAAGATGTTGCTTACAAACACAACTGACAATAATAGACAAGACAATACAAATCTAAGAGTTAGACTTAGAAAACAACGGTAAAAGCAAATATCTTCAGACTACAGGTCACAAATAAACACAATAGAAAAGCAGAAATATAAAATAGTAAAATATGAAAAACTGTCAATTGGGGTTTTTTTCTCATGAAAAAACCTGACAAGGAACAAAAGGATATTTTAGGCAAACATGCTGAAATATGCTTCACTCAGATGCAATCTTCCTTGGGGCCACAACTGTACACATCAATCTCAGCCCTCATAGACATGTATACTTAACAGGAAGGTTAAGAAAAGGATTTCATTTACATAGTTCATTTACATAGTTGTTGGGGGGGGAACCTGTTTATATGGCAAGTGGTTTGTGTTACGTCATACAACAAGGTACTAAACAGTTTAAAGGTGTGGAATATCTTATGAATAATTAATTTTGTCCTAGATTTTTCTTTTCTTTTTTCATTATTAATGTGCATCTGCTAAATAATTAATATTTGGAGTGATAGGTTTTTTTTCTTCCCTGAAAACGGTGCCTTCTGGCAGTTGGTAGATCAGTCAAGAACGGCTTAGGATTCTAGGTTTCGTGAAAACCTCTGGTGAAATTGTCAAATCTACATGAATTTTTTTGTCTGAATTTGCCTGTGCAGCTGTGTCAGGCATTTTGTGCTTTTTTGATCATCTATCATGAGGGTTCAACTCTTGTTCTTTCAGTGTTTTCTTAGCCTGTCCTCGGCTATTGTGGGTGAGATGTAATTTTCGTAGCATTCACACACTGGTGCCCACAGAGCATCACCTTGAAACTGTGTAAAACCCTAATTGGGACAGCTTCCACACACTTGAAGTCTTCATCGGTTGTCCGTGACATTTTAGACTTCTTAATTAAATATTGTTCAGATGACCTTTCTAGCAGCCCTGACAGTTTCTTGTGTCCCTACTAGCATGGATCTAACACCTTGCTACAGGAAGAGTGGTCCGGAGAGCAAGCCAGGCAGCACAGAGATGAGGCTGATCTTCTGGGAGAACAAGACTCTTTCATACACCAATACTGCAAGATTAACATAAATCAGATGGGGCAACCACCCAGTCTCCCGCAGCAGCAGCCAAAGGTGGCATGGAGGCTGCGCCACCTCTCTAACCTGTCTCCTGAGTTTACTACCCTTTGAAAAGTTTTCCATTTTGTTTCTCTAACTACCCAGCTGCTCAGGCACTACTTCAGTAGATTACCAGTAGGAAAGTTTCAGCTGTAGATAAATGTCATGGCCAGAAGTCCACCATTATTCACAGTGTTCCCCTGCTTGCTCCGGATTATTATTGTTATTTAAATACATTTTCTCTGTAATTCAAACAGATTATCAAGATATTTTTGCACATGAATAAAACATTTTTCTTCTTTCCATGAAAAAAGGTTTGACTGTTTTCTGAAATCTCAGTCTCTTAAAATTTTGTTAAGGCTTTAAATCCATCACACGGTTTCATTAAGTTCACCAAAAGTGGTGGAATCAGTGTGGAAGTCAAAGCAAATGACTTTTCTGTCCTTATGACCTAAATAAGCAAGCAGTCACTGTAACTGAGATACATCAATTCAGACTGAAAGCAATACACTGACGGAGCTGGCACAATATCTTAGCTAATATCTGCTACTTAGCTTGACAGCAGAAATCATATTACGTATTTATCAGAAGAGTAATGCTACAGATTTGCAAAAAAACATTCACACAGAAGTCATAATTTTCTTGTGAAGGTCATACAGGCTTGGCAAGGTAGGGACAAAATCTATTTATATATCCTTTACGGAATGTATTGTGATCCTTCCTCGCAAACATAAATCGAGGGCCATGAACTTTGTTTTTCCCTAAAACAAGGATTGAAGTATCCAGCGTCATGTGTTTTGTAGCCAAAAGCCACTTCTGGGTCTGTGCATGTATACTAGTTATGGGTGGTGCATTGGTTCATCTGGTATAAGTACGAGATTTGTAATAACTGGTATTCTGGTATGTGCCAAATATCTGCTTGAGACTACAGTGTTGGGACGCATCAGAAACAGCACAAATGCTTAACAGGGATGTGTTGCTAGTGACAGCATCCTAGCATACATGTGTCATTTTAGTTTTTATTAGTCTTAGTCCCGTCCATACTTTTTTTAGTCTAGTCAAGTTTCAGTCGACTAAAAGTCTGAGCATTTTAGTTTTATTTTGTCAGAATTATCCGTGACGTCTAGTTTTAGTCAGTGAAAGTTGTATTTTAGTCTCTTTTTTTAGCAATGCAAAAAAAAAGTCAAACCTATTTCACAATTCAAACAAGGTTATCTTATTATTATATTATTGTTATCTTATAGACTCCAATTCCAGACACGGAAGACACTCTGATTTGAATTTACGACATTTATTTTGCCAACCAAACATGTTAGAACTTAGAAGGTACACACACATAACTTTAAATAAAATAACATCACATCACTAAAAAGTGCAAATAAAATGAAAATGTGTGTGTCTATTGCAATAAAACCCACATTTGTAAAACTGGTAAAAGTCTTCACCTTCAGTGTGTTGGCCTGAACTTACCTGAATATTTTTTTATTCCTGAACAAATTTGCTCTATACAACCAAATCAGAACAATTTAGCATCAGATTTTTTTGCAAGGATATGGGATATGCTTATCAAAATGATGTGTGTGGAAAGAGGAAACATTAGTATTATTAGTATATTATTATTATTATTATTATTATATTTTTATTAGTAGTAGTATTATCATAAATAAAACCATGATTAAACAGGAGGAAATAACATCTTGTCTTGTTTTAGTCAACGAAAATGAAGAGACATTTTAGCATAGTTTTTATTTTGTAAACCACATGTAGTCTTGTTCTTATTCGTCAACAATATTACATTATATATTTCATTATAGTTATTGTCACATGAACCACTGAAGGGAGGGTTAACTTGCTTGTTAAAAGCCCTTTATGGTTAAGGATGACTGAACACATAGCTGCATTCATGGGCTGATTATCTGTAATTAAACCACAACAAACAGTGACACATGCCATTTTTTATAACTGACCTGAGCTAAGTCTATTTATGAGTCCGTTGTGTGTTTAGCTCCACAAAATTGATTAGTTTCTCCACATTTTGTCTCTGGCTGACTGCTTTAGCCATGCCATCACAGACTTTTGACACACATTTTGTAAAAGTAAAGTTAAGTAAAGCCACTTATCACACGTGAACACACCACAGCACACAGTGTGAACAATATGAAATGCTTTCTCTGCATTTAACCCAATCACCAAGTGAAACAGAGAGCTGCCACCAACAAAGGGCACCCAGGAGGCATGTGTGTATGGACAGTACCTTGCTCAAGGGTACCTCAGTGGTGTCACTAGCAGTCCAAGGATTCAAACCCATGACCTTCTGATCTAAGGGAGCACTCCCTAACCACTAGACCACCAGCTGCTTATAAGAACTGAATCCTGTTTAAGCAATGCCACAAAGCGTGGCGCTCATTTAGTTTTTCTTTTCGCCATGTTGTAGACGACTTGAGCACCCACTCTCTTTCCCCATAAATTACAGAGAATCGTTCACAAAAAATGATTTTTTAAATGATCACCATTAGGGTTGCAACGATTACAAATTTTGGTGGTACAATTATAGTCTGAGAAATAATCACAGACTCACGATTATCACGGTTATTATTCGTGAATTGATTTCACAACTGTATTAACACATATAAGTCACACAAACACATTCTATAAAGGTTTTCAACTTCAGAAGCTATTTATTGCTGCTTTTCAAAATACTGCTTAGAAAAACGAATTTGTAAAATAAAAGTAATCTCTGTAACCATCTGTAAGGCTGTAAAAATCTGTAAGCTGCACAGACAGAGGTTATTGCTGTCTTTTGAATACACCACAGTCAAAAAAGTTAAAGTAAAAAAATTCAAGTAATCTCTGGGCAAACAGATGATTTTTAAAGCTGTATTTTAACACACACATGGAACAGAGAATTTGTAATTAAATTCAAGTAAACTTGCTCTGTAAACACATTCTGCTCCTTTAATGAACTACACATTTTCAGTTTGTATGTCTTTTTTTAGCAAGAACTCAGACCTACCTGGTGACTTGAACTTAAAATGCACTGTTTAACTTAAAATGCAGTTAAAATTGCTGCTTTTTAAAGATGCTGCATAGTTAGAAAAAAACAATTTGTAAATAAAATAAAAATAATCTCCTGTTGCTGCTAGACTGAATTATATATTATATATGATTGTACTGTCATGTCACCTTTCTTCAGCCTGTATCTTTCCTTGTCTGCTTCACTTTTATGCTTTCTTTTGTCCATCTCTTTTTTCTTCTCCTCATCAACTCCTCCAGTTTTTTCGCAGTACTTTTTCTCCTATGTTCTGCAATTTTCTGGAAATTGTCATGGGCAAAACTGTTCTCTCACTGTCCTTCTCACTCTCTGTTGCACTTATTGCCATTGCATGATTTAAAACTCACTTTTTTTTCCATTTGGGTCACTACTGCTCCTATAAACACTCCAAGCGCAAAACAAAACATCCATCCGTTTTCTGAGAGTCAACTGAAAGATTTTGGTGTTTGGACGGCCCCCCTATTCTGACGTCAGAATAAGGAAATTTGCATAAAACCACCCCTCACCTGTCGAGCCCCCTCCCACTAGATTGGCTGAAGATCCACCATTTTTGTCTGCTGGTTTTACGAGCACTCATCAGTATGTATACCGCACAATATACGATGGATACTGACTTGCATCAAAGACGAAACCAACTCTTGATAGAAACCTAAACTGCATTTCCTTACCATGATCCGCTTATTGTTTTTTGTCTGTGCGGGTCGTGCTATTTTTTTTTTTTCTGGCGGTGTTGGGGAAGTCTTAACGGTGGATTAACCGCAATGTTTCACACCGTGGTTAATAGTCAAACCCGTTAATCCCTGCAACACTAATCACCACAGGGCCCCAGATCAGCTGATCAAAAATCTGAATACACATGCACTACACCTGATATTAATAGACGTTTTGACATTGGAACCATGGCAATATGTCAAAAACTGTAGGAGGAGAAGAGAAACCATATTCTAGCGATGAAAATAATAGTAATAAAAACTAAACTCAAGAAGAACAGTAGTATAAATTGTGTATTTATGCACGGGCACATCCTCTAATGATTTATTTTTGCAAGGCCACCTCTAATGATGAAGCAGTTTATTCTCAATCTATGTGATTTAGAACACCTTCTTTTGTCTTCAAATAATAATAATAATAATAATAATAATAATAATAGTTTTATGTTGAAAAAAATAAATACTTTGGGCTACAACTGCTTTAGTTACTTTAAATGTAATTTCACTGTACACCAAAACCATCAGAACTTTTAATTATACCATAATATTTTTGCCCACACAGCACACTACTAATGTTCATTGTAAAGGAAATTGTGTATTTAGCAAATCATGATTCATCAAGGTATTGACACACCATGCTTAAGCATTTAACAAACCAGTATTAAACATGCTGCTCCTTCTAAAAATGAGGGTTATTCTTTACAGTATTCACAAAATGACCATGTTCATAGTACATAATTCTTAATCCTTAAATGCATACATCGCTAGTGACATCACATCATCCATTTTTCAGATAAATGCCAAACAAAATGTTTAAAAATATACTTATTTTAAATTATTTTCTCAGTGCCAATATATTTGCTGTTTGTGTATCAATTTGTGTTAATATAAATGTAGAGATGCTAACAAACCCAGGATATGTATGAACAGTTGGAGGAAATATCCATGCATTTGAAGCTCAAACCTAATTGAAGAATGCAAGCAGTCTTACCCACAGCTTTCAATGAGGCATACTTGTTGAGCTCCTTGCCAGGCTGTGGCTGCTCATAGGCGTGGGAGACTTGTCCCAGTGGGGGGTACTGTGTCATTGCCTGCATCAGGGCTGATCCTGGGCCTACATTGTTCATCTGGGTGCCCTCTGAAGAGATGAAAAAGAGAAAAGCCAAAGGATCATGAATAGGATTTAAAAGAGCTCACTCATACTTCTTTGTCTGAAAATAGAACTTTTTTAAAGTAAAAAAATCCAAGGCTGTCTGATGCATGTAGAATAAATGCAACACACCTGCTAGGTTCTATAAGTCTTTAAAGGAATATTTTTCCCTTTAAACTATCACTGCCTTTCGCAGATCCTAGTCTTCCTTGCTTCAAAATACTTTTTAGTGGATCTTCGTTTATTTCCAGGACGGATCAATGCTCTTTTAATTCTAACATTATAATAGTCTGCATAAAGTCTGTATCATCAACCCAGCAACACAACTTTGGTATTCTCTCTTCAGTGTTTCTCCACATGCCATCCCCAGGAAGCTAATCATTAGCCATGGATTTCTGGAGCTTCAGCAAGGCCCTCCTGCGCTAATCCCCGTCCAATCGAACCCTTTTGAACTGCTAATGTCAAACCATGTTAATGCCAAAAGCAATGGTATGCTCTTGCTGAGACAGTGTTCAATATCCTTGATAAGGACACTGAATTGAATTTTCTCCTGATTTGATTCTACATTACTCTGACCTGAAGCTGCCAAGGCATGTCATCTCGAGGGACACAGCTGGTATAAGTCAGTGCACTGCACCAGTCCACTGGCAGACAGCTGGTCAATCAAAGGGAGTAGGGCAGCATGGCAAATTGCCTGGCCCTCTGCATATTGGCATAGTAGACCAGACAGATGTTATGGCCATTATTTCTAACTACCCTGTGATGAGCCAAAGGAGTCTGAAGTGATTCCCCACACTCCGGTGAAGAATTTTGGAATAGTAAACCAACATGTATTTATTATCTCAGTGCATTGTTACACAGTAATGTCAATTAGGAAACTGTATATAAGGGGAGCTTTATGGCTTACTGTACGCGCAATACACATAAGCAGTCCTTTCTCTTCTTCAGAAATAGGTGTACCTATTGAACTCTACAGTGTGTTGTCTTGGAAACATTAGCCCATTCTTTCCCCATGTCTTGTGATTATCAGTATGAGTTCCAGTCTGTGCAGCAGTGAGTGCAACCTGAAGTGCTGTATCCAGTAGGTAATGTTGGCCTGAAGGGTTGTTTATACCCCACATGACAGACTGAAAAGTAATTTTTTTGTCAATTCCTAATTTGAAGCCAAAAGCTATTTTTATTTTTTGTTACCTAATTTCTTTTTACCAATAAGGACACAAATCCTTTAAGCATTCTTGAGGGTGCTGTGTATGTAGTTGTACCCTAAATTAAAGGCAAGGCTATGGAAATCATGCCATTCTATGCAGCATTTTATTACAAACAAGAACATTTTCCCTAATTATCACTTTCGTGGCCACAGTCTGAAAATGGACTTGATTTACCAGGTGTAGACTACATCTAATGAATAAAAAAACAGACAACTAATTCAACTATGCCAAAGTCCTAAGTGCTTGAAAAGTAATATTCATTGCCATTGTGCAATCAGAAGGGATGACAAAAACATCCTGTTGCTGAGGCAATGAGGGTGTAATAAGTCCGGGTCTTTCCTGTCTGAAGGAAAGGAAGGAAGTCAGCAGAGAAATGAGAAACCTACTAGATTATGGAAATCGGCCCCTTCAGTAATCATTCTTCAAACACTGACCTTGAAGAACAAAAACAAAACAAAATTTTAAAGAAATCAGAGATAATTAAATCTCAATGTCTTTCTTTAAAAGAAGTTATCACCCTAAAATGCTAGGAATACATGGAAGTCCACAGAGATCATTTGGACTTACTGGCTAGCATTCATGCATTGTTTGCCTTGTGCCAGAGTGACCTTTGACGTTCTTAACCGAGTCATGAAGACATGCTACGTCATGTGAGCTAGCTACTGCTGCCGTAGGCATGGTGGTAGATAATGATTTTTCATATCCACTGACAGTGATATATCATCTCTGTCACATGATCATTACTCAAATAAATGAGTGTACAACCCTTGGTTTATTAGAACTGAAGCAGAGAGACAGTCTTGGCACTACAAGGCACTCCTCTGATTTTACATCAATTATTAACATTAATTTTGAGTAATATTCTCATATGTCCTGCAACCCATGCTCAAACATTCTGTGTTTGTTAAGTAAACAGTTGGTAAATATCCTCCATACAGAGTTTGTCAGCCAAAATGTATTTGTACACTGCAGCAACCAGAAAAAGCGAAGGAAAGAATACTGCCAACACTTCTGCCCCACAATCGTGGATTTCACATGATTTAATTCTCTCTCTCTCTCTCTCACCCCATCCCCATCTCTCTCTCTCTCTCTCTCTCTCTCTCTCTCTCTCTCTCTCTCTCTCACTCCCCCATCCCCATCTCTCTCTCTCTCTCACCCCCATTCCCATCTCTCTCTCTCTCTCACCCCATCCCCATCTCTCTCTCTCTCTCTGTCTCTCTCTCTCTCACATCCCCATTCCCATCTCTCTATCTCTCTCTTCCTCTCTCTCTCTCTCTCACCCCCC
>JBBPCX010000147.1:9172898-9207322 GCA_037974365.1 Hydrocynus forskahlii | reverse complement strand
TCTCTCTCTCTCTCTCTCTCTCTCTCTCTCTCTCTCTCTCTCTCTCTCTCTCTCTCTCTCTCTCTCTCTCTCACACTTTCTCTCTCTCTCTCTCTCTCTCTCACCCAGTTTTATTTTGAGTTTTGTTTGGGATGTCCTCCAATGCTCTGTTGCCATGCAACCTTCACTCAACCACAAAATGCCTGACTTACAGCAAGAATAGCATTCTTTTACTGTCTGTGCCTTTTATTCCCCTGATTGGACACAGTTGGATCTGGGGTGAGGCCAAACTGCTTCTGCTTACACATCATCTGTTTGTAAATCATCACTTCGCTGTTTGCTGTTGATGTGGCATCTGCATGATGATGAACAAGTGGTTAGTCACAGGGCGAATGGCCGAAAAAGACATTCAGATTTGGGTCAAAATTATTTTTCATGCGACAAAACCAAGTGGCGAACTGACAGAAATTGCTGTAATTTGTGACTGGCTCCAGAACAAAATAGCCGTTTGTCTGAGGGGAGGAGATGTCGGCTATCACTGAAATGTCACCCCAGCTTCGCTTCCCATCATTCTTCCTTGGCACACTCTTTGATTGGATTTAGGTCGTTTCGGGAGACAGCGACTTAATGAATATGCCAGCTTTGGTTACACATGTTTCTTGGCCTGTAGCTCTGCACCCCACAGACAGTGCACCTCACGCGGCTGCTCAACACGATTACAGTTAGCTGTCAAAGCCAGGAGTCAGGCCTTCTAGTCAGAACCTCACAGACAAGACACAGAGCCATTACTGAAAGCTCAAGCTTTCAACCCTTGAAAGTCATGTTGGAGTAAATAAAGCATGTTAAATTATGCTATGAAATATCCAACTGACAATGTAATGTCAGTCACAGCAAATACATAGCAGTTACTAATGCCATTAAACAGCTCATAGTTGTTTACAGCTCTGCAGTAGGATAAAACTGGTGTCAAAGCTGTCACACAAGTTTAATACTGTGTTGTACATGCTTTGTTTATATGTGATTCAATTGTACCTTCTTTAAACTGGTAAGTAAGATGTGAAATGGCAGTAAAATCATTAAATCTAAAACCATTATGTTTAGCAGATGTTACAATATTAGAGGGAATTTTCTTACAGGCCCAACTCTTGTAAAGTCTTGGCCGAAAATAATTCTGGAGGTAGCCAAACACTCATCTAAGTCTGTCCACCCCAGCCTTATTGATCCACTAATCTCCTTTTTCTCTGTTCTTGCTTTGAGACATCTTGAGGCACATTTCATTTGTTATGCTGTGTCCATTATCAATACTAATTTCTGGAAAGGGAATGGTTTGAGTTTAATTGATGTGCGACTGTGATAGTAGCTTTTGATAGTCTTGTACATCCAGTTGAATAACAAGCGTCCGGTATTGTTAGACATTCTATTATGAATAGAGATGTATACCGAGAACGGGTACTAAATCAGTACCCGTTTTTGACTAGTCAATACCAAAATATCAATAAGCTCCTGGCAGAGATGGGCCCAATCCGATATGGTATCGGTATCGGGTTCCGATATAGCCGTAAATCCGATATCGGATATCGTTCGGACAGCCCCGATCTCTATATTCCAGTTCGCAGCTTACGCTGGACCTTAAACTCGACGCTGAGTAATACGAGATGCGTCGGCAGCAGACGCTTGTTAACATTTTCCAAAAACGCAACAAATTTACAGCAGACAACCCAAAAGTGAAAGGAATATCAGGGAAGACTCTTAACTCTACCTTAAGACCTTTTTGGGGTTCTTTCAGGGGCTATTTTGTGTGTTTTGTTGGCTGTTTTTGCTCTCTCCTCCTCTCTCTATCTCCCAAAACACGACAAGGCTAAAGTTGGGCATCTCGTAATTTGGCCAGTCCACCTTAAATACAGAAGTGGTTAGATTACACTCTGCCCATGTCGTGTCTCTAAATTCACGTTATTTAAAATTTATTAGTTTTGCACTTTTTTACACAGTTGTTGCTGCTAAAATGGACATAATACTTTAACTATTTAAATTATTTAGCCAAGATTGTTATGTTTTTGATTTTACAGCTGTTGCTGCTACCTTTTTGTGAAGTGTAAATAAATTGGAATGCCTTTAAATTCAATGTAGCTACGTATATTTTTGCTCTTCTAATAAGTGCTTAGTAGTTTATTTATTCTGTGATGTAACCTTACTAACAAACAGCACAATTTCAACAAAAAAATGCTAATATTAAAGTAAAAAAATATGTATTATATCAGAATCTGTATCGGTATCGGCAGTCTTGTATCAGAATCGGATCGGAACTGGAAAAACGTGGATCAGCCCATCACTAGCTCCTGGACAAACACTGCTGTCGATATTTATGAATGCTAAGTAATAACAATACAGTATTAACAGTGGTAATAAAATTGTTGAATCTTTTCATGTGATGTATTTAGTTTTGGCACCAAATTATGGAGAGTAATACCAATAAGAATAGTGATAAATATCAGTATCGATAAGCAGTATCAGTATCAATATTGGTATCTGTTAAATCCAAAACACTCATCCTGAGCTACACAAACACTGCCCTCAAACTTGGAGAACAAAAAAGGTCAGGACTGCACCTTCTCAACACAAAGAAAAGTCTATTTTCTACGGCTTTTTAAACATAACGTTAGATCTAGAAGTACGCCCTACATGCGCTATTAGTAATATAACTCTTTTAGCTGTGTCAAGCAATAAACAATAAACATGCTGTTAAACTTTTTAACAGCATAATCTTCAGACTACACTGTAACACACCTAATCTGTCCCTATATTTTATGAAATTTTACTGGTTTCCCCACTTTCTTAGATAGGATGAGCACTGCAGTAGAGCTGTTTTTTGGCTGATTCTGAGGAAAGATTTAAAATTCCTGTGAGACAATAAGTTGTCTGCTAAGGAGATGCAGTGTTCCCTGGAAGGAAAACCTGGAGTGAACAACAGGGGAGTTAGCAGCTCTCTGGAGAGGAGAATGAAGTCTGACAAAAGGATCCATGAATTAATAATGACCAGTGAAACTTTTGAGCAAACCTAGGAGTGTGCAAAGAAGGAGAAAGCCCAAACCCACCTTCAGCACATTTAACCTGTAAAAAAAAGGCAAGGCATGGTTTCTGAGGGAGAAGTCGGTCATTCGTACTTTTCCCCACTTGAACATATATTTTGAATGGAGATCATCGGTCAAACAAGTGGGTGCAGTGATTCTTTGAAGTCAGTGACAGGCTGGTTAAGAGTGGTGAAAGGGAAAATAAAACCTGAAATAGGAGCACATTTTTCCAATACCCCACTAAAACAGTTTTAGTTTTCAGGAGTTTATAAACCATTAATACAACATTGCAATGATAAAAAAGAAGTTAATAGACAAATTAGGCTAATTAGGACTTCATTTCCCACTGGTCAAAAGAGATATAAGTTCTGAGCTAATTACTTTTGAAGAGGAGCTTGAAATGATCTGTTGTGTCTGATTAAATGTGTGAGGGCTAAGATTAACTCATTGGAAAAGTCTCCTCAGTAGATTCGCTATTTTTAATGGCTTCATGGAGAAGCCTGATTCTCAACATTTGTCTCCTATTCCTGCTCTATTTTGCAAAATGCGTCTTCTTCAATGTGGTGCTACCTAAAGGCATCTTTTAGTTTGGTATAAGAACTATACCATATATTTACAAAACAAATTTCTTACATTACATAAACTGATGATTGTAACCATATTTAATTTTCCAGCATTCATAAAGTAGTTCTACTGCTGGCAGAAAATGACACAAGCTATTCTAACATGATGAAAATGAGCAAAATAATGTCTAAATCAATTCCACCACAGTATACTCCAAGTATTTATCCAGTCTGCGAGACATCATTTGGACAGCTCGAAAAGAAGTTCTTTTGATTGTAGATAAGGACACAAAGGTTGTCTCCAGCAACAGACACTGGCTAAAGTGAGTTGAAACATGGGATACAGATACTCTCCAAGATCTCATGAAAAATTCAAAGCAGTATTTTGGGAGCTTGATACCCGTGCAGTTCTACTATTAGAAGGGCAGTTCCATTTTTACACTTAAGAGCTAGTGTATTCTGAACTGAAAATCACAGCTGTCTGAATTCACAAGTCTGGAATTTCTTGTCATAGTAATTGCTGTCATAACAGTTAAGAAATGTGAAAAGCACTGAAACAAATCGTAATAAAAATGTTTTATCAATATTTAAATGTTAGGATCATCTACAAGGTAATAAAAGCTAAAAAATATACTGTTTGTTACATCATATTAGAATAATTATAGATTATAAATATAAGTAATTATAAATGCATCTGCAACAAAATTTGTTTTTATTATTGAAAACACTGATTCCAAACTTGGATCTGTGATTACAATGTGGTTACATGTCAAATTAGGGCAAGAAATTAACAGACATTGAAAATAGGCCTATACGAGTGAAGCCTACTCCACTCCAGTGGAATAACAATTCAGTGTTGTTCTATGTTGTGCCTGATATTATGCCATTAAATCTTGTAGCAGTGAGATCTAATGCGTTGTCCATTTTTTGGATGCTACTAGCCTAAAATACATTCTATTCTAAACATGACATTGTCATTATGCTGAAATAAATTGTTTTGATAATGAAAACATATATTATGTGAAGTTAGACCTGAAATGAAATTTGCAACGCAGAAATAAGTCACATGCTCCTAAATGATCATTGACAGTCTTCTAAAATAACGATGCCTTCATTTTATGCCCTATTACTTATTCAAAACACAACATTTTGATTTTTTATGACTTTTTTAAATGCATGTTTGGCTTGAATTTGAGTAAGCTTTAATATATGAGAAATATGAATACTCAAGAATGGTTCTATGTGTGGCGTTCACAATATGGAGGGAAGCAATGACGCAAAGTCTTGTGTTTGTTTTAATCACAAAGGCAGTCAGCATCTGGGCCCATATGCATGTGTGAGATTGGTTGTAAAATAAGACGCAAACAAAGCATTCCACTTGTCACATGTACCTATAAACATCTGTTTAGTTTAGTCTAACAGCACTACAACACCAAGCTGCGCTACAAATATGACACCGAAATGCTAACAAGCACTATCCATAGCACTCTACAAAATGGTAACTCAATACGACTGCAAACCATGTGTGGCAAAGTGAAACTCGAGTATTCATCTAAAAAGAATGATGTACATATACACAGTGTGTACGTTACCTTACGTTTACAGCATTTAGCAGACGCTCTTATCCAGAGCGGCGTACATCAGTGCTTAAGTAGTCTACATCCGTTCTATACCTGTAAAGCTCACTAGGATCAACACCTGCTTATAACCAAGTTACTGCCAGCTAAGTTACACACCTTAACAAACCATGTCAAAAGAAAAAAAAGTCAGAGGTTAATACACAAATAAAGAAAAGGTAAGGGCCCAAGGTTTTTCTTAAATATACAGTAAAATATATAAAAGAGATAAACATGAGGTGTAAAAGTAAATTCAAAAATATCAATATAGTCATGTTTGTATTGACTATATTGAAACTGCCATATTGATATATTTAACACAGTCCTAACCATGGAAACCTAAAAAAAATCTAAATCTCAGCCCTGACCCTCAGGCAATGGCTTAAAGAGCATTTTAGGCCTTAAGTATTTTTTTACTGTTGGTAAACACCGTAGTCAAAACCCTCTTATTCTGGCTGACAATAAGGCATGAGAAATGCATCTGGCAGACGAAGCATCTAATAGGTGTTATCTTTTAGCATCAATAGGTAGACAATGTTAATTCTCTGTAAACAAAATTAGCTTTACAAATCCCTAGTTATGGCTTTGAACCCATGTAACAAGCTTTGCTGAGTATAAGCACTGCCTTATGAAACTGAGGGGCTCAAAAGAATGTTCATTTAAAATAAGCACAGTGTCTGCGCTTTCCAAATCACCAAAAGCCATGCAGTACAGGTTAGTACAGGTACTTTCTTCCAGTCTCCACCCAGATCTGATTAAAAAGACTTTCCTTGCCCCCCAACTGGAGGTGAAGACATAATTCAGTGTTACATATCCAAATTAATTCAGTGTAGAAGAAAGGTTAGACTGTACTTTTGTTGTCTTGTTCAAAAACTGTTCCAAGTACTGTGCATCAGCCAGTATCTAAATCACCAAAAACACTTAAACTGCTGAGGGGGAAAAGTGGTTATAACGGTGGTTGTACAAATTCAAAATCAATCAGTTTTTGCCCCCGGACATTTACACAGGATTAGCTTTAGAACATGCATGTGTTTAATGACTTACATTTGTGTTTTTTGGCTATTGCGTTGCCTCCAATCAAAAGTTCATAGCTGACACTGTAATATTTCACCATGTTCAACCTCTTTCCAGAAGTCCAGAGACAAAATCACACCTGTGCCACACTGCTGAATGTTTTGTTTTGAAATATATTTGAGTCTGAAGCAGGGGCATCAGAAAGGGAAGGAAATTCTCACTGGTCTAAATATGTTTAAATATGTTTTTACAATAGGTTTGCAATTTCCATCATGTTCAGACTCTGAAAGAAGGTTCTAGGTTGTGTTTTTTACATTTACAGACTGAGAAATGATGTGCTATGAATGCAAGAACCAATAGTCATTGACATAGGGAAACAGATTTAAAAGCTATGAACAGTTTGTTTATATTTGCAGGGTTCGTAAACAGTGGCATCAAAATCTCTGCTATTTTGGCTGTTGATGGGAGAAGGGTTATATTTAGAAAATGAGACATCTAAAAGGTAAAGGGAGTAGATGGAAATGAGCAATACATTTGATATAAACATCCATGCCTGATTGTGGGTTTAAGCTGTCTTTTTCCTGTGCTTTCCCATGGAATTCTTCCAAAAAGTCCAAGTCATCATCAGTGTGATCCAGCCTCATGTGGTTATTATAAATATTCAATACACTGCCTCAGTGTGAAATGTTATAAATATTAATGGACAAAGATCCACACAGCAGTACCCATAACCCACCTTCAAATATTCCCAAAGCTATTACTCAATACCTCTGTCAGGCTCCTGTAAATGGTTTATGCTGTACCTGGACAGACGAAAAATACACCAAAATTGTCTGATGTGAGAAAAGGAGGCAAGAATGTGGTATTGATATTCGGCCTGCCCCACAATGTTTTAACAAATTCAAGGAACAAAGAATTCAAAAGTGAAGTGCACATTATGGTGAACAAAGATGTCTCAGATTATTAATTAATATTTCACCACTGCTATTTAACACTTATTTACAGGCAATACAGTTTCATAATGGTAAATGTCCTGTAATGCAAGATGAGAAGACAAGTGGACATCCTTCATGGAAATGACTGATATGGCCAGGCAGTACTTTTATATTGTAACAAGTGAGGACTTTGTTACATTGTTATACCACATGCAATACCTCGCGTTCTGATGATTTTCATTTTACTACTTTAGTGCATTTCATAAGGGGGTCCAGCAGAACATTTCTTAAAAGAAAATATCCTAAGAATTAAAAATGATTTGAATAATCAGAGACCAGAAATATGGTTTTGTCAAATGAATGATGAAGTATTCTTTCCCAGATCAATCATGCTTAGCCACTGCAAGCTCTTCTTGCTGCAGAAATGTGCCACAACTCAAGTCGAACAGTGGTTAGAGCAGCGGTCATCACATTTTAAACCCTGTCCATAAAGTAATGGATCAGTGTGATGGACTACCTCTGAATCTGTGTGAAAAAAGGTATTCCATGCCACTGAAATATCATATAAATCATGCACTACAAAATACAGCACAAAATTGGACTTTCAGTAACTATGCTGGCAATGAAATCTTATTATACTCATGTATAGAAAGTTTGCCCGTACTCTTGATGTCCTTGAAGCAAAATGTCTGCAGAAGCTGAAGAGTTGAATTCCCGTTAAATAAATTCAAACAGATGATAAATACTGCCAGTGGTCTAAAGAGCAACTTCACTTTGGCTGACTAGCTTCTGCAGTACATGTCTAAGTGCATTTGAGGACAGAGAAAAAATTATGTATCTGTCTGGCACACTCTGGTGGGTCAGTGTGGGAGAGCGTAGTATGCTTCTCCCTGGTTGACCACCTGTAGTAAAAAGAGGTTACAAAGCCACAAGTGCTGCAGCAGCGTGAAGAGCCCTGGGACATTACAGAAAAGAGCCTGCTTCCTTCCAGTACACAAGCTGTCTGTCAACACGCCAACATGGAGCTCCATCTGAGTGCAGGGTGTCAACTATACCAGGTCAAAGCTCCGCCACTAGCAAAAGAGTGTCTTTTTTACAGTCCAGAAACGCATACTGCACTTGTACCATGGAACATATTGTGACCTTCATAACAAAATCTTGTGATGATAGGTGGAAAGTCAAATTAGATAGTAGGAGATTCAGAGAGACAGATGGAAACTCTAGTTATTGATTAACACTTATATTTCTGATTGAACCATTCTATCCCAGACTCTTGAAAGCCAGATGCTTCTTACACTGCCACATCAACACTTCATACATGCATTGTTTTTGCCATTATTCTGTGTCAATCTGGGTGACCTCAAGTGTCAGGCATCTCATCTCTATCCCCCCCTCTCTATTGCCTCCAATCTTCATTTCACAGTGATTGCATTTGGGCCTTTGGCTTTCTACGCATATCACACCTGTCTCCAAAAAGGTAACATACATTTTTGATATGGCTGCAACAGGGAAGTACTACTGATTGTTTTCTTATTCACATTGTGATTTGAATTTCCATGACACACGTATAAATACCATGAATATAGAACTGATCATGCGCTAGTATTGTTGAGTAGGGCAGAGTACACAATCAGAAAAAAAGGTACAGTCTTGGTAAATTTTAGTCCCCCAGGGTACTGTGGTTTAGTTGAGTATTTCTTTCCTTTCTTTTTGAGTCACTTACTTTTAAGCTTTTAATATGTAAAGTGCACATGTAAGTCTGTGTCTGTTTTATTTACAACAACTGCTAAGCTCCTGAGTGTTATAACGAGATACACCATTTGTCAATGAAAGCCTATCTCTAAATAAGGGATCAATGAATGCCTGTCTCTGTAACAATTCATCTTTTGTCAGTGAATGCTTATCTATGTCTCCAAAGAAAAAGGAAACCACACTGCTTATGTCATCTGATTTATGTGGCAACATGGAGGGGAGTCCAAACTATAAAGCCGGTTGCCAAAACTGTACCTTTTGTTTGTAACCTTTGTACATTTTCATCACTCACTTATTTGAAACGATTAAAGACAAATACAGTAAAAAAGCCAGGGTGTACAGAGTAAATGTAACTTATATAACTTATATAAAAAGTATATAAAAAGGTATCTTTTTTATTAAATTTTATTTATAGAAAAGGGATTATAGTTTTAGTACATCAGATGTAATATCCATGCTGCTCTAGAAAGCAATAAGAAGAAGAAGAAGAACAAGAAAAAGCAGAAGAAGAAGAAGAAGAAAAAGAGTTCTAAACTGTAATTCTTTGAAATATATTTTGTGTGGTGTTCTTTGGTTTTAACCTCTAAAACGCAAGTCTAATTATTTAGGTATTCAGCTTATTATCAAGTAACTGTTATGAATTATTCAATATCTGTAGTGAAAATAATACATAAGATATGCAAGCTGTGAGATTATAAAGATTAGATAAGCACTGTCCAAAGGACTGAGATGCTGCTTACAATTACAGTGCTTATACAGAACTAACACTAAAGCAGCAGCTTCTTCAAGCTGCAATTTTAGGAGCAAAGCTCAAATAATAAATTATTTTGTCATGGAGTATTCTAATATGAATAAATGCTGCAAATGATGTAGAACACTCATTCCGACAGGAAGAGCAATAATCAAATTTTCCAAATATAAATATGCAAATGTGGAACCAGCACTCTTCTGTAGTTTACAAAAAATTCTGTGCATAGTTTATTTTCCTATTCCTATTTCACCTTAAAGTTAGTGGAGCACAGTGCAGGGAACAGAAACCAAAGAAATTCAGTCTGTGTAATTATTCCCTCTGGTAAGACAAAATGTATTGCTGTATGCTTGTTCAAACTATTCTCTGTAAAATGCTTCCACCTGTTTGCTGTAGGTCATCCTATTTAAAAGCATACATTTTAAATATTAAAATTAAATGTAAGGGATATAACTTTACACTTCGCCCACAGCAGAAACTCTGTCACCTTTTGGAGTTTTCGATTTCAGCCATTTAGTCTTGTGGACTGACACACTGAAGCTGTTACAATGTCAATTTAAAATTGAGTGTAGGTAGGTGAGATTAGATGCATTCACCATGTGTGATAGAACACATGTAATAAAAAAATACACAGTGAATCCCACAGTTACTTTCTGCTGGTTTGATTCGCTAGAAAAATATGACTATGACAGTGTAAAATGCTATATTTTACATATGCTACCCTCTTCCAGAACAGAAGGGCTGGTTACAGTTCAGTGGTACATCATGTCCAGACAATACTGTCACATACTAGAACACAGCAATGAAGGTGTCTTCAGTGTGACCTAGATGTTGTATCCCTTAAAAGAAACAGTTATCTCCAGCAACAACAAAAGCATTGTGTAGTCTAAAAAAGATCACTGAATGAAGTGGAGAAATTCTGTCAGGAGCACAAGGTGGAAATTTTCAGTAGAAAACCCACATATGTTTGTATGGAAGAGAATATTTTTAATTTGATTTTAATTTTTACAAAATGGTGTTGGAAAGTCTTGTTATGTAGAAACAAACGAATGCAAAACATAAATTAAAAAGGAAATTAATAATGTAACTGTGTTATTAATCTGATTAATCTGAATAATCTGATTTATATAACTATGTCATTGATCTAATAATAGATTTATGTGATTACATGAAAGTAGTACAGAAAAACAACAGTTAACAATGCTATTCCTTGCTAGTCCTAATGTACATGATAAGAGTTGAGTATAACCGTTCCTTTGATTTAACCTACAAATCTAGACTTTTTTTTAGTCTTACAGGAAAATTTTACTGGTGTACTCAGCAGGGTTTTTGCCCTTGTGACTATCAGCCGCCTTCAGTGAATCTGCATTAGAAGGCTACAATTCAGTACATCTCTATCCAGCCCTTTGTCAGGCCATGAAAACATTAATATTGCACAGAATGGGGAAGTGCATGCCTATAATCACCCATAGCCATTTGCAGTCCTAGCAGTGAGGGTGTTTGACTGATGGTGGCTTTCTGAAAAGGACTGAGTTAAGTCCACCCACCCCCCACTGAGCCACAAGCACACTATAGAGCCACATCACACACTTGCATCAGGCCGATCCTTTTTCCTCTTTCGCCTGAACTGTGGCTTCAGAAGTGCAAAGAATCACACTCTGTACTCACTTTCTGAAACCAGGCCTCATGTGTCATAATGCTAATTAATCCATATTTATATGTTATGATGCTTGTTTTTGAACTCATGTATGTGCACATCTTAATTATAAGGTGCTATCCTGCATCTACTGCTTTGGCAGTGTGCCATCTGTGAAACAGAGTACATGATGTTGACTGCCAGCCACTGCCACAGCCATCCACCTGAGCTACTGTTGTACACAGCCACCTACCTGTCAGCATTTCTGCTGGCAGGAAATTAACTGATAATTATTCTGGGAGGAGGCAGAAGAAAAGAAAAGGAGAAGTCTCTGTTTAAAGAGGGATAAGTGATCTACCTGCCAAATCTCTCTTCTTATTCTTACTTAAATTCATTAACATTTAGAGCGGTACTTTTACTCAAGGACTGAAGTTGACATCTGCATCTTATTTGTCCTCATCTTCCTCAAGGGAATCTGAAGCCATGTTGATGATGGGAATTATGAAGGATGTTTTCAAATACATGGGCTACTGTACCATGTGATGAAGCGGAGTATGTTGTCCTCACATTGCTCATACAGAAGCAAAGTGTGTGGTGTTCAGCACGAGTGTGGGAGAAGGTCACAACACCAACCATCATCTTTTTAATAATCCATCGGCTGAAGCTCAGTGCTCCCTGACTGCCCACCCAAACACAGATTTTCTAAGAATCTATAAAAATTTGATCATGATGTAACTCCTTTTTGCACATCAGCAGAGGGTGCATATAATGAAGGCTGTGTAACCAAGGTTATGTCATGGTGCTGGAAAGGCACACAACTCTTAATTACCAAAACCAGCCTCATGAAAAGTCACTATCCAACAGTTGTATCCATCTCTGCTTTGAACATCACATTTTCCTGTTATGTATAATTCTGTTTATTTATTCTATGTGCATACTGTCCAGTACCCAAATGCATGCGTGCATGTACAAGTGTACATATGTATGTATGCATCCGAGGCTATAACTTTGGGGTGAATACTGGAGAACTTGTACAGGAGCTTCTGTGGGGGTTCAGGGGTATGCAGCCCTGCCAAAAGCTAGGAAATGTCTTTCTGAAATGCAGTCATGTTCATAAATATTTGGACATAGAGAAAAAGGTTGAATTCTGAAGTGACTAAAATATCTGGTAAGATTCAATCAAATGGTTTTCAGTGCTTTATAGTGCAGATAGATAACAACCCCCAAAATATTGTGAATGTCCAAAGGTTTTAAGCACCCCACCCACTCTTCTAAAAAACATATGCCTGTCTGTCTAGCTATCTATCCATCTAAAGAACTCAAAAGTTGAATGAGTATGTATTTGGCCCTTGAGACACTGCAGAACTAGAGGTTATTTCTGAATTAACTGCCTCTTCTCCAGCATTTTCCTGGCCTGGATTTTGGTTCTCTGTCCAAGAAAAAAGGAATTCTAATCCATACGTTAACATATGTTAATTTTCTTATGAAATTTAATGGGTGTCTTTTCTATCTAAATAAACTATTCCATTTAAGTAAAGGGTTTACATTACCATCTATATAGAAACATGCTTTTTGGTAAAAATATGTTATTGGAAACAGATTTAGGCACTAGGCATGTATAATTTCAGTACAGTCCATAAATAATTGGACACTGAATCCATTCTTGTTTTTTTTCGTCTGTATATTCTAGAATGAACTGAAAAAGGCTATGAGGTTAGAATGCAGAATGTCAACTTTAATTTGATAGCAGTCACTTCTACACTCAATGCACCATACAGGAATCACAGCCCTTTTATTTATAGATTCCCCACGCACATTCAGAAGACCACGGCTAACTCAACAAATACATAATTTTAAATAAAACTGTCATGCACATCACTTTATGGCAAAGCATTTGTAATGAAATGCTGCATGTGTTCCCTGTTGATAGTCCAGTAATGTAGTCTAGCAATTTTCAGGGTTTTTTTTTTTGCCTTCAGCCTTGTCTTCAGGGTAAGTGAAATGTATGCTCAGTGAGGTCTGGAGCTGGCAATAACAGCCTTTTTGAGGAATACTTGCTGGTTTTTCTACACAAATATTCAAATAATTCTATTAAAATGTGTATTTAACCATAATTTTATTATGTTTATTTATTTGTTGTATGTAGTTATTTTTAAAATAAAAACATATTTATATTTTTTATTGTTTTACACAAAGTTTGGTAAAAAAAAGTTTAAAATTCACTATTTAATAAAGGAGACAAATGAGTTTGTGGATTTGTGTTTAACTGCGTACAGAAGTGAGGTCAAGATTAAAATCTTTTAAAATCTTTGCTTTGTGGCATATATTCATTGTCAGTTCAGCTGGATGAAGAGGCAATTTCACGATCCATCACTAAGTTAGCGCTTCAGGTTTAGCACATAACATTTGAGCCTTTTAAGACAGAATTTAAAAAGAGAATTTATGAAAATAAGCAGTCAAGTTCAGCTTCATAAATTAAACTGCAAATGCAGTAACTTTGATAGGCAAGTGACTCAAGAATTTATTTCAGTGTTTTATATCACATTTGTACAGACTTAGTGACTAGATGTGCTGCTGCTCATCTCTGTCAGGGTGTCTATATAAGTGACTGAGCTCAGCTCCTTAAGTCAAACGCTCAGTGTTCAAGTGTAATGTTTACTGCTGTGAGCGAGAGGCATGTCAGGCACCAAAGCTGAGAGGGTGGCCTATATATTTCCACATGTTAATTAAAAGTAAATTTAGTACAAGAATGTGCCAACAAAATGTATTTTGCAGTTCATCTTCATTGATAACCTACGTTTAGCACAAAAAGAATCCAAGTATCCAAATCCCAGAATTGAAAACTAAATAACTACCCAACAAACAAATACCCAAGCAATTGAAAATGTATGTCCAAGCCTAGTGGGGTTCTGAGGCTCTGTCAAAATGGTAGTGAAAAATTCTATTGTTTAGCAGTATGTTAGGAGTAACTGTCCTACTGCAAGTTTAGACAAACGTTTTTAAGCTGCTAAGATGCTCCTGTGTACCTCAGAAATCATCTTGCAGCCGCTGTTAGCAGTGACATCATCAATAAAGACAAAGGATCCAGTTCCGAGCTTTGAATCACGAACAGTTCTTTTTTCTCTGCACTTTTCTCCTCTAGTACATTGTTATAGGATGCAATCTTTTTTCTTATCTGTCCAAAAGCCTTTGTCCCAGAACTATTTGGACTTTTTAAAGTACTTTTTAAATCAAACGTTAAATGGTTCTTTCTGTCCTGTCCTCCCTCTTATAGATTTACTCTCATTGTTCAGCCTTGTGATGCTTTAGTGGCATTGACTTTTCTGTTCCCCATGTCTGACAGCAGCAGACAACAGATACAAATACTACTTATAGAATGAGACAAATATGTATAATAGGGCTGTAATCTCTATGCAGTTTACTCAGTATGGACAATATCTTCAGTTAGACCTGTCACTCTGCACCTTTAGCTCACAGTCATTCATTTCATTTAAAATCCAATGTGCTGGTCTACTCATCCAAAACAAAGAAAACTGCCCAGTTACTTACATACTGCACAGCATGTTTTATGTTGCTATTGCTATTGCTTACTGTCACTTATTTAATTCTATGTTTCGGTTGCTTTTTTGCGATCTCAGTCTTGTTTTGAGTGCAAACAGTAGTCAGCAAAAAACATGTAGTATTGCCATGGAAACAGCAGCAGAGCTAACCAGGTGGAGCTGTTCATGTAACTGGAGTGCCAGCGAACTCAAAGACTTTGTCAGAGAGGAAAATGGATTCATAGTATAACGCATTTTGTGCTTTCTCCATGGCAACACTGATGCCAGTGTTTAAAGAGTTAAGGTGTATTGCTTAGGGACTGCTTAAATTACTGGTACAACTGTTTCCATAGAGATATTATGGATACATTCAGAGTTATTTTATTACAATAAGTTTATAGTAAATTACTGTAAAGCAAAACTGCTCTTCTATCTAAATACATTTTAGATACTTGGTTAGATTAGTAAAATTGATCAGGCTAGACTTAATACTATGCACCGATGACAATTAGTCTGCGTTCAGCACTCTGCTTTCAGCACTCTGTCTCTTTATTGTACACACACACTGTTTCTGATGAACTATTGTGGCTCATTAGTTTTTGACGCAGTTTTAATTCTGTTCAATCTACACTCAGCAGATGATTGGGTTGATTGAAAGTTTACTCCATGGTAATGAGCCTCCAGTATCTAACACAGCCCAGTGGACTGGCAGCCCTGAGCTGTCACTGGAGAAACGGAGCTACGCAAACACAGGCTCTCAGCTGAATTAATTACAGTGTCGTTTGCTGTCGCCACTTCGCTAAGCTACTTCTCATTCGCAGTCGATGGTGGGGAACGTGTACTGTGTGGTATTATGTGTAAACTGCAGTTTAAGAGTGGAAAGGCCCGCTGTTCTGTATAGTAATGGGATTGCTTTTGAGGCTAATGACACGCCTCACCTATTTAGTGAATACCCATTATTTCATTGCTAAGGTCAGCTCATAGAGGTGTCTAGAACAGATAACAGGCATGTTTTTCTTCTTTGGTCAGTGAACTGTCCAGACTATATCTGAATGAGTGTCCTCTTTCTTAATAAAAGACTGGAGGGAGAACAAGCTAGCCACATTAACTCAGTAGTCTGAAATGGCATTATATAAGAGCATTATATTTGTTACTCTGTGGTACCACACTGTTTTGTAGAAATGCACATAAACCTCTACCGTGACCTAGCCTGGTACACTCCCCTTGTATAAAACTGCATTAAAACAATGCCAACATTTTCTCAATGGCCAAGAAATCAAGCACTTTAATGGCTCAGCACCTTAATGGCTGTATAAACTATACCTGCCACAAATGATCAAACTAAATTCCAAAAATGTCAATAAAAATTTCTCTTTTCGCTTAAAATGACCTGGCAATTACCTGGCGAGGTAATGATGCATATTGTTCCTACTGATCTCTCTTTACCATAAAAGACACGCTTTAGACTCTATGGGCCATTGTGAGACTCTATTCCTTACTATCATTTCTGCTTTAACTTCAGTGTCTCCCCTCTCCTCTTCCACTGTAAGAAAATATGCAGTGTTATGACTTTTAAAAAAAAGTAGCCTGTCAGACTTCATTCAAACTTTATTCATTTTTTAACAGACCGGTTTGTTGTAGTTCCATCTATATGTAAGTCTATTTTAGTTTCACCATTAAAAAACTTGATTCCTCATCAAAATACTCAGAAGACAATACGATCATCAAAATAAATGACAATGAAAGCCATAATTATAACCTCCCTTCCCATTTCAGTGGAGCAGCAGCCCACCAGTTCCAGCACTTTTCCTAAACACACACCCCGCAGAGAAAGGGCATCGCACACTTCACCCTCTTGACTCTCCTTCCTTTCATGAGCATTAGCACAAGCATAAACACATTACACACACACACACACACACACACACACACACCCAAGGATGTGCACTACCTATGTCCTTCTCTCTCAATATGCCCACAACAGCTACCTTTAAATGACCTTTACTTTTACTGTCCGGGTCAAAATGAAAGTGATGTGCTTTCTGTAATATGTCTGCTGCTGAATGGCAAAACATGATGCTTTCTGGTTTTGTCAAGTAATGCAACCAGATTTCATCTACTCAAAATCAGTGAATGCTATAACTAGGGATGCATGATGACATACATAGGAATATTGGCAGATACGGTCTTGAAAAAAATAACACTGGCATTGGACAGATGATTAGATTTGACACATAAACTGATATTTGATGATGCATTTATCGCACTCTGGAAGAGAGGAATGTTTTGGTGAGGCTGAAATAATTTGTTTAAATGCTGTCATTTTACTCATGTTACCTGATTATACTCATGTTATCTGCATTATATAAATGTTTATCCATCAGCATCAGTAGATCTATACATGAAAAAAATTTGGATAATGAAAAATAATTTGATATGAGGAATTTCATGTAGAACATGACATTAGGACAGTAGACAAACCATCTAAGGTATTTATCAAGATTACTGCTAGCCTAAAATCCAGTCTTTTCAATGTGGTATCACTAATGACACTGTATGTCCAACTGTTTCTAAAAATCGCTACTAATTAGTGAATTCAGCTACTTTAAGGTGCATCCCTTGCCAAGGATTTCCACTGAGCACAAACAGTTTGTATAATGCCAATAAAAGCAATGCCAATAAAATGAGAGCTATGGGGAAACAATACATGAGCCTTAGGTCACCATGCCACAATAGAAGCATTAGATACAGTGGTATAAACCCATATTCCAGCAATGGCTACTCCCTAGAGTGAAGGAGCTCCTCAGAAAATTTTGGGATGAGCTTGAGTGGCATTTGTTATCCAGAACTATTAATCCAACATCAGTAACTGACCTCACTAATACTCCTATGGCTGAATGCAATTAAATCCTTGCAGCAAAATTCCAGTGTCTAGTGTCAGCGAAGGGTTCCAACATCTGGAGAAGAGGGTGTTACAGCAGAATTTGGCAATGACTCCCTCTTAATACCCTAATTAATATTAATGTTAACATATTTAATTCTGAAGAATGACACATGCCATTACTGTTCAATTTACGTCCAAATCACTCCATCATGAGTTTACCAATGATCATTACTTTCCAAGTCAGGTTACATCATCTTTCAGGTTACATCAAGTCACAGCAGACATGGAATATCACAAAAGCACATCATGCTACCGACACAGCTTCATAAAAGGGTGCTCAAGAAAGGCAGCTATTGAGTATTGAAATATTACCTTTAAGCATATCCAGTCAAGCAAATGTATTTGTCCGTCCCAAACGCAATGAGAAAACTGAGAAACAAAATCCGCTAGCTCCATGACACCACACACATGCCACAATAATTGCATTTGTGCTGAAGTATATGAATTTTACTAAATATAGATTTGAAAAAACATATGCCTAATATTTTACCTAGGTTCTGATATAACATACACATGCAATATGCATCTCAAACACATGCCTGTAGCTTTTGACTCTTACTGGCTGGGCTGATGGGGAAGACTCAGGAGGTGTGTACAGTGAAAGCATCAGCACCACAAGCAGCTTGTTATCACGGTGATTAGAGTCCAGCTTACGCATGCATTTGCCAGCATGCTTCTGAGTGTGTTTGTGAAAGAGAGAGAGAGAGTGAGAGCGAGAGAGAGTGAGTGAGAGCATCACTGTGTGTATTAGTCAGCCGCTGAGCCCGTGGTAATTACCACCCCTGCGTGTTAAACGATCACTGTAGATGTAAGTGGTGCCGCAGCCCACCGGACATGCCAAAAATGGCCCGCTGTAACAACTTCCCCCTGAGTGAGGGCCAAATCAAGCAGCCTAGGATCTGCACACCTCATGAAAAGCCACAGGACCTCGCAGCTGCCTCTTCGCAATGAATAAGCCCCAGCTGCTTCTATTGGATACTCAAAGTGGCGAGCGTCTTCCAAGCAGCACGGATGAAGAGCGGCTCTGAAGGCAATAGTTTGGTGAAAAATCAAGTCTACAACAATTTCCCCTAACCTTAAAAGTAATTAATCAGCCAAGACATTTTTGGTGACTCTTGAGCTAACTGGTGCTACAAAGCTAATGTGGCTAACAATCAATTGAAGCTCATATCACCATCATAGAAGTTACATGTCTAAATCATCACACACTTCCCTCAGACCACATCGGGTTGTTAAACAGCCTCAGGCAGACTTGGCTACGTAGTTTCTAACATGGTATGTCATTCTGGTATATATAAAATTAGACAAAAGTACATCACAAAACTAGGTACCTATTGGAGATTCAACCACAACTTGGTTTGAATCAGAATTAGAATCAGAATCAGAAAATTCAATTTATCCTGGAGGAAACTGCTTTTCTGAAGCAAATGTGTAATGATTGTCATGCAGTTTACACTGTGCTAATTGATGGGTATACATTTCTTTTGCTCGTTAGCTTCATGGCTCCAGCACAAAGCTAACGAAACAATACCTGAAGTAAGTGGGGAAACTGTGTCATTTTCTTCACAGAACTTGCAGCTGGAAGCACACAGAGAGAGAGAGGCAGTGTCAGTACTTACGCAGATTGTTAGTAGTGGTCCTGGTCTGCAGGCTCTCATAGGGCTGTCCATGCACAGCCAGGCTCTCTTCACGCTCCAGGTGCTCTCCCGGAGCCGTCTGCCGCATCACCTGTGCCAGTGCTCTATGGAGACACACACAACTTTCATTGCACTGAGGTGTAAACTCACTGCTGGATGGCTTTGAAGTTTGGTGTATTGGAGATCAGTCACTGCCCAGTGTGTTTTCAGTGACAGCTCCGTCAGATGCTGAAGTCTCCATTCACAAATGTGATGGATGTCTGAAAAGCAGCAGGGCACTGCACTCTCATAAGCACATCAGTGCCTCCAAAATGACAAGCATTGCTTGACAGTGTTTATTACTCATAGCACATGCTCACAAGGGGATGTGAGAAACCTATGTCTGTCTGAAAATGATTAAAATGATCAAATATGGAGCATTGAAGTTCTTATTTAAAAGGCTCATAACTGCAAAGAAAGAGGAACCTTGGACAAGGCAGCGGTTATTGCAGATGTGAATACTGTACTGGTGTAATGCTATTCATGCATGGTTAGACTGGCTAAAGAAGAAGCAGATGTCAAAACACATTAAAAAATGTCCTTGAGATCCAGCTGTCGTCATTGCGAAGCGAATATCATGAGGTCTTTTCGATCTCTTTCTACTGTTTAGCGTAGATTACAGTGTGATCATTTCTGGACATTAATTTTTCAGTTATCATGGAGCTTGTCTTTTTCTAATTCACACTTTCCCTGATGTTTTCTGATAAGAATCCATCTGCTTTCAGAAGAAATGTAATGTTTGATTTAGCTACAAATGTTAATAGGCCAGTGGCTATGTAGCCAGCATGTATGTGTGTGCATGTGTGTGCGTATCTCTTCACCATTTCTGTTTACATCTCAAGCAATGATCTATTTGTGAAATTGGGGAAAAAGTTCAGTTGCTGACATACATATGCTGAGGCTCAGGGCAATTTCATGTGCCAATTAAGATCTAGGTTACTTGATTTAAGTAGCTGTAATTTCAGAGCATTAGCTGTAATTTCAGAGCAGAAATGATTGACATGCTGGTGAGGTTGTGCAGTGGACCTGGATTCCAGTAAAAAGTATCCCTTTTAATGGACCCTTATTGCCCACCAAGCCCTTTCTTCAACACTTTTGCCCATATTATGGACTGGGCACCGTGGCTCTAGCTACTACACAAGAGGCCCAGATGGGAGAGTAGTATGTACTGTGTTTCGGTCACCTACCTGGACATGTTTTCCCTGTGAGGTCGATGCGCCTTCTCCAGCCCCAGTTTGGTGAAAATCCCAACCAGGGCCATGATAGCGACAACTCCACATATAACATAGACAATCATGTTGGTCTTATCCTTGGTGGGGTCGTGCGTGGGGTCGTTCTTATTGGGCGGCGGTCTGCCTGTCATGGACCACGGCGGCGTGTCGTAGTTCTTGCAGGTAGTCTGGTCGAGCCGCGAGGTTTTGAACGCACAGCAGAAGCGGAAGCCACAGGTGCCGCAGCAGTACAGGTAGCTGCCCGTGTGGCACACGAACGGCGGGTCCCACTGACCCATCACGTCATAGTAGCCGCGGCACCTGTCCTCGATGTGCGGCTCCTCGGGCAGCCCGTTCCCCCCGTTGCCCCCGTCCCTGGATTCATTGGAGCCCGACGCCATGAGCGGACCGTCCGGGCTCTTGCCGGGCTCTCCGCCCGCGTCACACACCAGAACTTTCATCAGAAAGTAGCCGAGCAGCAGCCCCGCGCTTTTCATCCTCTCCTGCCCCACGAGTCCTCTTCTCGCGCCTTCAACGATCGACTGGAACGGAGCTCATGAAGTGGCGCGCTGCTCGTTGGCCACGAGTGGACCAGCGCCATGCGCCACCGTTGGCATGTTTAGTCAACAATTGGATTATCCAATACTCAAATATCTGAATATCTGTATCCCTCGCCACAACCAGAAACACAGCTCCTCGCCACTAACAGATGAAGCTGAACTCCAGAAACCCTACATCCCTCCACCCGTCGCCACTCGCCCGTTGTGCGCTCCAGCGTTCTGTTGCGCCTTCTTTGTTTCCCACCTGTATTCTGACTGGCCCCGCCCCTCGCCTACTGGGATTGGGTGGCTTGTCACACTCACAAATCTCAGCGCACGAGGCGAAACCTTTCAGCCAATCGTAGACGTGCGGAGGCGGGGCCAGGCGCAATACAGGTGGGGAAACAATACTAACGTTGAACACCTTATGCGTAATGCGAAGAGAGGAGGAGAGGGACCCGAGTGTGGGTAGGTGCGAGTAGGAGACAGCAAGCAACACACGCGCGCATATACACACACTCACTCACACATATACACACACACACACGCATACACGGAGCGCTCGTAAGCGTGCGTAAGTGCGGTACTAAATCAACACGTGTCGGAATCCTTTTGATTCTGAATGCCTCAATGTGTTGTGTTTGAATGGGGTTGGGTTGTTCTGAGGGAGTCCATGTATTTCGTATTACATACAGGCGAACTGCAGTTTCTTCAAATGTTGGCAAGCTACATTAGAGAGCAGGCGCCAAAAATGATCCCCTGGACCAAATGCCTTTACTGTGCAGTCAAAAGTACGTACATACTCGATACATTTTTTCAAGACATGTTTAAACAGTTTGGGTTTTCTTTTTTGTCAACTGTATCCCTCTAAAATAAAATGTGGCACAAAAATGGCCTCCCACTGGCTTCAAAGGGGCATAGAGGATAGAACATAGAAGGAGTAAAGTAAAACTATCATCCTGCTTGAGCTGAGTTAGTTTTACCTAGATATACTGTCATTTAATTGATTGTCAACCCGACCTGTGATTGTAAAGAACCTTGAATGTACGTTAAATGTACAGACATTCAGATCTAATTGCCTTCTGTAATTTGCCGGACCCAGAGGTGTAACAGGGGAACATGAGAAAAACCCATATTCCCAGGGTTCTATATCTCCAGGCTCTATGTTCCCCAGGTTTTCTGTTCACAGGTTCCTTTGTCCCCAGGATTCAGTGTCCCAAAGTTCCTACATTCCCAAAGACCATCCACAGGCTCAGATGTACCCAGGCAACTATTTTCCCATGGTTCTATATTCTCAGGGCCTTATTTTCCAAAGGTCCTATGTTTTCAAGATCCCAAATACCCTCAGCTCATTATATGATACATCCGATCTCATATAATACATTAAGAAAAGCTCAGAAAGGGGTCCTGAAGTTATGTTATCGCCATGGTGTCGTACAGAGCTCATACATTTGTTTTTCATTGAAATGCACTTGCCAGTAGTCTAGGTTAGGCTAGTCTCAATGGCCTATTTAGCTGGATAAGCAAACTTTGTCATGCAGACCATTTGTTGACAGAGCATCAGATACACACATGTGAATATTTACTTTGGTTTAAGCATGATACACTGCGAGAGGCTGTGTTAGTCATGGATCAGGACACCATCTAAACCTATCCCTATCAGTACATCTCACCTCATTTGATGATTTTAATTAAGGTTCAAGATTTTTTATGTGTCACATGCATAGTTACACAAGTACAATACACACTGAAATATACCACGAACCACTCCTTTATTGACTGTAAACATAAAATATGTTCATTTAAATTGAACAACAAATCTAAAATAAAAAGTAAAACAATTTAAACAAGGAACACAAATTAAAGGTAAAATATGAAAGCTAAATTGGAGTATCTCCAAAGTTTTAAGTTAGAAGTGTTGCTACAGTCCGGCAGATTTATATATGTACAATGTGCAAGTGGGTTTGTAACATATTAGCACAGCTATGTAAACAGAGTAAGTACCTATATAGCAGCATGTACATTATAGCAGCATGTAATGTTGTAATAATAAATAATGAAGGCAGACATAAAATATGACAATTAATATGATATGACACCCTGAGGTGCTCTATCAGTCCCTTAGGGTCGGATGGGGGGAGGGGGGCATGTTCTGATTTAGGAGTCGAATGGCCTGAGTATAGAAACTCCTCTTGAGTCTCTCTGTTTTGGCCATGATAGTACCGAACCTTCTGCCTCATTGCAGAAGTTGAAACAGTCCATTACTGGGGTGGGACGAGTCCTGTTTCGATTTCTGCAATAAGGCAGAAGGTTCCATACTACTAATGACAGTTCTTGAGGCTATTAAAGAACACTACAATTTAACATGGATAATTCACATTTTGTAATGCTCTTGGATACAGACATTCTAATACTGTTTTTTATTATTGTACAGTATTATAGTCTAAAACAAGAACATGTGTCCGCAATCTTTATCCAAGCTCTGAGAATCAGGACCTGACAGCATGATTTCAAAGTATGCAGACCAAGGGCTGAAAAGCACAGAAGGTGCATATTTTTACAGCCAACAGTAAGACTGTGCACCTCTCCCATGGAGTGCTAATTTGCACTGTACAGCATCACAGTATGATCAATTCTCTCTGTCAACAGCACCTGTGAAAGCTTTTAAACTGTATTCAGCTATCTGGGATCAATGACATCAATTATGTGCAATGATGCCGCTAATGAGCCCAGGCATCTACAAGTGTCCACACCATTAAGTGGACTAAAAACCCACTATGGATGACATGTTATAATATTGATGTATGACTCAGTATTAGGTGGTAAAACCACAGCCACAACACCTTTCAGTGTACTGTTTAAATCATCTTCCAAAGCATCTGCGTGTTTTCGCACTGGAGAGCTAGTAGTTAGTGACTTTATCTGTGGTCAGAAGGTCAAAGTTTCGAATCTCAGGACTGCTAGTAGCACTGCGGAGGTACCCTTGAGCAAGGTACTGTCCCCACACACTGCCCCTCTTGCGCCACCCAAACCTCCCACCCACTCCTCCAACCCAGTGGTGGCTGCTCACTGCTTCACTTGGTGAATGAGTTAACTGTGGAGAAAGAATTTCACATTGTTCACACCGTGTGCTGTGGTGTTTGTGATTATAAGGGCCACTTCACTTCACAGATCAACGGTGGTCAACGGTGGTCTAATACCATGGCCCCCTCTTCACCCCATCCCCCCCAACATCATGTCTCTTCGGAGCCTCTTTTGCTTCTTCAATGACTAATTACTTGTTTCTTTGCTCTTACATTATCAGCACAGCGATGTTGACGAGAGGAGATTTTCGCAGACGTTTATTTTTGGCGACTTTCATCTGGAATGTTGAGTGCATTCTTCCTGAAAGCCCAATCTGCCACCTGAGAAATCCTGCTCGTTTTTCAGTGTTTGAAGCTTGTCCAAACTGTGGAGCACTACTTTTTTCATTATTTACAATTAGCTGTCAGGGGAATGGCGGCCCTTTTTTCCCTCTTTGTGTCTTTAAAGAGGGGCTGTAAATAGTCTGCTGCGTCTCGAAGGGCTTCTGTGCATCTAAAGTTTGTTTAGAGCAGTGAAACAGAGCGCTTGTGATCACACAGGCCAACCTAAGAGAGACTAAAGAGGCTTAGATTGCTCACACACATGCACACGCTACTCCACATGGGATAAAAACATTTAACGGTAGGTACAACTTGATGATACTGTAAGATTTCTTCCACAATCTCACAGTACCACACATTGAGGTCAGAGCCAGAGAGGGTGGCTAACTGGACATTTACGGACAGCTAGTCTTATTCTGAACCTCTGACTGATCTCCCAGTTTCACTTAGTTTTTACCCACCCTTATTTAAAATGGGTGATCCAATCATCAGTCTCACTGCCAGTCCAAAACAGACCAAAATCACTGGATATCAGAAAAGGCATAACTAAACTTAACTAAACTTGTGATAAAACTACATTCCATAATGAGATACACATATGAGGACATGAGGAACACAGGTGAGAAGCAAGGCTGTGTCTTTGGGTACACACTGCATAGAAATTACAATCTCCTGCACCTAGCGTATTACCCATTGGTAATTCAGCCATGTGTGGAAAATGTGGACTAACTGTGCACTATGTATGTTGAAACTTGCATCACACACCATAGTGGAAGTAGGGATTTCGGATTCAGCATGCGGACACATATACTTTTAACAGCTTGGGTGTTTATGCAGAAGAAGACGGATTGGTATCAGTATCAGCAGACACCCAGGGTTGCAAGATCAGTATGAAAAACGACATGAAAAGTGGTATCATACAAATGGCCTACGTGCACACTCGTGTATTAGCAATATTAACACTTAGCCCAGTATCAGTAGTCAGTATCAGCCTGCCTGTCTATCAGAATTCAAAGTGCAGCTTCAAGGACACTTGTTTGAGACTACAATCTGGAACAAAATGGCAGAAAAACATCAGGAAAAACTGTAAAAAAAAAAACAGAATTTGAAGTTGGTGACTCTGGGAAAAACTGTAAAGGATTGAGGATCATATCTGGAGTTTTTGGTAAAGGGGAGCCTGTTTGAAATGTGCACAACATGACAAGGTAAAGCTTCCTGCTTTGTTGGACACGGAGCTGATCTGTCTCTCCTCAGTTACCATCATGTTGACAAAGGGATTCCTTAAGAAGCAATTCTTGGGCTTGAAATCATCCATAAATTGGCTTTCAGTTCTGGATTCTATCAACTCGTGAAAACTTACAAACTGTCTCTGGAAGCAAACATAAATTGTATTTTTTTCCTAAAGATTTTTGACTGTGGGGAAATATTCATCTTTAAAGATTCACAAAAGTTTCACTGTTTATTTCAGTTAAGTTAGGACCTGTTTATACTTGGTTTCAGTATGCATCTTGCGTGATGAGATCACAAGTGGACAGTGCTAAATAAACAACCACCAAGACCCACTGTTATCCGTTCACGCAAGCCACTTGCCAAGCTGGTCTGGGACGCATGTGACCACATATCTTTCATAGTGTAAATGCTAGTGCAAACTGATACGTTGCCAGCAACAACGTCACAAAAATGTCACTTGATAGCATGCCAGCACTGAAATATAAGGAGAGGAGCAGCAATAAATCAACATAAAAAACATTTGAACATAGCGTATGATTAGACCAAAGACAACAATGGCAAGTCTAGATGGTGGGATCGATAACTTGCCAATTTCACAAAGAGATGGACAGGGCCTTAACCACATGTAGATAAAAATATATACATGTGTAAGAAAATGAGAATTAAAACCAACTTTAACACTCAATTAACATATATTACATTACCATATCAGACTATATGAATACTCTTCACTAAAAGGAATGAGTCCAACATGGCTGTCGATCACAGACTTACAATGTAGCTCAGGCTAAGCATTACTCATACAAACAAATCTACCTTTGAGCATTATAGATGAGTGGGTGGGAGGCTGGTTTGCTGACTAAAGTAAAGTTTGGAGAACATAAAAGAGACTTGTATGAGACAAAATATACTCTTATTTGCTGAACCTACAGCAGAGAGCAACAAGGTCTTAGGAAAGCAACAAAAACATAACTATAAGACCAAGCTGCAACATTTTTTGTTGGGCTAGATCCCAGTGTAAAGCGGGGCAATGGTTTTTACTTGTTTGTTTGTTTTTTTGGATGGTATTTATTAGTAATATACAATACTACTTCAAAATACTGTAAAAAAGAAAATACTTTCAATATCACAAGCTCACTATTGTAACTGAAAAGGAGAGCCATGAGCCGCTGCGACCATGCGCGCCGCCATCTTGGTATTATTGCCTCAAGAACAGTTTTTTCCCAAAGGCCATAACCACCCTAAACTCACACATGCACTGACCACACCGTCTAACCCCTCAGCCCCGGACTTCCTTCTATTCACCAGCTGTGCAATATTTAACATTCAATATTCAAATGGTATTGAAAATACTTTGAAATTTCTGTGTACTGTGTAATGTTTAATATTCAATCTTTAAATGGTATCGGAAATAACTGCAATATCTGGATACCGTGCAATAACATCACTCTCATTGTCCAACATCCACTACTCACTGTAGATGATTATCATTACTGTGCAATACTTGAACAATGTGCAATAACCCACACTGCATATCACACTGTATATAAAACCTTATTCAGCTATTTATTGTTTACATATGTATATAGTGCCTCAGAACTATTTGCAACTTTTTGCACCATTTATTATTTTATTTTTGTGTTATTTTTTTTCTACACACATGTCTGCACTGAAGGAGTTGCTTTTAATCTCATTGCACATGTGTATAGTGACAATAAAAGGCATTCTATTTTATTCTATTCTAACACTTCTGGTCAGTGGCCGCTAGAGGCCGACCTGGCCTGACTTAACTTTTATTTTGACGTTGTATGTGTACACCAGTCGGATGAGAGTTCACAGCCGTCCGGTGTTCAAGTAAAAGTGATTGTCTGTTCTTATTGGTTGCCATATTAGTCCTGTGTGTATTTAGTCTCCTTTGTGTTGTGTCCCTGTGTCGGTCCACTGTCTTATGTTAGAGTCTATACCTGTCATTTATCCGCCATTCTGTCTAGAGTTCTACCCGTTCTTAGTGTATTTGCTTGGCCACAGAGTTTTGGCCCTCATGGCGTCTTGTAAAGTCTAGTATCATGAAATTCCACGTCTGCGCCTCCCTCTCTCCCTGGAGCCATGCTGTCATTACAACTATCTTAGGTTCTACTTTTTAAGCACACTATTAGGTAACTGAATTTTATCTTAAATACTAACATTTATATACTCTGTCCATGCTGTTTCTCACCCTTTGACCTATGACCACTGTGATAGGGTCCAGTGACCCTTAATGACAAGCAGTTCAGATAATGCGTGGATATTAATGTGTATTTTCAATATAATTTTCAAATGCCATGCTAAAATATACGTTCTCACTTTAACTGTTCATATATCAACCTCTTATAAACCATTCATTTTAAGTACAATAAAACAATATATATATAATTTGAGCATGAAGAATAACTTACCAATAAAGATAAATGATGTGTCACATGATAAAGAGGTTTTTTGTTGTTAGCTCTCTGCTGACCTGGCCAGTCAACTCTAAAGAGGGTAGAACACTGGGTAATTACAGAGAATATAGAATGTAGACTAGTTTAAAAGAGTCTGATAACAGTCGTTCTTTCAGATTCTTCACTTAATTGTATTCAATTCAGATTTCAAAGCTAACAGCTATTTAATGGAAAAAGGGTAAGGCTTAGCTTGAAGACCTTCAGCTGAGACTTATTAATTATTATGTGTTGTAATGAAAGTTGATTTTACAACATTTTTTAAGAATGATCAAGTTATTGATCATTGATCATATTATGTTTGATTTACTGATCAAGTCTTGCTGCTTTTCATTTTTCTTCAATTCTCATGTGTCTTCATCTGTTGTTCCACAGACACTCTTTGCTTAAATTTCTACCGCTGCGAATAATGGTGCTGACCCCACTGATCTAAAAGCTCAGCAGAACAGCAGTGACTAACTAGCTAGTTGGCATGATGTCCATTACTTACATTTATCTTAAAGAATCTTTGGCATGTTTTTAATCAGTGAAAGTTGGAGTGGGCACTGTCACAGAAAACGGTGTACTCAGATGAATCATTTCGAGCAGAGACCTAAAAATGTGTGAGATATGTCAAGTGTGGTGTGAGAGCGTGTGATTAGACCTAACTGAATCTCAGTGTGTGGTAGTTTGGAGCCCTGATATGGTACATCAGTGAAAATGTGACCATTAAGCAATAATGTAATGAGAAGGTAGAATTTGAGGTCGACAACTCAGGTCAGGGGCCACTCCACACCAAAGCAGGGCTGCGCTTGAAAACAGGTGCAAAGACAATTGCAGAGTAAACATAGCAAAATAATTACCATTATGAGGCATGGAACAGATCTAATTGACTTTCCCAAATATGGCAGAATACGAACCAGCTGGGACTTGTAGATGTGATGGGGTTTCATTATAGTGATCCAAAAATGGCCTGCATTTCCTGACTAGCTAAGGTTTTATGTCTGTACCAGTTGCATTGTAATACATTAACTCAGAGATACTCAGGACTTAATAATGTCATGGTGACATCTATTGTTCTACCTAAGGCTTTGAACTAATGCTGCCTGCCCCATGGACCTATCGTAATTGAATGAAACTGGTCTAGTTTTATACTGTAATTCAGCTTGAAGCCAAATACAGTTTTACCTTTTGAACCCATTCTGCCCTCTTTCCTACAACAACAGCATGATGCCATGTGGAAAGAGCAGAACATAAATCCATTAAATCAAGGAAAAAAAACAATGTTCCTGCTTAGCATTCAAGAGGCGGATGAGGATGGCATCCCAGGGGATAGCGTAAATCAACCTCCTCATTGAGCCTAGAGAAGAAAAGTGATTCAGTGTGCCACTACAACCACACTCAGCTCCTTCACACTAGAGAGAGCGAGTGAGAGAGGGAGTGAACAAGAGAAGGAAAAAGAACAAGAGTGTTAAGAGGAAACCATTTGAGGCTTGTTATCAAGCTGAATGGGAAAAACAGTCAAATTGAGTCTGATTGTGATTGAAATTGTACATCTTGTGATTAGTCAAAGGTTACTGATTTTGTATATGAAGGAACAAATAGAAACACAATATTACTGCAAAGCTTTGTCGGCTTTTACTGCTCCTTTTTCTGCCTTCACAGACAAAAAATTGGAATCTTGACAGTTTATAGTGATTGTAGTCTTTTTGGACTGACGCCATTGAGTGGAATGTTATTTTCGGCTCAACTGACGCAAAAGCAAACAGAGCTGACCATCCAATGCCCTGTCCCCACCACCAGTACCACCACCACACATGCACATGCCAACATGCAAACCCACACATTCCACCAACTGTAAACGTAGAACGTGTAGCACAGAGCAGAAGGGTGAGGTCACTGTCTGCTTGGTAGTGCCAGCTCCTCGCACCCTTTGGCACCGTGCATGTTGCCGTCTGTTCCGTCAGGGCTGGCTGCCCCGCATGCTCCGCCATGTGGAGCATGACGTGAGCCTTCGTTGCGCTAGCTGAGTGACGCTCTCTCTCCAATGACGAGGAGACCCAACTGTGATTCAGAGTGATAAGATACCTCCCACAAAAGTGTATTTTCAGTTGAAAGAGGTTGTGAAAAAGAGAGAACTATGTAGGGATCCATCCTATATGTTCATAAGCTGATTCATTAGAGCTTACGAGACCTCCATAGGTTGCTCATGGGTGTGTCTGAGCAGATAAAACACTCACAGTCCACTTCTTTAAACTTTTCCACCAGTATGTCACTATAAACCCATTCTTCACTTCATGTTTTGGGGGGCGGAGCACTCTCACAACAGCATTGACAATGATGTGAGTAAAACCCCCAGCAATGCCACTGTGCTTGATAGACTTATTCTAGTGCCAAACACAATATCGTTCCACTGTCATGTCAGTATTTACTGCTGTGTGGAAAATGATGTCCCGCCCGAATAATATACCATCAGCTATAACATTCCAACCACCTGCCTAATATTGGGTAGGTATCCCTTGTATTGCCAAAACAGCTCTGACACATCTAAAGATGGACTCCATACGACTTCTGAAAGTGTGCTGCGATATCTGGTACCAAGAAGTTGATACTTTATGTCCTGTAAGAGGTGGGGCATGCATGGATCAAGCCACTTTGTCCAGCACATCTGACAGATGTTCGTTTGGATTAAGATCTGGGGAATTTGGAGACTACATGAACACACTGAATTCCTAAAACTGTTCCTGAACAGTTTTTGCAGTAAGGCAGGGGATGTTGTCCTGCTGAAAATATCCTCTGCCATTAGGCAATACCATTGCCATGAAGGGCTGTAGTTGGTCTGCAACAGTGTTTAGACAGATGGTATGTATCATAATAACATCCACATAAATTACAGGACCCAGTGTTACCCAGCAGCACATGCCTCATGCTGCTTTTGCTGGCTTGCTTCCTTCACCTTGTGCATCCTGGTGCCATCTCTTCCCCAAGTCAAGACCACACACTCACTGGGCCATTTTCTTTTACTGGGAACACCCTACAAGACCTGCTGTTTTGGAGATCTCTGACACAGTCATCTAATCATCACAATTTGGCCTATGTCAAAGTCATTCAGATCATTTCACTTGTTCATTTTTCCGGCTTACATCAGCTTCAAGAACTGACTGATCACTTGCTGCCTAATACATCCCACCCCTTGACAGGTGCCATTGTAACTAAATAATCGATGTTGTTCATTTTACCTGTCAGTGGTTTCAGTGTTTTGGCTGAATGGTGTGTCTGGTAAACAGTGGCCTTGTGGTCAGAAACTGGCCAGTGATGGCTAGGGAAGAGGGGCATAGCCAATTTAAGCATGAGAACAGATGGGATAAAGTCTGTAATTTTTTCAGGTTAATTTAAGCACAACTTTGCACCTAATTTCAGCACAGCGTTAATACTGACATACAGCTCGATAGACACATGATCCATAGTCTTAAACTGGGAAACTGGTCAATAATGCACCAAATCCGAAGAGCTGTTACAAAAGTTGTTAAGCAAAATGAGCTATGAGAAAATATTGTAAACAAGCATAGTTCTGCTTGAGAATCTCTATGTCTCTATATGAAATTGCTTTCCTGTGTAACAGTGGAAAATATCCCTTTTATAGGCCTAAGAGATGAGAGTGTTATGGCTGTTTAAGATAAAGCATTGACCTTGCGAGCTTACACTGAGCCTCACAGAACAACAGTAGCATTCAGGGGGATTGTGTGACAGAGTAGGCAGAAAACCCAGCAAATTGCATTTGGTCCTCAATTCCCATATCCAGTGGTTTTTTTTTACCATCTGCCCATTCAAGATAAAACAAATAAAATTCCTGGATCTCAGAAGGATTGTAGAGCCATGTCAAATGCTTTGCCAGCACACCATGGATTGCAGACACTATGGAGCTCAGGGCTCGAAGTTCGAATCAAAGATGTACCTTTACCCAGTCAGAGGGATGATTCCTACAAGTCACAGCCATCATGACTTAACACAGATGTCTGGACTCAGCACTGTTTTAATGTGGAATTGAAGAAGGTTGACCGCTGCTTTACAGTAAATTCCATCTCATCACATTCTATTCACAAGAAAACATACATGAAACTTCCAAAAATTGGAGGGCTGACTCTGAAGCTGTATCTCTTTTCTAGATGATATTAACACAAAATCACACATTTTTACTCAATGTATAAAAAAGTACAAAGACTACAAAGATGCCACACTATAACTGGTCAAAATCCGGCAATTTCAGAGGTAGAGAGGATTTGGTTATATTTTCCGTCTGAAATGAAAATTGACCTTTTTTGCTTCATTAGTTTATGTGCCTTGTTAAATGAATCATATTTAACAAGGGTCATAAACTAGAGGCATAAATAAAATAAATCATATTTTAAAGGTAAAGCTGTTGTTGCCCCATAATCTTCCACCAAAATGTAATGATTTTGGATTTTTGAATTTTGAATGATGTCACTGTGCACTTGGGGCAGGGACAAGAATACCATGTTTCAGCTTCACCTTACAAAAGCTGAAAACACACAAGATTAGGGACCCTGTCTAATACAAATACTATGTTTCACATGGATAAACATCATGGTTCAGAAGGAAAATGTATTTGGATTTCCTTTCATGAATAGGTTAAATTTGACCCCATACAATAAATAAAAAATTTTTTGCTTCATTTTATATGACTTCCTAATTTTATGAGGTTGACTGAGTAAACACAAATTTAACATGATGATGTGCTTTCAATGGTCTGTACGCATTTCAATATTTTTTGGGTTGATTTGATCCCAGGCTGTTTTAGCTGTATAAAACAGGGTATAAAGAATAATGTCAATGTTTTACCCGCATTTCTTTTGGTGGTTTTACTGAGGGTACTGTAATATGGAATTTTATAGTCTTCAAAAAACTTCCCCCTGCTTTACAGACCTAACCTAACATACCTGTAACAATCACACCTGTAGGAGAACCACTGATGATTCAGATGACGTAGGTTTGGGGAAAACATTTTTTCCATGAGAACTTTGATATTTCCCACATTGTGAGGGCCTTACATGTATGTTTTATTTTACATTATTTAGGTAGTCAACAAATAAACAAAGTACATTTGAACATAACATGAGAGTTAAATTGTATAGTTATTGAGAGAAAAGTTCCTAACTAAAGAAATTCAAATACACACGTTTGTATGGTATGCCTCAAATGGCCTGAATATCCTCGTTAAAAATTAAGTTAGTTTTGTTTTTCATATTAGTATATACTTACAATATGAATAGCGTAAGTTGTCGATGTGTAATAGTGTCTGATGTCCCAATGTTGTCCTATGTCAGACCCCAGAATAGTATGTTCTACCATGATGAGTAAATGAATACAGTACTTCAGACACAGCATCTGTAATCCCTGTCATTCGTTGCAAACAAGTTCATACTGTATAATACATTTTTATAAAACAGCTTACGTTCATATATGTGGAACCTCTCAAAAAAGAGTTTCATTATGTATATTCAGCAATGTATTTTGGGGGGACTTGCATCGTTCTGCACTATCCTGAAATCAAAGGAGTCATGTGGAAACCGTGTAGACACAATCTCTCAGTGCTAATGTATTCCGCTTGAGCTTCAGCACGCACCTTTCCCAAAGCCCCAAAGCGCAAAGCATTCCCATTGCTATGCTGCTCATAGATGATTTTTTGATGTGCTATTTCTCTCTTGCATGTCAGGTTGCCACAGCCCTGAGCTAACATCACAAAAGCCTTGTTAGAGTACAGGTATTCAGATATATTTATAGAGCCAGGTTTGCCTTGCTGTATGATCAATAGTCATGTGGATAATGTAAGAGACTGGTATTCATTTTCTCAAACCCAGGGCTGCAAACAGTTGTGGTAATGGTGTGCAGAATTGCAGTACTTCATTGAGCAGGAAGAATTATTTTGGTGTTTGATTGACAGTGATTTAATAGTGACAGGCTCTGAGTGGACAGGAAGAGCTGATGCTTAAATTAGCTTCACCTTTGATATGAAATTTGACTCTCTCTCTCTCTCTCTCTCTCTCTCTCTCTCTCTCTCTCTCTCTCTCTCTCTCTCTCTCTCTCTCTCTCTCT
>JBBPCX010000147.1:9144108-9159415 GCA_037974365.1 Hydrocynus forskahlii | reverse complement strand
ATAAAACACGGTGGAAAGAAAAAACTCAGTCGTTCGTCCATGGCTCTCTGGTCATCCTGGAGCTTCAGAGCTCCCCCAGTCTGGTCCTGGTGGGGGGAGGCCGAAGAACAAGCACCGGCGCCGTGACACCTTCAAAATTATGACATGATACACTCTGTGTCCAGGTACACTTAAAAGGTTCACTCAAAATGGGCTTGGACGTGTGAGGAGCCCCTCATTATAAACCAACAAATTATGGCTAGGGAATATGCATGCTTAATTCTCTACAAATGAACAGTCTACAAGATATCAGAAAAGTGTTTTTCTTGCAGTACAAAGGTGTAACTGCAGTTCATAGACATTTGAGCCCCCTGCTTAACTTGATTTTTATTTGTTTTTACAAGTTACCCATTGCTTCAGACTGTACTGTTTTTCAGCCTCATATTTTATACTTTCCTATTTCTGTTTTTAGCATGGATGTCTACAGTGTAAGCCGTAGTGGGAAGCTTTTATTCCTCAACAAAATGAAACAAATGTTTCAGGCCCCAAGGCTTTGAGCAAATTGTAGTGCATGCTACAGCTGCTGCTTCAGGTGTTCATGGCAATTCATGGCAACGCTTGTGAGACTCGTGGTATCTTAATTAATGCGTGAAGTCTGCACTGCAGAACATGCACAGTAAAAATAATTATCTGTTTAAAATTCATAGCAACGTCACACAAGTTAAATTATCTCCTGCCAATTTTATTTGAGCTCATAGTGGAGTCAAGGGAACTTACCTGAGACCACCAAACTCAGCGAACTTGAATGGATACAGAATCAAAGGGAAACATGTGCCTTTAGTTTAATGTAGAACATCTGTACGCTATATTATTTTTCTCCCCAATGCAAAACAGTCTGTCAGAGGAGCATGCTCATGTTTGCTAATGTGCATGTGCCTCGGCGTACTTTGAAAAGCTTAATTGTTTGGGTCTCTAATGGGATACTTTCTCAGAAATTCTCCACAGCTGGGACATTATAGAAACACATAATTTCAGTAATTTAGCAGGTAGCTTTATCTGAAGTAAGCGACTTTTTTATTCATTTGGAAAATGGCAAGGGTGTGATACCCACCACAGCCCATGCCTTTGAAAACAAAATGACATGCTTGTGGTTCATGATAATGTCACATGCTTTTTGAATTCCACCAAAAATCCACTTAGAGTCCGACGGTATCTTCTCTCACATCTTTGTCATGCCTTTGTTTGGTTAAAAAAAATACAAATTGACCCCGGTGACTAATGCTGCACTGGGTAGACCATGATATTTCCATCAACATAATAGAGACACTGGCCTCGTGCACATATAGACAATGGCAGTGCTCTGTTGACTGTGGTGCTGCTAAATTACAGAGTGTAAGTGGTACATATTTATCAGTTTTGTTTACACACATTATAATAAATATTGATACTGAGGTCCATATGTGCTCATCAAAAGGATACATTCTGCCTGAAAAGACAAGTGCTGTGGATAAAACATAATAAATGTGAGTCAGCCATTATTTTAACCATTTATCCATAGCCGGGTCATGAGGGTTGCTGGAGCAAATAAGGAGAAACACCCTGGACAGGTTGCCAGTCTGTTACAGTAAATGGGATATTTATGTGGCATGAATATAGAAAAATGTAAAAGCTCTCTCTCTCTCTCTCTCTCTCTCTCTCTCTCTCTCTGTATCTTTTCCCTCATGGTCCTTCCCACATTTGAAAAAAATGGAGATGTTGGAAGTGCTGCTGATGCTACTAATGCGGTCACGTTCACTAAAGTTTCTATAGTCAGTTTTGCATTGTCTCTACCTTTCAAAGCCAGGGCGGCACAGTGGCGCAGGGGTAAGTGCTGTTGCCTAACAGCAAGAAGGTCCTGGGTTTGACTCCTGGGTTGGGCGCAGGGTCTTTCTGTGTGGAGTTTGCATGTTCTCCCTGTGACTGCGTGGGTTTCCTCTGGGAGCTCCAGTTTCTTCCCACCTCCAAATACGTGTATGCGTCAACTGAGCGCACTAAATTGCCCCTAGGTGTGAGTGTGAATGTGTATGTGGCCGTGTTGGTGACTGTCCAGGGTGTACCCTGCCTTCGCCCATTGCAGCTGGGATATGCCCCAACCCTGAGTGCAGGACAAAGGGGTAGAAAATGGATGGATCTCAAAGCCGTGTTGTTGTGAGATTTCCCTTAACAATGGCAATAGCTCGTCCAAATCCACAGGCTTGGGAAGCAAATATTTATCAACACAGTCACACTATTTTCTGTGCTCCTGTCAGATCTTTGCCAGACTTACCCATGTGACCTCAATGGCACAGACTTTCATTGCTGTTTTTTCTATTTTGGGTAACACTCCTGATTTATTAACACTGCTGTTGTCATTTGCACTTTCTCTTCGACAGATTAACGATTTCAGTTCATTGTTCACTCTTACTGAGGCTTTTACAATTTGCTCCACACATGCATAAAACAATTAATAGGCGGTCATATGTCATATGTGCCATTGCTGTTACAAGCTGCAGCCGTCACTACATTGTGACTACATGCAGAATTTTGCACTGTGTAATTCCTAAGTATGTGGTCTGGCCTGAAATGACTCTGTGCTAACCAGCATAGGAAGAATTTGACCCAACGCTAAGGTGTCTGCATGTTTGTACGGTCTGATTTAATTAAAAGAGCTGCTACAGTTTGCAGCTAAGAACAGGACATCCAAGACAGTGACTTAGTAAAACCACTGTAACATATGGGTTTGTGGATTACTGCTTTCATACTACTCCTACAGTTAGCTGTGTGTGGCAGAGGGCAGGGTCACAGAAAAAGGGAAAATTACAGCCTTCCAAGTCACTGGAGAACTGCACACGATGGTGAACCAGCCACCTGGACTTCAGCACCTGCATTGTGGATGAGAAAGATAAAGTGGGGCTCTGTCTACTATCTGCTAAGCAATTAACCGAGGAAAATCTTTACCTCAGAGGACTGCAGGCTCCTAGTGTTATGGAGGCTCTGGGGGCTGATCTGAGAGATCTTTTTAGGCCTCCCTTTCCCCTTTCAGCAGACAGAGATCCCTGTTGACCTCTTCCCTTATCTCTCTCAGACGATGAAACGCCTCCTTTCTTTCACACATGCCTTCACTTTGACACTGCTGATCTTTGTCTCAGCTGTGGTTGATCAGCTGCTCAATTTACTGTTACATGTAACAATGAGGGCCATAAACATGAAAAAAACACGTCTACATGCACATTTCTGCTAACACTTCTGTAGGATTTATTATAGTACATGAACGTAAACATATTTTCCCTGTCCTAGTTTACACATTTTTTCATCACTAAATCAATTCCTTTCTTGTTGAACCAGATGTCAGCTCTTAATAGTGTTTGTGGTTAATCGAATGAAAGACTTTAGTCCAGCTGCTGAAGTCCTAAGCGATGAGAAATTGTAGTTAGTTGTATCTACTTACCACTGAGAAAAAAAAACCTGGTCGAACATTTCTCTGGTAGTGATCTGATGAATGTAACCTTTTATTCCAACCAAAATGCATATTTAAAAAAGGAAATTGCTACAATGCTCACAGAGTTTAAATACAAGGAGTATGATGATTCTACAAAAGAAAATGAATAAATATGCATTTTTTCTTTTGTCATCTGAAGGGATTTAATAGCAGCCATAAAATCAGATCAGAAAACAGGCGAGCCATTTTGATTTTTGCTTCTTAGTGTGGACCATGAACACCCCTTTTGTCAGAAGTGGGGCAAATTTTGTGCTATGCCACTGATTACTTTCACAGATTGTTGACATGTGCAAATATGTGCCTGTGCAATGTTGAAACGTGAAAGAATGAAGTAGAAAGATCCCTGGGCTTTTTCTCAAGCCTGTTTCCCTGAGATTCCATCCTTCCAACAAGATGTGATTGAATGTCACCAATGTGTCAGTTAACTTTTCACTGGTGGACTGCAATCAGTTACCACTGTGTGAAGAATCCTCACTCTCTTTATCCTAGGCCATCTCCAAAAGAAATGTTGTCGGGAAGGCCAGTGTATATACTAGGCAGGAGTTCAACTGAATGTAAATTACTTTCTCCAAGATTCTGTTTGATATCCCAAGTCAGGAGAGCTGCTCTTGTGTGAAGTCACAGCAACAGTAAACATTTTGGGGGAGCTGGAAAAAGGAAGGGAAGAAGTAGGGGGCTTGGGCAGTAGAAACTGCTCAGGGTCATCTTCATCTGCTCACTTGTTAAAGTAGCACTCCACAAGCAGTTGGGAGAGGAGAGCCAACACTCCATTCTACAAAAACAACATGTCTTTGATCAGATGGGTAGTTGCCTCTCTCTTATGTCTGTCTGGGCTCTGGTTCAATAAAGAGAGCCTGAAGAAGCTGTGGCTGCTGGCCAGTTCTCTAAGCGATTGCATTAGACATCGCAAAGGTGTTTTTGTCTCAGTCCCAGCTGTACAGTTTTGCTTTTGAGGAAAAGGGAACAGGCCCCAAATGAAAAGCTCTTAAATAAGACTCTGGTATTTATGATACCAGTTCACATTCATTGTATCCAGAAGTGAATAGTAACAAAGCAGAAGTACATTACAAATTTAAAGCGTTTTTTTCAATTATTAATGTTCCTGTCAGTATTACATTTCATTTTACATATTAGTAAAAAAAAAAAACATTTCAGTGCATTTCACTTGGCATATTATAATCATTCGCTTCTAAACATAATATTTTTATTATTCGGTGTGATCTAATATTAAATAGAATTATTATAAAGTTTCATTTTTATTCAAATGAACTGATCAAGAATAAAATATTTTTATTTTAATAAGAAATGTAATTAATAATTATAATACAAAATTATTTGTTTAACCATATTTCTGTAAAATTCGAAGATAAATAATTTGACATTCTATATTTTATAAAATCAGACTGATACGTGATGTCCTAAGGGGGAAATCTTTTACTGAAATTTTTATTTTTAGGAAATAAAAATAAAACTGGCAGCTGTTGTAGTTGTGTGCTGTTTGTTGGTTTGTGCATCATCATCCACATCGCGTGTGTTTTTATTAAATGGATATTGAAGGGATTTCTTTCGCTACCTGTCCCTACTATAAACAATACTGACTGTGTCCCACTTTCTCAAATGCACCACATGTAAAGATTCGGCTAGTTGATGTTCCTCAATGTGACCCTTGGGTCTTGTCCATGAATACAAGGATAGCATGCCAAACCTCTTTCAGGCAAATGAAAAACAAATCTGGAACATGGAAATTGCAGACCAATATATGGCTCTAAATCATAGAGCTCTGTTTTATTATTACCATAGATGTGCTCCAAAGCGGATCAACAGGCCTCCCTGGGCAGCCATTACTCTTGGTAAATGTGGCTGGAGCAGATTAAAGCTTGGTTTCAGGTTGCACACTCCATGTGGCCAAAGTCAGCTGTGTCTGTAATCAGTTGTATTTGAAGGTTACCCACAAGCTTAGGGAATGTTAAAGAGGGAGGTGGATTTGCTGGAGAGCAGGTATTCTTTCATCATCTTCAAGGCTATATTAGCCTGCAGGATGTGAAGGAAACTCTGAGGAAAGACTCTCAGGGGCTCTACTTTGATCAATGGAGAAAAGAGAGTATTTTTTTGGCTGAAAGACCCATAAAGTGGTCTATCGTCACTCGTTTGCTCTGATAAGAAGGAAGAAGGGCCTGTGCATGAGATTACAAATCTCATGCATAGGCTTTGTTTTTATGTATACCTTGCTTCATTTTGGGATGAAGACATCTTTAGGCAATAATGTCTGTGTAACTGGTTGGAAATATTCATCAGAATGTACAAGTCAGTTTGAAAAGGGTGACAGGATCTATTAGTCGGACAGTGCTCCAACACCCAATCAGCATGTCCCACTAAACACACATTTTTTACACGCTTCTGCAGTGGCAAAAATGAGTGAAAATGAACTTTGTTTGCACTGCTGCAATACTTACATGCCCCATTTTAAAAGGTTATGTCAATTAAGGTTTTGCAAACATCATTGAAGGGATTCACTGTATAATAACAAAGTAGTAGACAGAGGTCCTGAAAACTTTGGCGATATGCGGTATATGTGACTGTACTGTTGATTCACCTCTGAATGTATGGGAACACTGAGTTTAGCTATAGGCAAAACACATCTAAAAAAAACGTTTAAAAATCCGTAATGTATGACTCTTCGCCTCAGATACAGACCTGGGATTCAGATTCTCGGTTCATCATTGGTCCCTGTGATGTTTTAAAACATGAGCTGTCACGTCCCTCCTACAAAACTCAGAATTTCAGTCTGTGCGCCATCCCTACCTCATCAACACTCTCTACCATGCAAAATTACAATCCACATATTAGAAGCTCACTCTGATCCCTAAGGAGGATGTTGGTTTGCTCTTCCTCTTCCTCAAAGCTGTGACCAACTCCCCCTAATGAAGAGATGAAAGGGTTGGTTCGAAGCCCAGCAGACAAGCCCTGCATGTTGAGGTAAAGAGCCTCCTAAAGTTCATTATGCATTCACCTCATTGGATCTGGCTGGGACTGCTGTCACTCATTAATTACCTACTAAACGGGGTGTGGGGTTTGCAAGCAAGCCAGGAATTACTCATGCGTGAATTATAAGAGGGCATGGTTATATAATCAAGGTATAGATATCTTGTCATGTAAATAATGATGATTATATCATCATCTTATAGAAAATAAAATGGTCAGGTCACTGGATGGCCCGTGTGCAGGAAAGACATTCGCAAAATGGGCCTGTATAATGAATTATTATTCATTTTGTGCTGTCAATTTAGTTCATTAACTTTTGATGGATTACACACAATTGCAAGAGAGTCCCCTTCACAGACATAAATTGTGCTTGATTGTAAAGGTGATCTTGAAAACAGACGCCATCGCTGAACAGACAGTACACGAACAAGGCTTCCCTACCTTTTACTCATTAAACTTGGACTTTCACATGCTCAAAAGACTTGCACAGTCGGTTTCATTCAGTCTCACTGATCTCTCATGTGACATCTCCGTCCTTGCACTGATAAGCCTTTTGAACATGTAAAACCGTAACTCTTCCCTGAGTGAAGTCCTGTTACGTGATTACCATCAAAGCTCCTCTTGCACTTCTCAAGGACTTTGTCTTATTAACCAAAAGTACACATATTGCATGGATGTGAAAAATGTGTACTTTTACCAGAATCTTATTTGAGCCATCTACCCTTCAGTAAAGTATGATGTTTGTCCCAGAAGTATGTTCTACCAATCTGTGACAAAAATGGCATGCTCTTAACGTGCCATAGAGCATTTTGTCCATTAAAAGGCAGTGAGCCGTTTGGCAGTGCAGTTGACATTTTGCAAATACTGTCATTGGTATTTAGAAGTTAAACATAAGGATAGATATGGAGAGTTATAAAGAACAAGGATGTAGTGCAGGAGTATTTGCACTGTATGTTATCTTTTTGTGGGCTTCAGCAGTCACCTGGGTCAAATACTCGCACCAGTGCACTTTTCCACACTCCATCTGTCTTCCCTGTTGGTTAGTAATATCGGCTGTTGAAATGTTCCCACAACACGTAGGTGACACATTTGATTTATTTGTGTGTCAGGAAAGTAAACACAAACATGGCCGTGTTGCCACCCCCGTATGGCTCCACAAAAAAGGGTATCTGTGTATGTATGGCTTATTTGGATTGTCTCATTCAACTTAACCAGTGTCACAAACTGATATCGCAGTACCACCACTCCTGTTCCCCAGTTTGTAACCCACAGATGACAATAACTAATCAACACAGCCTGTAATTTCACTACGCTCCACATTTGCTGGCCACAAAATTGGCTAACAAAGACCACCCTTTTCTATCTTCATTGTAGGATGTAATGTGTACACCCTTTCAATCCAGTTGACTTGAACTGCCTCATTGCAGCCTTATTTCATGTTACTCTAGAGCAGAAATGACAGACACATTAGTTTCAGTCGGACTCTTTTTTCTTTTGCTTCAACAGTTTTAACAAAATTTCCAAACACCCTTTGCCATGTTGTCTTTTTCCTGTTGACAGAACAATGCTACTGCATCAAGTGATTACTTCAATTTTGCTCTTATTAAGTTGTTGAGAAATGACACAGAAAGGACCCTCAGCCTCCCTGTGTAGGAATAAAACGGGAGGTGACAGCAGTCCCCACTGCACCACCGCCACCCCTGAACACCAAATACAGTCCAAAAATACTTACTTAAACACAACTGGTCCTTAATTTTACTTAAAACACTTCTGAGCATCTCTGCCCCAGTAGGCAAAGTCATTAATGGTTTGTTACTTTCCACCATCAGTGGTACACAGTGTAAATCATTTGATTTCAAGCCAGTCAGCTACAGTAAAACACGATAGCTTTGCCTCCACAACTTAACTTGTTTTGTGCATATTGAGTTTTTCCGAGGCAGAATTGAAAAGGATCAGCAGGCCCAAAGGGATCTGGATGGCCTGCCATCCGTCTGTAGCCGCTGCCTTCATCACTCTTAGTTTTCAGCGCCAGAACTCCAGGCAGTGGTTCTGAAAGACTTGGGTGCTAATCCGGCCTCATCCAGAGGACAGCATATCCCAGGTGCCGGGGCCCACTCCTGACAGGCACATCAATCAGGGATTTGGCCCGCTCTTCAGTTTTTTCCCTTCTGTCTGTCTTTCAGTTTATCTAATATATTCTGTGTGTGCATCTAATGCACAATTATATGAGTACAACAAAAAATGAAGACAAAAAAGTGAATGATTAATCTACTGATATCTGAATAAACATTATGTACATTCATAAATCATGCATTTCAACTGTTTAATGTTTTACGGGTCACATTCACTGTCTCAAAAGACATTAAAACTTCAGTCAAAAGATCTCTCCTTGTCCCACAGCATTTATCTGGTTTCAATTTAAGACTGCCTTTCTGCTTGAGGAATTCTCATAAAGCTTCCAGGTATACAAAGCAACATCCTGCCAGGCCTTCTCCATAACTCACTCAAGTGCAGCAGGTGCATCGTCTAACAAAAGGCTTGGTTCAGAGCTGCCAGTTTCTTGTGGTAAACTCTTGGCCTTTGCCTCAGAAGCCAGAGTTTAGTAATCAGGACACTAGGTGAAGGCACTAGACTGTCAGTGAGCTCAATTATCCCAGCTGCTTGCATCCATCTCAAGCATATACGAGCTATGGCTTGACAAGTCAAGGGTAGATGACAATGCACTGACAGGAGGCGCACTACATGTATCAATCATATGTTAGACAAAATCATCACATCTACAGGTGATGTAGCTATGTCCTTGAGTAGCATGTCCTTCCACTCTGCTGCTACACCTTCTTTGACTACTTTCTTTTTCTGTCTTTCTTTTCCCTATTGCACAACCACTCCATCTTCTTCAGCTTCTTCTCTATTTCTTCTGCCTCCCTCTCCCTTTCTGTCTTTTCTGAAAATGTCTCATGTCGTATCATGCTGTTTCCCTCACCTCACCTTCCCTCTCCATCTCTGTACCAAATGCTCCAAACTTCAAGTAGGAGGCGACAAAATAAAAGGGGTGCCACAAAATGTTGTCTCTGTTCATCTTTTCACATGTCGGCGGTATTTTCGCTTGCCCAAAATTACTCCCCCATGCTGACACTCCACAGCACCATTACCTCCCCGCCCTACCCCTCACTCTCTCGAAGCCGCTCGCATTAGCTGACCTTTCTGGCTTCTTCCACTCCAACAATGGACCTGTCTTGTCTGGCAGGACGCCACATTTGGCGAGGAAAGACTGACTGGTGACACCTCCTATTCAGAGCACCACTTCCTGAGCCCATCACGGGAACCTTGCTTTGTGACAGATTATTAACATCAGGAGGCAGTGATGGATTCGCTGTCTAGCTAGGGTCAGACTCTTCCCTTTCATGGCCAAATCTCATGCATCAATCAGAAAGCTTACTCAAGGAAACACCTCGTACATTTTTTTACATGTGCAGTTTTATACACACCAGCAGCCTTTCACCAACTAGGTGTGATATATTCCAAGCTATGCAAGACTGGAATTAGCCCCACTGAGCTAATTTCCTCACTGTAATAGAAGCCTCAGATTTCATTTAGCAGCGTGAGATCCCTCCTCTGACAGAAGCGCTGGATTTTATATAAGCCTGGTGTGGGAGGCTCATCCTCGTTCAACCCCGAGGCCTGGAGGCGGCCATTTCCAAGCCCTCTCCAGTGGCTATTATCACAAGGGGGGGATGGGTGGTGGAATTGCTTTCACCCATGATCACCTAGTTCATATTCCATTACTTTCACATGAAATTGTTTCCTGTTTGGGCTTCGGGCTCATCCAGCCTTTTATCACTGGCGTCTTTGGGGGTCATCAGGTGGCATTTTTCTGTTCACTTAGGACACAGACTGCTATTTCAAGATAAACCAACCAATCCTAAAAAGAAGTCCAAGGCCCATCTTATAAAGACTGAAAGGTTTTGGGAGACTAGGTGTTTTGGATTTTAAAGTACATGGAATGATTTGACGGATGATCCCAGCATTACGATTTGTAAGACATTTGCTTTTGATGACTAATCTATACATCATTAACATTTATATGAATGTCATTGGAATATCTTCACCGATGCATGACATTTTGCACATTACAATGAAATATTACTGCTGGTACGGATGCATTTGTTTAGCACATTATTTATGAAAACCACTGACAGTGCCCCATGCTGACTCAACCACTGCAGCACATTAAAATAATTTTCTGAAATAAATGTGAATATGTGATGTAGTATTCAGAGTGTATTTACCACTACATCTTGTTTGTCTGGATTGTTGAGTCAACAAGATTGCTATAAAAGGGAAGGTTTTTTTCTTTCCTTTAATTTCAGTGCACTGTAATTAAAGACTATTAAGCGATGGGCAATCTGGATTGCAAAGCAAATTAACAGGTTTTGAAACCCATTTCCTTGTACACGCAAGCTGTTCTTTGAGCTCAGAACATCCGTTGTGAAAAAATATGGAATATGTGTACAGAATATTTAACTCTCTCACCCACCCCCTTCTTTTTCTCCCTTGCAATGAAGTAAGTCTCATTCTCTGTATTCAAGAGATCACGTAGCAGCTTTGAGTGATTTTTCAGTTAATCAGAACAAAGGTATGGATGTGATTGAGTTTAGTACTGCATTACATATTCTATGGCATAAGATCCATTCTTTGTCAAATCTATTTCTCTAAGACATAATTGAGCTCAGTTTAACATCAATAGGAGATTTTTGCCATTTTTCCTGAGAAAGAGCCTTCCTCTATTCTCAGCCTAATCCCAATTTAATGATTTAGTGATATTTGTGTGTCTCAAATAACCAGATAACCATAAGGTCCAAAAAAAGTTTGGCTTATAAATGACAATGCACAACATTTGAACCAAATAGGACCAATAGCTACCAAACTTAGACAGTTTTGAGATCCATAAGGCTGTTAAACAGAGGAAAACTGTGAAGCCTGTGATAAAGAACTTCTGTCTTGAGATGATTTTTTTCTTTAGCTCCTTATTTCTCCTGAGGGGCAGGGGGGAGTAGAAGAAAAAAGCTAGAATTCAATAATATCCAAATAAGAAGATGATGAAACAAAAGAAAAGACTGTTGTGAACAGCAATATCTTCCTCCGGGGTATGTCAGTCTTATTTGTGCTTTTCACTGAATTCTGAATGTGGCAGAAGTGAAATTTAAAATGTTCGAAAATGAAACGGCTTTTAAATGTATGTAAAAACCACAATCAAGGGTCCACCCATCAGACAAGTTTCACTCCCAAATCATTTGAACTTTTGATGACTTTTAAGGGAACGCGTAGCTACAAATTACAGTTCCATGATGTGAATGTGTTATCTGTCACACCATTCTATGATTGTGAAACTAAGATCACTATTCTGGACTCAAGCCAGATTCAGAATTTGTCCTGGATCTTCTCTTTCACTACAGCTCCCTCCATCTGTGAAGGTGTCGGAGTTAATGTGCTGGAACAGAATTACAATTTGAATCCATTCAGCTGTAATACAACCTCTCAGCCTCCTTATGGTCACGAGTGTCTCTGTTGTTCTCATAGATAAGACTCACCTTAATATTCACCTTCATTTGACATTGATGACATAAAGCTAGTTATTAAAAGACTTGGCTCAAACATCTGTCTACTGAGCAATTTCAACCATTTTAAATAATCGTCTTCACACTTAAGACACACAGATCAGCATGTTACACTCCTGCTGCATAAAAAGCAGAGCAGAGCCTGATAAAAGTTTGTCTGCAGTAGGCTGACCAACTGGCACAACAGAAATATAGCATAGTATACATTTCTGTTATATCTTGTATGTATTAATAGCTAATGATGTATTTTATATGGGGCATGTGATTTAACTCCTGATAAAACACAAATGGACTGCTGTGAAATCTTAATGTGATTTTCTCTTAATGTGAATTTTCAGAATTGGTGTTATTTCCATGTTTTTTCGTGTTTGTTTTGTGTTTAAATAAAACATAAAAATCCCATAAAAGTAATGTGAAGGGTTTCTGCAGGCCACCACACATTTATTGGCCATGAAGACATGGTTCAAACTAGTGAAATGAGATTTTGTTGTCTTATTTTTTGACCTAAGCAATCAGAAAGTAAAGTTCTACTTGGAACTCTTGAATGAATAAAAGCTATCAGGGAGACAGCTAGCAAATGAGCTCATGCTAGCCACATCCCATTGGCATTTGTTCATTGTTTGTGGTGTTAGCATTTTGCTGTAAATTGTTCGATGAGAGGGAGTGTTGGAGGGCTTGTATGCTCTTGCATGTTTTTGTTGCACAATCGAAGGCTTCGAAGCAGTAGGAGGCTGTGCCCGGCATGTATGTGGGGATGATTGAGATGACGACTGCTCTGTTCACTGAAGAGACTGCTGAGAGATGGGTGCTCAGCATGCGTGACACATCCCGAGCGTGAGTGGGTGTTCGGCCCACATGGCCCTGTGAGTGGAGAGCCTCTGCAACAGACTTTTGTTCCTCTGAGTGCCGGGATCTTTGATAACAACAGCACTCATCCATTGTTTCCTAAGGCTGAATTGTCTACTCACTAACGCTGCAGTTAAGGCAGTTCCTTAAAAACATCGACAAGGTGTGGGCTTGGGTATTCAGGGAAAGCTGACGTTGAAACATGGTGGGAATTTGCCTTAAGACTAATCCTCACTTTCCCTACATGCCTTATTGATTTTGCTGCTCTTGTTTGTCACAAAATGTGATGGGAAGTTTATTTCGTTGCTTTTTGAGGGGTGTGAGAATGGGCCAGTGGGTTTGATTACCAGCTTTGACATCTACTTGTAGATGATATCTGACAGAGCAATGCTGCAGTCACAGCTTCTTAAAAGCAAATGGTGTTGAAATTCAAATCACACACCTCTAAATTGAGGCTCTGTGTGTATATGGTTGCTATGGCATTGATTTCAGTGAAAATTGCAAATTGGACTTTGGAGTGACATTGGATATGAGTTTTTTCAGCAGACAAATTTTGATACTGTCTCCCCTCTTTTTCCATTGCTATTTGAAACATTGGGAAGATTGGGAGGTGTTGTCATGGTGATGTCTGAAACCTAGTCTGAATGGCCATGAGCAAGAAGGCCATGTTCATGCAAGTCCATTTTGGAATGTATTTCAGGGCCTAGCTTCACACTGAGACTACTTCATCCACATTCCACTGAGGCAGTCATATGAGGGTCGGAACAAACAATGGGCTACTGTGTGGCCACAATACATGAGCAGTCAAAAATAACTGCTCACTTGCCTGTATGTCATACACTGATGCTTAGCAACTGTTTTGGATGTGTTATCCTGTGTTTTCACTGAATAGAGGAGGAAAACCATAGCAAATAATGGCTATTCAAACAAGACAATGCATCACACAATTGATTAAGTGAAATACAGGTAGAATTTAAAACCCACTGAGATTTTTGCGGTTACATTGGGAATGAATGGAGAAGAAGAATCCAGTCACTTTAGATGGTCTGTGGACAGCAGTGAAGAATATGTTTGAAGCAGTTCCTTTTTAATAATTTTTAAAGCCTTATAAAATCATAACAAAGCAGCCAGGACTAGAAGAGTCCAATGCAGATAAACACGGTGCTAACAAAAAAAAAATCAAAGATCAAAATCGAGAGATGCTCAGATTGGTTTTTTTTTTGAGAGATTGATGACACATTGAAAATTATGGGAAAATAACAGTTGCTCCTAAGGATTGGTGTGGCATCCTGCATTGTCTTGCCTGTGTATCCATTATTTTCATCACAGCTACTAAACATCAGTGTATGACATACATGCATGTGAGCATTTTCTTTTTACTAGCAATGCTATACGAAAGCCAAGAACCATTATTTTTAAGGGAGTAGCACCAAGTCCTTCTGTTACTGCTGTTAGTCAGCATATCGGATATCCCTTAAAATTACAGTTTCCTCTTATTTTGCAAAGAGCAAAAATTCCATTGGCTCCAACTCTAAAGGGCACATTCTAAAAACTACAGCATGGGCATGTGATCATTTCAAAGCCAGTCTGTCAGACTGACCTAAATTTCCTTAGCAACTGCTTGTTTCCCAGCATCCAGCAGAATGTACCCATACCCCCCCTGTATTTCTGCGCAGAGAGACCATTAGGAGAGTAAAGAAGGTATTGTCTCGTGCTGTTCCAAAAGCCAGTCAAAAAGAGGTTTTGATGCCAAGCTGCGAGGAGCTGGTCTTACAGAGTGCTGATTTGAGGCACTCACTGATGCTCTGTGGATATAGTGATTCAGCCTTACATTACAACTGAAATCGGAGTCATCCTACTGCCCAAAGTCCAGTCTCTCAGCACCCAAAGGGCAAACTGGATTTGGACCTGCTTCCCATTCAGGAGGGGAATTTGGAGCTGAGAGTGATGTATGGGTTGTAGTTTTAGACACTGTTTGAGGAGATATACCATCTGAATGCCTCTAAAACCCTGACTCAGAAATGTAATACTGCTGTGCATCCAGAGAGCTTAAGATTGATTAGCGAGTGCCCATTATGATCCCTCCAAGGGACGGATTCATCATGTGGCGAGTTCTTTTTTTAGAATCATATTATGCCCAAAAGGAAAAAAAATAAGACCCTGTGTTCATGGAAGCTTACTTGTTAAACAGAAGAAACTGTTGATTTTGCCTTTAAATGTACTGTTCTTATTAAGTAGAGAGAAATCTGAATGCTGCCACCTATTTTGGAACAAAAAGAAAATGACCTAACTTGTTGATTTTTTTTGTCATGCACAACCATTTTGAGCAATTTTTTGAACTGTGGTCTGAATACATGCTTCTGCT